>OY728131.1:787912246-789162246 GCA_963277665.1 Viscum album | reverse complement strand
GGATTAATCGTCGAGCGACAGCCAGGGGTACGATTCGGTTAACATCGTGGAGCCGGTAAAGCCCTATATGATTCCCGACGAGGGGGAACGCCAAGCGATCCTCCCCAACGTTTCCGCCGACGTCAACTCTAGTGGAAACAAAACCACTTCGGTCGTCATGGCACGTCAGCAAGCACTTTTAGTCAGGTTGTGCACGATACTGAGACCAGAAAACAGGCTTAGCACAAAGCTTATCACGCGCAACCTCATCTGATGCCCTCAGTTCTACCTCCACCGCCGTTTGTGCAACTAGATCAGGCAGAGCTTCCTCGTCCGTACCACGGTCAGTCATGCCCAGCTACAGGCCAATCCCCACCGTCTGATCCTAATCCAGTGTCTACTCTCCTGGCTTCAACTAGTAGCCAGTGGGATGTACTTAGCACTAGCCAACCACCGGTTCAACCGGTAGGACCCTCTATTCCTCCAACTATAGAACAGACTCTTGTAAGCAGAGGCTCACACTTGGCGTGAAAGTATGATGTATTCAAACACCTGGCCGAAATTGTAGCAAGGATTTCTATCCTTGAGGACCTTCACCTATCATCTGAAATGTGAGAAGCACTTTCCGAGGCCCTAAGGAGCCCCGTTCAGTTTGAGATGGAGGTAGCAGTTGCGGAAGCCTTCAACGCCGAGGCAATTGAGAATGCCAAATGCCAGGCAGTTATCTCGTTCCATAGTGAAGATGAAGACCCTCCCATACAGTGTCATATTTACCCACTGTACATCATTGGCCACTTCAATGGTGTGGAAGTCCGCTACAACATCATTGACATGGGTTCCATGATCAACATAATCCCGACTCGGACAATGCGAAATCTGGGTCTGTCTGAAGATGATTTGATGCCCTCCAACCTCAGAATCCAGGGATATGACTGGACTGAGCAATCCCCAGTCGGAAACATCCACCTGAAGACCCAGTTTGGCGGCCTGATTGTTAGCACCGAGTTTATAGTTTTCTCTCATGACACCACCTACAACGCATTGATGGGTAGGTCATGGCTCCATCGGCACACAGTGGTCCCTTTGTCATATCACCAAAGCCTCAAATGATCCATCAATGGTCGAGTAGGCATTCTCCAAGGAGATGCATCTCCTTTCGCCTCTTTTTAATCCCTCTATCTAGATGTCGATTATTGCAAGTTCAAGTAAAAAAAATCCTAGTATGTGAGGATGAATAGACCCCGGTCACAAGTGATCTGTGGGTAGGCCTGGATGACGCCTACATCTTCCGGATCCATCAATTGGAGGCCATAACCCCGGACAAGGGGCAGTGTTATGTTGTTTCAGGTACGCAAGGAATGTGTGTTCCCATGTCCAAGCAACAACCGAAAATGACCTTGTACTCCTACACTAACCAGGATTAGGTGATCCTGGATCCTCTTACCCGTGTGCGGTACTAGAATGTCATGCTTATGACAACGACAATACGTCATACATGTCTCTTCATCTAGGCTGGAATAATCCGACTCAGGCTGACACGTCACCACTACTTTGATGTCATAAAACGTGGCCCCTTAGCCCGAAGGCCAGATGGGATAGGATCAACTGCCTTCATTACTATGGTCTCAGTGGCGAGTGGGTTGCCTGATATGATGACCAATGCTTCCCAAGACGGCAACAGCTACCCGTCAGGGTTTGATAGCTCAGAAGAAGCCCCTTTTGTGGGAAACCCTTCCATGGGTGGAGAGGAAGATCTGGAGGATGCTCCCCCTACCTTTGAGCAGGGCATCTCTACCATGGTTGATGAAGTGGTACAGGTGAACCTTGGTAGCAAGGTAGATCTGAGACCCACATTGATCAGTGCAGCCGTGTCCCCCAAAGAAAAGAAGTGGTACGTAGACTTTCTCAAGAAACATCGTGATGTGTTTGCCTGGAGTTACAATGAGATGCTAGGACTAGATCCCCTGGTAGTCATTCACCACATGTGCCTCCCGTCAAACCATCACGGGTTTAAGCATCCTCCCAGAAAGATGCATCATTCTCATAGTGATATGGTTGAGGCCGAAGTTGACAAGCTTATCAAAGCCAAAATCGTTAAGAAATTCCAGTACCCCAAGTGGCTTGCCAACATTGTTCCATTTAGGAAGAAGAACGTGCAAATCTGTTTCTGCATTGACATGCGCGCTCTCAATTGCCACTTCCCAATGGATTACTTTCCCCTACCGGTGGCCAAGTTATTGATTGATGCCACGACCGGGTTCCAAGCCCTCACATTCATGGATGGGTATTACGGGTACAACCAGATCCAGCTGACCCCCGAGGATGAGGAGTACACTGCCATCAGGGCTCCCCATGGTACCTTTTGTTACCATGTTATGCCCTTCGACTTGAAAAATGCAGGTGCCACTTATCAGAGGTCCATGCATCTCATATTCCAACCGATTCTCGGGACGCAGGTGGAATGCTATGTGGATGACCTAATGGTAAAGTCGCGCCAGTGCCAGGACCATGTCAAAGACCATGAGAAAGTGTTCGGTATCCTCCGTTCCTACCACATGAAGATGAACCTGTTAAAGTGTACCTTCGGGGTCACCTCTAGGAAGCTTCTTGGATTTTTTGTTAGATACCAGGGCATTGATATTGACCCTGAGAAGATAAAGGACATCAGCCAAATTCCACCCCCGAGAAATATTCCGGAACTTCGAGGTCTCCAAGGCCACTTAGCCTATATATACCAATTCAACGAGAATATGGTTGAAAAGTGTAATCCCTTTTCCCTGCTCATGAAGAACGGTGCCTCCTACGAATGGGATGAAGAGTGTCGGACCTCCTTCATGGAAATAAAGCAGTACCTCCTACAACATCCATTTTTGATGCTGCCCATCTCCGGAAAGTCGCTGGTCCTTTACGTGACCTCATTGGAACGATCCCTTGATGCACATCTTGCCCATAAGAATAATGAGGGTACAGAGAACAGTCTCTACAATCTCAGCCGCATGCTTCTCGATATGGAGATCAGATACTTCCCTATCGAAAAGGGATGACTTACGCTCGTTTTTTCCTACAGAAGTTGTGAATTACCTGCACCACCATGAGGTACAATTGGTCTCTCGAGTAGACCCACTGAAGTACATCCTTAACCGCCCCATGTTGACTAGCCGACTAAAACGGTGGGCGATGATTCTCAAGCAGTTTGATATCAGGTTCGTACCTCAAAAGGTAATTAAGGGATATGTGTTGGAAGACTTTTTAGCTTCCTATCCAACCTCCATGGATCAATCCCTGGACCAGGATTTCCTTGATGAGACGATCCTCTCATTCGATCATGTCGTCTCATGTTGGAAAATTCACTTCAATGGTGCCTCCCGGAGCCCCACAGGGAGGTGGCTCAATGATCTTAATCTCAACAGAGTGGGAATGGGTATTGTCTTCATCACCTCGGCATAATTCGTCCTACAATACTCGTTCCTATTGTCAGAAGTTTGTACCCACAACGAGGCAGATTACCTGGTTCTCATCACCGGCCTTGAGTTGGCCCTCAAGATCGATGTGCCCCATATACATGTGAAAGGAGATTCTGATATGGTAATCAAACAGGTCAATGGTGATTATTTCGTCAGGAATCTAGAGCTTGTTCCATTACTGGAATGCAACCTTCTCCTAATGGCCCAGTTCTCAACTCGTCCAGAGGTCAGCCATGTACCAAGGTTACAAAACGGTCGAGATGACGCTTTGGCCGGCTTAGCTACGTCGCTCGAGGAACCTGATCAAGATGATTTGATAATACATGTGGCACACCAGAGAGTCATTTCCACCGTCACCCAATAGGACAATGACGGCCTGCGGGTAAGTCATCTCATCGCCGGACCCTCTACGTTAGGGGTCCTGCGTTCTTCAGACAAAGTGGTTGAAGCCACTCTCGACAGGAGGGCACCTTTTGTCGAGTATCTCCATTATGGTTGCCTCCCAGATGACCGGGCGGAGCACGAGTGAGTCCAATGCCGCACACTACAATTTACCCTCCAGAGTGGTCCCAGTCTTGAACAGATCCTCTATAAGTGGAGATCTATGGCGTTCTCCTCCATTGCATTGAAGGAGTCGAGATTTCTCAGGTTATTCAAGATGTTCACACCGGTTCCTGCGGATCCCATCACGATGGACCAAGGATGTTCCATCAAATCCGGAGGTTGGGGTACTTCTGGCCCTCTATGATCCAAGATTGTATCGATTTTTTCATGAGATGCCACACGTTCCAAGTTCATGACAACTTCCTTCATCGGCCGCCAGAACCCCTCCACTCCACCAGGTACTCTTGGCCATTTGCGATGTGGGGACTTGCTGTAGTTGGACCATATCCACTAGTGACATCTCACCAGTGTAGGTTCATCCTAACTGCTAAAGATTTCTTATCCAAGTGGGCTGAGGCAGTTCTACTCAAAGAGATCAAGGCCCGTTCCATCGTCGACTTTGTGAGCTCTAATATCATCCACCGATTTGGGGTCCGTCATGCTGTCCTCACCGATAACGACACCAACATTCGAGTGGATGAGCTCAAACAAATGTACGCTATGTACAATATCCGTTCGAACCATACCTCCCGCTATCAGTCACATGAAAACAGATAGATCGAGGCGTTCAAAAAAACCCTCTCTAACATTCTACAAAAAAATTGTTGGTCAGAACAAGAAAAGATGGCCAGACCAGCTCCACAACGCCCTCTGGGCTTATCGGACGAAGAATCACAATTCTTCCCAGGTAAATCCATATTCCCTAGTGTATGGGGCTGAGGATGTCCTACCCATAGAGATACAGCTGCCATCGTTACGCACTGCAGTCTATGACCAGCTAGCACCAGATGAGGTGACCGAAATCCATCTTGTAGAATTGGAAGCATTGGACGAGAACAGGCCTCGTTCCCTACAAAATCTGGTAAAGCATCAGAATAAGATAGCAAGGGCATTCAATGAGAAGGTTCATCTTTGCTCTTTTCTACAAGGCGATCTGGTGTTGGCCCTTCGAGCGCCAATGATCCCCGATAGAAACCACCCATGCTAGAGCCCAAATGGGAAGGACCTTACGTCATCCACAAGGTTTACCCCAATGGAGAATACTCTTTGGTGACCACGAATATTGAGCACATAACTCCTCCCACCAATGCCAAGTTTCTCAAGTAGTACTTTGCCTAGGGCAAAATGGTCTTGCACGACCTCAAACTGCATCGTCTTCCTACAAGACGATAAACTGCAAAATGGTCCAAGCTCTATGAACTTAAGCTATGATCCCTCCTCATCATTACTGCAAGACATTAAACTGGAAGCTAGTCAGGCCTTCCAGACTGAGCTTAGACTCAGGCCCCTTGGCCTTTTTGGGCCCACAACCCCCATCCTTACTGTAGGACGTCAAACTGCAAGCCGGTCAGGTCTCCCTAACCACGGCTCGGCCTCATGCCACTTGGTTTTCGTCAACTCATACTCCCTTAGTGGATTGTACAGTGTGGTGTGGGATACACCCTAATTTGCATAGTATTTCCCGCCGTACCATACATGTCCCTAAATGAGGTGCATCTCTTGTCCAGCATTATATTAAACTGTGCTTCAAGAACTACGTGTGGCTTGATTCCCATCCTAATGGGATACGTAGGAATGCTCTGATGCCTCGTCTTGAGCACAACCCCGAGCTCTCCTCTTCCACTGCCCCTGGTTATAGTTTCCTTGGAGGATCCTTTCATGACGAGGAGAAGGCATTCTTATCCCCACATGGACAAGGATTATAAGGGTTTCACCATGTGCCCACTCCCGTTATTATATCCTCCCACATCCTCACCGCATGACGTTAAACTGCATGGACTTCAAAAACTATGTATGGATTGATTGCCAACCTAATGGGATACGTAGGAATGACCGGACATTTCGTCTGTTGGCCCAGCCCAAAAGCCAAAATATTCCCCTTGGGTCACGACATATGGCAGGGTGCACCCTTTCGCCCCAACTCACGTTGAGCAAGCCTCGACCTAGCTGCATGTACCCCCTAGAGATGTTCGCCACTTTTGTGGATGGATACATCTATGCTTCAGCCACTCCATGACTAGAATTCTATCATCTTTCACACCCTGAAGGACCCCCATGAACAGCCTGGATACAACGCTCGAGGGATCTGCTACCGATATGGGCAAACAACCCTTAGGGTTTCCGAGTGACAAGCTGATACACGTCCAGTGTTGTGAATTTGGTCAATGGTCGATGCCCATTTGTTGCTCCCATATCAGCTCACCATTGGAACACTATGTTTTGAACATGGTCAACAGTTTCATGGACCTTCGGGTCCACCTTGAGATGTCCCAAACATCGAGTGTAGTGATTCATTCTGCCCCATCCTGAAGCGACAAACATCCCTCCGGGTGGTGCCAACAGTCAGGCCCATGAACTTGATTCTCTTATATGGGATGTACGGTGTAGTGTAAGATTACGTCCTATTTCGCACCTGGATACTCTCCATGCCGTACACCTCCCCAGATGAGATACACTTATCTCTTTCCTCATCCTCATTGCAATACGTTAAATTGCAAATTGGGTAGGCCTTCTTGACCGAGGCTCAGCTTAAGGCCCCTTGGCCTCTCCGGGACCACGACCCTCGTCCTTGCTTCAAGAAGTTAAAATACAAGTTAGTCAGGCCATCCTAACCGAGGTCCAGCCTCATGCCTCCCTCACTGAGGCCTACCCTCAGTCCCCTTGGTAATTTTGGGCCCCTTGGCTCAGATACTGTCCTACAGAACTGTACGGTATGGTGTGGGATTATGTTCTCATTACCCACCGTGCCGTATCCCTCCTTGTGAGGATATTATTCTCCCTGGGTATTACTTCAGAACTTCATGTGGATTGATTCCCATCATTGTTGGATACGTAGGATCAACTGAATGTCTAGGCTTCAGGTACAGCCCCATCTCTTGGGAATCTCCATCCCGCCTTGGCTCCTTGGCCTATTCTTCCTCCACAAGGGGTTTAAATGGTGTGGTGTGGGATAATTCCCTTATTCACGTCGGTCAATAATAACCACGCCATGTACCTCTCATTCTCGAGCTGTTTCGTCGACCCTTTGCAAGAGTTCACCAATGTGCCTAAGGGTACTCTGGTTTATTACCTTGAATGCCAGGCTTTACTCGGACACATCCGCAACCACTTTCTAGACATTTTTTATCCCTTCATTAAGGCTTACATCATCTTTCACACCCAGAGGGACCCCCAATAATGGCATGGATACTACGACCAAAGGATATCCTACTGTTGTGGGCCACTGCCCCCAAGGGTTTTGGACAACAAATCAATAAAAATCTCATGTTACGAATATAATCAGGGGTCGACGCTTGTTTTTTGTTCCCACCTCAGTCTAACCCGATATGGAAACTGTTTTTTCTACCACGGATAACAGTTATCCTCTATCACCATGCCAACCCCATTAAGCACAAAATGTTGGTTACATGATTCACATCCTTCTCTAGTCTCATCATATCCAAGTAGAGTTTCAGAACTCTTGGTACTATTCCTCCGTGCACGTCTGCGCGTTGGGGGAACAAAGCCGTGTCAAAGGTGTCCTTCGGGGCTCTTCACCGACTCCCCATGATGGGATGTTTCGTATATTGCGATAAGGATATTCCCCCCCCCTTGATTCCCACACCGAGTTTAACTCACGTGGGCTTAGGGATTGGGCCGAGGTCTGCGCTTACCTGGAAAACTGTCACCCACTCATGGTCCGAGCTCTAAGACCATAAACTAATATCTCCACGGAACTACGCTCAGATGGATTCCCATCCTCATGGGATATGTAGGACCACCCGAACATCTCGTGTTCTGGTCCAGTTCATCTGGGAGCTAGTCTCTCCCCCATTACCTTTCACCTCTATGTGGGCCCCTCGGCCTGAGGTTCCTCTCTCGGGATGGCGTATGGTATAATGTGGGATTATGTCCCCATTCAGGTCGGTTATGTCTAATGACACCATACACATTCCCCTCCTAGCAACGTCTCTTCTACGTCTATGATGCACGACTTTAAAATGCATGCTTGGTCCTGTCACACGACCCTGAACTGTGACATTATCGTCCTGGCCGCACGATGAAAAACGAAACTGCATTGTGATGACCTCGTAGTAGGGGATATCATGTTGGGTATTCGTCACATTTCATGCCATTTTTCAACACCTATCATGGATTTCTTCTTATGGCGATACCAAAGACTGGTACACTAGGCCTGTCGCTTCACAAAAAAAAACAACTCACCATAAAGGACAAACAAGATTTATCAAATTCTACTTCATTCAGTGTAGGGGCCTCTCCCGCACTTCCCTTTTCCCCTGGCACTAGTACCATACCGTTCCACCTTTGAGAACAATGTATGGATTTATTCTCATCTTCATGAGATACGTAGGAGCCCCCAGGAACTTCCCCGTAGGCCCAGCCTAACCTTCATGTTCGGTCCCTCGACTCCAGCATTTCCCCAGAGAACACATGGTTAGTAGGGCTTAGGTCCTCATTCACGTCGGGTTTTGTAACCACCATCCCATGTTCCCCCTGCTCCCCTTACCCACTCATGGTCTGAATTCTACGACCCTAAACTATGATCTCCCTATTGGAAAGGACTATTCTCCCTCTATCTAATACGTCTCGTTGTCATATTCAGATGTGTTTTGACAAAGACCCCGAAGTGTGGTATTTTCATGGGGACATTTCCCTCGTCCCATGACAAATATTTGTGAGCTCTCTATTTGGATCCTCATCCTCTTCCTCATCCAAAAGGACCCTCGGATGTCTTGGTTACTAGGCTTAAGGGCTCTCCATAGAAGTTGAGCCTAAGGGCTCTCCTATCGTCTCGGGCCAACATCCCTATGGATTTCTAACATCATTTGTGACATGGTCCCATGTTTCGAACATGGTTAACGGTCAACCCTCATTTTTACCCATTCTAGGATAACATGATATGGATACTGCGTTTCCACCACGGTTAACATTTATCCACTATCATCACGCCGCCGTTATTGTGATCCAAATCTCTAGCATCACCTTTCACACATTTCTACTTCCTCATGTTCAAGTGGAATTCCAACATATTCACCTCTATCTATTCCCACATCTAAGTGCGCCACATGGGAGTGTTAGTATCATGGGGATGGTATTCACCGAGCGTCCCTTTACCCTAACCTGCACTTTTCTGTGTCGGGAATGTCCCACCACTACTTCTTATTTCCCACACCGAGCATGACTCACATGGGCTTAGTAGTTTTGGAAGGATGTGTACCAACACAACCATGCTTCTCATCGTCAAGAATGATGTTAAAATACGCTTCCAGAACTATGTATGGATTGATTCCCATCCTCATGGGATACGTAAAGACACCCTGGTATTTTCCCTAGGGTCCAGCCCATAGAAATTTTCCAATCCATTTTTCTCTGGAACTACATATGGATTGATTCCAATCCTCATGGGATACATAGAGACACCCTGGTATTTTGCCTAGGGTCCACCCCATAGGAATCATCAATCCAATCCTTCCCATTTCTGGCTGCCTGGTCGGAACCCTCGCTAGAGAGGCCCTGTCCAAAAGAAATAAGGATCCATAACCAAACCAATGCGCCCATCTGGCATACTCCCGCCATGGTGGTGTAACTACCTGAGTGTTGGATCCTGTTCGGACAGACCATCGCTCCATATTCCACGCTTTGCGTACCCCTTATTCGGACCCTCGTCCCCTTTCATGACTAATGAGAGCCCCTAATGGCCTGGTCCCATGCCACATCGGCTCACCTACCATCCTGGGCCAATGTTCTGAAAGACTGGTTGTGTCTGAAAGGACCCCCTAACCGTGTATATGCTTTACCTAGGGCCCACCAACTGTCATGGGCCATCATCCTGAAGGATTGACCGACAACATTTGTGACATGGTCCCGTGTTTCGAATCTGGTCAACAGTTGACCCTCATTTTTTGTCTCTATTTCAGGCTAATGCAGTAAGGATATCGTTTCTCCGCCATGGACAACGATTGTCCTTTATTGTCACTCCATCCCCGCACTATTCCGAATCTTGGGCATCGTGATCCACACTTCCCATTCCCATCTCTTCCAATCGATTTCATTGCACCTGGAATTTCACCATTCATCCATAAGAGAACGCTAAAGAAACGATAATTCGGCTGTTCTGAGAAACTAATTATATGGCCAAGCCTCTCCCACCTTCTGGAAATCCGGACTGGTTATCCAAACCCCGGATTCCCAAAGCTTGTTTTCCACTCCCATGTTGTGTGGGATGATGAGGTAACTATCTCATGTTTCTCACATCGGGCTTGACCCACGTGGGAATTGTCGCTGGATGTCCCGGCATAATTTTTGGGATGTAATGAATAGATGCAAACATTGGAAATCAGGCATGCTACGGTATTCAAAAGAAGAAAAAATTGAAGTGCGAAAGTACCATTAATTGTTTTATAATTTCTTAAAATACTCGGGGAGCGACTCCCCCCATGGACGGGTTGACCCCGTCAAAAGAACGTTGCTGCTTTGCCACCATTCGGCTTGTGGCGTCCAAGACATGCTTCTGCTGACTCAGATCCCGCACCTCCTCAGCAGTGGCGGGGCGCAGTTCGTCAGCCCCAGATCTGGCCCTCTCTATGCCAGCCTGAATGGAATCCATCTTTCCATTAGCCCGCCTGATATGCTCTTCTGCCTCTGACAGCTTGGCCTTCCTCCCTGAGATCAACTTAGATTGTGAATTAAGAGAGGCCGAGTGCTCATCTTCTCGGGTCTGCATATGTTGGACCTCTCTTTCAGCCTTTTGGAGCTTCTTGATTTTGGTCGCCTTCCTCCACCACCAGCCCACTCTGATCCCACAATCATACTCCTGGATCTGCTCGGCCATGAGATCTCGGATGAGCACATTAGGACGTTGGGCATCCACTCCCCCAGTGCACAGTTCATGCAGCCGCGAGCGAAGTCTCTCCATTTCGTTCAGCCATAGCATTTAGGGGGTGTCCTTGATAAAGAGCATGATTTGCTTCCATGATCGATGGCATAATCTACTGCTGTCCTCCTCGTCGGAGGCCGTTTTGTCCCAGTTTGTGCCATTGGAAGGCTCGTACGCAGGATATGCCCGCAGGAAGTCCTCGGAAGGATATGCATCTGGTGTTGAATCTGGAACTACATCTGGTGTCGTACAGGCGTGAGGGGACCTGTGTCGGCCGATTGATCCTCGTCATCAGACTCCACCTCAATAACCTCAGGCACAACCCTACTGGTGGATCTGCTGGTGATAGTGTGTGTTGCAGCTCGGGGAGATGGGGGGATGATCTCCACCATCACCGGCATGCCCCTATGAGGGATGCCGCCAGCCATCCCGACTATCCTTTCCGCAGCAGCCCATGCCAGTCAAAGAATAGTACGACAAAGAGGGACACAAACAATAGTTAGCACAATCTACATATGACAATAATGAATCCGGTAGAGGAAACATATGAAGATCGATCTCCTGGTGCTGCTCTTGAGTCGATGCTAACGGGACCCCAAGGCGTGTCCCTCTGTATACTATTTGAAGGTCTAGAGATTCATGAGGACCCACCTCGGGTGCTCTGGCCCCACCAGACATTGACCTGGACATAGCCGTAGGTGCAGGTTCTGAAGGTCATGCATCGTCACCCGCCGATGGGCGAGAGCGAGGTTTCATACAAGTTCCTCCTGCATGGTTCAAACATCGGTGAGAAATCTGTGATGCCCCGAGAATGGACCATATGGAAAGAAGTTTGGAATGCTACCACGAGAGCCTCTACAAAATCATCAGAATATGAGCCTTGGTCTCCGACTTCACCCTCCTCCAATGGGCTCCCACCGCTAGCCGCATCCTCCCGAGATGAGTCCTCTAATTCTTCTAGCAGGGGGAAGCGCTCCCTCATATCCGCAGCTAACAGTTGTGGGGGGACTGTCCGATCTAGCAGTACCCTCACCCGGTCTGTCATTGGGCGTGGGACACCATTGTAGTTAACGTAGTCCACCATCTCATCGAAGTATTTCTCTTCCTCCACCGGAGACGCTGTGAAACCAGCCCGGATTGGGCCTATACCCGGTAACTCCATCCCAAGGTGATTTAAGTGTGTCCACGTCTCCAGTGGACTGAGGAATTGCCGGTTGACATCCAAAATGTCCCAGGCCTCTAGGAAGACCGCATCCTCTGCCGTGTCGATATGACGTAGCCGCTTCCCCAGAGCCTGAGTGGATATCCTATGAAATCCCCTCGGTGGCCGCCCCTCTGGATGGCCCTTCTCTTCCGGAATCATCGGATCCGCCGCTGCTGCCACACCCTCGGCCGGTGCGGGTGTCGCCGCCAAGGAGGCGCCGCCACCGCGAGAGGCCCTTGCTTCCCTCCTAACCGGACCTTAGGATAGAGGAGGCCCGCCGTCCCCAACCAGAATAGTTGGATGCCTTAGTATCTCCCACGGATTAGTAGCCTCCCAGCTAATGGCATACTCCCTCACCAATCCGAAAGCGGTGGTGGATGGAGGCAATGCAATTGGCATCCTCCCATCTTCCCATCTGAACATGAACCACAGCTGCCTCATCACACACTGGTGGCCCTTGTGACGCACCTCCCAGTAGACCTATGAGGTTAGCCGATGGAGGCACCAGAACTGCCTCACAAACCGATACGGGGTTTATGGTTCACAGAGCGGCTCATGATCCACTCGTGCTAGAAAAACACCACCTCGAAAGGCCAAGAGATAATCTCAGTGCTCTTCCATTCCCTTCTCGTCGTTAGTGAGTATCCCCGTCGGCAATGGAAATGGGTGGAAGATAAAATCCTTCACCCTCCACACCCGGTTCAGCACCATTGGCATGGTTAATTTGAATGGGAAGCTCCTAGAAGCATTCGGAATGGAGGGGCGGAAGTTTGATCCCGGGGGCAAGATAGGGTTTGGATACTCATAAATCTCCCTGATGTGCGCCGCAATCTACCCATACAGAAGGTGGAAGGACCAGGATATCCTTGGAAGATTCTTGCCCTAGATAATGTGCTGCAGCATCCTGTACATCATGGCGAGCATTGGAATCCAAAGATTGACCCGTTTCCCCATGGCCATCACCGACGCCATGATAAACGAGCTGGGACACACCCCCATGCTAGTATCCCTCACCGGTAGGATCCAACTGCAGATAAGGGTCGCAATGAACGCTGCCAGCCTCACTATCAGCCGCTGTTCAGTGCTGACACTGAAACCCTGTGTCTTCCATTTGATGTCCTCTAAGACCCACTAGTATGAGTGCTCATTTCCCAGTTGAGCTGCCTTCGGAAATATATAAGGCCACGGAGTAAACTCTCGATTATCTGGGATGTTCATGAACCGCTCGAACCACTTATTAAAGTGGACATCCCTCAATAGCTACTTGTTCTCTCCAGGGAGCAGTGCCATCAGTGCCGACACTAGTCGCGGTATCTTCTCTATATCCTCCGACATGCTCATGACGGGGAGGAACTCATCATACATGGCCCCAAGATCGGAACCCCCGAAATATGGTGGACATCCCACAGGATGATTCCCACCTCCCCATGGTGCAGGTGAAAAGTATTGGTCCTAGACGACCATCAGCTTAGCAGCTCTGGCATCAGCTGTTTCAGTTGGTAAATGTGGAATTGGGAGGCCCATGCCGCCTCATACAAACCCAATCTCCTCAGCTCGACACCAAACTCCTCATAGGCGGCGCCTACCCAGTAGGCACATGCCCAGTCATTAGTGAAGATGCCACCCTGGCGCAGGTCCCACTCATCAGACCACCCCTTCTTTGAATCCAGCAAATCCGCCTTCAGCATGGTATGGTACAGAGGAGCGGACATCTCCGGTTTCAGTTGATTCCCATAAATATTGTTCACATAGTTGTAGAGATAGTCGACGGTGACAGGTGTGAAGTCCTCCGACACATGACCATCGACCTCCCTATACCACTAGCACTGACATGGCGTGCTCTTAAACCAGCAAGCTGGTTCATCCCTACTTGCCTCAAGGATAAGACGTCATCCCTCAGCCAAAATCGATACAAGGGCAGCTTCTTGCAATGCAGAGTGTTCTTCTGGCCCTCTGATAGCAGTTCTGTCAATAAAGTATGGTCTGAGTGGCTTCAGAACATCTCCCCTAGGCCAAGACAGTTAGCCACCTCATCCCTCTGGAAGGCGTCTGTGAGGTCCCCCAATACAGCCGCTCGAGGGGCCATTTCGGTTTTGGCACTCAGAAAAGGATATTTTTTTTTATTCTTTTTAGGATGGATCATGAAGCTTTCTTGTGAAGATCCCTCACAAATCTCGGCCAGAAAATTGAGCCGCGGAGTTTTTCCTAGGCTGGAGAAAATGAAGTTCTCTTGGCGCTGTCGCAGAGTCGGAGACTAATGATTCGCCACGAAGCTCGATTCACGGTGAGAGGACACGGAAGACACGGAGCTTCGTGAAGTCGAGAGATAAAGATTACAAAAGTAGTGAGAGGAAAAAAGAGAGGTCAACCCCCTATTTATAGGCGGTGACCCTGGAGCTACGCGACATGTCCCGCCTGCGTGGAGCATCGCGGTGCGTCCGTACTGCGTGGCTGCCGACTGCACCACAGGCCCCTTCGCGAGGCCGCATCGCCAACTGCCTGTAATTTTGGTGATTTTCCCTCAGACTTCGTCCCTTCATCCCTCAGTGGCTCCACATCTGATGGGGGGGGGGCATTTGTTGGTGCCAAAATATTGCATGAAAAGAAGGGACAAAAAAGAATCCCCGCATGCTACCTCGCGAAGCTCCGACCCGAAGCACCCCCTGAGGATCGTGGCCACCGCGAAGCACAGGAGGCGGTACCGCTCCATGAACACCCTGACGTTCACGAGCCCACCGCAAAGACCTTGAGGAGGTAACGCTCCACGAACACCCTGGCGTTCATGAGCCTGCCTTGAAGACTGTGAGGTGGTACCGCTCCGCGAACACCCTGACGTTCGCGAGCCTACCTCGAAGACTGTGAGGCTGTATTGCTCCATGAATTCCCTGACGTTCATGAGCCCACCGCAAAGACCGTGAGGTGGTACCGCTCCGCAAACACCCTGACTTTTGCGAGCCTGCCACGAATACCGTGAGGTGGTACCACTCCGCGAACACAGTGAACTTCGTGAGCCCGCTGCGAAGAACCCTCCGCCCCATCGTGTCTAGTGAGTTCTCCTTTGTGGCGCCCATTGCCAATAAATATTGGGTTCCCCCTGAGTCTAGGGGAAAGACGATCCGACCATTTGACTTCTCACCTCCCAAATCGCGACGTACTCTTTGACCCTGGGAATCATGAGCGCTGTGAGGTACTTGTACTTCGCGAGATGTCTTTACCTTGTCTTGTGTTGAGCCCCTATTCCGAGAGGGATGCCCTTTGCAATGCCTAAGGGCATTCGCGGAGGAAGGGGATTCCCAATGGAACCCGGGCAGCCACGGTGCATTTATGCTTCACAAAACACCCATCTTGTACTAGTGATCCACATGCCCAGGCGGGTTTGTTGTACATCGTGAAGCACACTGCTTCCCTGCACCTTGTTGGTGAGGCCCCTCTGCTTCGCAAGGCTATGCTCTGTGAATAATATTCCACTTCTCCAAGCACCTCCCATTCACACCCCTACACCATACTAAGGCCGAGGCACTCCACTTCGCGAATCAGACTCCTTTGTTTGGCAATTCATCTTCCTGTGCGACCCTCCATGTTTTCACAATGTGATTTCAAAATCCCATGTACAACACCACCCGTATCGTTGCTTCACCTAATGCTTCTTCGCATAGGCATGCTAATGGCTATTTCTTATTCACATAGCCATGTTAACGTGGACCCCACGATGGTTCTCTCCGCGACCCCCCTTTACCATGGCCTTGCCTGTACCTTCCCTGCCCCCAAGGAGCAGAGGGTACCGGTCACGTATGTCCTAGGGGTGTGGAGTAAACCCACCTCATCCAAGTTGCATGATGTTAAACTGCTAAGCACCACATCCTCAACACATGACGTTAAACCGTGATCTGACACCGCACCTCGATTGCAGGGTCCCCCCGTCTCAGAAATTCCCTACGCTTCTTATCTCCATAGAGATGGGGTCACCCCCTCCCTAAGGGATGATATCCTCCTTATCGGAGCGGTGTATGTCCATGGGAGAAGGGAAACACCCCTGGTATAACCATCAAGCCTCTCTTGCGAAAGGTAGCACCCATGCACCTCCGTACTTCCCAACTGCCAAGGCTAGTGGAGGGAGCGATAGGGAATGAGGCACCTTCTATTTTTGGTTCAAAATCCCTCTCCCTCCGTGCTTGGTCGCAATTCGGGCCTCCATCCTAGAGTAATTCCCAACACCATGGGCCGTCCAACGCGTAAGCTCCTGTTCGTTTCTCACAGACACACCCTTCGCGACGTTATCGTCAGGTCTCTGCTGCCTCTTGTTTCTCACACCGAGAACGACTCACGTGGGCTTAGAGTAAGCAGTGTCCATGAAAACACCCCATCCAGCATGACGTTAAACTGTGTGCCATCCATAATGATGTTAAACTGTATTCCCCCATCCGGAACGCCATTAAACTGCATCTCCATTTTAACTACGAGGTCATTGATCCATGTCAAGCCATGGTACGTAGGAAGCCTTCATGAGGATCAATCCCACCACCCGTAATTTCTTCATGTCAGGTTCCACCCTCACCCAACATGACGTTAAACTGAATTAAAGTCCAACGGAAAGCCGTTGTGACCAACCCGAACAACACGGACTTTGATCCATGTCATGGAAGTGTACTTAAGAAGCCTCCCTGAGGTTCAACCCCATATCACATTGAACCAAGGTCCCTTCTTCACGTTGGTTTTCCGATGAAGCCCATTTGAACTACCAGGTCTTTGATCCATGTCGAGGCATGGTAAGTATGAATCCTCCTAGAGGTTCAAGCCCACCACCTCTTGGTCACTCCGACCTTCTTCATGTCAGGTCACCAGCACTTGGGCAGCCTAGTGTGTAAGCCCCGCACCATGCGGACCAAGGTCCTCAATCGCGTCGGTTAACCGACACACCATTATAAACTATGTGTTCTTTGATCCATGACGAGGAATGGTATATAGGATGCCTCTATACAGTTCAAGCCCATCACCTGGTCGTTTCGACCTCACTCTCGTCGGTTCACCCCCGTCCCACATGACGTTAAACTGTATTCCACATTCCACCTGAACTACGGAGAATTTGATCCATGTCAGTGAATCGTACGTAGGAAGCCTCCACGAGGTTCAAGCTCGCCACCAGGGGACCCCTGGGTTCACCTTCATGTCTGTTCACTAACAATGCCCATCGGGCCAAGGTCCACCTTCACGTTGGTTGGACGGCACCATCCCGAACTACACAGACATTGATTCCCTGCCACGAGGATACGTAGGAGGTCTCTTCGAGGCTTAAGCCCAATCTCACTGTCACCCTTGTGATAGTCCCATCTCAATCCCCCTCCGCTTCATCCATCCCTCCATCATCCACCCTAATTCTCACCAGGACATCCATATCCTGGCGAGATCATGCCATTCCGCTCCTCATCACATCATTCATGAAGCCGCCCTCGGGTTGGCCCCGATATCAGCATCCCTTCAAGGGAAATTCCTCAATCTGATGCATTCCAGCTAATGTTCTGATCAGGACAATCCGTCTCCGCTGGAAGTTAAACCTGCGGAATACCCTGTGTGAATCATTGAAAGCTGAAGAAAACCTTAGATATATGCCTATGGCATAAAATTCCCCGTCCTCGATGTGGGATTCCTTGGGATGCCACACCCTCGAGAGTCCCTTTGACAAGGGACAAAATATAGACACGCCAGTTCCCCAGCATTCAGACACGCTACTGATGCCTTGACGTGACTACTCCCCCGACTGAAGGTTGCTTCCCTGACCGGACCCTTTGGAATGTCCTGAAGGAAGCAGTGTAATTATCCATTGTCCATGGAAACATGGAACTGGGAAGAGTTTCACGAAAAATGTAATAAATCTATGAGGGTAACCCGGACTAGGTGACGAGTTACGTGGAGGAATCCACGAAAGGAAGAACCGACATCCCATCATCCTGATTTTGATCAAATAGTAGACGTACCTGAATAAAGAGAAAATGCCGCCCGCCTTTGAAAAGCAGGAATGTGGGGCGACAGCAGCACGTCTGCCACAGGCGGATGTGCGTGCCCCGGAGAAAACGTTGGAAACAGCCGTCTGAAGGCGCTTCTCTATAATAACATCAAGAATTTTCCAAAGTCTTTCATAGAAAAACCCAGGTTCTTTCATCATTCCCTCTTTCAATATTTTTGACCCCAAAAAGAAAAACCAGGGAACAACTCAAGGTACTAAGCCCACACCTGGCTCAACCTTTCCCAGAACTACTCTTGCATAGTCCCGCGTCACTGCACACAGACCAAAGGATTTGGTCTGTTCACATGTGGTCTTCCCTTGCCGATGACGTGTAGAGGAGCACACACACTTCCTCTCAGGTGAGTCATGTAGGAGACTTCATACACCAATTCCAGAATTTGGGGTTAGGGAAAGGCGCTAGGTAACCTTTCCATCCCTTCACAGTGTCTCAAATGGCCTGAAGGACCTCGGGGCTAGCTCACCTCCCCAATCGCACACTGCAACTAGAATCATCATTTGGATCTGGGACAAAGCCCCGTGATTCCCTCCTTTAGAATATCTATATGGTGAAACACCCAAGGATATCTAGTCACAAAAGTTTTGACAGTCGATGTCTAACAACCAAGACACTCTTAGACGCTCAGAGAGCGATGAAGTCAACACCATCAGCTAAAGGAAAAGAATCTATGCCTCCTACTATACCAACACAGGGTTACACCTGATGCTCTGTGTAACCCTGGTAAAACCTCAAACAAGGAGAAGTGAGAAAGCATTTCAAATACAGAGTCTATCAATTCTTCTGAAAAAAGTAGATGAATTGTAGTGCGTACCTTTCATCACCTCATTCTCTACAGGATGGTAGACATCCAAAGCTCATGGAAGCCTGTGGTCTCAACTTTCAGCTCCCATAGCCTAACGTGGACCGCCTGGTGGTGATGCGAAGACCTTGTAATGTTGTCCCCCACTTCCAGCTCCCCCTCTCCTCTGCTAGCACCACCTCTCCGGGTACTACTGCAATCACGGAGCTGCCTCTACTATGGTGGTGTGCATGTTGCATGCCTGATGTTTTCATCATACCTCGTCGGGTAGTCCGATGCCAAGTGACCTCACCCACAACAAGAAAATCATCAGTACTATTTGGGCTTCCCTAGTGCCCTCTAGCGCCACTGTGGTGTACGACCACGGCCCGAAGTCCACTCACAAAAGGGTCTCCTTCGGTGAGGCCCTACTCTTTACTGCCACAGTATTGCACGACCATGTCTCCAAAACCAGCGGTGGGAAGGCCACCTGCATTGAGGTTCTATCATCTGGTGCCTGCTAGCTATGGTAGAAGTCTATGATCTATCATGCCTACTGGCACCACCAACTATAAAACGTGACAGGAAGCTCTCTATCACATGTGCATTCTCTAGCACCTTAGCATAAGTGTAAATGCACAAGGTTACTATGATGGCACAAATCTCTCTACGAAGACCCTGCTTGAACTTCCTTGCTCAGAAGTTTCTATCATGGACCAGGTCCGGGTAAAAAAGTGCACGGTCCGCGAACCTAGTCACGTACTAAGTCACTGTCATCCCTCCTTGCTAAAACTGCAGGAGCTCTTAGATCTGAATGGAGCATAAGCAGGAGGGTTATAACTCTTTACGAAACAGCAACTGAATATTGTCCCACGAAAGTGATGGCTCATTGAGTAACTAAGTCACTAGGCTCCACAAATGCTCCTCTTCTCTATGGAAAAGTCCGGCTACCAAATCCATCATCTGATCTACCAACGTCTGTACAAGCATGAAGATGTGAACCATTGTCCCATGACAAATCTCTATTTCCTGAGGGTCTGGCTCACTGCTGGACCTAAACGGTCTCTGCTGCTGGAACTCACGGAGTACGCTCAACCTGCGCTCAAGCTCATCCTGCTTTGCTGGAGCTACCTGCTTCTCACTAGGTGGAGGTGCTAGTACTGGCCCACCCGGAGAAAGAGACTCACATGATGGGTCCTAGACTAAGGCCATGCTTCTCACAAGGTCACCATCATGAACCAATGATGGTATCCTGGTTGGCTGTCTTTGTGGAGGCATCATGAACGTTATCAGAGATTACTACGATCAGATGAGCATATACGTATGCAACTGTAACAACAATGGGGAGATAACTGAAGAAGGAAATTCAAATACTCAATCCTATGTGATGAAAATACCAATTTTTCCTTCAATGGGTGCCTCAGCATGCCGAGTCGACAACTGGGTTATCAGGGTCCCCGTGAATGGATACGTCTGCTAGCGCACCATCACTGGACTCCCTGGCTTGAGAGCCGCTCTCGAGACACGTTGACCCTGTTTTCCTAAATCCCAACCAATTCATTTTTTGGGACATCTGAACAACATCCCATGGAATGAACCACCTCTAATACTACTTTGTCCTGACCCAACCCTACCCGGGCTCGAGCTGCAACTACCCCAAGCCTGCCTCCATAGGCCAGTGGATGGTAACTAGCACCGAAGGCACAATAACTCGGGGAGGCCTTTTCTTAAGTACCTGTATAAACACACGCAGCCCTCTCAATGCAGAACTGCAGAGTAATGGGAAAAGTAAAGTTATCACTGATATAAACAAAACCCAAATCTGCATCGACCTCTAAATAGTAAAAAGTTAATGCTGAAGGTAAACTTAAAAGAAAAGGGAAAAACACATTCCCAACCAGAAAAGTTCCACAGCCCGAAAATAGGTAAAAAAAAGTATACAACGAGAGAGTCTCCCACCTGGAAACCCCTCTACGACCATCGTATGTGGTCCATGCTCCTAAACTCCTATACTTTTAGATAGTCAAGACCAACCTATCTGTCATCTACAAGGGCACACCATGTGATATCAAACCCAAAGTATGTTTGAGTATAAAAATACTCAGTAGGATACCCTGAAGGCTCGAGGGAGCAACAAATGAGGTATTGAAGAGGTGAGCAGCAGATCAAAAAGAGAACAGTAAAAGAGTAAAATATATAGTGTAGTAAAGAGTACAACTCAACCCAACACGAGGAAGGAAGTAGACTCATCCAAACACAAGAATAAAAAATAGTGAGAAGATGAACTTCTCATCGATTCTTCGCTACCTATAGCAAGAGATTAGATTCGTCCAAACATGAGAAGCTAGACACAGAAAGCACGTGGCATACCCCGAGGGTCTATACCTCTCCTGGAAGGAGAGTAAACAAAACATAGGAAGTGGGTATTGGAACAAGGTATGTACATTTATATATGATCATTCATGAAGCCCTAACAAGATCTTAAGGGGATCTCCATCCTGTAGCTCAAACCAAGAAAGTAAGTACCCAACAGCCCCAGAAGTAAACACCATCGATTCCCAGCATCCCGCACGTCTACCCTGAACAGCAATTCAAGGGGATCAAATCACCACACCTTGACACTATCCTCTTTGGGAAGCACTAACTCGGATGTACAGTTTTAGGTTGTGTCTCAATAACTCTTCTTGGTGGGGAATGTGCCCCTCGTACTAGAGAGATTTAGGGAAAGCCAAACCACATCTTGTCACTGTATTGTAGTATAGTTGTCTGCTCAAAGTCAAAGTTGTCACATCACTGACTCGTACAACCAAGGGCCCCGCTCCGGTAGACACGGAGAAAAGCCACATACTAGCCTAGTAGAAATAACAGAGTCTGAAAGAAGTCATCGGGTAACCCACTGCCAAGCCCCGCTGGAGGGTAATCCCTAAAATGTCGTCGGGTAACCCACTACCCAGTCTCTACTGGAGGGTAAACCCAAAGTGGTCACCAGGTAACCCACTTCCCAGTCTCTACTAGAGGGTAAACCCTAAGAGGTCATCGGGAAACCCACTGCCCAGCCCCACTGGAGGGTAAACCCGAAGATGTTGATGAGCAACCCAATGCCCAGCCCCACATGAGAGTAAACCCCAAGAATTTGATGAGCAACCCACTGCCCAGCCCCGCTGGAGGGTAAACCTGAAGAATTCAATGAGAAACCCACTACCCAGCCCCTCTAGAGGGTAAACCTGAAGAAGTTTATGAGCAACCCACTGCATGGCCTCGCTAGAGGGTAAACCCGAACAAGTCGATGAGCAACCCACTGACCAACCCCGCTGTATGGTAAACCTGAAAAGGTCGATGAGAAAACCATTTCCCAGCACCACTATAGGGTAAACCCAAAGAAGTTTATGAGAAACCCACTACCCAGAAACTCTAGAGGGTAAACCTGAAACTACTCTGGCCATCCTTACTGGAAACAAACTCATGGTATAGGATCGGTGCCCGCGTGATGTATTGGTCACACCGAATCCTCCAAATCTACCAGGGAACACGAAGGGACATAATACTGAAATCCCACACTTCTAAAGGAGTATGGGGAACCCAAAAAACTCCGTGAATAAAACCATCGAGAACAGAACGATGAGAAACAACTCAACCCTCCTAGTCTAAATCATCGTGAACAAGAGGACCCTCTAGGTCACGAGAGGTCAAAGGTATGTAAAGTTGAAAAATACAAAAACATGGGGACCACATGACGTGTGACCCAAACTCATCTTAAAACCAAGTGCACCAAAGTATTAGGTTACAAACTACAACATGCACCTCCAAGAATTCCCGTATACTCCCAGAGTATGCCACATTTCCATCCCAAGGGCTATCATGCACACGACACCCAATGTCAAAAAAAGGCGTAAAGGCAATTTCACCAACCTGAATTCTCCATGGCCCTATCATGGACACCCACATCTCTTCAAAGGTCAACTTTTCTCACAAGGTAGTGAACGCAATCACAAGCCAAGGGTTCACTTCCAATCACAGCAAGAAGAACAACCACCAAAGCACCATTCTTTCTTCCCCATTTTATGAGATCTCGAATGAGACTCTCCACATGCAAACAGATCGTACAATTGTAATCCTCGTGGAAAAATATAAAAGATAGACTATTTACTCACCTATAATGGACATCCGATGTAAAAGACATTCAACACTGCTTTACGCCCGTACAACATCCCGTGGTCTCGAGCCTTGGTCCCGAAAACAATTGGGTGCATCGCACCATTGCGATATCCTCAGAAAGACATGTCAAATTGACTACTTAATTGCATGGAATGGATGTCCATAGAAAAAGATGCATTTCCTCCTACCACACATGGGCGGTGGTTCATGGGGCCCGCATCTAGGTCCCCAAGCACAACGAATGTATCACACCGTTGTGATCCTCTCGAAAAAGTACACATGATTGACTATCGAGTTCTCTGAAACAAACAACCGATGATAAAGGAATAAAAATCACCGCTTACTCCCAAAACGGCCCTCGTGGGGCCTACACCATCGGGAAGAAATAAAGTTGGCGGATTGTTCCATTGCAATGCCCTTAGAAAAAAACCCAAAATCGATTGCTCGCACGCCCCGAACGAACAACCGATGAAAAATATGCTAAACACTACTCGCATCGTGAAAGGAGGGTCGTGGGGGCCATCACTAAATTCCAGCTTCAATTATTGAAACCACCATGGAAAGCTCCACCTCGGCGCCAGGTTCCCAATGTCGCTGACGGCGCTCAAAACGGACTTCGGATGTGTTTGTGCCACTCAAAACAAGAACCTCAAAAAAATGATAAACCACCTAACGGGAAATTCGCGCCCCCGAGGCCTCCACCTTGGGAATAAAAACCCACAAAACCATCTCAAAAAATTATTCTCTAACCGTGGATTACACTACCGTAGTTTTCAAACAAAACGGACACTCATTGTGATGTTTACGGGAGTCCGAAATCATGGGTAAGAATCCCCTTAAGCTAGACCAGCCTAGGCCGGCCCGTCTGCTCGGCCAACCTGGCCATGGACCCGCGGTCCACACTATCACCGAACAGCCCTCGTGGCCAGTCATC
The DNA here is from genome assembly GCA_963277665.1 of Viscum album. Lineage (NCBI taxonomy): Eukaryota > Viridiplantae > Streptophyta > Magnoliopsida > Santalales > Viscaceae > Viscum > Viscum album. The sequence goes on along the minus strand of OY728131.1, from coordinate 789,138,232 downwards.
ATTTCATGCGAAGACTTTCCGTGCATGGGTCTTGGACTCCCATGTGGATTCATGGCCGCAACCCCATTCCCCCCAAGCATGATGACCCCGCTGTTGCCTGCAGCCGCCGACCTCGCTTGCTCGCTCAACTGCCTACCAGGCTCCTTGTAATGACCCAAAGTTTCACCAATAGAAATCCCTCATGATCTAATTAAATGTCTCTTTATGTAAAATGTTTATATAAAATTTCAAATTCTTTGGTTTTATGTTAGGAATTGTGACTGCCACATTTATAGATGTTGAACAGTGATCACATGATTGGTATAAATATAGGTCTTTAACAAATCCAATTTACTCAGAAAAAAGAACTGATGGACTCATCTAGTAAAATTGATATATACGAAGCCCATTTTTCGGAGGATGGAAAAGTGGTGGTGTCCTTGTCCATCGCTCTTGACCAATCCCAAGCTGAGCTTCATCATGTGAAGCTCGAATGAGACCGTCTATGGGAAAAGTCGAAGATGATAGAGATTACCACTCGAGCGATGTTATCTGAGCCACCCAAAGAGTCTGTCACCATCGGACACCTTACCCATATGACATATGCAGCTGTTTTAAGGGCTTACATAACAAATCTCTAGTACTATGTTCATGTACATTATTTTTTTATATAATAATAAATATACCTTTTTGTCATTATTGATACATTATAAATAGTTTTGAAAGTACAAATAGTTTTTTTAGTTATTATTTAATTAAGAATTCTATTTTATTAATTTATGGGATTTTTTAATTAAATAATATTTTAATAAAATATTATTATTATTATTAAATTAATTTTTATTAAATATAAATGATCTTATAATTTAATGAATGCAATTATAATTTTTATTATGGTTTAAAATTCATTTCTGTCAAAACCCATGAATTTTCGATAAATGTTGGTTTTTATTTTAAAAGTGAAATTATACATATTTATTAAATAATTTAAATAAAATAAATGATATTTCTAGAATCAGTACATCGAAATTATCAAACGGTGAATTTTTCATAATTTTCTGAGACAATCAAAATGTTGGGTAAAAATTAAATATCGTTTAAATATACAATGTGTTTTATAACATCATAATGACCCAATAGTGTTGTAATAAAATACTATAATCTTTATATTCGGTCAATATATGTTTTACCTTTAAAGTAATGTGATTTTTGGTTTGTTTGAATTACTTTTCAAAGCATCAATGGACCCCTCAAGACTTATTAAACATCTTGTCTTTTTAAATTATTTTCCATGGGAGTGTGACTCACCTCCACATAAGCAACCCCGTTATTTTAAAAAGTTCGGAATTTGTCCTTATAAAATATTTTTTTCCTATCCCCTTTTCCAAAAACTATGTGAAAAAACCACGAGCTGATTAGTGGTTTGGATTAGTTTAATGTAAGGGGTCCCAAACCTAAATAATAAAGAATTCACTCACCTATCCTATATAAACCTACACAATCTCCCACTTCCTCATCATTAAAAGCCTTTGGAGTTCATGAAACCTATGCCCTACTCATTCTAGAATCCTCCCAAGGTGCCCCAAGCTCCCAATAATCCTCTTCCAAGCCTCTCTCATTCCATTGTATGAATACTTCAACATAAGGGTTTTTCTTCCTTTCATTTTCTTTTCCATTTTTCATAATATTGTTATTCCCTTTTAATTTCAATTATAAATTCTGTGGTATGGTTTTACACATCCCCCATACATCCCTCTTATTGTTTTAATTATTAGAGACCCATTTGTCTCTCATTGAATTCCTCCCATGTACACACGTTACTATGCCGAAATTCTGAAAGGAACTTCGCTCTCTTCAATTAAATTAAAGCAATACATTTGTATCATGAATCTAAATTCCATTACAATTGTTTGGGCATTTATATATATGACCCCCTTACTGTCCATTTCATTTAAATATGATGAGACACCCTTTTATCTCTCATCAACCATTTATAGGAATTCTTATGTCACGCCGTTGCGCTGTCAAAATTGCACCGATTTTCTATGCCAAAGCCTTTGTGTATTGAAAACAATCCCCATTTCTACATCAAGGTAATTCACCTTTATAAAAATTTACTTGTTGATTATAAAATTTCATGTATGAATTCAACATTCCTTATCATGTAATAAATGATCATGTTGAATGAATTCATGTTTTATGATCCATGTGGAACACTTATGAATGAAATGAAATGTTTAAGAATGGTGCTCCCTTATAGCACTTTAATGCATTGGGTAAAGTATAGTATCATGATATGTCATGTGCAATGAGTGTTGACTCATGCTAATTCATGTTAAATGAGGGTTTACTTGTGCTTCATGTGTAATGAGTATTTACTCATGCTCCATGTGCAATGAGCCTTGGCTCATGCTAATTCCATGTTAAGTGTTGTCGCCACATTTCCATGTTATGATTATCAAGATTTATCATTTCTTTATGATCATGTTTCTATTTTAATCTATTGATATGCATATTGAATAACATGTATTGTACTCCTCATGTATTCCATGTTTATTCCCTTACTGGGCTTTATAGCTCACCTATTTTCTATGCATGTCCTCAGGTTTTTCCATGCATTGTTATGTACGAGGGAATGTAGTGGTCATGTAAAGGAAGATTTCAATAAAGATGTTGTATTTAATGTTTTAAGTTGTTATGTAATGATACTAAGCCAAAAAGGCACTATAACTCTCTATATTACATGTTGTATCATGTGAGTAGTTTATGTAATAAATCATCTTTATGTTTGTAATAAAAATAGGGTTGTCATAGTTGGTATCAGAGGATAGGATTAGTTATCTTTTGGATTAGGATTAGAAAACCCTAGTAAATCCTTATAGACAAGACTAATTATAATAAAAACATACCTATTTTTTGGTAAGTACTGAGTAAGTGGTTTATCATAGAAAATACATCCTTGTTTGGATACGAGCAGGTAGAGGTTGCTCTTGCACAGATGTATCCTAGGGGTAAAACCCGAAAACACTACTTTGAGAAAAACTCGAATGGGAACTGATGCACGACAACGGGACCTACTGAACTCTTTGTTACGACATGCCCAGAAGATATTTTTTGATAAATTCACAATCATATTATGAACCCTTATTATGGGAATTAAAAAAAATCCCCTAAGAATATATATTAGAAAGTAGATCATGAAAATCCTAGATTGATTCTGATAGACTCATGAGTTAATGAAATAAAGTTTTATTTATAAGTCATCAAGTTTTGTCTTTGGATTACCCTTTATGTGTCACCACCAAAATTTCCTTTTATTCAAGCCAATGGACGGTAATAGGAGGAATCGGGCTAACAACTGATGTGAATATCAGGGTGATGACTGTACTAATGAGATGCCCAATCCAATGGGAACAGGAATCGTGAACTTTGTCACGCTTCTCTCTCATATAACTCAAGATTTGAATAGAGAAATGGTTTAAGAGGAACGTTCAACCTCCCTTAATAAAGAACAAGTCTTTATCGATAGCTTCATGATACAAAGGCCTCCTACTGTTAGTGGATCATCTAATCCCATGATCGTTGAACAATGGATCAACTCCATTGAAAAGATCTTCTCCATCACTCAATGTTCTGAACAAGAGAAGGTTCTCCTAGAAGCTTATCATATGGAGGGTGAAGCTGATCAATGGTGGACGTTGATCAAAAAATATGAAGCCAGAGGGGGAGATCGAGGTGTTGGAATGGAAGGATTTCCAGAAGATGTTTTTTGATAAATATTTTCCGCGCACCCTCCAGATTAAGATGGGAAGGTACTTCCCTTCCCTCAAGCAAAAAGTTGAAGAATATTTTGGAGCATATGAGGAAAACTTCACAAGGATTGCACGATATGCTTCTGTCTTTGTTGTTACCCCCGAATGCAAGGTTTACCACTTCTTTGGTGGGATGAAGCCTAACCTACAGAAAGCATTAGCAATCCGTGACTTCTACAGATATGAAGAAATTGTTCGATTTTCTATCAAGGTAGAAATAGAGATTTGGGAATAATAGAGGTATCATGGGGAAATGAAGCGTATGGTGGACTTCAATGCTGGTGGTCCGATGGATAAATCCAATAGTGCTAAGAAGATCCAGCACCCCACATGAAAAATGTGCAGAACGAAGAACCCTAAAATTGCCTCAAGGGGATGAGGAAATGATTTAGGTGTGGAAGAAAAGGGAACCTAGCTATTAACTGTCAGCAATAAAGACCCGCGGCTACAACAGAGGAGAGGAATTCTCTGTGGCAACCAATAACCACCAAGGCAGCAAGGAAGAGTTTTTTCCCTCATTTCTGCCGAAGTGAACCCAGACATTGAAGTGGTGACATGTACGCTAGTTATTCATTCAAGAATAGCTAACACACTTTTTGATTCAGGTTCAAGACATTCTTTTATAACTCGAAAGTTTAGTAGAACAATCTGAGCACCACCACAAATCATGTAAGTGAAGATGTCGGTGAGTAAGACAAATGGGGAAATCATTGAATCCCATGAATATAATTCCTCCCCTATCATAATATGTGGATTGAATTTCCCGGAGAACCTCGTCATACTCCCTCTGGTGGAATTTGGTGAAATTCTTAGCATGGATTGGATTTCCTTATATAGAGCCAACATAAATTGTTGGGAAAGGGAAATCACAATCCATATGGAGAATCGACCCCTGATTCTGTACAAGTGTAAGGATGAAGATGAATCTCTTTTAGATCTATCATATCATTAATGGATATTACTGACCTATGAGCATGCGTATCTGGCTCAGATTATTGAGTCTAAGGAAGAAACCATCTTTGAAGAAATGCATATTCTGAGGGAATTCGCTAAAGTGTTTCCTGAGGAACTGCATGGAATTCCTCCAAGAAAAGATGTTTAATTCTCAATTGAACTTATACCAGGGGTGCTACCAATATCCAAGACTCCATATTGAATGGCTATCATGGAGCTTGAAGAGATGAAGAAACAACTATAGGAGAATCTGGATAAAGGGTTTATACTCCCAAGTGATTCACCATGGGGTGAACCAGTCCACTTCGTCAAGAAGAAGGATGGGTCAATATGCCTTTGTATCGATTATTGTGAGATCAACAAAATCATGATAAATAACAAGTATCCTCTACAACAAATTGATGACTTGTTCGATCAGCTGCGTGGAGCACAATACTTCTCCATGTGCACTTTCGGTCGGGATATTATCAATTAAAGATGAAGATGGAAGATATCCCCAAGACTCCTTTTCGCACAAGAAACGGGCACTATGAATTCATAGTAATGCCTCCCAGACTCAATTATGCTCTTTAAGTCTTCATGGACTTGAGGAATAGAGCCTTTAGAGATTACATTGAAAAATTTTCGGTAGCCTTTATAGATGAAATTATAATATACTCCAAAACCAAGGAGGATCATGAGGAGCATTTAAGAACTGTATTAGAGACTTTGCGCAATGAGAAGATCTATGAAAAGTACAGTATGTGTGATTTTTGGTTGATGGAGGTTTCATTCTTGGGCCATATCATCAAAACCAATGTTATATTAGTAGATCCCTCCAAAATAGATGCAATTGAGGGATGGATGAGGACAACATCGGTAATAGAAATGCGTAGCTTCTTAGGGTTAGCTGAATATTATCGACAATTTGTGAGAAATTTCTCATGATTTCCCAACCCTCATACAAAGCTAACTCGAAACGGATTAATGTTTGTTTCGAGTGATGAATGTGAAGAAAGCATCAAGGATTTGAAAAGGAGGCTTATCACTGCACTCATGTTCACTTTACCCCAAACTGGGGAAATTTTTGTGGGATTCATTGATGCATCGAAAAAGGGATTAGGTTGTGTGTCGATTTAGAATGATAAAGTGATATATTATGCCTCAAGCCCGTTGAAAACCCATCAGAGAAACTATCCAACGCATGATCTGGAGTTGGAGGCGGTGATCTTTGCCTTGAAAATATGGCAGTATTATCTCTATTGGGTGAAATGTGTGATATATACTGACCATACAAGTCTTAAATATATATTCACATAGAAAGAGCATAATATGCGCCAAAAAAGATGGATAGATCTCATCAAGGATTATGACTGTTCAATACATTACCACCCTGGGAAAGTAAACAAGGTGGTAGATGCCATAAGTATAAAGGTCCCAGTGATTCTATCAATGATGCGAATTGAGAAGGATCAAATCTTCTTAGACTTGATGAATATGGACATGGGTATCATAAAGAAGGGAACAACATCAATCCTTTCATAAATGATTTCTCAATAGTCTCTTTTGTAAAGGTTAAAGGATGCTCAAAAGGATGATGTGGGAATTCAAGAAAAAGTGGAAGATATAAAAAAGTGGAAATTCTATGAGTTTAATGATAATGAAGAAGGAATTGTGCGATTTGGGAAATGACTATGTGTTCCATCATGTCCGGAGCTGAAGAAGGATCTTTTGGATGATGCACATAGTTAAAATTTCTCTATTCACCCAGGCAGCACAAAGATGTATCGAGATCTATGATAAAACCATTAGTGGGATAATATGAAAAAGGAGATCACTGAATATACATCAATGTTCCTAGTGTGCCAGCAAGTGATGACAGAGAGGAAAAAATCTAATGGGATGATGAAACCATTGCCCATACCGGAATGGAAATGGGAGAACATCACGATGGACTTTGTCACCAGACATCCGAGGACATCTAGAGCTAGAAATGCACTCTGGGTTATAGTGGATCATCTTACAATGACTGCAGACTTCATTGCTATTCAAGAGGATTTCTCATTGGATAAACTGGCATAGATATATATTAGAGAAGTGGTAAGGCTGCATGGAGTGCCACTATCTATTGTGTCTGACTAAGATCTAAGATTCACCTCTATGTTTTGGAATAGTCTTCAACATGATCTTAATACTGAACTGAACATTAGTACGTCTTATCATCCTTAAACTGATGGCCAATATGAGAGGAATATCCAAACACTTGAGGACATGTTGAGAGTGTTCTCAATGGACTTTAAAGGAGGATGTGATCAACTTTTTCCTCTGGTTGAGTTCTGTTATAATAACAGTTTCCACTCGAGCATCCAAATGGCACCTTATAAAAACCTTTATGGGAAAAGGTGTAGAACACTGGTGTGTTGGGATGAGGTCGGTGAACGTAAGCTACTTGGACTGAAAATGGTCGAGGAAATGGTGGAGAAGGTGAAAACCATTCAGCAACATATCGAGGCATCCTTGAGACGACAAAAGAGTTATGCAGATAATCTTCAATGATACCATTAGTTTAAAGTTAGAGACATGGTTTTTCAATGCATATCCATGTGGAATATGGTCATGAGGATTAGAAAGAAAGGGAAGTTATGTCCAAGGTATATCGGCCCCTTCGAGATTCTAGATCGTGTCGGGGTTGTGGCCTATCGACTATCACTTCCACCTACCACGGCCAAAGTACAAGATGTATTTAATGTATAACTCTTAAAGAAGTACATACCGAACCCTTCAAATGTAATCTCTAATGAGGTAGTACAGTTGGAGGAAGATCATTCTAATGAGGAGGAACCATTGAAGATATTAGATCATAGAGAATTTGTTCTACGAAATAAGACAATGCCCCTTGTCAAGGTGTTGTGGAGAAACCACATGTTTGAAGAAGCATCTTTGGAATCAGAGGATATGATGAAGGTGAGTTGCCCACAACTATTTTAGTATGGGAAAAAGGAAATTTTGAGGGTGAAATTTCATAAGGGGGGAATATTGTAATAACCCAAAGTTTCACTAATGGAAATCCCTCTTGATCTAGTTAAATGTATATTTATGTAAAATGTTTATATAAAATGTAAAATTCTTTGGTTTTATGTTAAGAATTGTGACTATTAATTTTATAGCTATTAAACAGTGATCACATGATTTGTATAAATATAGGGCTTTAACAAATCCAATTTACTCAGACAAAACAAGTGATGGCCTCATCCAGTAGAATTTCTCCATACGAAGCCCATTTGTCGGAGCTCGAAAAAGAGGTGGCATCCTTGGGCTTTTCTCTTTACCAAGCCCAAGCTGAGCTTCATCGTGTCAAGCTCGAACATGACCATTTACATGAAAAGTGGAAGTTGATAGAGATTACCACTCGAGCGATGTTATCTGAGCCACCCCAAGAGTCTGTCACCATCGCACACCATACCCTTAGGACTTATGAGGCTATTTTAAGGGGTTATGTAACAAATCACTAGTACTATGTTCATGTACATTATTTTTGTATATAATAATGAATATACTTTCTTGTAATATTTGATACATTGTAAATAGTTTTTAAAGTCTAAATAGTGTTTTTTGTTATTATTTAATTTAGAATTCTAGTTTATTAAATTTAGGGATTTATTAATTAAATAATATTTTAATAAAATATTATTATTATTATTAAATTAATTTTTATTAAATATATTTAATCTTATAATTTTATGAATGCAATTATAATTTTCATTATGGGTTGAAAGCCATTTCTGTCAAAACCTGTGAATTTTTTATACACGTCAGTTTTTATTTCAAAATTAAATATTAACATATTTAAAAAATTATCAAAATAAAATAAATTATATTTCTAGAATCAGGACATCGAAATTATCCAATGGTGAATTATTCATAATTTTCTGAGACAATCAAATATTTGGGTAAAAATTAAATTCCGTTTTAATATATAATTTTATTTATGACATAATAATGACCCAATAGTGATGTAATAAAATATTATAAGCTTTATGTTCAAAAAATATATGTTTTACCATTAAAATAATGTTAGTTTTGGTTTGTTTGACTTACTTTTAAATAAATTAATGGACCCCTAAAGAATTATTAAACAACTTGTCTTTTTAAATTATTTTCCATGGGAGTGTGACTCTCCTCCACATAAACAACCCAATTATTTTAAGAAGTTAAGACTTTTGCCTTATAAAATATTGTTTTCCTCTCACGTTTTCCAAAAACCATGGGCAAAAACCATGATCTGATTTTTTGTTTGGATTTTTTTAATGTAATGGGTCCCAAACATAAATAATAAAGAACTCACTCACCTTTCCTATATAAACCCACCCAAGCTCTCACTTACTCCTCACTCAATGCCTTTGGAGTTTGTGAAACCTCTGCCCTACTCTCTCTAGAATCCTACCATGGTTCCCCATGCTCTCAAGAAGCATCTCTCAAGCCTCTCATGCCTTTTGAAGCACACATCCAAGTAAGGGTTTTTCTTTCTTTCATTTTTTGTCCAATTTTCTTAATATTGTTATGCACTTTTAATTTCAATTATAAATGCTAGGGTATGGTTTCACACCTCCCCCATACTGCCGTATTATTGTTTTAATGATGGGAGAACCCTTTGTCTCCCATTGAATGCCTCCCATGTACACCCGCTACTATGCCGAAATTCCGAAAGGAACTTCTCTCTCTTCATTTACATTCAAGCAATACTTCTGTATCATGAATCTACTACCATTACAATTGTTTGGAAATTTATCAATATTACCCCCTTACAGTCCATTTCATGTAAATATGATGAGACACCCCTTTCTCTCTCATCATCATTTTTTATGAATTATTATGTCACGTCGTTACTCTGCCGAAATTGCACAGATTTTCTAATCCAATGCCTTTGTGTAGTGAATACCATGCCCATTTCTCTATCAAGGGTATTCAATTTTATGCACATTTACATATTGATTATAAAGATTCATGTATGAATTCCATATTCATTATCGTTGAATAAATTATTATGTTGAATGAATCCATGTTTTATGATCCATGTGGCACACTTATGCATAAAATGAAATGATTAAGTTGGGTGCACCCTTATAGCACTCCAATGCAATGGGTAAAGTATAGTATCATGATACGTCATATGCAATGAGTGTTGACTCATGCTAATTCAAGTGAAACATGGTTTTACTCATGCTTCATGTGCAATGAGGATTTAGTCATCCTCCATGTGCAATGAGCCATGGCTAATGATAATTCTATGTTAAGTGTTGTCGCCACATTTCCATGTTATGATTATCATGTTTTATCATGTCTTTATGTTCATGTTACTCTTGTGATATATTGATAGGACAATTGTCTAACATGTATTTTAATCCTCATTTATTCCATGTTTATTCCCTTACTAGGCTTTATTTCTCACCCCTTTTCTTATGAATGTCCTCATGTTTTCCCGTGCAATGCTATGTACGAGGGAATGTAGTGGTCAGGTAAAGGATGTTTTCAATAAAGATGTGGTATTTCATGTTTTAAGTTGTTATGAAATGATCCTAAGCCCGAAAGACACTAGACCTCTCGATCTTCCATGTTGTATCAAGTGAATATTTTATGTAATAAATCATCTTTATGTTTGTAATAAAAGCTGGGTTTTCATACTCCCTCACCCACCGACCGCTCTGAGAAGCCCTGATGCCCACGACTTCTTATGGTGACCACCTATGGAGAAGCCCCGACGCCACCGTGGATCGCCAAGCCACCACGAGGAGCCAACTAGCCAGCCTGAATCCTGTTGAAAACTAGGGTTTTTTGGACGAAAATCTTCTCAGGGCCACCCCGGGACAACAAAATTCAAATCGAAAAATGCGTCAGAAATATTAGAATAAATCCAATACATATATGGACTTCTCAAGAAAAAATAATTGCAATTAAATGTTATAAATAAAGACCAAATATGGTTCAGAAACCTAATACGAAACAATATGATGCCTACCTCGTGGGGCATAGCCCGAATCACCATTGTCGATCTGCCGTAGTTAGATCCGCAAACACCTTGGATAAGAGGGATTGAGGAGAGGGGAGGCTTATTTGTTGAGAGCTTATTCTACTAGAGAACAAAGGGAAAATGAGGGAGAGGGGTGGGTTTCCTGTTTAAGTAAATAAAAGTAATTAACATTTAATTATTTTTTTTAAAACCAGCATGAAGACATGCTTCGGAAACTCCTGATGGGGTCAAGGTTAAGCCTCTACTAGAGTAAACACCACCCCTTGAGCACAATGACTATCTTGGAATTTTAAACCGAGCCTCCATTCAAAAGTTATAAAATTTATTGTCTGAGGCCGCTAAATTATGAAAATTCCCCTGGTGACATTTTTCACAAAAGGCCCGCGCCGGTGAAAATTGCACCCCTCTTATGGTAAATGACACACTCCAGACTCAACGGTGCCCTCTTTTTTTCCTATCCGAGCAAACGTTTAGGAGTTACTTGAGATTGACCATTAAACGAATATATTAATTATTTTATTTATCCGTTTAAGGTTCTTTTAATGGGCGATGGGTCCCAATGTCCTACACTAACATGTTTTATGTCGTACCTGGGGTAAATATCCCATTTCAAACCCATTTGTTCTCTCATATTTATGATGCGAATTACCATTTAGGATTTATCCCATTTATTTGGCATTCCCAGTGTGAACACACATAAAATTTAATTCTGGCCACACCAGGGCTCAGAATCGTACACCGTCTGATGGAACTACTATGGAATAACATCAAGAATTTTCTAATGCCTTTCATAGAAAAAACTTGATTCTTAATTTATATTTAATCCATTATTATTCCTCTTATTTATTTTTTGTTTTATTTTTCCAGGTATAGTATTGAAATTTACATCTTTGTTTAATTTTTACATTAATTAACATTCCATTTAATTTATTACATTGATGTTTTCATTATAAAATAAATTTATCATAAAAAAAATTATCATGGATTTTTTTTATAAATTATATGTCATTTCCACATATGGTGTTCTTTAATGAAATTTAATTTTTATCAAGGGAAATAATTATTAATCTACATTATTTACCAATTATAATATTTAAGGATATGGATGACTATTCATTAATTATATATATATATTGATATATGAATAATTATGTAGATATATAGACTTTGGTGGGTCCCAATTATAGATATCCCCATGATATATTGGTTGGTCTCATTTTGAAATTTAGTAAACTAACTTTTCAGGGTTTGTTACCTATTGTATCAAACTATCATATGAGCGTTCTTAATGGTAGATGTATCATGATCATTATTTTATAATTTCCAATCATTTATCATTTCCATACTTTAAAATATAATAATTATCATTATTCATGTTATGTTCTAATTTATATTATCTATGGTTTCATTTCATTCCAAATAACTAAATAAATGGAATTTTTTTCTGTTATTTTCCTTCCCATAATGAATACTCATGATCATGTCTATATAATAATATTATTTAATTCAAATTAATGTTTATTTATCTACCATTCCAAATAAATTATTATATATTAATTTATGATATATATCACTATACATGGTCCTTATATAGAATTTGATCCGAAAATTATTGTTTCCATCCCCTTGATATCATTATGTGTATTACGATTGATTTGAAATGATATGCTACAAGAAATAATGTTACTCTCAAATACAATTGTGAGGCAATTTGAGTTTAAAAATGTAATATGGGATTAGTTTTTTTGTCTAACTATTCAAGGATACTAATATATTCTGTACATTGGGATTCCATTCCTTGTATCCTAAGTGAATACAAAATGTATAGATTGGAATGATAGACTTCTAGGATTATTATTACAAAATTATTCTGTTAAGGGAAAAACTGGTCAAATACTTTTACAAAAAATATATTAAAAATGTTTTGATTTTCTATATTAATGTTTATGAAAATAGATTAGGGTCAATGCATCAATATTTAACTGATACATTTGTGAATATCATGAAATCTTAGTTTGAAAATAGTATGATGTGTAACATAACTTATTTTAATTGTTTTTAAATGTATCAAAAACCATATGGGACTTATATATCTCAACATATTAATATTAATGATCATCTAAATAAGTATGGATACAAAATCTCTAAAAGTATAACTACTCCAATCAATACCTCAAAGTAATTTGATCTTGATGATAATGGGAAAACATTTGATCAAATATATTATAGAGGTATTCTTAGAAGTTTATTTTACATAACAGCTATTCATCCATAAAAATGTTTTGAAAATGATTACGTGAAATTTATAAATCTAATCCAAAGATATATCATTTTAATGTAGTGAAATTATATTTATTATATTTAAAGGGAACCATTAACAGAAGACTTTTTTTCATCCGGAACTGATTTTGGTTTATTTTTTTCAGATGATGATTTTGGTGGATTTATAATAGATTGAGAAAGTGCATCCGGAACTTGTCACTTATTTAGAGATTTACTGGTTTATTTTTCATTCATGAATAAATACTATGTTTTACTTTACACTATTAAAGATTAATATACAGTAGCTGGATGCTATTGTGCTCAACTGTTGTCAATGCCACACACACTCACAGACAATGACATGTATTTTACAAAGACAAAGATATTGTGTGATAATATAATTCAATTTACCTATGAAAAAGAAATGTATATAACTATAATTAAAAGCACGTAGATATTTTAAATTACATTATTAGGGATCTCAAACTAAAATGATCTATTATTCTTCATTTCATTGGAATGAAAGATCAACTTGCTGATATATTTATAAAATCATTACCCTTTGATAGATTTGAATACATTAATCAATAGTTATGAATGATAACTTTAAGGTAATATTCCATATTAAAATATTGTTGGAAACCATCTCAAACATTAATTTACTCCATTTAATATTAGAGTACATATGTTCACTGTTTCCTAAAATTTTCTTTCTTAAATAAAATTTCATATGAACCTATAATTATCTTTCTTTAGAAAGTTTTTTCAGAACATACAATTTTCAATCCCCAATAAATATTTTTTAGATCCTAAGAAAATCATTTTCAATATTGACTAGTCATTCTAAGAAATACATAATGTATGAATTATTACATAAATTTAATCAATTGAATTTTTTTTCTTATTGGTATTTCTATCTTATTTTAAGCAAACCATTTCGGGATCACTTTCCTTACATGTGATTTTTTCTTAAGACCTCAAAATATTGGAAACTATCAAATCGTTATTTTTTGTTGATATAAACTATCATATAAAATCATTTTTTATTAACCATTGGATCGATTTGGGATTTTGACCCATCGCCACCTAGACTATATAAAATCCCCCTATATTCTTGTCCCACATTAGTTTTTCCGCATTTTCTGCTCTGAAGCTCTACCACCCTTGAAATCAATTGTTCAGATTTCTCATTTTAATACATTTCAGATGACTCTTAATGCTTCCATAGAAAATTTGGTGGCCTCAAACAATGAACTAAATTTTTAGAAAATTTAGAGATAATGGTTGGTCAGTCCAAAATTATTTCTAAAGTATGATTCTCTATTTTCAAAAGTCATAATGAAGAATTGTTTGGAATGGATTTGTTTAGAAAAGATGGTAAATTTGGATCTAGTTTATTGTGACATTTTCATTGAATTTTATGATTCATTATGTTTTATTAAAATGATGAAAATAATGTTTCCTTTCTATAATTATAGAAATACATACTCCATATCTTTAAACAATGATTTATATATTATGGATATTCCATATAATGGAGAGGTTTTATAATTCTCTCACAAGTTGTCGGACAAGGGTGGATGTTTTGAGATGTTTAATGAAATCATGTTTCTAGGATATAAATAGGTTATGTCATCGAAGATAAATCACCATACAACCTACTACTGTTTTCATGCCCTTTGGATCCAAGTATTTCTCATTGCGGGAAATCGAGAAAGCGATTCTATCAATAAGTGTGATATTTTTATAATGGATTTCCTGGTGAATCTGAGAAAGATAAAACTTATCAAGTATATTCTCTTAACAATAAAAAATATCCCGAATGGAAACCTTAATTCTCATATTATCAAGTAACAAAAAATCTTGTCAAAGATCATAGTTTTTTTTGAATAATTCATAATTCCATGAAGTTCCAAACTCTGAACTGTTAAGGTTATGTTATTGGGTGAGGAAACTCTGAGGAGGATGAAAATTGGTATCAGTGTTAACATATGATAGTTTTATTATATTTATAGAAGTAAAATTCATGCTTTGGGAAATAAAGGTAAGTATGGGAATCATCCAAGAAAACATAAAAGAAGAGAAAATCAAAGGAACTAGAACCAAAAGAAAAATCTCTCATTATGGAAACCCAGTTATATCCTCCCAAACCAAGAAATAAAAAAGAAATTTTGGGATGAAGTGGTACCCAAATGGGGATAGTAGAAGAATAAAAAGAAGGGAAAAGATGAATTTTTTGGTTTAGAACCCATTGAGGAAAAGGTCTTCATGATTTAGTTTATTTGAAAGCATGAGAAAAAAGATAAAGTGAAAAATATGAAGAAGAAGATGCTAGAAGCCAAAAATTTTCAATGTTTTTTTACTGATATAGAGAAATGTTCTAAACAAATCTAGTTACCAGAATCCTTCTTGAAATATTCATTTCAAATAGAATCTTTGGGAAAGAGACATTCAATTGTAAAACCCATTGTAGAAGAAGTGGTACTGTAATGCCCAATGATTTCATAGTATGTTTTCTCTTCAAAGTATTTCAATAACTAGCGATACATACAACACCATGTTTGAGCGCACCGCATCCTACAAAATTATCAATTCAAAAAGATTTTATAAATTTTATTACCCACATTTTATATTTAATATATTCTTTATAATTTTAGCATTCATCTTTTGTGTTTCGTAGAAATAATATTAGAAAAATTCAATTTTTAAGATAAAAGATGTATTTTTCAAAAATGCAGTTTTATGCCTTTTAATGGGGAACCCTTCTTAAATCCAATATTTCACACCTCTATATTTTAAATTTAGTGAAATTAAATCCATATTTATAAGTGGGGAATAAAAATTTAGTTTGGATAAATTTTTGGTAGTTTTCTGATAATAATCATATTTTGATGAATAGTAAAAAAATATATTTTAATTAAAAACATCTTTTTCAATCGAAATAATTTATAGGGTTAAATAATACATTTTAATGGTTTTTAAGTATCATTAGTTTATATTTTTATGATTTAATATAATTTATGTCACTGAATGTAATTTCACATTTATATTGGACATAATCAACTGTCAATCATTTGATGGTTATTTTTTCAGAAAAACACTATTTTCTACAATGAGAATTAATTTTAAATTAATTTATGCAACTGCTGGGTTTTGAATTTTGGATAATGGATTCCATATTTGGAAGGAGGAGGTCCAAATTTGGTAATTTGGTACCTCTTATTTTTAGTCATTATGAATAATTATTTCAGAAAATATTTTATTTACCGGCCCACCCCAACCCAAATACCTTATCAATGATCCTCCATTCATAATAGAGTCCTTAAATTGATCATAAATCTAACCTACAGATCCCATTTGATTAACTCAATAAAAACACCTGAAAAAGAGGTAATAATTTCACCACCCGCTTTCAAGTTCTTTTCTTCTTCCAATTTCTATTTCTTTATTGTTTACATACTAAAATAATTACTCCAGTAACTTCTGTATAATGTAATGTTATTGTTAATATGGTAAAATGATATTCATTATTTCATCCATCCTATAATGACAAAATCAACATACATGCGTACGTATAGCTTACCATCTCCACGTCATAGTGTAGTTTGTTTTTCAAACACATAATTATTTGGATGGGTATAATAATGAGTATAACTATTTTAAATAATAAATATAACATGCTAATGATTCAGTATATATTTTATTACATCAAATTACAAATGATTTCAATGTCAATAAAATGATAATTTCACTCGTGTGTACGTACAAATTAGCATCTCCACGACGCGATGAGATTCATTTCCACATTCACCATTCAACAATGATTATAAAAATATATATTATTTTAAAATTGTAATATATTTAATAATAATACAACTGGATATATATATATACACATACAGATGTCTTATTCACTTAATTCCCTTCAATATGATATGAAAACAGATATAATTTTTATGCGTACGTACGACCTACCATCTCCATAAACGGTGCCTCAAATTCTATATATCTATCTATTATAAATATTTATGTTCTAAATATATATGATATATAAATCAATGTTTATATATTGGATGTATTTAAATAAAGATCAATATAATACAATCAAGAATAACAAGTTAAAACACGTACGCTAAAGAGAGAAATTATTACCTGAAATGTTAATTTAACATGTAAGTCATTATTAAATGGGTAGTATAAAGTCATAAATGAATCATGTATATTATAATAATTGTGAATATGGTCCTCGTATAATTTAATAACATAATATGGGAATTATACAGAATGTTAAACATAACCTCAACCAAAGGAAAGTGCAAGGTAAGGGTTACTTCTAAAATCACTTCATTATCCGAGGTTGTTTTTACATGAGTATATATTGGGAACTCTTTATCATCCACATCCATGTTTCATAAAAGTATGTTGAAATGGAATATTTTAATGTTTTAGGGAAGTTAATAATTAACTAGATCACCATTTCAAATGGTTAAAATATTTATGCTTCCAAATCATTCTCTTTAATGTACATAACTTCAAAATGGTTTTTAAGGATTTATTTTTAAGGACATGAATGTTTTTAAAATGTTTATTCCTTTCAAAAGTTTCAATGTTTTATGGGATAATTTGATACAAAAATGTCTTTAAATTTCTTCCATTCAAAATTCTATGACGTTTAAATGTTTTTAGGACAAATCGATATTTCTTTAAAAGAGTTTTACAAATAATTTTCATCGAGGTCATCATCTTATGAGGGATTTTAAACATCTTTGAAGATGATTTATTATGATAAAAATATTATATATTGTATTTAATGTTTTTTATATTTCTGATTGTGGATGTGTTATTTTTGTACCATTCATGGTTTATGGATAATGTATTGATATTTTGTATGCTAGTTTTAATAAGAATGTTTATATGATGTTTAAACCTTTTCATATGACTATTACAATGTACTTAGTAAGTAACGTGTGGAGCCCTTTGTAGCTCCTCGATTAATCGGTAGGCCTCATGGGAAAAACTAGTGTCTTAGCACAATGGCTTGAAAAAATATTATTTGTAGTCTTGGAACAAGGCCATGAATATGTGGTTTCAAAGTATGGAATTATGCATTCCAACATTATGAAATTGGATATTGATATTACAAGTGATTATTCGACTAGTATAATATACATCGTAATAAGTAAATGGCATTATTTTATTTATATTTGCCATATTTTTCTGATGTTTAAGTTCAAAAGGTTTTTGTTTTAGTCTTATAAATTTCCTTAAATGTTTATTTTTATTTATGAATGTTTTAGGTTTTTTCTTTATCCTTATTGAGCCACTTATCTCAACCCATTTTATGTTTTATTTTTCCCAGGATTCAAGAAGTTTACTATGATTGTAAATCAGGGTTAAGCTATTGTATTAATGGCCTTCCCAAAGGATCATTTATGTTCTGTTTAATTTTCTAATGTATAATGTAATGTTCATGTATGTAATCTATTTTCAAAGACTGCTAAACTGATCGGTCTTTTGAGACATGATTCCTTTTAATCGTGAAAATGTATAAAAATAATGCATCGAATCTGGGTAATTGGGGTCGGGACTTACAGTTAGTATCAGAGGATGTTTAGAAACATCCTTGGAAATAGATTTATATAAACTCTTATTAGATAACAAATTACCTATGATATACATTGATGATTATTATAAAGAAATTTTATATAATTTTGGTAATGTAGAGATTTTGTGTATTTTCTGTGCTATACATTCATGTCTAGATACGATTACGTAGAGGTAGCTATGGCCCAGATGTACCTTGGATTGAAAACTCCGACAAGGAGTTTCGAGCTTAACCCGAGGTATCCTAGTACCTGACAACGGGCCTTTCTGCACTCTTATTTTTGACACTCATGGGGGATACAGTAAGGATAATTCACATATTCATTGCAAGAAATTATGAAGGTTTTATGAGTAATACTTCTTCAAAGAAAACATTTTATGATTAATTATTATATGTATAGTCTTTTAGATTAATGTTAGGTATTAAATAAGTTTGGAATTATGCATTGCAATTCATAAACAATCCTAGTGTATTCCAATATTTATTAATTGATCCTAGTAGAAGGAACAATAATTCTAGCAATATGCATGATCAAATGATTATAAAGGCTCATATCATTCATGGTATTAAACCAATATTTAAAAGGGAAATAGTATTCCACGTATTATCATCATATGAATAAATAGAATCATGTGTTAATAAGATTAGTAAAACAAAATTCTCTAAGCCCTATGGTTTTGAAAGGAAGTAAGATAAGAAAAGGGTGGAATAGGGAAATATGGATAAAGGGAAGAGGGGAAAGAAATATTTTCTCATATGTGATAACAGTGGAAAGAAACACCTTAGTAAAGGCATGAATAAAATGAGGATTTGTTATAAGTGTGGATAAAAATGACACTAAGTACGTGATTGAAGTAGTAATAAAAAGGTTTCAAATGTAAAATGCTTCATATGAAATGAGTGGGGACACTATGTGAATCA
This sequence comes from Viscum album, assembly GCA_963277665.1. Classification (NCBI taxonomy): domain Eukaryota; kingdom Viridiplantae; phylum Streptophyta; class Magnoliopsida; order Santalales; family Viscaceae; genus Viscum; species Viscum album. The sequence goes on along the minus strand of OY728131.1, from coordinate 789,118,692 downwards.
ACGTCCAAATCATCATAGTATACCCGAAATGATGCTATTGGATAATAATCAAGTTATCATACTACCAAAGATGAAGAAGAATGATTTGAGTTCTTTTGTTTTTATTAATGTATTGTGTCATTTGAGTATTTTATTAATGATATATATGTTATAGCAATTATAGAGTATATAAGGATTGTATAGTAGTATTATTTCATCAAGGTCTTGAGATTGTGTGGAAACATGAAATGTGACTCAATAGCAGGTTAATATTTTTTAAAAAATATATGGTTGAGAGAAAGATAATCCTTAATATGGTTTTGATGCTAATGTAGTGATATTGGAATAAAAAATGATTAATTTCGATAAATTATATTGGGTAATCTTGACTACCTTGAAACTGAATAATGATTAGTATATTCCATAATTGTTGGAGTTTACAACATTTTTGGATATAAGGAGTATATCAAGTATTCAATATAGAATAAGGCTTCCTGAATTTAAAAAATATGGTTTTATGGAAATTCTTGGTGTTAACGTGATTTAAAAAAATACTTGATGAATGTATTCACATGTTATTACATGGAAAAAAGAATTTTCATTGTGTTAACATCCATATAAATTTTGGACTGTGAATTTAGACAAAATTATTTTGGGTATGTCTAAAGGTTGGAATCAATTTATTTTTACATTGAATATTATTATTATTTTTAAATCATTTCTTATGATTATTTTTTGATTGTTATAAAAAGGAAAACCCAGTGGTCGGGTGAAAAAACATTGCGTCCGGCTAGGTTATGAGACTTGAACTGCAACCAAAGGGTGACATGGGTAGATCACCCACCACTAGCTTACATGATTTAATGGTTTTTATAATGTAGTTATTTTTAAATAGTCTGAAAATTTAATTATATAATCATTATTTTTAGAACCCTATATGATTAGGATAAATTAAATATTTTTGAATTCTATTATCTTTTGGAGTGAATGATGTGTTTTTTGATAGTAATTATTTGAAGGATGAAATTCTACTTGTCAAGTATATTTTTCCCTCTTATTCTATGAATAAATTAATTTGATAATCTTTTTGGAAGGGATATTAAAACCAGAAATGTGTTATCCTAAAACCTAATGTTTTGATGAACCAACAATATTTTAAATCAACATAGATTGATGGCTTTTAGGCCCTCAATTTTACACTTGATTGTGATTGATGACCTCAATCACTCCCTATAAATACTTATTTCATACCTCCATTTTTGTGAATCTAATGGAATCCAATGATATCCTAATAGAGGTCATAATTTTTTGGTGACCTTTTCATTTCTCTTTCCCTCTTATTAGGACTAAATTTTATTAACCCAATTTCGGATGTCGGTTTTCCATAAATGAATTTATCTATTTTAACCTTATATTTTCAAAAAAAAAATTACATATGAGAGGAATACATTTATTAAAGGAGGGGGGAATGTATCACCCCATGATTGCATTGTATTTTATCTCTTCAAATTATTTCAATAGCTTGCGCTACACGCAACACCGAGTTCGAGCGCACCGCAACTTACCAAACTAGCCATTTTAAAAATATGTTATGAATATTATTAAACAAATATTAAATTTTATATATCCTATATAATTTTAACATTCATATTTTGTGTTTCGTAGACATAATATAAGAAAAATTCATTTTTTACGATAAAAGAGGTATTTTTCAAAAAATGTTGTTTTATGCCGTTTAATGGAGAACCCTATTTAAATATAATATTTGACACTTGTGTACATATAATTTATAGAAATTAAATTCATCATTAGAAGAGGGATATTAAAATTTAATTTGGATAAATTTATGGTACTTTTTTGATATGTTTCATATTTTAATGAATAGTAAAAAATACTAAATTTTAATTAAAAACAACATATTTTATATAAATTATTTATATTGTTAAATTATAAATTTGAATTGTTTTTAAGAATAATTAAATTATATTTTTATAATTTAATTTAATTTATGTCATTGGATGTAATTTCACATTCAATTTTTACATAAAGAAGTGTCAATGTTTTGATAGTTATTATTTCTTAAAAACACGCTTTTTGTTTTGACAATAATAATTAATATAAAATAAATTTTTTCCACTTAGGTGTTCTGAATTTAGATAAATAGATTCCATATTTTTAATCAATATATCCAAATAGTGTAAATAGATATGTTTTATTTTTAGATATTATGAATAATTATTTCTGTAAATATTTTATTTACCATGGTTAAAGGGTAAATCCGGTAAATATGGGTAATGAAATAATATTAAAAATATTAAATTATGATAACACATGTCCTAACACTATTTTATGATAAATTCATGACTATGGGAATCCTTGGGTCTTTTTAGGACCCCATGGACTAACGTGGGAGTGATAATGAAATTTTATATTAATTAATCCAAAGTAAAGACATAACTAAAAAAGCATGTATCTTTTAGTAAAACATTTTTATATGGGGTTATAAAATATATCTCTTTGACTAAAAAAACTCATATGAAAGCTAAAAATATTTCCTACTTGATGATATTTTATTTATAAATATTAGACATAATATAAATACATTTATATATGACACAATAATGATGCAGTGAGTTCTTTATTAATAAAAGAATCAAATAAACAATATTTTAAATATTAAAAGAAAAATAATTTTAACGTTTTTGATGCCAACCACGAATTTTATAGGTGAATATAACTTGTTATTACTGATTCAATGTAATTTTTTCGAAGTAATCAAGTTTTGATGACTTCCAAAGGAACCAAATACTAAATAGTGTCAAAATGGATATAAATTAGCTTTTAAAACAAATAATATATTATTTGTTGACATAATATTCCAAAAACTCTATGGTTCTAAAAATCACTAAAATAATATTATATATGTCATTAATGAACCACTTGATGTTATATTTATGTTTATAGTATGTTTATTGACCATATACTGTTAGAATACAAGAAGACACCATAAAATTTAAACAATTTAACTAAGAGTTAAATATAAAAGATAAGGTTAAAATGGTATCCTAAACTTGTCAAAAACCTATTGGTTGAGTTTAATTAGACTCATAACCACCTAAGGCTCTAAATAAATTTATTTTGAGCCATTATAAATTGAATATTATTGTATAATAAATTAATATTTTTACCTTTTCCTAAAGTGACCCTCACACCCTTTATAAAAGTGAACATACCCTTCTCCTAATTTCACACCTCCAAATCCATTTGGATCAGCCAAAACCTACCAAAATATCTTCTCAACTATCCTTCCATAAACCTAGATTCCTTAGTTTTATTGGAAATCCAACCTGAGGATCCCTTTTGATCAACTCAAAAGGAAACACCCGAAGAAGAGGTTATAATTTTACTACACTCTTCCAAGATCATTTCTTCTTCTAATTCCACTTTTATTGTTGTTTCCATAATAAAATATAAATTCTAGTAACTTATATATTCTATGATATTATTATAAATATAGTACAACCATATTCATTTTTCTATCCATCCTATAATGATAAAGTCATCAAACGTGCGTACGTACGACTTACCATCTCCAAGTCGTGGTATTGTTTGTTAATCAAACACGTCATTATTTGGATGGGTATAATAATGAGTATAACTGATTTAAATAAAAAATATATCATGTTAATTATTCATTATATATGATTTAACGTTCAATTAAGTATGATTTCACCATCAATACAATTTTATTGTTTCTCATGCGTATGTACAGATTACCGTCTCCACGACGCAAAGGGATTAATTTCCACGTTTAACATTTAATGATTATAAAAATATATACTTTTAAAATTTATATAATATATATCATAAAAATTATAATGTATATATATATATACTTTCATATATCTTGTTCACTTACTTTTGTTTAATACGATATGAAAACGTAAACAATGTCTATGCTTACGTACGTCCTACCATCTCCATAAACAATTCCTCCAATTCCATATATCTATCTATTATAAATATTTATATTCTAAATATATATTATATATATATATAAATATATCTATGATTATATTCTATAAGTATTCAAATCTTGATCTAAACAATATGATCCAGAATAACAAGTTAAAATACGTACGATAAAGAAAGTGATTATTACCCAAAATGTTAATTTAACATGGAAATCATTATTAAATGGGAATTATAATGTCATAAATGAATTATTAATGATATAATATATATGAAATTGGTTAAGGTATAATTCAATAACATACTTTGGTCATTATACATGAGGTTAAATGTACCCTCGACTAAAGGAAAGTGCAAGGTAATGATTAATTATACAATCTCTTCATTATCAGAGGTTGTTTTTAAGTGAGTATCTTCTGGGACCTCTATCTCATCCACATCCAAGTTTCATAAAAAAATGATATATTTTAAGCTTTTATGGAATGGGATCTTTAACCAGATCATCATTTTAAATGGTTTAAATATTTATTCTTCTAAATCATTCTCATTAAAGTCCATGTTTGGAAAATGAATTTTTAGGATTTATTTACATGAACAATAATGTTTTTAAATTGTTAATTCCTTTCAAAAGTTTCAAAGTGGTATGGGACACTATTATTAAAATGTTTCTTAATATTTCTTCTTATCTAAATTGGGTGACTTTTAAATTAGTTTTATGAAAAGGGATATTTCCTGAAAAGATTTTTATAAATAATTTTCATCTATGTCAACATCCTTTGATGGATTTTAAACATGTTTGAAGTTGGTTTATTATGATTCAAATATTTCATAATGTATTGATGGATTTGTGATATGTTTGATTGTGGATGTGTCATTTTTCTACCTTTTCTGGTGTATGGATAATGTATTGACATTTCGTTAACTAGTTTTAATGTGATTTTTGTATGTTATGTTTAAAACATTTCATACGAGAAATGCATCAAACGTAGTTATTCATTAGTGGAGCTCGCTATAGGTCCTCGATGTATACGTAGGACTAATGAGACAAACTAGTGTCTTGGAAAAAGGCCTTGAAAAAATATTATCTGTAGTTTTGGCGTAAGTCCTTGACTATGTGGTTATGAAGTCTGACATTATTCATTCCAACATTATGAAATTGGATATTGATATTAAATGTGATTATCCGACCAGCTGAATATCAATGTGATTAAATAAATGGAATTATTTGATCTATCATTTCCATATTATGGTGAAGTTTAAGATTAAACGGCTTTTGTTTTAGTCTTATACATTGACTTTAAAGATTATGATTATTTATAAAAGTTTTTGGTATATTGTTATTCTTAATGAGATTTTGAGATCACCCCTTGCTATGTTTTATTTTTCCTAGGATTCCATGAATTATATTATTATTGATAAGAATGGTTAAGCTATTGGATTAAATTCTTTATCAAAGGATCATTTATTTTGTTTTTTGTTTTTAAATGTTTGATGTAATGTTCATGTATGTAATCATTTTTTCCAAGACTGCTAAACAGATTAGTCTTTCGGGACGAGATTCCTTTAAATCATGCCAATGTATTAAAATATTGAAATGACTCTGGGTAATTGGGGTTGGGCCATTATAGGTAGTTTAACATGAATAAAAATAAGGTGATGAATATGAAAGTGAGGATGTGGTTAAACATGTGGAGGAATACCATGAAAAGGAATGTCCTTCAGATGAGTTGTTGATCTGAACAAACTTGGTTGAATTAACAAAAATAATTATATAAGGGAAAGATGATGATTCACATGATTATGGAAATAAAACTACTAATGATGAATATAGAAATCATGAATTTATTCATCTTGAAGATATTATGTATTCTGATGATAATGATAATGTTGTTGACGATAAGATGATCTATGTTTCTGATAGTGAGTATGAGTCTTCTAGAGCTGATAAGGGTGTTTCTAAAACTAAAAAAGTAATATAAGTTGTTATTGATTCAGCTAAAAAAATTATTTTTCTCAAATATAAGAGAGTTGTTTTTGGATTATCCGATATGATAACTTAAGAGAAAGATAAAATTTACTCTCCATCAAATGTATATTCTTCCAAATCTTCATCTTACATGGGAGAATAATTTCTTGTGAATTATTTTGAAGAAATCAGTAATTACACTTACATTATCATCAAGTACCAATTCTATATATCAATTGATTTAGAAAACCATCAATGAGAAGTAAAATTCGATAAGAAATCTCATGGAAATGTTTATCAAGATTGAAACGAATTTCAAAACATTTCATTTTGGGTATGATTCTCATAGGATATCATACAAGTAAATAACCAATTTTTTTATGACAATGATTGATGATATGAAAATAACATATTACATCGACGATTAAGAATATGATGATTTGGATAAGTCAAATTATATGATCAAGAACCTTAGAACAAGCTTTTCATAGAAGATGAATCTTAAGCATGTTCACCTGATTGAAGAAGATTATGTTCTAAATGGAAAGATCAATTCAGTTTCTCTAAATCTGAAAAGGGAAAGTGATCACAGTGAATGGTTGTAAAAAAACTCAAACAAAAATAAGAGGTAGTGAAATGTCAAGAGGAAATTATTATGTCCCATGAAATAATAATAAATGTTCTCAAGGTGGAAAATCATGATCTGGATCAATCGATCATCAAATTGGAAGATGACCACAATGATCACTAGAAGGTGAAGGCATCCTTGATAAATATGTTTCTAAAGGAAAATAAAGATGAATTATTTCGATAAAATATGATGTATTGTCATATTATCTTTGTAATTGTTATCCAATCATAAGGAAATTTTATTTTATATCAATTTATTTTTCTTGATTATTTATAATATTTATAGTAAATTTTATTCCCTTCACTCTATTTTAAAAAACCAAAGAGGGGAGAAATGAATAATCAAATGAATAATAAGACAATAGAATAGAATTCTTTATGGGGGGGGGTTAGGGGGTATGTTACATAATGAAGATATTCATATGTAAAAAGAAGTAACTACTCTTATAATGAGAAGAATATGATCCTTAGGGATTTCAAAACCGAAGGGGGTTTTAGTCATATTCATTATGGGTAAGAAGTAAATGGAGATAAGTATAAATTTTATAGTTAAAAAACGAAAGGACATATTTCATATATTTTTTTTGAAAAGAGGTTCATGATTTCCAGAAAAGGGAGAGATTGTTATTTCAAAATGATTTGGTTTGACTTTTAACATTCTTTTATGTTTTGAAAATCACAAATAAATTTTATTAACTAAATGTTTCATACTATAAGGAACCATTTTTGTTTAATCCATAAATAGTATTTTTTATGTCAGATGATCCTTGTCCATGTTAAACCATATTTTTTCCTTAATACAAAAATATGGATCCATATCTAAAAACCACGGAATCTAACAGTTCCTTAGATACTGAGTCTTCCAGTTTTCAGACTGTATAATCTCTGATTTTCAGACTGAATTTTCTGAAATTTAGACTACAAATTATCTGAAATTTAGACTATAAATTCCTTAAAATTCAGATTCCATATTCTATGAAATTCACACTCAATATTATTTAGAATTTAGATTCTGAATTCATTGACATTCAGACTTTTATTTCCCTAAAATTCAGCCTTTAAATTTTTAAAAATTCATAGACCGACTTTTCAAAAACATAGAACCAGAATTTTTAAAATTCACCCTATGAATTTTATAAAATTGAAACTCTGAATTCTCAAAAAATTAGTATCATAATTCTCTTAAATTCAGACTCCGAATTCCTCAAAATTAATACTCTTAATATCCATTTATTCAGATTCATATTTTTTATATTTTTAAACATTGATTATTTGTATAGATTTCGATTATTCATATTTCTTAAAGCTACATTACATTCCTAACATATTATTATAATTAAATTGGATTCTAGTTTTTTAAATAGGATATTGTATTCCATAACACAATATTGTGTTCTAATAACGATATTATTTTTTACTTTTTTAACATAAATTGTTTTCGTACAATCTATTTTTAACTAATCATTGATTGAGTTACATATGTACAGGTCACTACAGAATTTTAGGATAAATAGGCCCAATGGAGGAGGGACCTGATTGTAAAACTTTTAGCCTATAAATAAGATCTAATTTGATTGAGAACATTATCGTTAAAGATATTACATGTTGTGACGATATAATGGGATTTATATAGAGATAAACTCTCGTGCCATGTGTGATCTGTGAACATCTTTTGCAGCCATAAACAACATGATCTGCTTTCGCTAAAATTGATTATTTCTTAGTATAATCAAGGGATTCTTGGGATAGGAAGAGAGAGGTACAATCCAAAATAATGTTTGAGTAATTCTAGTGATAGGTAGACAGAGGTTCTGAGTAAATTAAAGATTCCACGCTTGTTGGATGCCCTTCTCTTTGTGATAAAATATTTCTTACCTTTTTTACTTATTATTGGAACATGTTTTGTTTCCACTAAAATTTTTTTAATGAAAGAAATTATAACATTATTATACATTTATATACATTTATAATCTAATAAACAATATTATATATGCCTTATGGTAGAATCATTCTCTAAGAAAAACATGCTTAAGTTTTCTTATAATAATCTTTTCTATGTGTAATTTTCAAACAATTGGACCTAATCCCTTCAAATTAATACTTTTTTAAGAACCAAGGAGGGTTAGTAAATTTACATTGCATAAATTTGTAAAAAAAATATTTCATTTAACACTTTAAAGGTAATTTTTTTATTCACACTATTCATCCCGTATTTTAATTAAGATTTGACTACAATATTTAGATCCGACGAAGATAAACCTAATTAATAATGTGTAATATTATGAAAAAAATATTTTATATTTATTTTATATAAATTTCTAAATATGATAAAATCCACCAATTAATTAAAATAATTAATGTAATGAAAAGTAAATTTTTTACAATTTTTCTAACTAATATATATTGTTTTTTGTAGTTTGTAAATTTTTTAATGACTTTGAATATAATTGTAATTTTTTTAGAAATAATAATTTATTTATCCTTTATATTATATGAATTTAGTTAAAAAGTTTCAAATTTTAAAATATTGATAAAAATAACCGAATATAAGTTTTACTATTATTGTGGTAAATAAAATTACTCTCAGAAATATATTATTCATTCCCAAAATTGAAAATTTACTTTATAATTAAAGTATTCATTTTCTACTAAAATTGGAAATAATTATTTTATATTCAATATCTAAAATTGATAGAGTATTATTTTTATTATAATCACATATAAAGTGTGTTAGATTGTGAAATATTACATCAGTTTTAAAAATGATATTAATGTGTTTAATAAATTCCAAATATTATTTTAATATTGGTTATGTTATTTATTATATACCAATTTTATTTATAAAAAGGGTTTCATTATCATTTTTCTAATATTTATATTATGGAATTTTTTTTAAACAACAAATTAGTATTTCATTATTTATTTTAATGAAATATTGCATAATAATAAATAAAATAATAAAAAAATATTTTTATTCAAATTAATAATATATTATATCATTATGAAATATTCAAATTCTAAAAATTATAAATTTTATTTTTGAATAAAATATTAAATTATAATGAAACCCATTTTATTTTGAATATTTCATTTCCATATAACAAATACTATTTTTCTAATTTCATACTACATAACAATTATATTTGTGTTAATAACTTATTAATATAAAATGTAAATTTTTTCATTAATTATATGCTAATTAAATAAACAATCATAACCCAAAAATTATTTAATTTATCAACAAAATTTATTTGAGAAATAAATAATTTTATTCATTATATTATTTCAACTAGTAGAATTTACTTCACATTAAATGTCGCTATTAGTTTTTATCAAAAAATATTTCAAAAATATGATAATTAATTCTTATCCAAGCAATTCAACATCTAGGTTTTAATTTTCATCATCAATATTTATAATTTATCTATATATATCATGATTTTATTTATGTTTAATGTTTCCTATGATGGAAGATATCAACAGCATTTACATAATTAGAGAAAAACATATAATAAAATGTTGAGATATTATATTCTCACCATTTTAAATAAATTTAATTCTTATAATTTTAATTATTACATAGTAGTGAAAATATATAATTATGGATTATAGATATGAATGACTAAATATATAATTCTTACAGGGATACGAATACTACAAACATGGGAAACATACCTTTTTATTAAAATAGATGTTTCCATAAAATAGAGTTTTATTTCAACTGTTTGATAAAAGAACCAACCATTATTCAGTGTAAAAAACATTATTTTATAATTTCCATTAAAAGGGTATTCATAATCAACTATTCATTAAGAGACTATAAAACATCGATGATCCCTTTGTCTATTAAACTAGAGCATAAAACATTATATTTTTATATCTATATTTAATACAAATAAATATGCCTCAATTCCAATTATGAAAATCAAACAACATTGAATATAAATAAGTGATAAAATTCATAAAAATGTGAGTTTTATGTTTAGGGTATAAAAAAATAATGCAAATCATAAAAAATAATACAGATGTCAATAGCTATATATTATTAAAATATTTAACGATTTTAAAATTCCTTATTCTATTTTCAACAGTTGTAATGAAATTTCACACACATGAATCCTTTCGTGAAATAAGTCATCTACAATAAATCATCATAATCATTAAATTAAAAAAGATAATATTATTGGGATTAAATGATCAGTACGGTTATAAATAAATACTAAAAATTATAATTACATTATTGTTCATGAGGTGATAATATGGATACAATGACATAATATATAGGATTAGCATAACATAAAAAATTAATAATCATCAAAACCTAGATCATAAAACATGATACGTGGAATATCATGTAAAAAAATGATAATATTAATATAATTCAACATTCAAGATGCATGTAAAATCAATCCTTAGGAAAATTTTTCATTAAAAAGTAATACAATAATGTAAGAACATGTTTGTAACATATAATATTATTTCTATATTATTCTTTAAATCACATTTTATAAAAGGAATACAATAATCAGTTAATTACATTGATCCCTTAGGATAACACTAATATTGATTGACTCATTCCATTTACCCAAATAATTGGAGACCTATATTGATCTCACGTGTCACATGAAAAAATTTAGGCTTATTATGAATTCCTAAAAATTTCCATGATCCATAATATTAAATGAACTCCTAACATATATCAATTTACAACAAATAATTAACTATTATTATTACCAATCATGATTTACACATTAAAATGTAATGTTTTTCAAAAAATATATTTCAAATAAAATCATAATCCATCTGAAAAATGGGTAAATATTTCCTGATTATAGAATTTTTCAGGTGTGGAATAAGTCAAATCGTTTATTGTTTTTATTGATGAATAAATATTCAAGAATAAGATAATTTATAATATTATTTTTGAAAAAACCTTTCAACTTATAATGTCATTTGAAAACCCAAATAATTTCTGAAAATTATTTTTAGACTATATTTATTTGAAATTAAGTTTGAAAACATATAAAAACATATTCATAGTATTAAATTTTAATGGTTGTACGAAATTACAATAATGATATAAACATATAAAATAAAAATTACCATTTAGATTTTATGTAGAGTCAAAAGTGACCCTTCCAAAATAAATTATTAATTTCAATATAAATTAATTAAAAATTTGTCAATGAAAAATGAAAATAATATTAGATAAACATTATTTTAAGAGGTTAACATGGTATAATGTATTTTAAGAAAACAATCACAAGGAAGTGAAAAAATATCGATCAAATATATGATAAATGATTTATATAACATAGAAACGACATTGTGGATGTTTATTTATTTGACAATTAAACAATTAGAAACTAAAAAATTAAACCAAATTCATACAAAAATGAGAATAAAATTGATTCAGTCTACATAAATAATAACATATAATCACATTGAATCATCCTTTATCATAAATAATCAAGAAAAGAAAGAATATTCTATCATTAAGATGTTACAAAATTAAAAAAATTAATAAAAACCCATAAAAATTGTATGATGTAACCCTATTAATCAACTAATTTTCATTAAATAATATTCTAAAATAAATTCTAGTGTACGTTAGTACATAATATAAAGAAATAATTGCACATGAAAATAATTATTAATAAGAAAAAAATATTTTCAGATAATGAAATCCCTATAAATTTTCATGACATATAAAGTGGCAATTAATACATGTTTTTATTTTTTAAACATAATAAATTATTTATAAAACATTTTAAAAATACCCTGTAAAAAATTTAGATAAATTAAAAAATATGTATGTAATAAAAATTTCAATGATGTATAAGTATAACCTAATTAAATGTTATTGAGTAATGAATCCAAAAAGAATGTTTTGACCATCCAATTAATCGCCATTATATTAAATAATTCTAATTATAACATAAAGTATCATTCAATATGAATAATTAATTATATAAATTTTAAAATTATTGTATACCCACCTTTATAAATTATCTATATGTATAACATTATAATATGCCTCAATTGAGGGAAGTAAAAAATATTCATTACATCAAGTCTATATATTCTATGCATGCACACTAGACACAATATAATTAAAAAATGAATTATTATTTAGTCACAATAACAATTTAATGATATTAACCATTGTCCATAAACCATATATTTATTTCATTATAAAAACATCTTTTATTACATAATCATTTAATACCCAATCAAATGTTTTGGGGATGTTTTGTTGATAATTGAAAAATGACAGCATTATGTTGACCATGGTCAATGAGGTTATTATTTCCTCATATATATATATATATATATTATTTTTATAAGATATATAAAAACTTTATAAATTAGATATTTATTTAAAATTAAAAATTAAATAACTTTATGAAAAATGAGTTATGATACAATCATAATGTCAATAAGTCATCCATACACATGAGTAATGTTGTCATTTTTCATTGAGGAAGAGTTAAAGAGGGTATGAATCATATTATATTTCTATATTTTTTAAAATAAAAAATACAATATTACAACTTTAAATGATTTTATATATACCATCATTGTGATGGAGCTAAAAAAACAAAATCATCTCGCTTTGTGGTGGTGGTAATAATCACGTTTGCAGGAATGATGTTATCTATTTTTAAGGGAATTAATTTTATAAGAATAGATTTTATATAATATTATGATAATGATAATTTTGAAATGAATATAATATATATAATTTATATACATCGTTATAACTATCCATTCAGGGTGTTTATGGAAAACAGATTATATCACTTTATGAGGCAGTATTGTATCTCCCAAAGAAATGATGGATAAATTTAAATTTAATAGAATAATAGGATTATATTATAACGAACTAGCGTTGTATAAATATAATCACATTATTTAAAAAATAAATATCAAATAATAAAAACATAATGATCACGAGGACTCGTGTCTAGGAAATAAAAGATTTATATTGCATAAAATTAAAACTAAAAGTCGACATCCTCATTTTTCTCAACATAATGATATAATAAATACATTTTATATTCTAAAAAACACAAGATAACTAGCGGATTAAATTAAATAAGGTGTTGAGATAATAAACCAATTAAGATAATAATCTTGGTAGGGGAAATTAATGTCTGAGTCCAATGTATAACAAATTATCAGAAAATATAAGGCTCATGATTTATCACATGTATGTGTAACATATTGAACATGGAATCATTTGACCATGGAAACATTGATGATGTTTCTGAATCATGTAATAATATATGTACATGAATGAAGTAAAACTACCTTGCCAATACGTCATGGTGGAATGTTTCCCTCCAGTAATTAGGTTTACTCCCTAATCCCATACATGATGCCTTCTCGGACTAAATATTTTACTAATTAATTTGTGTACAATGTTGTTTTAATAATCATAACATGTTTCTTAATTACAGATTCCATATAATTTAAATAATTCATAAGGAAATGAAAAATAATTACCATTGGGAGGAAAATGTGTTACATACAAGGTAAATAAATAATATGATATATTAATATTTGTTAATATTTGTAAGTTAATTATTAATTTATTTTAAAGGGGATGAAATGTTTTACGGCATACCCAATATACAACAACGTGTTTCTTTGAAATCATATGTTGCACACAATGTTGAGTTGTACTTAAAAATAATATAATAATATTACTTTAAATGGCAATTAATGAGTATCCATTATATTTTCTAGAATAAATAGAACTAACTACAAAATTATTATACATGTTTGTTAAATATTATTACATTTATCCAATAAAAGTTAGAGGATTAAAATTTGAATGAATCTAATTTACTTTAGATGCTTGAGTTACGACCTTTTAATGGGGAACCATCTTTAAATATAGTTTTGGTCACTGAAATATGATACTTTTGACAAAATATAATTCTTCTTTAGAATCTAGAAATCAATATTCATTTTGGGTATTTTTTTTACTTTTCTAATAAAATCCATCTTTTGATGAATAGTGAAAAATACTGTATTTTAATTTATAACTGCCTTTTAGTCTTATTTATTTATATGCTTAGATTAACATTTTAATTTGTTATGATGTGTAATTAGATTATATTTTTACCATTTAATCCAATTTTGGTCATTGGAATTAATTTCACTTTGATATTTGACACAAACATGTGTCAATCTTTTGATATTTAATATTACAAAAAACACACTCTAGGTTTTGACAGCAAGAATTTATTTTAAATTAATTTCATCCACATCTGTGTTTTGAATTTGGAAAAATGGTTTTTATATTGGGGATAAGGAGGTACAACTTGTGTAAATAGGAAACTTTTGTTTTTATACATTATGCATATTTTTACTTTAGTAAATATTTTATTTACCATGGTTAAACGGTAAATCATATAAATAAGGGAAAACAAATAAAATTATAATAACATAAAATTACCCAAAAATTTCTCCGAATCCTATGGGATGATACATATCCAACCATGTACATCTTTGGGTCGATTTTGGGAACCTATCGAGCCACATTGGAGTGATAATGACAATTTATTTTAATTAACTTAAAGTAAACACAAAAATGACCATAACAAATTTCTTTTAGTAAATTTATTATTAACTAGTCCTATATATGTTATCATCTCAACTATAAATATTCATTGGAAATGTTAAACCATTTAATACATCATTTTAATGGTTTAATAATTTTTAGACATAATATAAATTAAATTATTTATAACACAATAACGATGAAGTGTTTACCTCATTAATAAAATATTTAAATAAATAATATTATAATGATTAAAATAATGTCCAAAACATATTGAATACCTATTGGATGAATTTATTCCATCTATGAGACATTGTATCTTATAATTTAATATGTCTTGGACATTTAAAAGCCAATAATAATTATATAATATAAAAATAGTTTCACACTTTCCTAAAGAGCCCCTCCCCCTTTATAAAAATCCCTCACCTCGTACCCACTACTCACACCTCTAAATCCCCATAGATCATACAACCACATCCCAAAAAATCTGTCAAGATCACCATATTCCCCATATAAGCCTTCAAATAGGCAGAAGGCACATATAAGAACCCTTTGGTTCAAACTAAAGGGAGTTACCCGATTCAAAGGCAACATATTCTCTTAAGTACTTTTGATTTATATTACTTCTAAAACCCCTAAAATCCTTTTTTGTCTTTTATAAAAAAACCAGTATCATAAATATAATAGGATGTTTTTATGATAAGGGTTAAAACTACACTTCCACACACCTCCATCCAATGGGTAATGAATATAGTTTTTATGTGGATAGCTAACTAACGCCTCACGAAAGGATGATTGTTCAATTATATCCTACCGCCTCCCATGTGGGCCATTATGATGGCACTATATTTATATATGATATATATTATGTTTATTTTTTCCTTGTGATTATGTATTTTTCATTTATAGCATAACATTATGGTTTCCATTATAGGTAAAAACACGATAATTTCATTTTAGGAACTGCGGACAACCATCCCCTCAAAGGGATATGACTCGTTAATTCCATATGTGGGACATATAATGGATGGAATTAATGATATTATATATGTAATTATATTATACCTATGTATAATTATGTTGTAATTACATTAATTATTAAATAGAAATGTAACTAGCGTTCTTGTGTACGTACGACTTATCGACTCTAGGAACGGTGCATTTCATTTCTTACCTCCAAATGTTTTATACTAATATAAATACCTATATATACTAGATATATATGATATATATGATATATAAATTACTAATATCATTATAGGGACAATTGAATTTTGACCACATAGAAAAATTGTAAATATAACAAGTTCATTTTTGACTCAAGTACTAAATATCGAGAAAACTACCTTTATTAACTAAAATTATTATGTAATGTTTATATCTTGGAAATATGTGATATAAAAGGAATAAAAAAATGAACTATTTTTATCAAGTAGGAATTAACTTAATTTAATTATTCAAGAATAACAAGGAACAAATGAGTCATGTCGGACACGAGGTAAGTGGTTTCTTATCTCACTTTAAATTCTCTAAGATTTCCATTGTTCACAACATATTTATTGCATGTGAAGCATTTTTTACTTCCATTTGATACATATTACCATGATTCACTTTATATTAATGTTTTAATGTGAATAATTTGGTGGTTATTAAATATTGGTCATACGAATCGATTGATTACAATGGGGGTTAGAGATTTTCATCTCACTGCTTATTCTTTAGAGATTCATGAAATATTTGCCACTATTTCATTTTGTGGTGTGTATGTACTACCCATGATTGTATTATTTGTGTAATTTAATTTAATATATGGGTATTTAAATCTTAATTTTATTATGCTTCTCTCTTGGGTTGTATGTTTCGTATGATAACATATATGTAAGAGAACCTTTTAACCCTATTTCCATTCCTCGGGTTAATCATCTAATTCTTAATTTTATCATGCTATGATTATGTGGAGAATCACTATTTTTTTATTTATGATGTAATTTCCACTCCCCTTGGCATGGATATACTATTGATACATGTAATCACTCCATTGATAAATTCTCAAGTCAACGATATGACCTTGATAAGAGTAATTTGAACTCAATTTCCATTCATTGAGTTAAACATCCAAGTCATTGGTATTGTTTTCAAAAAAATATCTATTAATTTTCTCTGATTAATTTACACTTAATATAAAAAAATATTTAGTATATTTATATTTTTCACAAATTATTATGTAATTGATCTATTCTTAATCTAAGGATACAACTTTTATAAGGGATTTCTTCTCAATCAACATTCTATTAAGATTTCAATGTTGTTATGCACCAATTAACTCTTATATGGTGTGTATATTGTTCATTGGTATATTATATCATGAATAAATTTATACGAATTATATTATAAACTTATTATTTAATGTTATTCCACAATTATTTGTATATATGAGTTTTTCATTTTGTTAAAAACTCTTTACCTAAAACATAATTTTAAATGTTTTAAAGATTTATTCTTCTAGATATTTATCATTAATGTACATGTTTTAAAAATAGATTTTAGGATGTATTTATATAAACATTAATGTTTTAAATTAATAATTCATATAGAAGAATCAAAGTGGTATGGGGCACATGGATTTAAAAATTTATTTATTGAACTTTTTAAATGTTTTTGAAAAAGGTTTGATAAAGTATTGTTTATTTTAATATCTTTATTTGATAAATTGAGATTGGAATGTGGAAATGTATATTTACTATATTCTTGTGTTATGTGATATAATTATTTTATGGTTTTTAGGCCTTGTTTATGTATATGGGTGGTTCTCTGATAAACCTAGGGTCTCTCAGCCCGAGATATCTCTCTAATACATTGGGTAACGTGACAGAGGTAAACGTAAATGTAGAGCCTAAGATATTTGTGAAATATACTATAAAGGGTATTCTATATGAGACTCCCAATGTATCTGTGATAGCTACAATGTGTAAATGTTATGAATTCCACAAGTTAACTTTATGATTTATGATTTCTAATTTTTATTCCTAAATCATATGATTTCATGATGTATGTCAGGATTGAAATGTATGGTTTCGTTGATTTCTATTTATTTATGGGATAATGTTTCCATTCATTATTTTATAACCCATAATGATCTCTTATGCTCATCCAATTTTTTTGAAATGTTTTCCACAAGGCGTCAAGATAAATAAGGGCACAGATGGGATCATGGAAATGTCAAGCATTCAAAAACATGGAACTAGACATGTTTCTTTGTTGTGTTTTAATTTTATTAAAAAATGGATACTTAGTAGTAGTGTCTACATGTAATATTCATGTTGATACGAAATAGTAATGACTTAATTTTCTAAAACTGTAAACTTGAAAAGATCCTCAATTTGAACTATTCATTTAATTAAGGATTATGTAATGTTTAAAGAAGGGTCCTTATATTAGGAATCAAAGGTTGGTTTAGATAACTTTATAGGTTATGGTGTTCTTTAATCATAAGTGAAATTACTATAATGGTTAGTATTTTTGAACGATTCATAGTTATTTTTGATAAAGTGATTGAGTTTAAGATAACTTTAATAAGTATATATTAGTATTTATCCTCCTAATAAGATATTATATGATGATTTTACTGATATAATCACTCTTACCCTTTTTAGTTTTAGTAAATGGATGGATCTTGCATGAACCAATGTAAAAGTGGATCTGAAGAAAACAATGATGGTTTTTTGAATGAGAAGCTGAATGAAATGGGAGATAAAATGAGAACAATTGTGGTTATTATGAACCAAAAATCTGGACTTTTGTTTGACCACCTTAACCCTGGTGATTTTTATAAGGCATCATATACACGAGAAACAAATCCCAACGGATGTTCTAGTAATAATAATATTGGTAAGTATGTTAAAAAATTTATGTGTCCATAATGTGGAAAGAAACTACAAGGAAAATGTTTCAAAGGGATGGGAAGATGCTATAGATGTGGAAGTGAAGGTCATAATGTATGAACCTTCCATGGAAAATAGATGCATCATGTTGACTCTATGAATGAGAAAACAGTTATTTGTGGGGGATTAATTGAATGTTTTAAATGTGGTGTGCAAGGTCATTATACAAACAGATGTTCTATAAAGAAGGTTTGTGAATGGGATCACCAAGATCATACAATTATATGTTTACCAGTACCTAATTCCATTCCAATTAAGGATGACGAAACAAACAATGAATAATGAAAGGTATATATTTTTTCATAACTGAGGTTTAGACATTATTGAATCTTAAGATATGATTCATGATTTTTTTGTACGAAAAATATATTTCAGAATAAGTTGGAAAGGAATGGTTAATAGATCGTGAAGAAAGTTGAATGAGTAAGAATTCATCATATACGAGATTCAAGTGTTATGGTAGATTTTAAGATGGTTAAATACTTAAAATTATAAAGGCTCTCTGGATGATTGGATTACATTAGACGTATTTTTATAGTATGTGTAACCCTGAAGTTTGTTATATGAAAAATTTATTCAAGGTATAATTATCTTTTATTTTGTGGATATAGTTATAATGAACCATTAGGGTTTATATCATCCTTGAATTGGATGTAATTATAGGTTAATAAGTTTTGACGATGGAAAATGAATGTTATTAGATATCCTTTTTGGTTAAAATATTTTATTGTTATTTTTTAGGAATTTATCTCTTTTTGTAATGTTATAAAATTATATATTTTTTGAAAATGGACAACACGTAGACCGCGTGATAACAATTCACATCAGAAAATGATGCGGGAATCGAACCCATAGCCAATGTTCGACTGAGATTTTACGCTAACCACTGTACTAAGTGAAATCCTTGGTTAGTATGGATATTTATTTTTAGTTATATGATTCTATGAATCAAGAATATGTGATTTCGGGTTAACTATGGAAATGATAAACCTAGAATGGAGAATATGTGATTAGATTAACTACTTTTCAAAATGAATCTTTAAGAGTAACTAATGATATTTAGAGATAAATGTTAAGATTTAATTTGAAGCCTATGTGATTGAAGCCTTCTAGAAATTGGTATTCAATAATATTTTTGATTAAATTTAATAATTTAGTTGACAGTTTTTTATTGGATGGTGTTTGTTGACCATTGGGTATTGTTTGACATATTGTAGACATTAAGAGTAGTTTTTCTTTTCATAAATTATTATCTTTTTTGGGGATTTTCTGATCTTCTAACAAGCAGTTTGGTTTTGGTGAATGTCAAAATACATTAAAAAATATAGTTCATATTTTTTGGATAATTTAATTCTATAGAAGTTGATTATAGATCTTTCAATTTTAATGAGTCATCTTGAATACTCATCATTTGAAGAAAAAATGAGTTTGTTTTTGGAATTCAGTAAATGACAAAAGTCTAAAGGACAAGTAAGTATGTTTCCTTATCTTTTTAGTCATGCTCATATAAAATTTCCACGAAATTATGAAAATTAACATAAGATAAAAACATTGTCTATTAATTTTTCTTACTGGGAAATTAAAGACTGTTTCACCCATCACAAGTTTGTGATTTTCTGGTGGTTAACTTTCTTTTAATCATTTTTTCTATCACTCTCCATTAGAACATGATGGTTTGTTTTCTCCTCCATATCTATTTCCTCATGGAATCCTTGTATCGTATGTCTTGGGTTACCTTTCTACATCACTTCATATATTTTAAAGTTGTAGATTTGTTGACTCTTTTTCTGATATGGAACATTTAATGAGTTTCCGAGCACAATTTTAAAATTGTAAGGAAGAAATTCTCGAAAGGGGGGAAGGAAGTAACATCCCTGGTAAATAGAGAATTTTAAATTTTCATATTTATTAATATTTGTAAATTATTTATTAATTTTACTTTAAAAGGGATGCAATGTTTGATGAAATACCAGATGCACACCAATGTGTATCTTTGAGATCATTCATTGCAAAAAAAATTGAGTTGTACTGAAAAATTATACAATAATATTATTTTCATTGGTAGTTAACTCCATGATGTTGTAATGGCAGGATTAAAAAAGATTAACTACAAAGTTATTATATATGTTTGTTAAATATTTTTACATTTATCCAATAAAAGTTAAATGTTTAAAATGTGAATGAATGTGATTTAAATTAAAAGGTTGATTTACAACCTTTTAATGGTGAACCCACATTCAATCTATGTTTGGAAAGATTTATATGTTATTTCTTATAATATAAAATTATTATTTATAATTAAGACATCAAAATTATCTTTAGGTAATGTTTTCGTAATTTTCTGATAAAATTCATTATTTATGAATTGAGAAATTTACTCTATTTTAATTCAAATATATCTTTTAATATAATTCATTTATATTATTAGATTATTTTTTTAATTTATTTTAAAATGTAATTAGATTATATTTGTATCCTTTAATCCAGTTTTGGTTATTGGAGTTAATTTCCCTTAGAAATTGTACTTAAAAAAGTGCATAATTTTTTATATTTAATATTTCAGAAAAACAGACATTTTGTTTTGATAGCGGGAATTAAATTTATATAAAGTCCTACCACTTATGTGTTTTGAATTCGTAAAAACAGATTTCATATTTTTAATTAGGAGGTCCATATTGTGTAAATATGTAACTTTTTTTAGACATTATGAATATTTATTTCAATAAATATTTTATTTTCATTGTTAAAGGGTAAGTATGGTAAATAAGGGTAAACACATATTATTATAATAATATAAAATCACCCTAAAATATTTAATAATCCTATTAGTTGATACATATCTGACCAAGTATATCTTTGGGTCTATTTTGGGAACCCATAGAGCCCCAAGGGAATGATAATGACACATTAATTTAATTAACTTAATGTAAAGACCAAAATGACATAAACAAATATCTTTTAGTAAATTAATTTTTACATGAGCTTATATATGTTATCATTTCAACTATACATATTATATGGAATGATAAAAATATTTTCTACTTCATGGTAATTTTTTTTATTTTTTGACATCAAATAAATTTAATTATTTATGACCCAATAATGATGTAGTGTTTACCTCATTAATAAAATATTTAAATAAATAAGATTATAAAGATTAAAATAATGTCAAAAACCTGGTCAATTCTTATTGGATGATTTTATTTTGACCTGGAGTAATCTTATATTATATGAAAATAGGTTTTTGGTTATTTGAAACTAAAAATAATTATATAATAAAGTAATAGTTTCACACTTTCCTGAAGAACATGTCCTCAACCTTATAAAATCTCTCACCTCTACACCATTACTCAGAACTATAAGGGAACTTGATTCATCCAAAACCTCCCCAAGTAATCTCTCAAGATCTATATCATCCACCTAGTTGACATAACATTGGCAGAACACTCATCAAGAATTTCTTTTGGTTCAGACCAAAGGGAGTTACACAATTTAAAGGTAATGTATTGTCTTACATTTTTTTTTGTTTTATAATAATTCTACAACCCCTAAACACTATTTATTGTATTCTTATAAAACAACCCAATATCTTATTAAACTAGGATGTTTTTATGAGATGTATTTGATCTACACTTTCACACACATACATTTAATGGGAAAAGAACATAATATTTTTGTGGATGGAAAACTAACACCACATGAAACTACGATTGTTCAATTATCTCCTAACGCCTCTCATGGTGTCCATTATGATGGAATTGTATTTATATATGATATATATTAGGTTTATGTTCTCATTATGATTATTTAGTTTTCATTTATATCATACCATTATGGTTTTTATTATGGGTAAACACAATTATTTCATTTTAGGAAGTGCCGACTACTGCCCCCTCAATGTGATATGACTCGTAAATTCCATATGAGGGATGTATAATGTATAGAGTTAATTATATTATAGATATTATATTATAATATACCTTTGTATCATTATATTTTATTTCCATTAAATATGAAATATAAATGAATATAGCATTCATGTGTACGTACAACTTACCGTCTCCCTGAACGGTGCATTTCATTTCTTACCTCTAAATGATATGTACTATAATAAATAAGAAAGTTGGAAATGGTTATTAAGAAATTATAAATTAACTTATGTGTATTATTCAGGAATAAAAAGGAACAAAAGATTCATGTTGGACATTAGGTAAGGGGTTTCTTATCTCCCTTTAAATTCCATCACATTTCCATTGTTTGCCACATATTTATTGAATGTTGTGTATTGTGTACTACCATTTGATATATATTATCATGATTCTATTTATATTCATATTATTCTATCAATAATGTTTTCGTTATAAATTTTTTTTCATATGAATTTATTGATTACAACATGGTTAGGTGTTTTCATCTCACTTCTTATTCCCGTGAAATTCTGCTATATTTTCCACTATTTCATTTTGTGTGGTGTATTTACTACCCATGATTGTATTATTTGTGTAATATACATTAATAAATGGGTTTTTAAATATTCATTTTTTGATCATTCTCTCTTGGGTTGTATGTTTCTGATGTTATCAAATCAGTAAGGGAACATTTTAACCAAATTTCCACTCCTTGGGTTAATAATCCAATTCATAGTTATGTCATGCTATTATTAGGTGTGGAATCACTATTTAGTTATTTATGTTATAATTTACACTCATTTTTGAGTGTATATACTTTTGATACAAATAATCACACCATTTATAAATTCTCAAGTCATCGATATATACATTATAAGATTAATTTAAACTCAATTTCCATTCATTGTGTTAAATATCCAAGTCATGGGTATTGTTTTTACAAAAATACAAGTGAATTATCCATGATTTATTTACACTGAATAGAAAATTATATAGAGGGTATTTATATTTTTAACACATTTTCATGTAATTGATCAATCCATAATCTAAGGATATCATTTTTATAAGGGATTTCAGCTCGATTTACATTCTATTAACACTTCATAGTCATTATGCACTGATTCCCTCTTGGATAGTGTATATACTGTTCTTTGGCATGTTATATCATGAATATATTTCTTCTCATGATATTATAAAGTTTTGATTTTATGTTATTCCTTAATTACTTGTATTCAATAGTCTATCATTTTGTTAAAAAATCATTAAATAAAATATCACATTAAATGTTTTAAAAATTAATTCTTGTAAATTTTTTTCATTAATGTCGATGTTTTAGAAATGGTTTTTAGGGTTTATTTCTATAGAAATTAATTTTCTCAAATGGTAATTCATTTAAAATCTTAAATGTGGTATAGAAAACTTTAAATAAAAAATATATTTATTTAATGTTATAAAAGATTTTGAATATGGTTTTATAATGTATTTTTTATTTCAATATCCTTATTTGATATATTGTGATTATAATGTAGAAATACATCTTTCCTATATGCTTTTGTTATGTGTTGTGATTTTGTTATGTTAATTGGGAATTATTTACATTTATGGGTGGTTCCGTATAATCCTTAGGTTGGTGAGCCCGAGGTAACTCTATAATTAATTGGGTAATGTGACAGAGGTAAATTTTAATGTTTCTCCTATGTTATTTAAGGAATATACTATGATTGGTATATAAAATGTGACTACGTATGTATCTCTAATAGCTATAATGTAAGTATGTTATGGATGCCATAAGTTACCTTGATGATTTCTTATTTTTATGTGTTATTCATAAATCGTATTATTTCATGAGGTCCGTTATGATAGAAGACTATGTTTTCATTGATTTGTATTTATTGATAGGATAATGTTTTCATTCATTATTTATAACCCTTACTGAGCCTTTTATTCTTTTCCCATGTTTATGAAATTTTTTTGTAGTACTTAACGATCAATAAAGTTCATGTATGGGATCAAGGAAAAGTCATGCTATCTAAAACATGGGACTAGACACATTTCTTTTCAAGAGTTTTTATTTTATTAAAAAATTGATACTGAGTTGTAGTTCCTACATTTAATATTCATGTTGATATGAAATAGTTATGGCTTAATTCTCTAAAACACTAAACCAGAAAATGTACACAACATGAATTAATAAATTAATTTAATATTTTGTAATATTTAAGGCTAGGTCCTTATAAAATGGATTGTATATTCCTTCCTCTTACATCAGTAACAATAACTTTCATAATTAAGAAATTTGAGAAAAGATATTAAGATATGTATTACCCCATAATGGAAGGGAAAAAAGATAGTTATATAAGTGAGAGAAATATATATACAAATTGAGAAATAGATCATGGAATTAATGATGGATAATGTGTGTGCGAGAGAGAATGTTCACAAACTAATTTAAATTGTAATTTAGTGAGACCCATTATTGGGGGGCCAATACTTCACATTTGATCATAATTATTCAGAATAATAACTATAATATTATTACGTACATTCATCTTAATTTTATTCATGATTTTTATTAATTTTATTTTACATATAATTACTCTATATTCAATTTCATGATAATTTATGATAAATTTAGGTATTTTGACAAATTTATCAGAAATATAGAAAATCATTTTGGAATTTTGATCGAGGATTATGAGGTTTTTATTCATATATCTAAAAAAATAATCTGGATATAATATCAATTTCAAAAGAAAATTTTAATTTTAAAAGAATTTGTGAGTAATTTCTGTAATGAATGAACTATCTTACAATCAATGAGATAATACTTCATACATTTTCATGATTAACATTTAAATTTTTCAATGATCATTATTGAAAGTGCAACATCCTGGTTTTGGGTGCCACTCAAAGGGTGTCCCGAACCCAGTTAGCCACATGACCTCAATCGCATTTTCCCAAATACAAGAGGCTACCGACTAGCGGTGAGGGACCGGGTCTAGTAGTGGAGAAACTATGCTCTCATTTGGAAAAGTGTAGCACAACGAAACAAAATAAATAGAATACAACATCAGGGGATGCAATAAACCATACACATTTAATATAACAACTGCAGTAAAGGATAACCAACCAGATATATATATGTGTGTGATGAAAGATGACTCAAGTTCTATGAAAACAGCCAAAACATGTTTACATAGTAGTGCAATAAAATACGGAGTATAACAAACAGAACAAGAAACTGGTAGCATCGTGAGACTAAGCCCGGTCCCATGGTTCCCTACACATCAACAGTAATCAAGTACATATATATGGACCCTTGACCTTATCTACACCTATAGAAACACAATCTCTTTGGGCTGAAAAGCATGGCCCAAACAGGGTGTCATAAATATATCTCCGTAGGCACCCACCAAAGGCTCAGGCCCAACAGTGTGTAAGCATGAAAAAATAGTGTGCAGTAGTAAAATTCAATAAAGTAAGCAGTACTAAAAGTTACTAACTTATCCAGTTATATTTCCATTTTAATATCTATTTAATCATTTAATTTAAAATACCACCATTGTGAATATTAAAAGTAAACAACCAATGTCTTCAGAAACATAAACCCCTACCCTCAGGTAAAGAGAATTTGAACAAATGAATCTGACCACAGGAATAACGATATTTCCCATGGGAATATGAAGTGTCTACCACAGGCATAGAATCAACTGCCCACAGGCACGGAAGAAGTTGCCCACATGCTAAATAGTACAGTGCCTACGGTCTAATCACAACACTACCCTTAGTCTAAACAGGTAAACTGCCAAGCCCAACATGTAAACAAGCATCAAACAAGCTATTCCTCTCAATGAAATTCTACAATCATTAAATTAAAGGCATAATATAAAGAAGGCATACCCTCAGGCATCCTGGACAAATGGCTAAACAGAGGAACGCACCCTCGGGGTGATCCTAGATCCAAGCAGTGATCCCAAAAAAAATTTAAATATCATAATTTATTATTTATTCAATTATAGGTATTAAAAATAGCCATGGACTCAGCCACACGACGCCTCAACATGGGTTCTCGGCACAATGGTACACAAAAACGCACAACAATTTGAATATAGTCACCTAGCCACCAACCTTATACGCCCCTGATCAGTATACTCGAACGACGTTCCACGAATCTTCCTCGAACGAGGTCAATATGAGGTGAAAGAAAACCCCGTTTAAGCTTAAATAACTTCTATTAGAGGAATAATTGGCAAGAGACACACCAGGAGAAGGAAGATCATACTTGTACAGTTCCAACAAGATCGATGGAGGCAGAATCATATTCCCCATTCGCGATTGACAGATCCTCGAACACCCTTTGAACATCAAAGGCTACTATCCATCTCCTCCCTATCTCCCGTCCGATTCTCAAACTTCCCTATGAACATCGGAGGCTACTGTCCATTCTATGTGAAAAAACAAAGTACATGACATGTACTTCACATTTTTTTTAACTATTCCTGTAGTGGTTTCCTGCCATCATAGAACTTTTCATATACTCACATGACTACATGGCGTGTCTCCTTGAGTACACGACGTGTTTGGTCAAACAGCTGACCATCGTCTTTCTATTTTCCTGCCAACTGACTACACGACATGTAAGGGACCACTACATAGCATGTAGGTTGTCTTTACACCCTTTGTTTCCAATATGGCTACACAGCCTGTGTACTCATCCCACGTGTCCAAAAGTACACGACGTGTGGAAAAGTACATGGCATATACTTCCAAAATTTGGTATTTTCCCCCATTATCCATATTTTCTCAAAAAACATTAGGAAAAGATAAAAAAGGAAACCCATACCTCAAAATTAAGAACCACATTCTTACAAACACCCCCCCTTAAAGCAATTCATCCCCGCTCCCAAGTTTCGTCCTCCACTCGGCCATGCTGCCACATCACCTGTACTAGGGGAACTGACCAGCCTCAGAGACCCTTCGTGCTCCTATCAACGATACGAATCAGATTCTCCTAAAAGGACACATCTACCTCAAGATTAACCTTCTCGGGCTGAATGAATTGAGACGGGTTGAGTGATAGTGGTGCAACTGAGATTCATGGAAGACGTCGTTCATGGACCGGTAGCTCTGTTGTAACTGCAACCAATAGGCAACCGCCCGACTCTCTCCAGAATCTCAAATGGCCCCACATAACTCGGTGAAATTTTACCCTATCTCCTGATTCGTTTGTGTCCCAACCTCAGCGAAACACGAAAGAAAACCTAATACCTGACCAAGAAATCCAAATGTCATCTATAGCGATCAGAATATAATTTCTAACGAGACTGTGCGGTATCCATCAGCTTATGAATCAACAGGACTTGCTCAGAAGTCTCCTGTACGAGACATGGTCCTAGTAAAGATGGCTCACCTTCCTCTAACCAGCACAAAGGTGATTAGCATGGTCTACCATATAAAGACTCATATGGTGCCATCTTAATAGTTTCCGGAAAACTATTATTATAGTAAAACTCGACTAGGGGTACATGCTTATCCCAAGATCCCCCAAAGCCTAGGATGCATGCACGCAGCATGTCCTCAAGCACATGTATTGTACGCTCTGACTGGCCCTCAGTCTGTGGGTGGTAAGCTATGCTCAGAAGCACCTCTGTACCCAGTGCCCTCTGAAAACCCTGCCAGAAACGAGACATAAAATGGGCATCCCTATCTGAAACAATAGAAGGAGGAACCCCATGTAAACGTACGACTGCTCAGATATAAAACCTTCTGACCTCCACAACACCGAAGGTCTCTTTGATTGGAAACAAGTGAGATACCTTTGTGAGTCTGTCCACAACAACCCACACAGCATAATTTCCTAGATGTGACCTCAGTAACCCAGTCACGAAATCTATCACGACATCATCCCATTTCCACTTCAGGATGTGTCATTGCTATAACAATCTAGATGGTATCTGATGCTCCGCCATCACCTGCTTACAGGTGGAACACCTCGTAACAAAATCAGGTACATCTCTCTTCATACCTGGACACCAGTACTGAAGTCTCAAGTCACCGTACATCTTGGTAACTTCAGGATGAACTTACCAAGATGAAGCATGAAACACCCGCATCATCTCCTCACGTATATCTCCTAGAACCCACACTCATACAGGGAAACACTGAACTTCAGCATCGGCTATTGTCCAACAAGGAGAAGGTTCATCACTTACCACCCACTCCCATAGAACTAGCCCTTCTGAATTGGATAGTTATCTCATCCTCACTCTATCCAGGAGGTTATAGGTCACAACTAAATATGAAAGATAGATCTTCCCCTAACTATCGTGCACCTAGATGCATCTTAGAGAACAAAGCCATCAACTTCCATTCACCTCTGGCCTCTGGCACTATCTGTAACTGAGTCTTTCTTCTCAGTAAATCAGCCACTGCATTACCCTTACCAGGTGTATAGGCTAGCTCAAGATCGAAGGACTGAAGGTATTCGACCCACCTTCCCTGCATCAGATTCCATTCAAGGTGAGTAAAGATGTACTTGAGACTTTAGTGTTCTTTGAACACCACAAAATGTTCTCCAAAGATATGTTGTCTCCAATAGCACAACACATGAACAAATGCAGACAACTGGATATCATGTGTTGGGTAATTCCTATCTTGTGGCCTCAACTGCCGAGACCCGTACACAACAACTCAGTCACCCTGCATCAACACAGCTCCCAGCCCAATCCCTGATGCATCATAGTAAACTGTATAGCTCTTCCCCTCCTCTGGGATTATCCGGATCAGTGCTAATGTCCACCTTCCTTTCAAATTATAAACGTCTATCTCACAAGCTTCTGTCCAAATGAACTTCACACCCTTCTTAGTCAAACCCGTCAATGGCGCTACGAAGCTAGAGAAGTCATGTATGAAGTATCTGAAGTAACCAGTCATCCCTAAAAAACTCCTTATCTCAAACACGTTCTTAGGCTTCTCCCATAAAACTACTGCTCTCACCTTCTCTCGGTCCATGACAACTCCTTCCACTGAGATGATATGAACCATGAAGTGAATCTAGTCCATCCAAAATTGGTACATTGAGAGCGTATCTTATAGTCGTTGCTCTCTCGGTGTACTCAATAAAATCCCACGATGGATGGCATGGTCGTGTCGCGTGTGAGAGTACACCAAGATTTAATCCATCAATACTACAAAAAAATAATCCAGATAAGGATGGAACACATGATTCATCAGATCCATGAAAACTGCTAGCGCGTTTGTGAGTCCGAACGGCATAACTGATTACTCTTATAGACCATACCTACTCCTAGAATCTATGAAAGGTATATCAGATGGTCTAACATGAAAATGATGATATCCTGATTTCAGGTCAATCTTTGAGAACACTCGTGCTCCATGAAGTTGATCAAAAAGATCACCGATCCTCGGCATAGGGTATTAGTTCTTAACCGTCAACTGGTTCAGCTTCCGACAATCCACACAGAGTCTGAGGGTACAGTCCGCCTTCTTCGCGAAAGGACCATATAACCCCATGGAGAAGTACTGGGTCAGATTAAACCCTTTTCCTGTAGCTCCTCTAATTGCCTCTTCAGCTCCTAAAACACAGGTGTAGCCATCTAATTAAGAGGAATTGACACCGGTGATGCCCTTGGCACAAGCTCAATAGAGAAATTTACCTCTCTCTATAGAGGTAGACCTGAAAAGTTATTTGGGTGGACATCCCTGAAATGATAAACTAATGGAGGGAAATCCTTCTGACAATTCCCCTGATCATCTAGATATAAAATCGCAATTTGGGCTGTGACACAACCTCACCCATGATGCTATAGTTCATCTCGACTCGCCTGAACTACCCATTCACGTTTTTATAGAAACATTCCACCCTATGGTGATGTCAAATGCACCCTAATATGATAGTAGTCTACAAAGGCTCGAAACAGAACCAACCAGTCCATCTCGAGAATGACGTCATAAGCTGACATCTATAAGTAATATAGTTCCCAAAGGAAGTGAAATCCACCAACCTCAAGGGGAATTCCTAACACTGACACACACCAACAGTTCTTGTACCCAATGGAGGGTCTAGCATCATGATATTAGATGAATTAGAAACAGAGAGACCAAGGCTCTCCACAACAGGTACATATATAAAACTATGTGTAGAACCAGTATAAAAAGGTACTAAAGATAGAATAGAAGCTACTAGAATAGTACCTATGACCGTAGAAGGTTTGGGATCCTGCTTCTGCTTGGTCTGTTGCACTGCATATGCATGCCCAGTGTCGCGGCCCTGCGACACGACCTGGCTACCCTAAGCTGTCCCAACCTGCTGCCTCTGAGATCCTGGTGTTTGGATACCACGGTCACGACCACCATCCATTCTGGCATGCCCTAACGTATACCAGTTCCCTGACTTGTAAGAAGCTGTTAGTCCTGCTCTCGTTTGCGGAGTCTGTACAGTACCTCTCTCACTATCCATCGGTGGAAATGCCCTGCAAAAGCGCTGATGATGACCCATCATGCCGCAAGCTCAGCACTCTATTAGTTCTCTTGGAAACTATGACCTCTTGTGCACTTCTCTACCACACTGGTAGCACATGTCCTTGCCACCTGAAGCATTCTTCTGACTTGGACTGCCACCCTGGGAGAAGTCCATCTGTCTCTTCCTCTTACTAGTAGAAATAGTACCAAAAACTGGTGTTGAACCACCCTGGCCCACACCAGCAGCTTGCTGCAGGTTTCTCTCTATAATCAGCACCTGATTCATAATAGCATGTTTTGAAGGAAACCTGAAAACATTCAGCGGCTCTCGGATTTCATATCGGATACCATCCGCAAAACAACTGGCTCTCATCGTCTCATCACCCTCCAAAACGGCTGCAAAACGCCGAATCTCGGTAAAACGAGCAGAGTAATCCATCACTGACATAGAACCCTGCTGCAGATTCGTGATCTCTCGAGCTCTATCTACCCTCAACATATATGGGAAAAAGAAGTCATATAAGAATTCCTGATAATCTTCTGACGCCATGTATCTGTGATGTTCTGACTAGGTGGTAACATCCCAACACCTCTAGGAAGAATCACGCATAATGTTTGTCCTGATCTTGACCCTCCGCCTTAGAGGCGTCTGTCGATGCTCGAAAATAGTCTACATCGATCCAAGCCAAGACATCGCAGCCTGTGGTCCGCCATCCTCAAAAAACATAGGCGGATGCTGCTGCTGAACGATAGGAGTCAGCTCAGCCCTAGATGTGGAAACATGCGGTTCTCCCAAAAAGGTTTGTATGGACCACAGGAAGCCTTCACATAACTGCGCATTTGTTACTGTGTCCGGTATAATGGCTAGCTCTGCATTTGGCTCTGCTGGAGGATCCACTGGTATCCCATGGCCCACCTTCTCTGGAGTATACTCATTGTCGCTCTCATGGCGAAAAATGCATGCTCATCTTGAGGACATGACTCTACAACGTCAAATACACACTTTAGATCAAGATTGACATCGACCAATAACGAAGAAACCCAAAAGGGAACAGGAGGAAGAAGGCATTCAAAATTTGAAAAACAAGACTACACAGCGTGTATAACGACTACATGGCATGTTCCTGACTTTTCTTCCCCTACCCGTGTCCTTATACAAGGCCAAGCCACATGGCTCCCATTGAACAAAAACTACACGATGTGTATACTATCTACACGGCATGTATGGAAAAATTTTCAAACTTCCCGTGTCGTTTGTGACACAGCCGACTACTCGGATTTACTACACATCATGTGACACTCGCACACAGAATCTACACTATGCCATTTCCCAGCCATATGGCTATGTCCACACGGTATTTCCTCGGACCAGACTACACGGCATGTCCCACAAGTACATGGCGTTTACTATACGAGCTTACCTGACCTGTGTTGTTAGTTACACGGCCGTACACACAGCTCACACTACACGAAATATTTAATATACACATGGTGTGTGCATGAAAGGATCACACTAACCCGTGTTGTTAGTTACATGGCCGGGTCCCCAAGTCAGACTACACGGCGTGTTCTACAATGGACACTGCGTGTATATCTTCAGTCTCCTCCTTCCATGTTGTTAGTTACACAGGAGGAATCTATGTCAACACTACACGACCTGTACATCCAGTACACGTCGTGTTTACCCCACGCTCTTCCCTTCCCCGTGTCACCGCCCACAGAGTTTGTGACACGGGAAGAGACTATACGGCGTGTACTTAGGGTACACTGCGTGTACTTAAAAAGTTTATTTTTCTTCCTTAATTGAAGAAGATATACGGCGTGTTGAAGTTACTACACGGCGTGTATAATGGGAATTCTGGACAGTATGCCTCAGAAACGTCCTCGGAACCTAGAAAACACTACAAAACAACACCTAAGTGTCAAATTATGATCCGTGAGGGCCCATAAACCCGACGAATCAAAGTTTGGTATATTATCTGTGTTATGAAATATGGTAAACACCCAATGATCCACCAAATTCCAGTAAATGATGGCCCATACTCCCCAAAAACCAATGTTTGGATTTCATTCAATAAACATGCTCATACAAAAATACCCTATCACATAGAAGGTATTTATCTAGAATCTATCACAACAGCTTGCTTTTCTAGCACAATAACTATCCCAACAACATGAAATTTATAATGCGCCTACATGGCACGGAACTATGCATGGAATGTGACTTCTATCATGTCTTTAAATGATGCATTAGATGGAATACCCTCATCTCATCGGGTTGAATCTAAATAGAACCCATAGATAAAATATAACAGCACAATCCCAAGTGCATCACCCAACGGTTAAATCATATCAACTGTAAATTGCAAAATTAGTAAAATTGAAAAACAAGTTAACTTGGATTTTAACTATACACGGGTTAGCTACGCCTGGGAACAACTTATTACCAACTACCGTTCTTCCTATCCCTGACTAAAGCTCCAAATAGTGAGTCAAAGAAATGAAACCCCTCTGATACCACTTTGTAACATCCCGGTTCTGGGTGCCACATACCCAGTTCGCCACATGACCTCAAGCAGATTTCGCCAAATGCTAGAGGCTGCCGACTAGCAGTAAGGCCCCAGGTCTGATAGTTGGGAAACTATGCCCACCATTTGGCAAAGTGTAGCGCAACAGAACAAAATAAATATCATACAATAACAGTGGAAGTAATAAAACATACACATTTACTATAACAACTACCGTAAAGATAACAAAACAGATATATATATATGTGTGTGATGCAAAATGTCTCAAGTTCTAAGAAAATAGCCAGAACATGTTTACATAGTTGTGCAATACAATACAGAGTACAACAAATAGAAAAAGCAACCGGTAGCATCGTGAGCCTAAGTCCGATCCCATGCTTCCCTACTCCTCAGCAGTAATCAAGTACCTATATAGGGACCCTTGCCCTTATCTACACCTGTAGAAACGTAATCTTTTTGGGTCGTAAAGCATGACCCAAACATGGTGTGGGAAATATATCTCATTAGGCAGCCACCAAAGGCTCGTGCCCAACTATGTGTAAACATGAAACCACAATGTGTAGTAGTAAAATGCAATAAATTAATTACTAATGAAAGGTAACTAACTTAACTAGTTATATTTCCATTTTAATATCCATTTTATCATTTAATTTAAAATACCACCAAAGTGAATATTCTAATTAAGCATCCAATGTCCTTAGACACGTAAACCCCTAACCTTGGGTAAAGATAATCCGACCACAAGAATCTGCCCATAGGGATACTGATATTTCCAATGGGCGCTAGAAGTGTCACCCACAGGTACAAAATCAACTGCCCAAAGGCACAAAAGAAGTTTCCCACAGGGTAAATAGTACAGTACCCGCAGGCTAATCACAACACTGCCCTCAAGCTAAATAGGTAACCGGGCCAAGCCCAACATGTAAAAAAGAAGTAAACAAGAAATTCCTCTCAAGGAAATTATAAAATAATTACATTAAAGGAATAATATAAACAAGGAATACCCTCGGGAATCCCGGCCAAACGGCTAAAAATAGGAACGCACCCCCAGGGTGGTCTTGGATCCAAGCAGTGATCCCAAATAGCATTTTAATATCACAATTAATAATTTATTAAATTAAAGGTATTAAAAATAGCTGTGATCTCAACCACACGACACCCAAACATGGGTTCACGGCACAACGGTACAGAAAAACGCATTGCAGTTGGAAAATAAACACCAAGCCACCTACCTTATATTCCCCTGATCTGTATACTCGAACGACGTTCCATGAATCGTCCTAGAACAAGGTAGATATGAGGTGAAAGGAGACCTCTTATAAGCATAAATAACATATATTAGAGGAAGAACTATCAAGAGAAACACCAGGAGAAGGAAGATCTTACCCGTACAGTTCCAACAAGATCAACGGAGGCAGAATCAGATTACCGATTCGCGATCGATGGATCCTCAAAGATTCTGTCGTCCCCTCCCGAGCTCCCCTCCAGTTCTAAGCCTTCAATGTGAACAGGGGAGGCTTCTGCCCATTCTATGTGAAAAGAAAAAGGTACACGACATGTATTTCCAAGTACACAATGTGTACTTCCCATTTTTTTAACAGTTCCTCTGGCGGTTTCCCGCAAGCATGGCACTATTCATCTGCCAACATGACTACACGACGTGTCTCCTTGAGTACACGGCGTGTTGGGTCACACAACTGGCCACCTCCATACTATTCTCCTGCCGACTGACTACACAGTGTGTAAGGGACCAATACATGGCATGTAGTCGGTCTTTACACCCTTCATTGCTGACATGGATACATGCCATGTGTTCTCATCCCACATGACCAAAAGTACACTGTGTGTGGAAAAGTACATGGTGTGTACTTCCAAAATTATTGATTTTTCACCATTTTCCATATTTTCTCAAAAACACTTAAGGAAAAGTGAAAAAAAAAACTTGTACCTCAAAAGTAAGAACTAGGTTATTACAGAAATAACATAAGTGTTATTTTTTATTTTAATTATGTTAATTATATAAAAAATTTCATATTATGTTCTTAAATATTTTTTCCAATTCCATCCTTGTGATTTAGTAATAAAAATCTAAAATAATCTCATTGTGAGGTGTTAGACCGCATTACAAAAGAGTGACATTATCAAACATCAATTGATGGTATGGTAATAATTACTATTACATATTAATTTTAACAAATAATTTTTATATAATTAGTATAATATATGTAGTTTAAATGAATTATCAATAATATCCCAACAATATTGTCATGTAAAATAATTTACATCTATTTTTTGATGTTTTACAATAAGGTACACTTGAATGATGTTTTCATTTATAATTTTATGGAAGTGTAGATGAATTTATTATTATTAAATACATATAATAAAATCAAAATGTATTGTATTTTATTATATTATTATATAATCATGATAGTGTCCAATTTTTTGGAGATGTAAGTACATGTAGAACAATCATTTAATGTTTAGAATGATTTCATTTCTTTAGAAATCTTTTTCATTATTGTACCCAATGCCTCCTTAGAATGGATTTATCATCAAAACAATCTGAGTATCACATTTGGAGGTAAGTAAGGAATATATTTTTGTACCAATTTTACAATACCGATGTATGAAAAATGTGAGTAATAGATATTATAATATTTTTATTCTAAATACTTATTTGTAAAGGTATTTGTGTAAATTTCTGTAACAATTGAATAACGAGATTTCACTGAAATTCCATGTGCCTCCAAAATTGATAAATAATAGGGTATATGTGATATTTTGGAGAGAAACCTCTATCATTTAAAAAGTATTTTTTCGAAATATAATTTCACTTACCTATAATGATTTTCAATTCTAACATTTTAATTTTCCTATGTGGTAACTAGTTTATTTACAATATTAACGATTCATTATGGTAAAAAAATAAGATGTAATTATTAAAGAATTGAAATTATGTCTATTCTAAATATTTAATATGATTTTTAAAATTCAAAATGTAAAAAATGGATTAATTAAATTGAAATTCATACCCACTAAACCATTAAATATATGATTTGTCCAGAATTCCATTTCTAAAGTAATTGATGAACTTATATATAAACTATGACTAAAATTCATCATTATAAGTAATTAAATTAATATAAATGGAGTTAAAATATCTGTATATATATATAAATTTAAAATAAATAATTCCATAATTGGATTTATTTAAATTAATGGTAATTCTTAAACCTTATTCACTGAAAAATAGTGTTATGAAATCCTTGTTTAATGATAAAAAATTCTTATACAATAACCATGAATATTGATGATGAAAAAAGTAATTATGTAATTTTAAATAATACGGTTCATATAATAATTTAAAACCAAATATATAATATTATTAAAATTTTCAATTATATTATTTAATGAAAAAAGTAAATTTATTTAAAAAATACATATTTTTAACAATTCAATGAAAAAAAAATTTAAGAAAAATCCATATATTTCACCGCATGATAATTTTCATATGTTGATTTAAAAATTTTGGTTAATTTTATAAAATAGTTTTTTATATGTTTGAAAAAATAATTTTAATAAATATATTATGATAAGTAAAATAAATAATTAATAATATAATCAACGTTTTCATAAAAAAAAATTAAATAATTAAAAAATTGATTAATATGTTCATGTTAATTTATCTGTAAATTTATAGGTTTATAGAAACATATATATACTTCACCTATTATTTTATATTATTCAAACCATCATATTTCTATTATATGATTTAATATTTAAAACAATCTGGGTTAATATATGATCAATGTTGTTTGTCACTCATGTTATGATTAGTAATATTCATTTTAAAAACAAACAATGTTAAATAAATCCACCATAATGAAATAATCCCAAAAAAGTTATATTTCAATAGAATAATAAAATATCTGAGGATACGTCAACTTCTTTTTTCCCCCAATTAACTAGTTTCCACTTTATATTTATCGTTATTCCAATGTACGTTTATCAGGTTTGTTTTCTTGTTCTATAAAACACTACCAATATCATCCAATATCTACAATTAATAATCCACATAATGATGATATTTCTCCTAATATACTACATTATAATTCAATACATGTGATAGTTTTGTTATGTAAAAAATCATTAACAATAGTTTCAATACATAGTGTAGTAAGAGATGAGCTGGTTGGAATGCTAATTGATATGACCAAACTCAAATACAGACGATAATATCAATGGTAATGATGTACAAATGTAGTAACAACCCAAGAAAAGATAAAATATGCTTTAAATTTGTTTAATATGATTTAATTAAAATATATAAAACTTTCAATAATGTATATGATAATCAAGTTTTATTGTTAAAACATTTTTTTTAATAAAAGAATAATTTTTCCTCCCTTTGTTGGAAAACCTATTATAAATACCATTTTTTTGACAATTTTATAAGTCATATTTGAAAAAAAAAATATTATTTGGAATTGGAATATCAAAATTTATTTTTGTTGAATATTTAATATTTTTCCATCAAATTTCATCCTTTAATGAATAATTAATATTCTTTCCTAATTAAATCGATTTTTTTACTTTTTTAGGAAACCAGTTTTTTGTATTAGTGGGGACCATAAATAAACCACCATGTATCACATGCATATATCACACATAGACAATCAACATAAATCATACAAAATTGAATAATAAAAATCGACTATAGACTAACCTTACTGCCATTACCGCCTTCCAAAAATCAACAAAATTGAAAATACAATACATTTTCATCCATTTCAATAGGCAATCCATATAGATTCATGCTCATATTGAGTTACACACCCTTTCCAAATTCACCCTCCTAAAGATACAACAACTATTTTTACACAATACCAGATCAATATCGACCTCCACCGTTATCTGTTATCTCCATCGAAAAAGGCTTCATCTTCTCCAGTATACATTAAGCATGAATCATCACACCATAATTTACTGATTTAGCCAATTCCTGACACTATATGACCCCATAATCCAAGTAAAACTCCATTGTATGCACTTCAAATTCACCTAATATCCAAACTAGGGGCTGGTTCAATAGAGAACAAATGAATTTTTTATGGCCACAACCCTATGCTCTAATGAACCACCACTCCCGACCGACCTTGAGAATAGAAATGAGATTCATGGAAAGGGTAGGGTTAAAGTGGTATATGATTTTATGGGAATGATCCATGTGAAAGAATCAATTCTAGCACCCCATAACCCATATATAAAAATTTAAATCAAATAACACCATCTGTGAAGAGGCATAAGGAACAAAACAGAATCCACATAGGGAAAGACACCCATAATAAGAAAAAATGGAAACAACAGAGAGTAAGATTAAACTATATTTACTACAGGAATACTGATTTGAAACCCTAAAAATAAACACCAAATAGATCGAGTGAAACCGAAGAAGATGACTAATGAAATGATGAACTCTGTATTAGCCCTACACCCAATGACATAATCCCAAACCCATATAAAGAACCAACACAACCAGCCAATATGTATATTTGTGTGTCGAGTCAAATATGAAGAGATTTAATGGAATGGTTGAAAATTCAGTCTCTTCATAGAACCATAATAGAGAAAACCTACATAGAATGAAGCTGTTGAAGCCATTAAGAGGATCCAGTGTTGTTGAGAAGACAACAAACCCAGAGAAATCATATGCTAAATCCAAAACAGAGGCCTGAGAAAAGAATCAATAAAAATAGGTAAAAATAACTAGCTAAAGGATGATTAAAATACCATAACTACTTCGAAAAGAATGGAACCCTAAAATATAGAGAAAATATAAGGCCTGGATCCGAGAGCAGTCCTCAAGAGAGTGGGGTGCCATGTTAGTCACCCACCTTAATCCAAAACAAAATTTTCATATTATTTATTTATAAAGATATTATAATTTTATAAATGGTTTTAATGTATAATTAGATTATGTTTTTTTAACATGTAATCTAGGTTAGGAAATTTTCACCAATTTCAACATAAAATTGGATATAGAAACTATGTGAAATTTTTAGAAATTTTAATTAAAGACATATTTTCTTATTCCAACAATGAAGTTAATTTTTAATTAATTTATTCAAATACTATGTTTTGAATTGGTAAATATGGATTATGTATTTTGAATAACATGTTATCAATTATAAAAATATCATACTTATAGTTTTGGTCATTATGAATATTTACAATAGTAATAATTTTTATTACCACTATTAAGGTGAAATTGAGTAATTTAAGTTAATAATTATATTCTAAATTTATAAAATTTTCCCAAAAAATTTTCTAATTTTTTTAATTATATTTTTAGACCAGTAATTTTTTCTCAATTTTAACTCACAATTTTGCCAAATGTATGTCTTCATTTCAATTATAATATTATATTCAATGAAAAGTCAGTTTAGATTCACTTTTGTTTTTAAAAAGTTATATATTTCTGCGAAGGGTATATATAGTGGATAAAATAAACAATAAATAGTATTTAGGAATAGAAATTCAATACATACATCATGGTAATTTATTTATAATTTTTAGAAATATAGAATAAAAATTAATGGTTTCCCAATTATGATGGAAAAATTACGTAATTAATAAAATAATCAAGTATACGATATTATAAATATTAAAAAATTATTTGACATATATTATTTCGTACATGAATTTGATGATTTACTTTAACATGTATTTTATTATTTCCAATAGTTGGATATACTATATATTTATTTTACTATATGTTTAAAAAGACCTGAAATGAATAGTCTTAAAATTGACACTAATGTTATTTTAAAATATATAATATTTTATTAAAATATATCTAATTTATAAAAATTAAAGATTTGGGAATCATGTTAGGGTTTGTCAAAAAAATATAACAAATGACTCTTATTTTTTGTTTGGGAAGTTATGGTAAATAATTTTACTATCAATGGGTAAATTAATTAATAACACTGTTAGAGTTAAAATGGATAAATCTATAATTTAAGGATTAAAAATATTAAAAAACGTATATTTTTCAATGTATGAATATATTTTGAACCATAATAATTATATATTCGAAATAAAATGTGTCTTACTAATTTTGTTTTATAAAATTATTGGGTATTAATTTAATAGTTTCATGAATTTTATGAGTTCCCCTACCGACTATTATAAAAGGGAACTACTTCCTATCATTTCATGACGAATAAAAATCAATATTTGGACAAGATATTCTAAAATAACATCCTATAAATACTCCCCACATTCTTGACTTCTTATTTTAGAAATAAAAACCTCTATAGATTTTATAAGGTTTTAATCAAAGGTTATCATCCAAAGAGGATATATAGATTTTATTTAAGTGTTTCTATATTATTTCTTCCTCCACTTTCTTTAAATATTTTTAATACATGTTTAAATAGTAACTCAAGTATCCATAGTATAATAAGATGTTATTGTGGTAATATTATTACATAAATCCATTTCCACTTACATCAAATGGGAAAAAATAAATTGTTCCAATGTACATCTGAACTATCACCTCAATGACCCGATATAATAATTTTTTCATTACTACCTCTCGAGACTAGTTATAATGATGGAATTAATTATTATATATGATATTCATGAAATATTTATCTTTATTATAAAATAATATATCAATTATATTCTTAATTGTAAAATTCATAAAAATGATAATGTCATTCGTGCGTGCGTGTGGACTATCACCTCCACGAAGCGAGGTGATTCATTTAAATTCACCAATAAAATGTATTATTTATATATATAAGTATATTAAAATTTTTAAGGTGAAATTTCAAGTATTATAATAATTATGAAATGATAAAATTGTAATTACCTTCATTCTATAATGATCAATGAAAAATGGAAATGTTACCCTTTTGTAAATATAGCTTCTCGTCCCCAGGATTTTATCGTAGTTCATATTTCATAACCACAGGTAATTTATCAATTTAAAATCATAATTAATTTTTAAATTACTTTTTTTCATGAATATTATTATAGATTTGATTTAATAATGATCACTTTTGGTTATAGTCATCATAGATCTTTTATTTGTACTCATGTACTGAATGTCATCAAAACAACCGATATGAACATATATAATTAAGTAATTATTATAATATGGTTATAAGTTATATTAACGGAATAATAAATTGGTAAAATATTATAATAAAATTAAATAATTTACTTTTTATTATTATCAATGATGATAAATAACATAAATGATTTATTATAATCGAGGTGATGGATTTCATCTGAATCTCCTTTCATTGAAGATTTTTTTTGATATTATAAACCACTATATTTTTTGAGGTTTATCAACAAACCCATTGATTTTTTAAAAAACCATTATGATTTTTAAAAATTTAAATTTTTATTCTTTCCATACGGAGCATATTATTTTAATTATAGAGGATAAAATTAATGTTCTTCCCTTAACATATACACTTGTAACGACCACTCCAACACCTGAAGGATTATTTTATATGTGGA
Source organism: Viscum album (assembly GCA_963277665.1). Classification (NCBI taxonomy): domain Eukaryota; kingdom Viridiplantae; phylum Streptophyta; class Magnoliopsida; order Santalales; family Viscaceae; genus Viscum; species Viscum album. The sequence continues at coordinate 789,076,171 of OY728131.1, read as the reverse complement.
TTTACCTACATGACTCAATTCTTGGAATCAAAAAATAAATAATGTATTCCATTTTCTAGGTATTTTTATATTAAAAATAGTTTTTTAAATGTATTTATTGTTTTAATACATTGAAATTATTGTCAATGTTTTCAAATGAAATTTTACAAGTGAAATATTGAGAATTGCAATCTTTTATGTGTTAGGATTGTATAAGGGTACATAAAATCTTGATGCGTGGTTACATGATAAACCATGGTTTTGTGGTTTCATTAGAAATCGTTTCATGGTATTTATGTTATAACCTATATTTAATTGGGTATTGGAGTTTACCATATGATTATTCAATTTTTTAATAGTGACATATATGGAAGTAGACCAGATAGTAATTCCTTTTATGTATTATTATTCCAAATGTTACATTTATGTGATATAAAATATTTCTACAATTTCATAGTTAATTTTATTATTAAAAAAAGTATGTAATGATTTTTTAAGGAATGTATTTATTAATTTTTTACTGTGAAATATATATTTTTTAGATATAGTGTTTGTGGTCTGGATATTTTCACAAGACTAACAGTTTTCATTCGGTGTGTATAGATTACTATGATTTTTATAATCATCACAAGTATTAAAAAATTTAGATTGTATATAATGGATAACAGTTTCATGTATCGTGTGACAAGAAATTTGTGTCCATTTAATAGGATGAGAAACTACGTGTCCTTTTAATAGATTTTGATTTATTGTAAAATGGGTATTGTTGGGAAATATCTACTATACATTTATATGGTTTTTTATTTATTGGTTTTTGCCTAATTTTGAAAATCAATAAACATGAAATGTTCTTCAATATGAATCAACTTAATTTTTTTTACCTACCATGTGATTATGTAATTTTTATGGAGGGGTACTTAGAGTTGGTATTAATGGTCAATTTAGATAACTGTATATGTTAGAATAATACTAATAACAAAACCTTAATATATTTTTTATAGTTATGTAAAAAATTTATTGAATATGATGATTATCATGCTTCTTAATCTAAGATTTATTTTTGGAGAATGGTTATCCATAGAGGAAATAAGGCAGCTATGATGGGATGGAATCTAGAGGAAAATGGCCTTCGAAATTAGAATACAGAAATGATCAAAATCACAACTAAACAGTTTGTTGGAATGATGGATCAATAAAATCATGAAATAATTTTTTTTGGATTATATGAATGATATAAACCAAATCTACCATATAAGAAAATGATAATAGTGGAACATTTTATGAGACATCACCCCCATCATTCAGAGGATCGTATGTCCCTATTCCAGATGATTGATGAATTAAATCTCAAGAAATGAGGTTAGATATCATCGGTTTTTTGGAGAACCCACTGTTAACTCTTAAAATTTACAATTTTGATAATGAACCCGAATAGTGGTAGAAAATTGAAAAAAATATCTTAAAATAAGAATATATTTTGTACATGAAATGTGACGATTTTAAGTGAAACATCCTTGAGAATGATATTACTTTGGAAGTTCAACATAGGATAGAAATTATATTCTTGGTATTGAGACTAAATGAGAATGATTTACTGGCTGAATATGAAAACAATTTCACCAATTTGGCTACGCACATACACAAGTTTAACGGGGGTCATAATTTTTTGATAAATTAGTTTTATTCATGATTGAATCCATGATATGGATGGTTATTAGATTCACATGATTGAAAAATATATATATATGACATTTTTGATTTGATGATACAATTGAATTAAATTTATCGTATGATCATGTGTCCCATGAGAGAAATAAAAAAAAAGTGATCCATTCAGTAAGAAATGGGAAATAATTCGCCACTGAAGTTGGATGTAAGAAACCTCAATTTACATATTCTATGAATTATGGTAAAAATAATAATAGAGAATTTTATTCAAATTATATGATTGCTTATTATATGGTAACACTATTCATATTTCTTGTCACTATATGGTAGATTGTTAGACAAGCAGTGAAATGCATGTCATTTGATGTTTAAGATGCAATTAGTGAGGGAATTTTTATAATTTTTGTCCAAAGTTGATTACCCAATATTGAATCCCGCAAGATCAAAAGTAAAATGTTGTGGGGAAATCATTTTATGCTACTTAATTTAATGAGATACCATCAAATTATGGGGTGAAAGTTTGGTTATGGGTTTATTCAAAATCTTCTAATACTATGTTTGACTACGAATCTTAAAATTCATTAATTTCTAATTGAATTTCCAAAAAAAATTTGAAACATCCCTTCAATAATATGACATATAAATATTTTGGAAAAATATAGGTGGAATTATTAATGAAATCATGTTTTATAAGAATCCTCCAATTACTATTGTTAGGAAGATCTTTCCAAAAATTATTTTTGAATGCCTCCTAGTGGGTTTTGACATCATTTTGGGTATTTATTGAATTTTAGTTTATCAAGATAAAATAGACATAAAATACATGAATAATTTATTAAATCAATTAATTCCATTGATTACATAACAAGAATATGTGATTTTGAAAAAGTATGGTAGATAATGTTATCTAGATAATGTTGTTGGAAGTAAAGAAAAACGTCTTACTAAAATCCAGTAGTGATGAGATTTATAGATTTTTTTTCAGATGAATTGAATTATTTGGATCAAAATAAAGAGCTTGAATTTAATATTGATTTATTTCATGATTCTATTACTAATTATAAACCCCCTTTTGAATGGTTCAAGTGAAACTTCTGTAAATATATGTTTGAAAGAATTTCATGATAAAAGTTTCATTCAACTAAGAACATCAATTTTGGGTGTTTCTATTTAATTATTGGAAAATGGGTTTGGTTACGTGATATTATATAATGATTATAAATCCTTTAAAAACATCCCTATTAAGAATATATATTTTCACATATCGATGATTTTTTTGAACATCACTAGTGAGCTAATTATTTTTAAAAGATTTATTTGACGTTTAGGTACCATCATCTGAAGGTGTAGTAGGATGAAATTCCAAGGATAGTATTCCATAGAAGATATTTCAATATGAGTTTATTGTTATTAACTATGGGTTTTGAATTCATATTCAATAATAATTGATCTCATGAATTTATTATTTCATCATTTTATTGATCTATTTGTGGTTGTTTTATTGATGATATTTAATGATTCCTTTTAGAACCATAAAAGACAAAAAAAAAATAGAATTTATATTAAGTGGGGTTTTTTGTTTAATAAAATTTCATTCCTCCGCCATTCTATTTTTAAATATTTCATAAATATTGAATCTTCTAAAATAGAAGATGTTTGTGATTTTTGAAGATCAAAAAAATGTCATATAGAATTTTACTTTTCACGGATTCACTGGTTGTTTCAGATTGTTTTTTGATAACATTAATTGGTAATCAAGCTGAAAAACTATGTTAAAATGTTAGGGAGTAATATTCCCTAGGACAATAGAATATGATGGTTTCATTATGGAACTGAATAAAAGATTAGTAAATGCTCTATTTCGGTTATTCCGTATAGAAATGATAAATTTTTTATCTATAGTAATGATTCATTGAATGGTCTTGGTTATGAACTAATTCATAATTATAGGATAATTTTTTTTGTTTTACATGAGGTTAAACCTCATGAGTTAAATTACACTACACATGATTTGGAATTATTTTTTTTATTAGAAATTTCGAGAAATAATTTTATAGTGTAATGTGTGAACTATAAATAGATCACAAAAATAGGATGTAGATATTCACTCAAAAATATTTTAATATGAGGTAGACAACATAGATATATCTATTCAAGGATTATAATATAAGTATTCATTATCATCCAAAGAAAAAAACATGGTGGTATATTCATTGGGCCATAATTGTTACTATACATTAACCATGATGCATTTAAAATGTGAATATTTGTTTAATAATTTAAGGAATTTTGGTAGGGATGATATTGGTGAAGGAAATCGAATTTTTTTAGGTAATTGTACAATATTCACTATTAGAAAGAATATTTCCAGCACATAACAAAGATTGTGAGTTGTAAGAAATTGTATAATAGGGTAAAATGGGAGTGTTTCTTGAATTTATAATTGATAAGGACTAGGATTATATATTTGGGAAGATATAATGGTTTCATTATGAATCACAACAAATAAAGAGTTTTTTCGAGAAACTCATAGATCTCACTTTTTAGTTTATGTGGGAAGCACTAATATGAACAGAGACCATAAAGAGTATTTTATTGGGATGGAATGAAAATATATTTTATTACATTACTATGAGATTTTTCACTTATTAACATGATAAATTATATCGTAATATAGAAAAAGGGATGCATCATCATTTTACTATGATATATTTGAAACAGAAAATTATATCTATGGAATTTATACTCATATTACCAAATAATTCTCAAATTAAAATTATATTCTAGGATATTATTGATTGATTTAATAAATTAGCTTATTTTATTATTATTGGAGATTATATATCTCCAAATAAACTTTATTAGTATTTTATTAAAGAGATAGTAGAGTTACATAGAGTTTACATCTCAATTTTATTTGAGCAAGATCTAAGGTCCACTTATAACTTTTTGAAAGGCATTTAGAAGTCATTAGGTATTTAAATAAATTTCATTAAATATTTTGATCCTCAATTGACGAGTAGTCATAATGAACAATTCCTGGGTCTGATGACATTCTACAAAAATGTTCAATTGATTACTAGGGAATTTCAAATAAATAGTTTTCATTTATTTAATTTTCTTTTTATAATTTTGTTCATTCCTGTATATAGATGTCCCAATTTGAGGAAAAATATGGAAAAAGGTGTCCAACTAATAATTTATGTGATAATGTAAGTGAATTTAAGTGTATGGGACCGCAATTGGTAGAGGGAATGGAGGGTAATGAAAATTTGATTTAGGGATTCATTAGGGCTTTCTGGAGAAGGATGGATAGTTATGCTGATAACTAGAGTATGGATTTTTCATTCAAGGTAAGAGATCATGTCAATCTCAATATTATTCCAATGGAAAAGTGATATGTTATTTGGTAAAAGGGGGAAGTTCATTTAAAGGATTATTGGACCCTATAGTAACCTTGTGAATGTTGGATTGTCCTCATACAAAGAAACTTCAACTCTGATTTTATCCTAGTTACAAAAATATTTTTCATTATTAATGTTTATTAAAATACATGTCATATCCATGTAATTCACTTTGATGGTATGTAGTTTAGTTGGAAGAAAAAAATTCATACATGGATCCACTAGTCCATATTCTTGACCAGAGAGTTAATGTGTTGTGAAAAAAAGTGATCTATTTGGTTAAGATTTTTTGGAAAAACTATATAGTTGAAGTAGTAATATGGGAATCTGAGAATTCTATGAGTGAAAATACCCCAACTTTTTTTGATAAGTGAATAAAATTGTGATAACATACTTTCCCAAATGGTGGGAAATTTAACAACCTAGGTAAATATATATTAAATATTTTTAATTTATTAATTATATATTAATTGAAATAGAATACATTTTGAATAAAGTTTATGATAAAACAAGTTATATGGTTGAAAACATTATTTTTAAAGGATTTTACTGAGTTTTTATGGATATCATGTTACATCCCTGGAAATTATACAACAAAATTTTTTCATATCAATTAATATTTATGAATTAGGTATTAATTTAAAATTTATTGGGATTTCAGGTCTGATAAACTACATGACACGCAACAATGGGTTTTTCCTAAATCTTACGTCTCACACAAGACTGAGTTATACCAAAGAATAATATATTATTAATATTATTATTTTAAATGTAGTAATTTTCTACCCATTTTATTGGATGAAATTAATAGAACTAACTATATTATGTTCAAAAAATATTATGAAATATTTTTTAATTACTTCATAAATTTTTTGGACTCTTCAAATTAGCATAAATAAAATTTTAATCATAAAAATATCTAAAATAGTTAAAAGGTTGTTTTTATATATTTTTTAGGATAACCCCATTTAAATATAATTTTTGTCAAATTTATAGATTCTATTTTATAAAATAAACTTCATCATTGTAATAGGGACACCAAAATTTACATTGCATCATTTTTCTTATGTTTGTAATAATACAAATTTTTATGAATAGTGAAAAAAACTACATTTTATTTCAAAAATGGGTTTTCATCTTTTTTTTATTATAATTTTACAATGTTTTAAATTACATTTCAATGATGTTTTTATCATTTTATAAAATTTAATTCATTGGATGAAATTTTATAAGAATATAAAATAAAAAACAGTGTCAAGTTTTTTTTAAAAACATTTCCAAACTGTATTATTAAATTTAGTTTCATCAAATATAAAACCCATTAAAGATAGTTATTTTGGAATAAAAAATCATTTATTTTGTATGTTTTTAGTGTTAATTTTATCCTAAAAGTGATTAAATCTTCTATGGATTAATACATTTCCAATCATCAAAATGATTGTTTATTGTTATAGTTTTACTAATAGTAATTTTGATTTATGCTTGACATTTCCATATGTTACTTTTTCTTGTGTTGTATGTTATCAAAACCCAAAAATTTATTTAACAAATAGTTATATATTAAATAATCAGGTAATTATATTCTATCCATTAATTAAATCCTGTTTATACATTATCAATTATCCCCATATAATAACAATAGATAATGGTTTATAAAATATAAACTTTTCAACTGATACAATGATATATCAATTAATTAATCATTGTTTTGAAATTGAAAATCTTTTCTCCCAAATCATTTCAGGAAAAAACCCATTTACATGGCCACAAATTTCATTAGGAATTCATATTACTCATTTGACTAATTAGTTCATTATTTTTCTTTATAAAATGATATTTCCCAATTTTGGTTTTTAATAAAGAATATATGTTGGAATATCTAGACTATTTAAAAAATATTGTTTACAAAAGGGAAGAATAATGATGTAAATTCCCATAAATGTTACAACTCTAATAAACCCAAACTCCCAGATCTGAAGCTAAAAAATATTGTTACATTAATCACTTAATTCAAATAAATATGAACCAATTTCAAACATCCAAAAAATTTGACAAGAAATTTAAATATTGATCAATTAAATAACCAATAAAATTTTATTTCTACAGTTTTAGATAATTTGGAAAATCTCTAATATAAAATTTAACAATTAAATAAAATCATAATTCCTCTAACAAACACTAGTTTCATTATTTCATATTCATTAAAACTAATTTTCTACGTAAAACCCTTATGGACATAATTTATTTAACATCATTCATGATATAGTAGTAAAATAGGAAATTTGAGAATTATGAGAAAACATTCATATTATGGGTAAGAATAATCATTAAAAATTTCATAACATCAATAAGCATAATAAGATCATTAGGTTATGAAAACATAACCAACAATTAAGAAAATAACATAAAAATATTTGTACCCACTAATACATTGGTCATAAATCAGAATCAATTGCTTAAATAAATAATAGAGGAATGATTCATAAGTTTCCATAATCAAGTTCCATGTGTTTTCAATCATAATTATAGGAATTACTAAAAACCCAAATAAATAAGTAAATATAACATGTCGTTATATTGAAGCTACTTTTTTTTAATCCAAGATGAACCCTTTATAATTGCAATGATCATATGAATAATATTATTCTATAGGGAACATTGTCCTTAGCATATACATTGGAGTGATATCATGGAACACATATAAATATTTAGGAAAATACTAATATCTTCAATTTTATCCATGTACCATTCCTAAAATATATTTTTAGAATACTTCACTTTTAAACCTGACAATAATCATTGTCCAGTTATTTCATAATTCTCCAATGAAAAATAAAAATGTTCTTTGTCATTATCATTATCCATCTACATTAAGAATAAGGATGTTATCATTTCAAAATATATCTTAGAGATCATATGTCACACAAAGGTTTTATGATATTGATCAACATAAATACCGTGAAAATATCATTAAGAATTATATTAAATAAAATTAACATTTAATTTTTAAAATGACATTAAAAAAGTAAAAAATCAAAAAAATATTGGGAAAATAATTTTCCTTGAAAATATCCTTGGAAACATATAATGTAATTTTCAGAGAAAATATTTGTCAATGTTGTGTGAAATTATTTTCTTAGTGTAAATGCTAAAAATGAACAAAATTTTCATACACTTGGTTAGGGGATTCAATAGTGAAATATTTGGGATATGATTAAATTTTTTCATTTAAAAGTATTTTAATGATTTATGCAGACAAATACTAATATAATTGGAATTATTTTTTGTTTATAAAATAAATCTATTGAAAAATACAATAAAACATTGATATAAAAGAAAACTATTATTAATATCACAACAGTTACCAGATTAATATCACCCAAAAGATAATTCATTGATTTTTTATGATTAATAATGGATGAAATAACAATTATTTTTGTACAAAAAAATTATATCCAGAAGATAGGTATAGAGTTTTGGTTGAAAAAAACTGAAGAAATGTTATTTTATTTAAATGAACATTACTATAAACAAATTAAAATTAGAATTAGATTGAAAAATAAATAAGTAGATACATTATAAAAATAATAATTATAAGTTTTAATTGACCAGATCTGTGTGGAATGAACCATTGTGTGTGTATGATGGCTGACGTTATTAGTGGATACTCTGAGTATGTCTAGAGAAATTGGGTAGCTAGATGTTGGATGTAGGGGATGAATTCACATGATGAGAATTTACATGAAATGAAAGAGGTATTTACACTGTATATTATTATGGGGTTTCCAAAATAAATTAAAATCAAAAGATATGGGGTTTTCAATGTAAAATGACTTTAAAGAGTTACACGATGTAAAAGAGGATTGCACTTAATGTTATCCACTACAATTTTAATGTTTTATGTGTTTTAAAGTCACCCATGTGTCAACCCCTATTGTTGCATCTTCTATATATGCCTTCCTGGGTTTCCCTGTAATGCACTCTTTAGTATTTCATATATCCACTCGACAATAATAATTTTCAAGATTCCATCAAAGATATGTGGTGACCAAGTGCAGATTCAATGTGAGTATTTTATTCATTTTCTAAAAGTTTATCACATTTTGATCTCCTTTGCTCTCATATATTTATTTCATTCTATAGAGATTGCATACCCATGATTCTAATGGGGTTTAACTCGGTTTTTGATGTTGGTTAGTGCCACGAAATCCTCGGTTGGATACAGTTCTTGAGGGAGAGGTGATTAAAGAACTATTTCATGGTCCATTAACATTCGAAGAATGTATATGTCCTTTGGAATCAAGGGATTCATTGATTATCTTTTTATTAGAAACATACTATGGTTGTTAGGATTTATCCCCATCGATCCCAATGAAATTAACCGAATAATTATGTGAACTAGATTGAATAATAGGTATCGACATTACAACAATGTTTTTATTTTATACCATGATACCGGTTTTTCTATTTATTTTATAGATAGTGTGATATATATACCTTGTATGGATTAACATGTTGTTAATTATTGGAATTTGAAAATAATGTAAAGTTAGATTTAATGTATAATTAAATGGATGAATAATAAATGATGTATGTTTAATGAGTCCAATTATCTTATTGTAATTTTATGATAATCAAATTGATGAAATCCAGCTTGTTTAATTGATTTCTTAATGATCTTGAAGCATGATTATGATTCATGATAAAAGAAACAATGGAATGATAAATGAATTGTTATTTACAATTCTGATATCTTTGGATATATTATTTCTTAGGTTTTTCACAGTTGGATCTTTTGAATAAGGTATTTCTTAATTCAAGATGGAATTAGTATCAATTGAAAGGTAAAATATAATTCATTTTTTGTTCCTTAGTTTCACACTTTCTTGTAAGACCACGTTCATTGTGATTTGGAGCTATGAGAGCATTTTGTCTATTTATTATTAGATTCCTTACTATAGGGACAAGATTCGGGTTTCTATATTTTTTTTCTACTACATGATATTTGAATTGATCATGGGACAACTCCGCCTTGAGGGAAGTTTTGGTTTTTTGGGTAGGGAGGATTGGATGTGGTGTGATCCTAGAATGACTGAGCCTAGAGGGATTTTTTCTTTTTGGATTGAGAGGACCAGTTTTTATGGCATCGTGTGACACCTTGAGTGGCGATTTGCATTATTATATGCATGTGGGAGACTGGGAGGACATTAGAGATGATGGAACATGTTGATGTTGGTCTTACTCATTCATATAAATGTTTATGGATTGTTTGAATTTTTTCTCAGCCGATATTCATGTTTTTTTATATTCATTCCTTTCCGGAATTTTTAATAAAAATGGTTTCTGTTACAGTCCTTCCAAGAGATGAGGAGACTTGTGGGGGGGTTTGTGAGGAACTATTGGTGGTTATCTTCTCTTCGTTGGATGATTCTAGGCTCCAACTATATGTGTTGAAGAATCAATGGGTAGTTCATATAATAATTGTTCTAAGCCCTTGTGTTTTGTAGATTATATTGATTTCCTTTAATATATTACAATATGGAATATTAGGTTTTTAATTAATGAAAAAAATTAAGCCATGGGGAAGTAGCTTTCTGGGATGCAATGATGTCTATTGAATGATGAGATGTTTTGGTCATAATTTTCTTATTCATGGATTAAATATTAATTTATTTAAATGTAATGTAGAAAACATTCATGGTTATTTAACTATTAAATAATTAATTAATGTAATGTGAAATAGATGAATATGAATGAAATAAAATAATGTTTCATTTTAAATAGTTGTGTTTTTATAGGATTCAAGTCTTATCAGGGGTAGTCAGGTTTCTGAGAGACACTATCTATAGTTGATTATGAGACTAGGATATTACCATAGTGTGTTTTTGAGGTATATTATATCATGTAAATTTTTTCTATGTGTTACTCCACCATGTCGGTTAGGGAAACAAACAGCTCAAGGATTCTGAGCCCAGGGTGTGTTTTCTTCAACATCCCAGTGGGACGATCAAGGGATGACTACCCCTTTGTCCCAACTCTATTTTCATGTTGATTACTTGTTATGTTATGAAATTTGGTTTTTTTCTATATATATTTGTGTATAAGCCTCTAATGGATTCTACTTATCTCACGAAAATGTATTATGTATATTTTTTTCTCTGTAAACCAATAAATATTATTTTTATAGGTTTTCATGGATTGAGGTTCCTTACATGTTGTCTAGGCTTTGATGTATTGTGGTACAATACCCAACATATAATACAAGTTATGCGTGATTTGGGGACACCTAAAAACTGCTTAGTTACTTTTGGTTATATGGATATGGTTTTGTGTCCAATGAAGTTCATGTTTTCGTATATTTACCAGGTGTCTATGAGCTTGCCTTTTGAAGATATATTCATAGGATGCGTGATGTTTGGGAAGAGGGTATTCCAGTGCACTTGGAGTTGACTGCGCTAGTTGGTGGTTTCATTCATTAGCTGTATTTTTTCACGGCCTTTCGTGCTATTATAGGAAGATCAAAGACAATTTCTATCAGGGTGTGACTCATCTGAAAATGATTACCCTAAAGGAGTTGGCATTCTAGTGGACTAATCAATTTTAGAAATCTTTTCAGTATCTAAAAGGGATGTTGGTCAGTAATCCTGTTCTTTTTCTACAGGTACCAGGGTTTATGTCTGATGTTTTCACAGATATATTGTGTCTTAGGATGGGTTTTATTCTGATGCAGAATATGGTGGTATTTTCTAATGGGTCTCAAAAGATATGTACTCATGATCATAACAATACATCCCACAATATCGTGTTAGCATAAGTGATATTTTCCTTGATTTTATGGATACATTAACTCTTCACCAAATGTTTTTTAGTTTTCATATATCATAAGAAGATGATTTATGTTTCACCCCAACAAGACATGAACATATGCCAACATATATGGATAGATATATTTGAAGATTGAGTCATTTAGATTTTTTATACACTTATAAAGAAGAATGGTGGGGATGTTGCATTGAGAAGAAAATTACATCATTAAAAGTTGAGAAAATTAGGTTATTCATGGGTATCATTGGAATAAAAATCCAAATTTTATCTAGATATGGGTTAAATCGATTGAAGACATTATTTTTTTCAAATTATGGTGAAGTAATCGTTGGTTCAGAAAATGGAAGTGTCCTAGTTGGGGATTGTGAGGTGGTGGTTTGGAGAGAACAAGTTCTTAATGAAGAGGCCTTTGATAGTGTATATGAGAATGAAAAACACAAACTATTGTTTTATGAGAAGGAATTTAATTCATTTGATGATATATGAGATGTTTTTCCGAGAGTCCCATAGTTTACCATTGGTGGTACATAATGTCTTTAAAATGATGTCCTGATCATTAAGAGTATTATTTTGGTGTCCTGGTATAAAGTTTATTGACAGAATGTTTTTTGTGTAGATATATTTTCTAGAAGAAGTTTACATTTGAGTACTGTGTTCCAAGTTGTTTTCTATAGCCATTAGATATTTATTAGTGGATGTTAAAAGACATATCGATTAAATATTTTACCAGTTTAATTCAATGTCATGGAGGTTATGATGCTCATTTAGAGTTTGTTCATCATTAGAAGAATTATTCACTCATTATAGCGATCTAAGAGTCAATATCATTGAAGTATTTGTGGATGAAGTATCTGGAAGAGTTTTTGAGACTCCTTGGTGTCCCGTGGAAGATCATTCTTTATAAAGATATCTATTTTACTTTCAGGTTATTGATAGGTATCCATCTTACATTTAGTTCACATTAAGTCCTTAACACTAATTTTTATCAGTAGATGGATGGTATGATAGAACACATCATCTATACTCTTGAAGACATGATACACACATGTGTCCATGAAATCAGAGGATGGTGGATGAGTTAGCTGCCCTTGGGTTAGTACTCTTACAACTATAGTTTCTACTCCATCAATGATATGGATAACTAATAATCCTAATAAGGAATAACATTTTGATCTCTATTGTGTTGGAATAGAGTCAGAAGGTAATGAATTCTCAGTATAGAACTGGTATATAGTAAAACATATTTGGTTTAGGTGATTCTCAAGAGGATGAATGCAGTGCAAGATCATATGAAATCCTATGTTTGTCATATGAGGATACCTATGGAGTTTTATATTGGGTTTTATGTGTCTTGTAAGGTGAATCTCTCGTAATACATTGAAGGATTTTTCATGGGAGTAATCATTCTCCATGGTTTTATGGGCTTTCGAGTTGTTGTCCTATGTTAGTGTCATTTCATTTTGGATCTCCCCTTTTCAGATTCCTCAATGGATTGGAATTGGATTCATGAGGATGAGAACATTTTGAGAGATATCTAATGTATGGACATAGATTTGAATGGATCAACCCATTACAGGTTTCCAGTTATCAAGGTGATCAGAATGAGGCACATATGAAGCCTTTTGGAATTAGGATTCTAGATAATGGATGTATGTGATATTTTCCTGTCCTGAGAAGTTACACTATGTATAATAGGGTTTCATTCCTAGTAATATTTCAGGGTTTGAAAAATAAAATTAATTCAAGATGGAACAATTTATTCCTGAGAAAACTGAACTAGAGGAATTACACTACATGAATGGGATTAGACATCATGTAATCCTTAATCATATAAAGTTTTATGAATTTTCTAGTATCTTTATTTGTAAACCCTATAGATGACTTTTGTATTTTTTATCTCAAGTGACATGCTAGTTCCCTATTCAACTTTTTGTATATCCCATTGATAGTAATCGATCTTGGGCTTCTATCATTGAGTTTTGGTGACCTGGGTTGATCCAAGGTGTGTTTTTTCTTCAGTTTCAAGTGGTTTTCATTGTATGATCCAATTTCCTCTTGTATATTCATTTCATGAAATAGAGATTTTTTACTAATTGTTCTAATGGGGTTTCTCTCGGTTGTGGTTGGTGTGGTGATACTACGACATCCTCAGTTTGATGTAGTTTCTATGGGGGAGGAGATTTGAGATCAATTGTGTCGCTTGTTCTCATGTGAAGAAATATTTATATATTTAATGGTAGGGGATTCATTGATTAGAAATTTATTTACAAGAAACTGTATATTTCAAATGATTTATCCCCTTGAATCGAAATGAAATTAACCTAATAATTATTTTAACTGGATTAACGAATTTGTATTGATTCCATAGAGTTGATTCCTATTTATATCATGATAACAATTTTTATATTTATTTACTAGATTATGAGATATATTTTCCAATCTTGGATATGAAAGTATCTCTTCATCAAAATTGGTAATATACGTAAAGACATAATTAATTGAAAATTCATTGGTTAATTGAATTAATGAACTTGTTTAATGAATCTAGATGGTGTTTTTATAATTTGATGATAATCAAATTGATGAATGTGTTCATGTTCTATTGAATTTATTGATGAACCAGATGAATGATAATTCTTTTTGATAAAAGAATTAAATTCATGTTTATGTACTTATTTAATTAATATATGATGTCTTCAAATAAATCAATTCATCAGTTTCCCATATTTGGAAACTGTGAATAATGAACTGGTTAGTTGAAGGTGCAATACGAATCAATTTTTCTGATAAACGAAAAATCATTTATAATGCCTGAGTCTCCCACTTACTTGTAAAAGGTCATTTACTTGTCCTTTCAATCATTGAGATATATTTTGGGAAGGATGTATCCCTCGATTTAGTGCTAACATATAATTTTCTATATTTATTTCATGATACTTATGATGTGATGTGATGTGAGCCCGGGATGGCTGATCTCTGAGAGCTATTGTGTTATATGGGATAGGTAGGCCCATATGTGAAGCGATCCTTGGATGGATGATCCTATATGGATATTGTTGTATTATGGGCATAGAGTCTTTGTTTTTTTGTAGTAGATTCATAGAGTTGAATGATGCATCAGTATACACATTTGGGTGTTGGGGAAGACAATATAGATGATTTAATGGGTTGTATATGGGATTAATGGTTTGTTAAGAAAGACGAGTGCCTATTTGAATGAGTTTCCTGGATAATGGTCATGTTGTAGTTTATCTAAATTACATTCCCACTACTTTTGGTTTACAGATTCAATTATTCTCCTTTAATGTAATGAGAATACACATGGGGTATTCTACATGATTTATGTGTCTAGCTTCTAATGGTTTGATTATACTATGCACATTCTATAGGCGTTCAGGACTCGATGTACATTTTTTCTACACACTATGTTTATCCATTTATATTGGGTATCATGGAATATTTTCCTGGAATACATGGTAATATGGAATTTAATATTGTTAACAAAGTCCCATTCAATCATTCATGGGATAGCAAGCCAAATATAGTTGAGAAGGTGGAAGTGTACCTAACGTTTTTTATACAGGGGAGGAGATTCTTTTACAATTGTGAATTTGGTTGTTTTTGGAACTAATCATGTGGTCATTGGGGCTTGGATATTGTTTTAAGTCCTTGATTTATTGTTGGGTTCTCCCTCATCGAATAAAATGTAATTTATCTTAATTAAACAATTATGTTTTAGTTAGTTAGTTTGGGAAACTAACGCCGAGGTATTTTGATCCCTAGGGGGGTTCCGAACATCCCAACAAGGGATGGATGGCTGAATACCCTTTTAGAAGTTATCTATTATCATGGTAGTTACTTGTGATGGTATGAAAGATGGTTTTTTACCTATATATGTGTTTAGAGGGTATTAAAGAATTTTGGTTATTCCACACACATGTATTCTCCATATAGTTTCCTAAGGAATACCATGTGTTTAAAACATATAGGTTGTGACGTATTAATGATCCTTACTCTGTGTATGGGATATATGGCTTGAGGTATAAAAATTGATGTTTGATAAAAATTATGCAGGATGTGGTGGAACCAAAAAACTACCTTGTTCCTTTTGGTTATGTAGATGTGGCGCTTTGTTACACAAGGGGCATGTTGTGGTACATCACCCAGGTGTTTGTGGGATGGCCTTCATAGAAGGAGATTCTCAGCACATGCAACATTATTTAAAGGACACAAATCATTGGGGAATAGGTAGTAGGGTACCCTTTATATAATTTATAATATAATATTCTCTTATATGTGTGGCATGGGAAGATTAGCAGTGGTGAGGCTGTTATCATATTATTGATGATTAGGTGACGAGTTGGTTTCACATATTGATCACCCTACATTTTCATACATTATTTACCTTTTTCCTTAGAGGGTCTATGGATGATCCTACAATGTATATATTTATAATCACCCTATATATATAATATATTGTTTAGGTTATTTGAATTAGGATAGTGATTATACTGTTTACTATTAGCTTGGGGTTTTTCTAGGATCTCCTTGGGCTTCATGTTCACCGTCGTCTTTACTTTTTGTTGGAACATGTTTTTCTTCCTTTTTAGTAGTAATTTTTGTTGAATGAAATTACATTTTTATGCATATATTTTCATCTATATGGTTATATTAGTATTATTTGATTGGTATCTATCTTATTTCTCTCTCCCACATGTGTTTATCTTTGAGGGTAATGCCTCCTGTATACATGATTGTTATACCCTTAGTGGGATTCAACAACTTGAGGCCTACTAGAGGTGGGACATGGGGGTGTCTATCTATCTTCTAAAATTTATGGCCTTATATGGGTAAAAGTTTTGGAGAGGGGGTCATAAAATTAGTCCCATTTAAGATTTATATAATATTAAGTATCATATATCCTGAACATATATATATTTATTAATTAAAATGTCCATTGTGGAGTTTAAAAAGCTCATATATTGTGATATACAATTTTAATTAAATTAATGTTGTAAATGAAGGGAATTTGAGATGAATGAGATTAACAATGACCGTATCATTAGGTTGAGGATCAATCAATGGGTGGGATATTATGATAGATATAAATCCATAAAAACAACTAGAAATAAGGATTAAATCAATTCAGAAATTAATTCAAGTATAATAATTTCATAACAAATTTAATAAATAATAGTCATAACCCAATGAATGGAAATTAATTTTGGAACCCTCTATCACATTTTAATACTCTAGATAAATCTTTTCTAATGAAATAAGTCGTTTTGAATCATATAATTACATGAATTAGTATGCATTATCAATAAAATATAAAATTATTTGTATGTATCACCCAAATATTTTATGGTATGAATCTTTTAAAAATAACATCATTTATGGCTTATACTTCACTCAACAACATGTATAAAACCACAATATAATATAATATATTAACTTGACCATTAGAATAGTATTTTGGACATTATTAATTGTAATTGGGATTATGGAATAGTAAACTCAATTATGAAATAAGAAATAAAATTTCGTTATCTTGTGAATAAAAATATAATATATTTATATCATTGAATTTGTAAAAAAATTATTAAAAATGAATAATTAATTATGGGTATTTTTTGGAAACGTTAATTTCTTATTTAAAATATTAAAATTAATATAATTATTTATAAGATATTGTTTTCGCAAAATAGCTTAGTAAATGAATTGTTTCATTTATAATGAATATTTTTTGATTTTTTGAGACATTAATTATTTTTTTAAAAGTTTCATAAAATCATTTATATTTTTACATTCAATTGATTTCAAATAAATGGTTATTTTGAATAATATCATTAAATTTTAATATTTAAAATATTATTTTTTTGAAATATATATTTATTTTTGAAATCTACACATCAAAATATGGATTGGTGAATTTTGGGAGTTTTTAGGACTAGTTGAATTTTTGTGAATTGTGAAATATAATATTTTACGGTATTTAACAAAAAGTTGAAATATTGAATCATGGATGATGTATGGATGAGTTAAGGACCAATTGGTTTGAACTCAAATGAATAAGTTACTAATGATAGTTTTCTATAACCTATATATTAACTTGATATTAAATTAAATTATATATGTTTTTGATGGTCGTAAAAACTACCAAAATAAATTAACTCATTTTCATTAAAGTTTTATCTAATGAATCATTCTCATAAAATATAAAAATGATTTATAATATCATTTAAAATACGTTATGTTTATTAATAACATACAATTTTATTTCTAGAGATTTATTTTCTTTTAACAGAAACTTCCATAATTTTATAAAAGTGAATTGATCCTGAACACCCAACAATACAGACACTCTCAAAATGAAAACTATGAATCATATAAACCCACATAATGAACTTCTATATTTGTAATAAATTTATACAAAATTTAATACATGTATAATACGGTCATAAATAATTTATTAATGGATTTAATTTTATTTTATAGGACATTAAGTGCCAGGGAAAAACTCTTTTATTCACATGGTAAGGGTTTTATCATCTCAAATTTATTTTGGTAATATATTCCTTATTCAAATAATATTCCTTGTTTGTGGTCTATGTATAATTCCATTTGGTTTATAATATATGTGACTCTATTGTATTTATGGTACTAATTTTTTTTATCTGATAATTATTAATTTGATGGGGTATTAGAAGCTGGCACATTCTATTAAAAATTCTCATAGAAATG
This sequence comes from Viscum album, assembly GCA_963277665.1. Lineage (NCBI taxonomy): Eukaryota > Viridiplantae > Streptophyta > Magnoliopsida > Santalales > Viscaceae > Viscum > Viscum album. Next base: position 789,057,551 of record OY728131.1, on the reverse strand, counting down.
TTTTTTTCAAAAGTTTAATGGAAATTTAATTATAAACATTACATGGAATGATAGGAGATTACTGATTTCACGAATACAAAATTTCTTATGTAATTATATAGATTTTTACAATGAAAATTTCAAGTAAAATGTTTTCATTCTTATTTGCGTGACTTTTTAAATGAATGATTCTAAATAAATAAAGGATATTTATATAAAGAATTTTCAACGATTTTGCTAATGTATTTTCAAATAGTTAATCAACTTATACTGAATATTATTATTAATTGATATTTATATTATATGACACAATCTACCATATTTTATTGAATTCATTATGATCATTTTTACGGGGGTTGTGCAATCATGATACAATTCTCTATATTACTCTGGATTTATAATGATTTTCTCTACTGAATGGGGAAATTATTTACGTTTTTTATTCTATTTTGAATATGAATGTATATAATGAATATTATAAATCCCTTTCAGATTAATAATTCCCTGGACATATTATGTTTTAGGTGGGGGCCTCTATATCTCCTCAATGCATCATGAGGGCTCGTGAGATATACTAGACTGTGTTTTGGTCGAGGCCATACCAATTTTTTAGACATATTTGTCGAGGAATTAAAATTATATTTAGATGACCCTAATTATGAGAGAAATTAGTGATATTTAATGTGATTATTATACTTGTATAATATCCATGGTTATGCTTCTTACTAATGTGATTATTTATATTGAATTATTTCATCAACTTTAATTTCTACCAAATTATGATGATGTTTTTGTTTAATGGAATGTGATGCAAATTATTCCCCATGACATATTGTTTGCCATTTTTTATTTTTCATTTCATTGTATTATTAACCTCACTCAGAATATGACATCCCCCAATTTTTTTATTTTTTCCTAGGATTCTATAATGTATTTTATAATTGACATTCATGGATAATCTACATGGATTGGGTTGATACCAAATGAGTTTCAATGTTTTGTTTCATTTCATGTTTTAATGTAAATATTATTTATGTATCATGAATTCCAAATATATTTAACAATTAAGTCATTATGTATATACACTCTAATTAAAATTACCAATATAATAATTTAATGAACTGTCTCTATGATACTGGGGTCAGATTATTTATAGATGGTATCATATAATATTTTAGCATAATCCTTAGAAACTGGATTTAGGAAACCATAAATTAGGTTATTGATACCCTATAACTAAAATTGTTAATAATCTCTATGATTTTATTATTTGTTATTCAGTCAATGTTTTAAATGTTTCAAAATATAATAGTATATTATACTCTGAATCATTGTAAAAAAATAAAGAACAGTTGAATAATGAAAAAAATATAAATGTGAATATTGCATGTAGATGTTTCCCTCCTATGCCCAATTATGATGTTAGAGTTAAAGCTACAATAGGATCTGACCAACATAAAACTATACTTGGAAAATTGAATCAAGTTATGAGTGATCACCTTTCATTCATTGAGTTTCTTGTTCCATAAATGTGGTGTCACAATGATTTTCATGTTTTATATGAAAATCACCACCATCATTAAATGGGAGTACAAACCCATTTTTAGCTGAGCAATTTAAAATTTCCTAATAGATTATATTTATTGTTTTGGGAAGTAACAAAATGGAGATAGTTATCAGGGGAGATTATCGTATATCTTTTGGTAAAGATCAATAGTTGTCATAATTTGAAAACACGAAAGAGGACGTTCAAATTGAAAATGTGGAATTGAATGATTTTATAGATATTTTCATGATAAAATATTTACCTCACAGATAACATGTGGATATGGACAATGATGATTGAGTTTATGATAGAAATAGGATGAAAATGTTTCTATATATGAATCCTTGTTTATAAGGTTTTAAATTCATTCTTTAAACAACATATGTAATCCATGGAGCAAGATTGAAAATTTCAATTACGGTATTAATACAATTCTATGAAAGTAAATACTCTCCCAAACATTAACATCAACTAAGGATATAGTATCTTAGGCCATCAATATGTAGAAGAACTAGAATTTATTAGATTTATTATCTGTTTATATGTTTCCTTAGTTTATAATTTTATTATCTAATGTTCTTTTGAATAATTTGTTATAGCCTCATTAAATTGTGAATTAGTAATATGGGAAGAGTTTATTTATTATAATTGATGCTATAAAAACCATTAATATTACAATAAAATTTGATTCTTGTGATTTGAGTTTGTAAAGTCATAATATAAAATCATAAGTCACATAGAGAAAAATTATTATATAAAAATAACATATGATACAATCCTAGTAATATATTCTTATACTATGAGAACACATTCTTAATGTTTTTTCCATAGGAGGGTCACATTTTCTAACAGTGATTAGAAGGGAAATTCATTTGATAGAATGGAAAGATATTTGATCATATCATGGCATACATTTACCCTTAGATATTTTCATATTGATATATAATCCTAAAATCATGATTAAAATTATCATATAGTTGAAATTATGATTATGTACATTTCACATATATGTGTGTGATACCACCCCTCAATATGATGTTTAGTTTGGGATAGAGTTACAATTGAGATAATCTTGGATTTGATTCATCACAATCATATAATCGCATTTAATTTTGGGAAATAACAACTAAGGTCGATGAATTTTAAAATAAGGGATTAAATGAACCTATGCCTTTAACATAGGTTGATCTATTAATTTTTTCCAATTAGGTGGAAAGTTTTATTATTTTTGGAATGGAAAATTGTAGTTTGAACACGTTCAATGATATTTACTAATATTTTCTTTGTAAGGATGGATGGTCATTAAAACCAACAATAGATTTTTAGTTGGATTTAGATTATTTATTATTTTTCTTCTTAATATAATATTAGTCTACTAGGATAGAATATCTCAATTGAATAATTTTTTTGTAGGTTTGGGAAAATGATGTTCAAAATCTAATCATTTTATGTCATGAATGCAACTAGTATTTTCATATTTTACATTAACTCCATGTTAAAATAATTTTTACAAAAATTCACAGTTTCTCTCATCAATGAATCTATCAAATAGTATATATTAAAGTACTATCATTTATACATATTTAGAGATGTCATAAAATATCATTAAAACTAATAGAATTTTGGGAGGATATCAACATTAAAAATATCGATTATGAATGTGAACATCTATGTCAATGTGCTGTTTTGTGATATTGTTTCCCAATATTAAAAAATCACTGAAGTTTATCCATGGGTAGCACTAAGGAATATGAAATAGATTCAAAACATCATTATTATTACATTTTATTATCTATTTTTTTGTATGTTCGTATATGTAATATTTATTATTGGATTTGACCAATACATAATGGAATTTATCTCGAATAATAATTTAAATGAATAATTTTAATACCAAATGGAGACGTAAAGCAGTTACCCCAATGATTCAGTGTCTCGAATATGGGTTGATTTTAATGGACTTATATGAATCTTCACATATATGATTGGTATGTGACATGATGTAGTAGATCATTGTGAACAATTATGGGCTGTCCATTAAACCTAAAACTGAGTGTATCTCTGACACTAATAATATTATGGTAGTAGAAATAACATATTCTTTAAAGTACTGGATTCATTACATTATTGGTGATCACATTGCTATCAATATAAACCACAATGTATTATGTATAATTGATATCTATGGTACTTGAATTTGGGTTAGTGAAGGGTGATATATTTCCTTCGTGATTTTAATTTTGATATAAAATACATCCTTTAAAGGTTATTGTTATCGAAATTTAAATATAAATTTTTTTGCAACAAGAAATTACATGAGAATATAATGATTCAATTATAAAAATGATGTATTTAGAATATTTACATTATTTTTATGGGATGGTAATGGTAATGTATTCAGCATTAATATTCTAGTGAAAACATAATCTTTTATGGTGATGGAGTCTATGTATACAGACATAGAGGTATAATAAATAATAGAAAATTAAGTTCAATGATTCACTATATATTGGTGGTTAAAGCGTTGATATAAATTAATGTTATTTTAGTCCACTGTGTAAATATTGTTTTTTCTAAGAAAGGGGTATTTCATAGTGAGACTCATATAATGATTATAGTAGTGTATCCATGTATTCTAAATAATTTATATTTATGAAATTGGGAGCTTTAGTGTCCTAGAATAAGACGGTTACCAGTTGAATCTGTGGTATAGAGTTTGGTTTTTTATGTGAGAGTGTAACATCCTGTCCATAGAGGGTTTCAATAGCATGCAGTTGTCCTTATGTGTAAGAAAAAGGACATATGGATATTCATTATCATCTGGTAACCTCGATACCACATAAGATGTGATGTCTTCACAATCATGGACCAATTTAAAATGTAAAAAAGTATTCTAGTGATTTATATGTTAACTTTTATGGATGTTCTGGTGATGCAGTATATGTAACACCTATAGTTTATAAATGTGATAACTCTTTTTGATAGCATATGTGATTCACAACAACAAATCCAAATAATAAATGATTTAATAATTATATCTATTTTAATATTTTTAATAAATTTTTGGATATGATTAATATTAACTACATTATAGAAGCATATATATGTCATATATATATATATTTATAAAATTTCATAATTAATGATATTTATGTATTGACTTTTTTTACAAAAATATTTTTTGTTGAAAAGTATTATTTAATGTTTTTTATGAGAAAAAATTTATAATTATCATCTTAATAATTTATTAAATTTATTTTAAAACATTATATTCTTGTTTTGATATTATAATATCTGTATTAACAGAGGGTGAAATTTTTGATCATTTAGAAAATAATATTTTTAGTGAATAGTGAAAAATACACTTTTTATGTAATATAGTCATTACATCTATGAAATTACGTAATAATAAAATACAAATATTTGATTATTTTTATGTAATGTAATAATAAAAATAATTAATTCATATTAAAATCCATTAATTACAAGAAAACTGTATTTATACTGGGATTTAATAAAAAATTTATTTTTAGGATTGAAAACACACTTTTTCTTAAAACTAGCGTAAAATGTTTAATGATCCTCTCCTATAATTAACTAAAATAACCACCAATAAGAAATTATTTCAATGAAATATTCATATTATATATTTTTGTTTTTTTTAATTTAAATTCATATAAATATGATTACTACTTATATATTAAAGGTGAAATCATATATCTCTTGAAAATATGATTTTTCAGAAAAGTGCTTTCCATCATCCGTGTCAGTTTTAAAATATATTGAATTCCCCAAAAATGGTAACATTAATTTTATTAAATTGAATTTATATTTTCATTAATCATAGTTAATATTATGTAATATTTTTAATTTAATTTTTGATCATAATGAATTGTTACTATAGTACATATTTATTATAGTGAAAAAAAAAGAAAATAAGTTAATTATGATTAAAAACAACTCAACAAAAAATATAATCAATATAACCCTAATTATATGAATATTTATATTTAATTTTGATTTAATTTATGAAAATATTTATTCTTTATTATATTTAATTTATATATAATAATGTAATTAGTTTAATAAAAATTAAATTTTGATATGATATAAGACAAATTATATTTTTTTATAAAATCAAATTTAAATTAAGAAATTCTTTTTTGATGAAGCAAGGTATATTTAAAATTAATAATATTATTATAATATTTTTTATTGATAATTTTTATTATATATAGATTATGATATAAATTTTATTTAGTAAAAATTAATTTTTTTAGGGATTGAAAATATTTATGGTCTAAAAAATCCTACATTTTTCAATTAATGTTGATTGTTAATTTAAAAGTTAATATAAAAATATTTATAAACATATATTGATAAAAAATGAAATTTATTTGTGGATTCATAATATCTAGATTATCCAATTTTCAGTTTTTCATAATGTTTTGAGATAGTTGATTTTTTTGTAAAAAATCAATTATCATTTAAATATACTGTTTGTATTATGACCTCATAATGAAATAAATTTGATGTATTAAATTTTATTAAGGTTAAAAAAGACTACATATACGATTTAAATATAATATTATGTGATTCTATGTTTCTTTGATTACTTTTATAATTTCATTATGATTCATCCAAAAACATTTACATAATTTAATGTTTTAATCTAATTTCCTTAAGACTATAACTATCATCCCCATCAATATGGGCATTGTTTTATTATTTAGCAACCATAAAAAAATTAAAATAATTATATTTTTTAAGAAACAAAAGGAAAACCATGTGACGGGTTTTTGGTTTGGTTATTTTATTTTATAGACTCTAAAAACTATGTTTTAGAAATAATACAGAATTCCCAAATCAATTCCTATATAAATCCAACCACGCTAAACTTTATATTAACAAAAAATACATGGAACATGTCCTTATTCTTCCCTCCCCAATATACTATCTACCTACATTTCCCTCATACTCTCAAAAATTTCTTACCTATCTTTTGAAGTCGCACACTACTGTAAAGAATCGTCACCTTCTCCTATTTATCCATTTTTTTACCGTATATATTATATTTCTAAATCATAATTTTGGGATATGTTTTTATATTTCCCTATTAATTTAAATTTTATTTAAAAAATTTTAGATACCCATTTTCTTATCGTCAAACTATTTTTCGAAATTTTATTTGGAGTTGTTATGCTACTGAAATTCCACTATGATTTTCCATTATAAACAATTATTTATTGAATACCCAAACCCATTTATGTTCAACAGAGTTTGAGGTTATAATAATATACATATTGAATTGTGACATTCAAGTATGAATTACACATTTTATGATTAAGGAAAAATATCAAATAAAAAATGATTATTTCTTTTACATTATATGTGGTCCAAATACACATGAAAATTAATTTGAAGTGACATTTGTTCACAAAATTATATAATTCTCTACTTCATTATGTACTTTTTAGTCTCATGAGATATCATGTTGAGAAATGGATTAAGCCTTAATCCTATATGAGAATTTTTCTATTCAAAAATCATGGTTGTAAACCTTGAATTTTTTTCATGATGCATTGTTTTAAGTTTATTACACTTTCCCATGTTAGCTTTATGTTATCATGATATTTAATATCTTATTTTTCATGATTTTTATTCTCACTAATTTTATGAACCATTGATATTACCATTGTATAAAATTCATTAAATTTATCCTGACATTCAATTTTTATTCCCTTATTATGCTTTATGGAGCGATCATTTCTTATATATTTCTCCATGTTATCCCAGGTTGTTTTATGTTAAATATTATTAAAGAATTTTTTTAATAAATATGATTTATTTCTTATTTATACTTTTCACTTCATGATCCTAATTATAATATTTACAAAAATTATCAGTCATCTAGGAAGTATTATATGTAGATTTTGCAACAAATAATTAAAAAATATGTAATAAATATTAGTGTCTTCATAGTTGGATTCAATGAAAAAGTTTAGTTATTTGAGTATTATGAATGTAAAACCTCTATAGAAATTCATAGTTAAAAGTATCAGTATATTAAAGTATCCCTATATTGGGTAAGTCTAGACTACGTGTTTTAACATGAAATTACATCCCTATCTTGATTATTCAAGTGTAATTGGTTCCGACATAGAAAAAAAATTTGTTAATACCTGAAAACCCCGTATTATTCTAGACTCGACCATGAACAGGGGCACAACAATGGCCTTTATGGACACCTGGTTTTACACTCCCATGGGATTTTCTTTTGTAAATTCATTTTCACATTATGAACTACTATTATTTTAATCAAAATTTCTTAGGTGTCAATGATAGAAAATGGTTAAAGGATAATATAGATTGAAGCCTTGGAATTCATATGATAGGGAATAAATATAATTCATATGGTATCCCTTTAGTGTTAACTGTCTTCTAATTGGTGTGTTTTATATTTTTAAATTACTCATTATTTGGAAAATAAATGAGATTAACGTATAAATTGATGGATAAGATAATTCTTGTTATGATATAAAATTTCTTTATGTGTTCAGTCTATATTGTAATGTAATTAATCAACTCATGAAAATGATCCTAAAGATGTTATTATAATATGAACATATCTGATTAAATGATGTTCATTTTACCCATCATTGATTAATGATCTTCTGTTCATTGAAAGTATGTTCACCATGTTCCTTATCAATTTCAATTAGTTGTTTGGGATTAGTTTTAAATTAAATTTCGATTTTTTTCCATATAATTAATGATCTCGCACATGGAAACCTAGTAATATTATAAATTATTACATCACATTCTCTCTTTTTAGTTGGATGATTTATTAACCCTTTTTACAATGTGGGTTTAAATTAATATATTTTTTTCCCTAAAAACAATGCTTTCCAAGTTCAAATCTAAATTTCAAGGTCAAAAATATTTTAATTGGTGGAAAAAATTGAACCCCTTAGTTTTTAAAAATGGTATACATTGTTCAATAGTATACACGATACACAACACTGAACCCAAAAAAAACAATGATTAATTAAATATGATCTTGGTATGGATTTTATAAAATTTTAAGAATTTATAAGGATTAAATACATAATTATATAAATATATATTCCCTCTATATATTTATAATTTCTTAATCAATCATATTTTTGTAATTCTGATTTGTTCTGCTAAACAATTTTACTTAAAAATTATATTATATATATTTTAATGGTAGAAATTTGTATTTATTATCAAGAAAATTTATTAAATTTATTTTATAAAATATATAAATATTTTACATTATCAAATTAATATTAACATAGGGTGAAATTTACATATATTTTATAAATTAATTATTCAACAATGAATAGTTAAAATTAAAATTTTTATGTAAAAGATTAAATTTTTCTATTAAATTCAGTAATATTAAAGTACCAAATATATTTAAATTTTAATTAAAGCAAAAATATTTCATATTTCACTATTTACATTGTAGTTAATTACATTTTAATCATATTTATAACAAATTTTAATAAAAGTTTAATTTTTTGAATAAAAATATTCTTTCATAACACTATGTTATGACACATAAGGATTATCCATTATAATCAATTAAAGTATCCTGTAATGAGAAAGTATATATATTATATTTATTAATTTAATATATATATTAATGTATTTAAATTCATATAATGAATATTACTATTTATATACATAATGTGATATCATATTTCACCTGAAAAAGGATTTTTCTAAAAACGACAATTTATCGTGTTTAATGGATTTATATTAAATTAAATTCAACTGCCTCATCAAAATTATTTTGATAAAATATATTTATTATTTTATATAATCTTTATTAATATTATTTATTAAGTAAAATCTAATTTTTGAACTGTATAAATAGTAAATATTGTAAATAATTATTACCAATGAAATTGTAAAATTATTTAATTATGTCACAATATAATTTAACAAATAATAAAAACAATTTAACCCTAATATTATAAATATTTATATTTCTTTTTCATTTAAATTAATTTTATATTTATTTATTATTCTCTTTACTTTATATATGATTAAGTAATCATTTTTTTATAAAATTTATTTTCATATGATAATACTAGAATTATATTTTAATATAATACAAAATTTAAATTAAGAAACACATTTTGATGAATTAATGGATTATTTTAATGAATAATATTTTATAAATATATTAATATTTAATTATTTTAATTTAATATAAATTATCTAATTATTTTTATGATGTCAAATGTAATTTTTATTAGGGTTTTAAAACTGTTATTATAAAAAACGAAGTCTTTCGTAACCAATTTTTATTCTTATTTCAAAAGTTGAAGTTAAAAAAATAAAAAATAATTTCGATAAAATGAATATTATTTTTTTAATTTTATTATAAACATTATCCAATGGTTATTTTTTCTATTTTTATAATGAAATCAAATTTTATGTTAAAAATTAAAAACCCTTTAAATATACATTATGTATTATGACATCATAATGTACCAAAAGTTATGTATTAAATACTAAAAATTTTATCAATTTCAAAATAAATTTTTACCTTTTAAAATAATGGGAGTTTGTGTTTAAATTATAAATTCTATAATTTATTTATTAATCCTATTAAACTATTAATATATTTATAGTGTTGAAAATAATTTATTTAAGAGTATGAATCACATCAAAATCATGAAGGGTATTATATTATTATATTACTAAATTGAACATATAAAATAATTATTACCTTCCCCACATTTTTAGAAATAGTGGGATATATGTGGGAGGATTGTTTCTTTTTTATTTTACAATATGGAGTCCAAAAATATGTTTGAGAAATAGTTATGAATTCCACACACATTGCATATATAAATCCAAAAAAAATTACATTTCTCATCACTAAAATCCTTAACTAATTTCCATAATATACCATCATTTTTCTAGAGTCCTCCAATGGTGCCTTCAATCTCTCATGAATCATTTCCTTATCATTATGTTTCACACACTCTTTTATAAAATCCTCTCTTTATCTTATTTATTCAAGATTCGCTATTTTATTTTTCCTTCCACATCCAATTCCTCATGTTTCGATATGTTTTTCCTTTCCCCTAAAACGTTTCATTTTATTTTCAAATGAAAAAATACTTCATTATCTTTTATCAACCTATTTTATGAAATTTTATGTGACCTCATTGTGATGCTGAAATTCTAACGCAAATTTCCACAACAACTAATTGGGTTGTGATTACTAATAACCATTTCTTGTCAATGGAGTTCATCTTTTTGAACATGTATATATTTATTGGAAACTTTCATATATTGATATCACACCTAATGATCACTGAATAAAATTCGATGATAAAAGATTCCATGAATTGAAATATATGTGGTACACCGAAGATAGAGAATGAAATTAAATTTATGGGTGTGATAGAAACTATATATCTCTCAAATGCATTGGGTAATATTTGTTCCCATGAGAAATAATTTTGGTATATGGAGTAAATCTAGTTAATTTATGGTACGGGGTCCATCGTGATGTATTGTTAGTTACCCTTGAACCATGTTTTTAATGAATTTGTTTAAGTTGTTACATGATTTCCAATGTTCTCTTTATGTTATCAATTAATATAATGAATTATTGTTAATTTTTTTTGATTCCGACTCATTTTATTATCAATTTATATTTCTATTATTTTACATGTATTATATAATTAATGTAATACCGTGTTTATTCTCTTAATGGGATTTATAGCTCACCCATTTATTGTATTTGTACCCAGATTAACCCATACATTTTTAAGTAAGATAATGATAAGGATGTTTTTAATAATTATAGTGTGATTCATGTTTTAAGTTGTTATGTAATATACCTAATTTTTAAAGAAACTAAACTTCTTTATCATTTTGATGTAGTAAGTGTAATATTATGTAATAAATCATGATTTAATGTAAAATAATGAGAATGGTTGTTATACTATATGGGAATTTTAGTGAAACTCTATGGTGGTATCGAGGACCATTAATATAAATTGTAACACTTCATTTACCACATTATTTTAGAGAGGACTGTAGAAATTTTTTTTATCTAACATACAACATACCAAATAAATTCATCCCTATATGTATTTTATGATTGAGCAGATCTTCCAGATACTATAGGATATATTGTAGTAATATGTTCTTGAATTTTTTCCTTCGAGGGTTTAAAATGTATGTTTGACATATTTATCTAATAACAAAATATATAACTCATCCCTTATTGTGTATAAATTTTAGGTGTTATATGAATGACATTGATAATATACAATGCTTTAGAAGGAAGATTAGGAGTTTGCAGTCCTTTTAAATAATAAAATTATGTGTATTTTAGAAAATATCATGATATTTTGGGAGTAGATGAATGCTGGACAATATATTCCATATATTACATCTTCATCGGTATGATCAAGATGAATGGCATTTCATTAACAATGGAGATTGGGGTATTTGTTAAGTGAAGATTATTGAGTATGTGACTGCAATTCCTTATCATCATGAAATAAAAATGTTTGTGATTGTTGTTCGGTTGCATCATGTGTAGTGATGTAATGGTTGAATAAAAACATGTACATGTGAGTGTGAGATGTCGATATGAACCCAGTGGATGGATTTTTTTCCTTTTAATCATTTCAGTTTTTTTATTTTTATATGTAATGCAAAAAATTCTAAATATTATGATATTTTGAAAACCAATAGTTGATTGTGTTTTTTTTTGTTTCTTTTAAATTACATGATACTTGATAGGCCTCTCATATGATGTTTATTTAGATTACCCCCATTATTTAATCCATTCCATGTTATGATTTAAATTATGATGATGATAGAATTTTAGAGATCTGTAATATAACAAATTAATTAATTCAACTAGTTTTTTTTTGTGTTTTTTTCATGATTAATGAATCAAGAGATTTATTGGGCTAGTATAGCAGGGATAATGCTAATATTTCTAAAAATGAATAATATTATTTCATAGTGTATTAGAGTATGGTGTAACGGAAGATCCTATGAAGTACATGATAACCCAAAATTTGGGGTTCATATATAGATTTGTTTTGGAGAGTATTTTTATGTGGAATCTTATCTATTTCGTTAGGAATGGGTCCTAATGGATTTTTTGGGCCTATAATAGAACTATATATATATTTATTATCCGTGGATAACGATGGTGTTTTTGTTTTTTCAATTAATTCTCATTATGTCGGGGTGTGGGTGTGAAATATTGTGTGGTGTTCTCAAGAGGCCGATATTACCAATTAACTCAATTTATGGTTTCATTTCAATAGTTAATTGGTCAAATTATATACTTACCCCATCTAAATGGGGCCATGATAGAATATATGAGGTTCTCTCATGATGAGAGGTCAATATGATTAGTTATAGTATATATCATAATATTTTGCTAATATTTTGGGGAAAATATTATCTGTTATGGAAAATGATTGAAATGATCAATAATATATTATACATGTCTTGTCATTATGGTTTTGATCTAAATGGATGAAAGTTTATTAACTAAGGGATGTTGGATGTTGAGGATTTTTTTATGTTTATTGAGTATGTTATTGAGATCCAATAACATCATGAGATAGAAATACGTGGGATTGTAATTTTCTTGGATCATAAGTAGTGATGGAATAGTGGTATTGAAATATGTACTTTTGAGGGTGAGATGCTTATATGACCCTCATAGAAGGATTTTCATCCCATTGGTCAATTTTTCATTTTTTTATATAATGAAATGTTTTTAAAAGTTATGATGATTTAATATCCAATATTTTATTGAGTGTTTTGCTGATTATGTCTTTAAAATAACATGATTCATGAATTGTGTCTCCACTTATGGTTATCTAGACCTCCTCTATTATATGATACTTTCCTTGTTTTTTATTAAGTTGTAATTATGTGAACAATTTTAGAGGTATCTAATGTAACTAATCAATCCTTCCCTCTATTTGTATATTATGGTTTTGGATGATTAAATAATTAATATGTAAATTGAGGGAGTTGTAACATCCCAATTGAGTAAATAATTATGGATTTTCATTTCTATGTCTATTTATGATATATATATTATTTTAGAGGCTAAAAATGGGAATAAATCCAATCTTAAGCATAGAAAACTCTAATATATTTTTTAAAAGATCGTTTTACCGCCTTTTGATGGAAAATCATTTTTAAACCAAACATTTGAAAATTTTATAAGCTCTATTTTTCAATATAAACATATTCTTTAGGATTGGTACATTGAAATTTACTTTGGATAGATTTTAGGTATTTTTCTAACAATATTCATTTTTTAATGAATATAAAAAATACTACATTTTCACTTCAAAACTGCTTTTTCATCTAATTTAATTAAATGGATAGATTATTGTTTTAATTTGTTTTAATGTGTAATTAGAATATAATTTTACCATTTTATCCACTGTTGGTCATTTTAATTTATTTCACTTTGGAATTGGGAATAAACAAGTGTCGAACTTTTGATAGATATTGTTTATAAAAAACCAACTATTAATGGGATTTATTTTTAAATTAATTACTGTAATTTATGTGTTTGGAATTTTGTAAAATAGAATCCATATTTGGAATCAAAAGGTCCAAATTTTGTAATTAAGTCGCTTTTATTTTTGGACATTATGAATAATAACGATGGTAATTATCTTTAATTATCGCGATTAATTAGTAATTAGGTATTTAAGGGTAATAAAATAATATCATAGTAATTTTAAATGATCCCAACATTTGTCCTAATGCTACTTGTTGTGTCATGGCTGACCATGGGATTCCTTTTCCCAACATTGGTACCCCGTGGAATCACTTCAGTGTTGTAGTGACATTTTATCATTTTATTTTTAAAGAAAGGAAAATATAACAAAATTATGTGACACATAAGTAAAGGAATTTTATGTTTTCCTAAATTAATGACCTCTTAGACTATAAATATTCATTGGAAATATAAAAATATTTCCTAAATCATGGTATATTTTTTATAATTTTTAGAAATTATATAAATAAATTTATTTATGACACCATGATGATGTAGTGATTACCTCATTAATGAACGATTTAAATAAAATGAAAATATAATGTAAAATATACAATTTACCCTTGTCAAAAACCTATTTTATGGGCGTATTTCGAACCCTTATCACCTTATCCTATAAATATATCATTTTGGAACCATTAAAATCAGAAAATAATTTTATAATAAAGTAACATTCCAATACTTTCCAAGAGTACCCCTTCTCCCTCCTATAAAAGGCCCCAACCTCTACCCCCTAACCCACACCTCTCAAAAAATTTTATCGACCAAAATTTATTCCTTTTATCTCTAAACATCCCTCCATTAATCATATAATCCTTACATTAGGCAGAAATCTCTTCAAGAATCCCTTTTGTTTCGAACCAATGGAAGTTACATGATTTAAAGGTAATGTCTTCTCTTGTGTTATTTTGTTTTATTTTGCTTCCCAAACCCACAAAACTCTTTTTATTACTCACTTATGTAACAAAACCAGTATATTAAATATAATAGGATGTTGTTATGAGAATTATTTGATTTTCAATTACACACACTCCAGTATAATGGTTAAATAACATATTGATTCTGTGGGTGGCGAATTTATGCCTTATGAAACGTTGTTTGTTCAATCTGCTTTTAACACCTCTCATGGTGGAAATTAAGATGTCACTCTATTTATATATGATATATATTATGTTTATGTATTCATTATGATTCTTTATTTTTCATTTATTTCATACCTTTATGGTTTCCATTATGGGTAACGCGATAATTTCATTTTATGAAGTGCAGGCTACCACCCTCTCTAAGTGATTTGATATATTAATTCTATATGTGGGATGTATAAAGGATGGAGTTAATTTTATTAAATATGAAATCATACTATAATTATAATATACCTTTATATCATTATGATTTCATTCCCTTAAAACAAAATAGAAATGAACATAGCTTTCATTCATACGTACGACTTACCGTCTCCATGAATAGTGCATTTCATCTCTTATTACTAAATGTTATGTAATATTATAAATTAATATATATAATAGATATATAATATATATATGATATCTACATCATGAATATAATTCTTGATATAATTTATATTTTAACACATTAACAACTTGTAATTATAAGATGCTTATTTTTGAATCAAGTACCAAGGATCGACAAAACGACCGTTATTACCTTAAATGATTACATAATGTTCATAACATGGTAATAAGTGATATAAAAGGAATAATTAACTTGAAAAAGGTTCTTAAGAAAGTATAAATTAACACCATTTTATTATTCAGGAGATTAAAGAACGATCGAGTCAAGTCAAACATGAGGTAAGGGACTTCATCTCAATCTCCTTTCATTGAGGCATAATTTATTTTATTCACAATGTTCCTTTATACAGTGTATAAACCCTTTTGAATTTTAATTTAATTCAAAATTAATATTTTTATCAAATATGTTTTACTAATTGGAAAAAGGGAATGTTTTTGTCTTATATATGCGGTGACAACAACTTCTCTGCTACCATGACCATTATTTGAATTCAGCTTCCTCTACAAGCCATAAATTTTTTAAATGAAAAATAAATACCATGCTTTACTTTTTCGTTATTTTTATATTGAAAATGGTTTTGATAATGTTTTGATTATAACAGTGTGTTGTAGTTATCTTGTGATTTAAATATGGAAATTTTATGTTTCTTTTATGCATGTTTTAGGTGATACGATATGTTATGGATCATGGGAATTGTTTATGAAGATGAGTGGTTCCATGATAAACTACGGGCGACTGAGCCAGTGATAGCTCTCCAATGCATTGGGTAATCCGAAGGGGTTAAATGCTAAGTTTTCTTTGAAGAGATTTAGGGAATATACTGTGATGGGTATACCAAATGTACCAATGAGGGTTACTCCCTGTGATAGAATGTTATGAATGCCTTAAGTTACCTTTATGTCTTATGATTTCTAAAAGTTATTCATGAGTCTTTTGATTTCATGAGGTGTGTTAAAGTGCTTATGTTTTATTAGTAAAGTATTATTTAATTGATTCTTATGTATACACGGACTAATGTTTTCCTTCCATATATTTATATCCCTTACAGAGCCTTTTATGATCATCCTAATTTTTTGTAATTTTTTTCACAGGTCAATGGAAAATTACATGATGTGATTATAGTGTCGGGGAAGTGTCAAAAGAGAATCCATGTTTTATTTTAAATATGTTTCCATTGATGGGAAAAAATAATATTGTCTTTTATGTAACCAACTTGTTTAAATGTAGAATTTAATGCATGATTTATGATATAATTCTCTAATTCTCTAAACCTGAAAAGTACCTTAATGTGTAATCTTATAATGACTCAAAATTATGTAATGTTTTAAGGCTAGGGTCAGACACTCGTTTGCATAATGACCCATCTCATTTCACTTTAAACATTTCACTGACTATAAATCAAATTTGGTCTTACCATCTCCTTGATCATTTCCAGTGCAATCATGAGCCTTATGTCCCATCTTACCACATCAGTATAACTTTCTAGAAATCAAAATACATTCCCCAGCATGCTTTTTATCACATTTATCATGAACTGAAAACATGGTTTTCTTACCATCAAACCTTTTTGAAGAATTCTTCCCTTTCTCTTGCCACCTCAGTCTCTTCCTCTATTGGATGTAATAGAACAAATGATCATTGGAAAACTCCATTTGCACCTTCTCATCACATCGAACAAGCTTTTCATAACTTTTGAACTCAGAAGAAGCTAATCACCGGCGATATTTTTGCTTTAATCCTAAGTAAAAAATGATTGATTTTACTATCAAGGTCTCGGATAAAACCTTTAGATTACCTTGTGAATCGAGTGAACCTTTCTTCATAAGAAGCCACTGAGTCGTCCTCTTGCCTCAATTCCACGAATTTTTTTCCATCCTATGTGTTGTTATAATATAGATCATAATGTAATGAAATAGTTTAATGGAGAATAAAATTCTATACGGAATTGAAAATGGTGTTGTGACATGGCCCTTCATAAATAAATTGTGTATACATTTCAAACTCACTTTGAAACACATCACTCTATCATGATTTCTCTTAACACATTGGGCAATGAAGTTCATTTATGGAGCTATTTTGTCACATAGTATAGTTCATTAATCCATTTTCATAAGTTAATTAATAATATAAGATCCAAGATGAGTTCTAGCATCACACATATTTCTTCCTCTTTTGTTATAAATAGAGATTGAGTTTTGTATTTTAGCTATAGTATGATTTATTGTGTATAGTCATGTAATTAATTACAGGTAGTGTGCTATATGTTGATTAACATTACGTATATTGGTTTTGGTATTTTTGAAAACACATACTCACTATGTCTATGTAAAATAATTTATAAATATTTGGTAGTGGATATAAGAACTCCCATTAATTATGTTAATCATTGAAATTAACATTATATTATTTTTATGTGGTTGTGTGGTATAACTAGAAAAATATTTTAATAAAATAGATCATATTAAATTAACGAGGATATGTGAATTAGAATTTGTTTATTAGTTTTAAGTTATATCGATTTATATTACAATCAACGTGAATGAAAAATCGTGAAGTGTATACTATGGCTGTTGTGAATTATGATCCATCATTTTAGTGGATTATATATTACCAAAACTCAGAATTTATTATATAGATAAATATTCCCAAGAATTATATGTCAATGAATATAGATATTTTGAACTAAAACAATTCCATTAAATTATCAAATTACATCAAAGACCTATTGATGTATAATAGTGGCAATAATGGTATTGTAAATTTACATATATTTTTTTGTAAGATTCCTTATATTTTTCTGTTTTATATGTTATATTATGATGAATGAATAATTTTTATAGTGACCATAAAAAAATAAGTGTATTTTGGTATGTTTTCCATAATTGTGTTTCCATGGGACATGGTAAGGGAAGCTTGGTAGTTGTTTGTTGATGTTGTTGTGTGATGCTTGGGCAACAAAAATGATTGCATTATGGGAAGTGATTGTCGTTATTATAAGACAATTAATAAGGTTAATGGTATCTATTTCATAATTTATTTGTAGCTATTATATGTATTACATAATGTTGAATTTGTAATAGAATGTCTAATATTTTAAAATATAGTTTTGTAAATTTGAAATGATATTATTGGATAATGAAATGAGTGATAATCAATAAAATGGAATTAATGTGGGTAATGAACAGAATTGTATTTCGTTAAATATTGTACTAAATTGATTATTGACATTATCTTGGAGCTATATTTTCAATTCAATAATCATGTTCTATTTGTAAATAATTTTGAAATTGTGACTTTTGTGTTCAGGTTTGTGTTGTCATTATTTTTGTACCTGTTGTCGGGGGAGTAAGTCAAGGGGTTATATAGTAGTATTTTATAATATTTTAGTGCAATTAATTTTTTATACATATGACATATCTTTTGCGTGAATTCTATAATTTTTCTCTATTTGATTCAATATGGTCACCACAACAGATTTGAGTTATCAATAAAATTCCAAAATAATTTATGGTTTTATGTTTTTTTTAAAATATAAAATAAGAAATGGACAGGTAGAAATAATCAATTAATTCCCAAATGTACATTTAATAGTTTTATGAATTCATTGATAGTGTTTTATGATGGTCATATGATTATGTGGTGAAAATAATTCAAAGTTAAAATTATTTAGAATGACATAATTGATGTTTATAACATCTTAATGTTATGGATACGTGGAACAGAATACATTATGATATAGTTTGATGACCAAGGTATGTGGCTGATGAAAAGTGATATAAATGGATCACAATGATGTTTTTGGATTTTTTGATATTTATTATTTTCAATACATATTCAATGGATGTGAAAACATTTGAGTATAAAAACGGGGTGTTAGAGTTGGATAATTGAATATAGGTGGTTAAATATAATATTATGTATATAATATTCATACATGTTTATTACATATGATTATATATCTACTTGGTGAGCCTTGGGGTGGTAGGGATTTTTAGGACACATGTTTTTGAGAATTTTACTCCTACTTCTAAATCATATGAGAATTAATATTTTCTTTTTATAATTAAAAATAATTCCATTAATTTTATTTTACAAGTTGTATCGATATTTCACATTATCTATATAAATTTTTTTCATATTTCTAGGATCATTTCTTTGATAATGATTTGAGTTTCTAGTTTGGAGGTTGGAGTTTTTTTTTGAGTTCCAACCATAGTATTTCATTTGGTATTTCATTTTGGATTCTTAAATTTCAATATTTTAACATACATTGTGTGTGGATGGTTGTTATATATTTATTGTGATTCAATTTATTTATATTATAATATAATATTCCTAATAATATTTAATGTAATTACCCCCAAGGTATGTTTTATAACCTTAGTGTCATTCAGTGACTTGGGTCCCATTGGATATGCGATTTAGGCATCACTTTTTATCTTTATTATGGTGCTTGTTGGTACACTAGTTGATGGTTTCTCAATAAATAAAAAAATTTGAAATTGTATCTTGATTACCATAAAAATAGATAAAATATAATTTTTTGTTCTTGTTTAATCATTTAAAACTATTCATTACTCAAAAATATTATAATAAATATAATATATATTAGTTGATGATCGGTGATGTTGTTATTTTAATCCATAGATAGTTTAACATGAAAATAAGTATCAATTTTTCAATTGTATTAAATAGAAACTTTTTAGAATCATTTTTACTTGTTAATAAAATATTCATTGAACTCATAACATGTTTCATTATGTTCGAACATTTTCACTATGTTTGATGGTAATCACATATAAATAATATAAATGTTTTATTCAAATTAGTGATTTAAAATCTCTATATTATTAATATTTCATCTCATCATATTACTCATCATATTAATTGATAAAATACCTCTTTTTAGATTACCTTTTTTTGAAAAATATATATACAATTTGGGAAATAATGGTTGTATATGACTTTTTATATGGTACTTTTTTATTTGAGAAAATTTCATATAATAACAACTGAAATTTTATGATATAAAATTTCCTCTATCATGTAGATATATTATTATAGGAATAATACTCTATCCTAAAATGATTTTCATTTCTTACAAGAACAGTCAATTATTATTTTTTGAGAAAAATAATTTTATTTTAAATATAAGAAATATGGATTCATTATTATTTAGTTACATAATAATATATATATATATATATATATATTACGTGATATGAATTTTTATTCAAATTCAGTATATTTATTGATAAATATGAAAAAAATAGAAATATTTTCCACTTAGATTTAACTGATATACTAGTAATATCCTTTTAAAAACTATTTTATATAATTATGTAATCCTTTTATTGTAAATTATCATATTTAACCAACAATACAAAGATAAAAAATTATTATTCATTTAATTTTTTATGCTAAATCTAATAGGGATCTTTGTTAATTTTGAAATTCAATAATATATATATTTAAAACATTCAAAAATGATTTAAAATTTACATCTAAATATTTTTTTCACTCCCCAAACCACCATTCAATGTTTTTTCTCTATCAAATGTTGTTAAATTTGTTTATTTTTACATAAGATTAAATTTGATTATATAAATATATGGATATATTAATTTAAAAAATATGATTTCTACAGTTATTATATCTAAATTCATAGATGGGTATGTGCTATTATTATATAACTAAAATATCCAAATCATAAAACAAATGTTTCTTCTATTTAAGTAAAAATCATTCAACCATTATATAACATTACATTATATATTTAATTAATAAAGATTACGATATGAATAAATTATAAAATCATTTAAATAATATACTTTGCACCATGTATCACAACTACAAAAAATAAATATTGACAGTGTTTAAAACCATGGTCATAGGCTTTGACCATGATATTGGCCAACTGTGGACATAATTGTTGTGGAATTAGGCCTTGAAATTTTCAATTGTGGCTATAGAATCAAAAAACAGTGGAAATAGCCTAAAAATGTCACCATCATATTTTGATCCCTCCACCTCCCCTTAGCGAATCAACATTTCTCTACATTACACCGAAAAATGCATCCTTTATATATATATATATATTTATTTATTTATTTAAATCATGGGAATAGACTCAAAATCATGGCGGTAGGTCTTGCTGCCTATTTGTTTGTGGCAATGTTTTTTCCCATGGAAGTGTGGGAATCCTTTTACCATTGTATTGAAAATATATGGCTATATACCATCAAAGAATTTTCATATTTCCACAGTTTTGAAATCAATTTCTATAGGGTATATAACCATGGCTATATCCGCTTATAGTCACAGTTTTGAAATCATGTGTATATGTCCATGATAGTAGCCACATTTTCAAGATGTGTATTATATTAATCATTATTTTTCTGGATATATGATAATTTAAAAGGACATGTGGTATCTTCTTCAAATCATCAATCACATATAAATTATATATAAATGTTGAATTGTTAAAATGACCTAAAAATAATATTTACTTGTAACATAGTATATTAAACAAAAATAAAACATATTTTTTGTGTTATCTCTCATATTATTTATTCCATAATTAAAATTCTATCAATATCATTACATTATATAATTAATTAAAAACATATTTTAAACCTTATAATATATGAAAGTGGATTCACTTTTAAATTTGATTATGTATAAAAGAACTCAAAACATTCAACTACTTTATAAAACCACCATTTTGATTGTGATATTCACATAAATGATATATTTTACATATAATCAATATTTATTATATGTGATTATGATGTTATATTGTATATTGAGACATTCTAGATACAAGGTAATATTATACATATTTGTTGGATATATTGTTCTATACAATGTAGTTAAATCTTATCACATATTCCTCAAAAAATAGTAATGTAATATAATATAGTATTATAATGTTATTATTTTTTTTCATCTAGTGTGATTGAAAATGGAATTTACTATAAATCACTATAACCCATTTCATCTTCTAAATAAGTTGTAAATTATCATTAATTCGTTCTATGAAAAAATTATATGAATTTCCGTTCATTCATGTCAGCTTCAATGGATATCATTTACTACCAAAGAGATTTAATTTATTTATAATAAAAAAGACGATACAAGCTATTTTTATTAATTCCACAATTAATTCCTATTGGTTTTCATATAACATATAAATAGTACAATGATAATATAACTTTTTGTTAATTTTATAAAAATAAGATATTATTGAATCAATTCTCTCATTATTCAATTCCAACTCAGATGTACAATAATTTCTTTATAGATGGGAGTATTTATCCCATGAATTATGTTATACATCATATATTTTCTATCATAGGCATTAAATTACCATAACTTACTTCATAATAAACTTCATCAAGATTGTTCTTCATGATTAGAGGGATCTAAATCATTAATGAAATAGACATTAATATTTTTTTTCAAGGATTAGTCAAAAATTAAAATTAAACATTAATTCTGGTTATCTAATATCATCAGTAAAATAAAAATTATTATTACCTCGAAATTAATCTCATAATGGTGTATCGATAATTCTATATCAAATGATACTTGAAATAATTTTTATTTTTTTAAATACTGGTCATAATTGATATAGATGAAGTTAAAATAAAAAATCCTTTCTAAAATCTATATCATATCAATTTTAGAAATGTGTGATCATAATTTTTACAACATATTTCCTTACAGTAAATGATATCATATTTTATGATATGACAATAATATATGAAAATATATTTTTTAATGTATAATCCATTGTAAATCCTTTTCTTTTGAAATATAATACTGTATAATGTGTAAAATAATACGTTAAAATTGTATTTCCAAAGTCGCTCTGTGGAACATTAAAACTAATTAATGAATCACTTATATTTTAAGAAATATATCATGAAATATAGTTCTCAATTACAAAATAATTATTATGTGGACCATTATTTAATATCAAACCCATAATTTTTACATTTAACAATTATAATAACTATATAGATAATGTATTGAATTAAGTTATATATTAGAGAAAAAATTAAAATTTCATAAAACCCAGGATCATTTTTTTATATTTATATATTATAAATAAAGGAAAACGTATATTTGAAAAATTATTATAACTCTTATGTGTGCGTGCATAAATTAATTTTACAACACAAATAATTCATTATTAATTCCAAACAAAATATTTAATTAATGGATATACATAATTAAACTCATAAGGATAAAAAATTAATCTATAAAATACTGTTCATAAAATTTATTTAATATCTCCATATAGAATTTTTAGTTAATTCATAATGATTTGATAAATTATAAAATAACTTAAAATTGAGATGTTATAATCATATATTTTGAAATATTCAATATTTTTAGTTTTGAATGATCATATTAATATAATTTTTTATAATATTTTAATGTATATAATGTTCATTTTATAATATATATAATAAATTTTTACTCTTATTTTAAATAATAAATATTATTATTGTGTAAAATATTTGAAAAATATAAAAAATGGTATTATGAATAATGAAATAATTAAATAACAGTAATAAATGACTCATGTATTAATATATACCATATAAAAAATATTGTAAAGTAAATAATATTACATGTAAATTTAAAAAGTTCATATTGTTAAATTTTTGGATGTATTGAATATAAGAATACACAAGAAAACATTTAAAATTTATTTTTTATATAATATTCATTAATTATTTTAATACTACTATATTTTTTAAATATTTATTTGTTTATATTGATTTTCGTAATTACTCATTAATAATATGTTATTATATAATTATTTAATATATGAATCAATTTATATATTTTAATAATGCTATTCTAAATTCAATATTTGAATTTAATTGGGTACATTCTATCATTAAGAATTGATATATTTTTCATGACCTATGAGAGTTAATTTTATTAAGTTTAGTACTTTATATATAGAATAACTATACATTAATCAAAATAAGTATCATATCTATAAATATATTAATGTACCATTTCAGAATAATATCATATATATTGGTATATCATATTCATTAATTTATTAGCCATGATTCTGAGTATGACTACATAAATATATGATATTCTTACCTATCAAATGGTTCTTACATTTCTAGGGATTTTTTATTTCATGTTATTAAAATATTTCATATGATAATTTTTCTTTTACCTTTTATATGATATTAATTACATATATATATATATTATTTATTTTAGATTGAGAATATATGGGTTTTTAATGTCATAATCATTAATAATTTTTTATAATTTTAACATTTAGAATAAATTATGCATCGGAAACTTTGTCACTGAAACTATACATACCTGAAAAGATAAATATGAAATTTAAGATTGTTATATCATAATAAAACCCTTAAATTTAATGTTTAAATTCCTTCTACGTAATAAAAATAAAAAACTATAATCATTTATCCATAATTTTGTATAAAATCACGGTGCTCATGTATTATTTATTCAATGGTATTATGAAAAAATAACCCCCTGAATGATGTACAAAACTCATTATGATATTTCATTTATACATTAACATGGAAATATAATAGAAGGGTACGAGATGAATAAATTTGAAAAATATCTATGTTAGATAAGGATATGAGGATATCATCTCAAAAATATAATTGACATATAAATAACTATTTAGTTAATTTCATACCTATATATCAATTTAATATAGTTAAAAAATTGATGAATGATTTAATATTGAAATATGGGGTTTTATACAAAAATAATGATGTTTTTAAATGGGGATGTATTTTTGGATGGGGAAGATATAATACATATCAGTAAAAAATGAACGTAAAACATTGATACCCTTATGATAAAATGTTCAATTTCAAGAAAATAAAATCACCACCATCATATTCATCAATGATTACATTTTGATAAATCATAGAAAATAAAAATAATATTTGATTTTACATATTATTATATTATACCAGCAGATGAATATTTATTTACAATATTAAAATTCTATGTAGTATATGATCAATTTATAAATTTAGTAAATTATAAAACTATTTTAAAAATATATGTATATGATTATAATAAATAAAAGAAATATATTGTGGTAGTCACTAGTCCCGTAATATTTTTCAAAAATCATAACATTAAAAAACATGAGAACATTTAATTGTTCTTGATTATAGATAACATAAACATTATCTATAAAAATTTGGAAATAAATGAGAGCTATGCGCTTTTAGAGATATTATTTTAATAAATTATATAAATAAAATTATATTTTCTCCAACATGTTATATTAATTATTGATAATTATATTGACATGGATAGGGTGTGGTCTACCTTATATCATTGTATTGCTAAAAAATCATCCTAGGGTCATTACCAAAGACAGTATAATCATTCATTCTATTATTAAATTATAAACTGAGTAATAAAATGGCCAATTGTTCTACAAATAATTTTAATGACGCCTGATCATTAAATTATTGGTCCAAGAAAAACCAATGTTCTAATAGTTAAGTAGATTAAATGTTTAAAATTTATTATTCGTTCAATTAATCAATTAATTATTTTTTAAAATTGGTATGAAATACTATAAAAACATATGATGGTAATAAAAAATCAGGGGATGTATTTCCTATTTTGAAAACATTGACATTAAATTTTTTCATTCCAATAATACTTGATGGGGGTATAAGAAACACTTTGGAGTGTCTAAATATCTCATTACATATAAAAAAAATATTTGACACATAATGAATGATATATGATATCATATATACATTGAGTAATTATGTGTAATATTTTTAATGAGAAAAATTTTCAAGAGTAATATAAAGGGTATACAAATTTATATTTATATGATGAGGATGGTTATTTATAAAACATTAATGTCAGTGCATTATTTTTCTCCTAATCAAGGGTGAATGCCAAATAAAATTTATATATCAATGATATAATCTAAATTATCATATATTAAAACATATGTTTTGGTAAAATATTTATATGAAAATAAAATAGATTTTTTATCATATGGACTGTTATGGATGAATGATATAGTTCTATAACATATTTAATATACCATATGGGTAAATTATTTTTTTATCTAAGGAGAAATATATAATATCAATTTTTTTAATATATATTAAAATTAATTCCCAATATAAAATAGTATAATTTTTTAGAAAAAATAGTATTATTTCATAATTAAAATAGAATCATTGAATACTATAGAAGAAATGGGTTCTGATTGTTTAATTATAGAATTTTGACAATAAATGAAATAATTTTATTTAACAACCCTAAGATTTTTTCATATCGTTACTTTTAATTTTGGATAATATAGATTATATGTTATTTGAGGAAGTATATATAGCATTGTAGAAGGTTAAAATATAAAAAATAAAATATTACACAATTGTAAATAAAAATTATCATCACTTCATAACATAAAAAACATTTTGATGTGTAGGTAATGATATTAATTTAAATGATTAAAAAAATTCTCATAGAAACTAACATATTAAAATAATTTATTAATGTTCATGATCATGAACCTATATTTTTTCCATAGACTAGAATGAATGATTTTAGAACCATTATATTTGATTTTGTAAATTAATGATATCATTGAATATATATTAATGGATTAGAAATTAAAAATATGATTCCAAGTATCTCCATTATTCAAAAAGAACTTATTTATAGATGATAAAATGAAAAACTGGTTAATTAGTGGTTTTAAAACAAATCATAAAAGAGATAAATATTAAATTTCAAAGGGATGTAATGAGTTTAATAACTCAAAAAATATGTATCAAACATAATAACTCTCCAGAGTATAATCATATAGTATAGAATTATTTTGTTACTTATATATTTTATTTTTAATAATTTTCAATATATGGATAATTATAAAAATATGATAATATAATATAATGTCAATTTACACATTTTCATTCACAATTATTTTCGGTATATATTAAATAATTTTAGTGATGATTTAACTCTCAGGGAATAATTTTGTGATATAAATTAATGAGTTTTTTCATAATCAATTTCCATTTTGATGAATTTTTAATGTTGAAATGAATAATATTTCATATGATGACAAAAACCAATGTAAAGAAATTATTCAATCTAAGAGGATCCATGACTTATAACACATGGAGTTCCAAACCCTTGGCTATTAGTTTAATAAGAGTGCATTTTTTATATTCAATTCTAATACCAATTGTCAGAAAAACACATCTAATGGGATTATTTATAAAATGCTACCCGATATACATTATCACTATGAATGTGCTAATCATGTGAGGATTTAGTAAGATTCTATTCATGTAAATAGATAAATTTTAATTGAGTTGTATTTTTATACTATTATGGAGAGTAATGTATTTTAGAATAGATGAATAAAAATGAATTATAAACAATATGTGAACTTTCTCCTTCTACCTCTTCCCCTTCAAGGGTTGGGTCATGCTAAAAAATGATGAGATTCTTACAGCACTATGGACATAGGGTCTCCCTGTATTATTTTCCTTTTAAACTAATGGTTGGTGGAATCATTTATAATATAAAGTAATAATTTTAAATAATATATTGTATTATTTATTATCTTTGGTTTCACATAAAAAATATTTTCCATGTTTAAGGTCCTTTTAGGTAGTGGTTTCCAATGGGGTATCATCCATATCATTAGATAGATTTTTCATACTTGTCTCTATGGTATTTGCATTTCAATTCACTCATTTTTTCAATCCCTATTCATATTTTTTTGTTATTCATTCCACCATAAACCATTATTTGGAACAAATATCTAGTCATATTTGATAGATATATGGTAGTTTTGGAACATGCAAAGTGAATTTTTAAATTATCATTATATTGTTTATCTAATAATTTTTTCATCCCTCTATAATCTCAACCTATGTATATTAATCAGTTCCAGTACAGTGAAAAGAACCATGACATACATGATGTAGAAAACTGAAATTTTGGCCTATGGTTTTGATATTGGTTGATTTTGACCACATTAAAATTCTAAATTTTCATCAAATAATATTTTTAGTATGACTATAATATTATAATTTTTATGGTGCTGATAATAATGCGATGTTTTGTTCTATTGTTTTTTTTGGTTTTTTTATAAATTTTACTACTGTTACTCTTATTCATATTGGTTCGATGGAGGAGTATGATGGTCATCCATATTATAATAAGATCTGTTGATACATTAAATATAGATATATATCATTTTTTATTACTTTGTGTGATGTGTTTATATAATATATGTTCTTGTATTTATTTGATAATTTATTTTTTTTTGGGTATAATTATTGAGGTGGTTATACTATTTAACATTATATATGGTGATCTAGTGTAAGTGTAATAATATCTCTTACTAGTAAAAATAACTATTTTATGGTTTTTTTTAAAAAAATCATATATGGGGAATATTAAAATTCTGTGGGGGTCCACTTAGAAGCTATTTCACTATGAATTTCTTTTCTAATGGGATAACATATCTAGGATATAGAGTATAGAGGTGAAAAAAAATATTTCTATGGATCGTTGAAGTAATGTAAAAGTGGTTCAAATAAATTTTAGGATAATGGTGTTATCATGGATTCCACCCACCAGATCATCCTTGTGTTTGAAAAAATTAAATACTTATCATTTTTCAATTTTACTTTTTCCACTATGATATTTAGTGTGGTTTTAGTTCATATTCATTCATTTGTTGTATTTTATATATTTTTAGATTAACAGTTATAGAGTTTATTAAAATATTAAAAATTACTTTAGAGGACATGTATGATATAATGTAATTGAATTATAAAATTGAACCACCCATATTCAATTTTTATATTAACCATAATATAATGTCATATATATTAAGGTTCTCATCATCATACACCTGAGGTTTCTTTCTAGATTAATGTGTAAATGATCTTAACATGGAGAGACAATACTCCCATAATAGTGTTTTCAGTAATTGAAAATAAAAAAACATTATAAAAAATTATAATTCAACTAAAGTAGATAATTAAAATAGAATCCACAATACCAAACAAAATTAGGAATTACACTATCATATATACTGACATTCAAACAACATACATAATACATTTATAAAATGAAATAAAATAGTAAAATTAATTTATATGATAGTATATTATATCCTTTCACCAAACCTCATAAAAATATCTAAGCTATATGCGATATCCCACTAGATTAGTATCTCATCGATGCCATTCGAAACATGAAAAAACAACATTATATGATATAATTATAACCATATTCCATGGCCACCTATGAAGGGTATGTGTACAACATATTTGGGATCCAATAATAGTGACTCATATATAATCAATAAAACTGTTTATATATATTATAATAAAAATAAATTTATATAAAAATAAAAGATGTGGAATCATAAATAAATTACAGTCTATAATCCCTATTTTTAATCATGAATCACATGATATGACAAACACATATTATACTTGTTTCATTGTTCCACTAGTCACATGTATTAACAATCCATGCAAATGTTGGTCCCAATGGAAAAAAATTTGTATGAATAAAACGTAAATCATAGCATGTATACCGTGATATACATAGAGTATGAAGAAAAATTTATTTTTCTGAGGTAAATTTATATAGAATCCACAATGGAAGGCTATAATATAATCTATATGGGTTCTCATAATTGATTAATAACCCCCATGGTTCATTTGATACCACTATATGTTAATCATGATATTTCAATAGACATCATTATTTATATACAAATAATAGTGATCTGAACTTATGAAATTAGTAATATGATACATGAATAAAAATTATATGGAGGTGAAACTAGGAAAGGATCATCATCAAGATCATCAAATAGATATTAGCGGGAAAATAAACTCCTCACTTTTAAAAACCCCATCATGAAGTGGAATACAACTTCTTATAAAATATCACTAGGGAAATCCTTCTTAAAAATCATGTATTGCATAATCATTTTAGTAAATGAAAGATATTGGTTAAAAATTATAAGATTTATAATATCTAAAAACATTTATTTATCTTCTATGTTTAAGATTTAATGATGTTCGTATACATTTCCCAATGAACTATCGTAGGGTTCTGTATTCTACTTTGGAACCAATAGGGATCCCTATGTCTCATCACACAAGGACATTGTTATTTTGATAGCTTTTTGAAGACACATATCAAGGGTAAACACTAATTAGATTGTGATAATTACATACTGATAAAAAGAAACATTCTCATTGAGTTATCAATATCCTCCTAGGTAAGGAAATATTTTTACCTTTATAATGATAATGCTTTAATCCCTCCATTTTAACCTTTTAATCTTATGATTTCCTAAAAAACCTTACCTATATTTAATGAAACTATGGAATAAACCCAAATGTATCCACAAATAAATGATGTTTGAACAATCACCCAAGGAACATCTCGCTATTCCAACATCCATTTAATGTCATAATGTCATAATGGGTGAGATGGGCCCAATGTTCTTACTCCAGATCCCTTCCATGGTAGGAGGTATCGCGAGGACCAACACTAAGGACCAATACCAATGACTCAATAATTTGGATCACACAGCTCAATCTCTTTTCATCATTGGAAAATAAATCATAAATATATTCTTCATACTAAATTTTAGTGGATATTGATCTAAAGCACAAGGGATATTAGTATCCCAAGTAGGTTTCACAAACTATTCCTCGAATAAAATTTTTTTTTAACATAATAATTAAGTATATTTTTCCATCACCTAATGGGGAGGGACGACATATTCCACATGAATATAAACTAAATTTATATAAACTAATGGTTTTATTCGAATTCCCCTACCATATCAAATCTAGACATTTACATTTCATTCATCACCCACAAAGTCCTCCACAACTTATCTATTTTTATCCAACCATTCCCCATTAGTTTGAGGTCCTAACTCATTCTCAAGATACAAATTAAATTATTTATAATAAAATAATAATTAAATAGTAACATAAAATTTAAATTTAATGTTACTTGATAATAATATTTAATTATATTTTTAATAACTACTTAAATACTCACAATAAAGTCATTCCACAATAAAACTAAACCTAAATATTTGTAGCATGTCATTGAACCATTCTAATTATCACCATTATAATATTTCAAAATCAGTGGAATAAATTAATTATCAAATATAACTCATCATAATACAAAAACTATATACAAATTTAAATTATTACATTCTTCCAAATGTACATGATGAAACCCTATGCATACATCAACTCAAGCCATCTGATCACTATAATAAATGAATTAACGATTATAAATATAGGATTCAATTTTTATATGGTTAAATTATGATACTAAAAACAAAAAATGGTGAATCAATGATAAGGCTCAAGGGATTATAAATGTTTAGTATTTTACATTGATTAAGTGAAGAGTGGATCTAAAAATTCAACACATTGATGGTTATTTGAAGGGAATGTATGTGATTTAGTGGTGCTGGAATCACATGAGTTGGAAAGAAAGAAATGTGGGGTATTCCTTTATTAATAAAAATAGTAACTATTAATTTCCACATATTAATGATATGCATTATTTTTACACATATTTGTGTCTTATACTTTAGTAAATGATGGGATAACAATTCAAATTACTAATTTTCCAGTATGAAAATTTTCAAAAGGTTTCTCCAAAAATCATATACATAATGTGATCTATGCCCAAATAAAAAACCATAAAACAATGTTTCATTTTATATTAACATTTTTCACTACAAACAATGGTCTAGATCTGATGAAAATATAAGATATTGATAAAATAAACTATAAAGATCCCAAAATCCAAGGTAATTTAATGATTCTCCAATACCATACACACTAAACCATCCACCCATGGATAAATCATATTGAGGATCTAAAATATTAATATAATATCTTAAACCATATTTGATCACCCATGGAACCTAATTTTCCCACAAACATAATAAAATAATGTCTTTAGGTCCCTAAAACAATTTTTAATCAAAATTGAATAAATTTATAAAAATACCACATTCTCCACATAATCAAATATTCTAAATCCCATAAAAATAAACTAAATATTTTATGGGGTTTCATAACCACACATGGTTGTACATATAATCTATGAGATTCAATAATTACCATTCAAAAGATTTACCCCAACTAACATGTTTATATATATATCACCAAATAAAATTGTTACATATTTTTGGGCCAAAAGTGATCCTAATATACCAATCTAAGTGGAAGGAACATAACACACTAAAAACCTTAAAAACCTATCATAAAAACCATAAATAGTGAATTAAGATGAATCATATGTAATTCCAAATATCATAATATTCTATTTCTTCATTGATCACATAATAATTTAGCTCATGGAACATCCCCCCATTGCCTCTTCTCATTAATAAAATTTTGACCAATGCTTATTCTCACAAATTAATTTTCCCATTAAAACACATTTCTAATGGTCCAATGATGCAAAATGGATTAATTTCATCTTTCCATGACAAATTACATTTATTAAAACATATCATTCCAAGTACCACTTCTGTTATGTTATTCAAACACTAATTAGACCAGTATCAATCAAAAATAAATTGGGCCCATATACAAATCCATTCATTAAACATCCCCCTAAAATTATCAAAATAATATATTCATATCATATTTTATGTTTTGGATGTGGTTTCTAATCCTATGTACTCAATATCTTGAATAAAAAATGACTGGGTTTTCATTTCAAACCCATTCAAGAAAAAAACCTCAACCGTAAATATGTCAATTTATAAGAAAATCATGATGAATTTGCATGTAAATTATTCATAAGATCATCTAAAAACTATGTATTTATGTCCAAATATAATTCTTATTGAATTTTATCGTTTGATCCCCCTTAGACCAAGGAAAACACCATGATATCACCAACGGACTAATGAACCATTGATTTTTCATGGGACCGTTTCACATCATCCTTACACTATGATTGATTAAAACACCAAAACCCAATGAAAAAATATATTTTTCCATATATTGTATTTGAAATTAAAATAAAAAAAATTAGATTCTCTAGCACACAAAAATCTAAATACATGATTATTATATAGTTATCAGCCTAATTACGCTCATGGCCCTACCCTCATGGGTTCTTCCCCTGAAATCACAAGGTCCATTAATGGAATAACACAATTATTATTCATTAACAGTCTTCATAGACATAATAGATTAAATGAAAATTATTTTTATTACATTTTTTACCATAAAAATTAATTCCACAACAGGCACTACATTCCCTTCCTTAATGCGGGTACTAACCTCTATATTTAATGGGTTTATCCTGAATCTGTGGATTTATTTTTTTATGATAGAATTCTATATTTTTTTACAATTTCACATTGTGTGTATCCTCATATTCCATCCTATCAATAACTCACCTAAATTAAACATGGATAATCTGTCTCACCACACTCAATCCATTCAAAAATAACACCTACACAATTATGTGAATTTACTATAATATTAATATTATTCCACCATGATAAAAATATCTCAAAATATAGATTGGTCCATGTCCCACACACAACTAATTACCAATTCAATATTCATCAGTGTTGAGTCAATAAGGTTTTCCTTATGACCTCTCCATTCCATCTTGTTTTGAAAATCACAAACACCTTATCTTTAAGAAAAATTTCTTTTTTAAGGAATATTGCCTTTATAAGGAAAATTGCTTTTGTAAGAAAAATTATCCTTATGATATTTTCATCCATATTTTTCTTAAGTATAAAATTCAGATTCATTTCTATTTTCTCAGAATTGTTTGAAACTTCGATATGAAGTATTCTGTTTTAGGATCCGAATTCTGGATAAGAACTGTAATAATGTTTCACATTGAAATCCAGATGAAGAACTGTAAAGTTTCATTCTAAACTCTGGATACGAACTCTAATTATGTTCTACACCAGATTCCGGATATGAATCCTTATGAAGTTTGACAATGAATTCTCATTATGAATTCTGATAAAGAATTCTCATTACGAATTCTGATGACGAATTCTCATTCCGAATTCTAATTTAGAATTCACCTATTAAACAGAATCTGATCATCTTTGTTTTATACACTCCGAATTTATTTATACTCCCAAAATTATTTTTTGTTGGACTCCGAGCTTTCATCTTGCTTACGTTGTTATAATCTGTCTACTCATTAATTATTGTTTACACCGAACATTAACTCTGAATCTCACTCTAAACTTTTGAGTATGATTTTAAATGGTGTCGTACATTCTTTTACACTAGTTTTGTTATAAAATGACTTCGTCTATTCTGTTATAAAACTAACTGTGGGCTAAGTGACACGTGTACAGGTCCCTCCAAATTTTAAAGAAAATATGACCGTTGGGAAGGAGGCTGACCTTACCTATAAATAAGAGCTCATTTGAAAGAGCTCAATATAGATAATGAAGTTGATCATTCTAGATACCACACACTACTATGTTGATTTCTATAGAGAGATATATTTTCATGCATCGTGTGTACTGAACCGCTCGTTCATTTTTTGCTTCGCGTGACTTCGAATGTTGGTGATTACATTCGAGGACGTCCGGGGATAGGAAGGCAGAGGTTGCCTACTACCTTGAAGTTCGAGGGCTTCCATGCTGAGGAAGACATAGGTTGCCAACTACGTTGAAGTTGAGGGCTTGCGGGGATATCAATATAGAGACTCTTATCTTTGTATTGAGGGCTTACCCTGGTGTGCATAAGATAGACTTGCTTGAAAGTATAATTCAAGGGACTTTTATCCAAGGTTGTTGGATACCCTTCACTTTGGTTTAAAAGACTTATATCTTGTTACTTGTAGTTTTCCTACTCTTTTATTTCCCCTGAATTTTTTATTATACGGAATGTATAACTTTCTTATAGATTCTTACTTATACACTGTTTCATTTAGATTCTATACGCTTTAAGTTATAATCTCTTATTGTAATCTTTTGTTAAGTTTCAATTTCCAGAACCATATTTCGGGATCCTACATTCAGAATCGCTTTCCATGTTTTATTTGGTGTTAGAGGTGTTGTGAATTTTCTTAGTTTAACTTTATTAAGCTTATCCCTTTCCTTTGCTTAAGGAAAAAATAGTTATTTGTAACTATCATTAGAGGTTCCAAAGGAATTTTTAAAGTGTACAATTCACCCCCCTCTTGTATATTGAGCATCTAAAACATTATTTTGATCCTACAATTGGTATCAGAGAGAGGTTTCGGAAATTCTTGTACTCACGAAAAGCTTTTTCGTGCTCATTTTATCATTCCGAACTTTCTCATTCTGAACTTTGTGATTCCAAACTTTTGATACTAACAAGTTTGTGTATTGAAGGTTATTTTAATTATGACAGGAGTCAATGTTGGTTCTATTGATAATCTAAATCCTACCAGACCACCAATCTTTGATGTTAATGATTATGAGTACTGGAGAGATCGAATGAAGACTTTTGTTATCAATACTAGAGTAGACAACATTGTTATGCTTACTGGTGATTATAAAATTCTTGACAACGAAGTTAGAGCTTTCACTAACCATGAAAATCAAGAGTATCAACTCAATTATAAGGTACACGATACTTTACTTTGTTCAATGACAAGAAATATATATAGCCAAATTTATTCTTGTGAAGCAGCTAATTGTATCTGGAAGAATTTAGAAGTCACACACTTTGGAACTTATAATGTGATTGAGACTAGGAGAGCTATACATAGAGTTGAATATCATGGATTCAACATTCCTTATGGTGAACCAATCTATAAAGTTCAACAGAGATTCATGACTATAGTCAATAGCCTACAGTCTATGGGAGAGAAATGTTTAGATGATGAAGCACTTGTGGATAAGATAAATGATATTATGCCCAATGAGTGGGAATCCAAAAGAACTGCTATTGATGATAACAGGAAGGTCACTCAAATTTTTCTTGATGAGTTATTTGGAACTCTTCTATAAAATGAAACCAGAATGAAGAGAGATGCTGACAACATCAAGAAGAAGAATGGAAATGGTACTATTTCTTTTACAACAACATCAAATTAGATGAAATCTAAGATTCCTGAGAGAGTAACCAAATCTATGTCTAAGATAGTTATTTTCCGATCCGAATCTAGTGAGAGTGAAGTCTCTAAAAATGAGTTAGCAAATCTTGCTCGATGGATGAACAAGATACCTGGTTAGATAAATTTCCAATATAAGTTTAATAAAAAGGACAGAAAAGATGGAGAAGTTACTTGTTATGAATACAAGAGAGCTGGATATATTAGACCAGATTGCCCTTTGCTCAAAAAGAAAGAAAGAAAAGAAAGGAATTCAGACAGGAACAGAAAGAAATATTATAAATCCAAAGCTAAAAAATTTCTGAAAGCAAATGACACCTGGAGTGCCAGTGGTGGTGACTCTTCAGATGAATCTTCTGATAACGAATCTTCAGGACAGAAGAATCTTGGTCATCTAGCCATATTACCTATTGATAATCATTGTATTATCGCTAAGGTATGAAATGATGAATCATTGAGCAATGTATCTTTAAATTCTAATGATTGTAAGTATTATAACTCTTCTGATGAGGAAAATACTTTACCTACATATGAAGAAGTCTCTAGGTTTGCTGATCTTCTTGAGATTGAGAAATCTAAACTCAATAAAAAACTTGATAAGGAAATCTCTAGAACTTCTATTCTTAGAAAAGAGATATTAGATCTTTCTAAAGATCTTGATAGGAAAAATACTGATTTTGAAAGTAATTCAAAAAATCTTGAGGAAGTATGTTCTGAGAAGACCAAAAATTCTAAAGAATTAGAAAAAGTAATTTCTATGAAAAATGTTTTCAAGCCTAGCTCTAGTTCTAAAAATAATGATTTTTAGGATAAAAACTTGGTTATAAAACTCATGTCCGAAAGTTTTTCCTTAAATATGTGTTTATCAAACTTTACCCATGGGAAGGAAAATTTTGATAAAATATATTCCCAAATATGACCTTTAAGAAACAAATCCGGATTTGGATATAACCATGAAAAACCAATTTTTAGTAACAATTATTTTGTTCCTCAAAGTGCCCCATTTTGTAACAAGTGTTAATGTGGTGGTCATTGGGCAAATAATTGATCCTTAAACAAAACCCAATCCTAAGGATTTTACGTAGCTTACTTTTCTAAGAAGATTTGGGTTCCTAAAATTTTATTATCTGGTAATCTCGGATCTAAACAAGTTTGGATACCGAAAGTCTAATTTTCTTCTTGGTTTCATGAAAATAAAGAGAGTACCAACAACAATACATGGTACATGGATAGTGGATGTTCTCGTTACATGACTGGTAACAAAATCTATTCTAAAAAGATTATCAAAACGAAAGGAGGAAAGGTAACATTCGAAGATAATGCTAAGGGAGAGATTGTTGGTATTGTTTATATTGTTCTTCTTGGTAAAACCTTGATTTCAAATGTTATTTTTGTTAAGGGTCTTAAGCACAACCTCATTACCATAATCCAGTTATGTGATGAAGGTTACCTTGTGAATTTTAGGAATGATAATTGCTTAGTTCACAATTCTAAGGAAGAATTTATTCACTCAGCCAATAGGCAAGAGAATGTTTACACATTGAATGTAGATGACCTTAGAAGCCAAGATTTACCTTGCCTAAGTGAAATGGAAGATCTTTCCTGGTTATGGCATAGAATACTAGGTCACTGTAATCTTAGGAACCTATGTAAACTCTCTAAGAAGAAACTAGTTATGGATCTACCAGAGCTTAGATTTGATTCTTCTAAATTTTGTGATCCTTTTCAATATGGAAAGCAACATAAATCTAGTTTTAAATCAATCGGTGAAGTCTCAACAACTGATGCATTACAGTTAGTGCACATGTATCTTTTTGGTCTAACACAAACCGGATGTATCGGAGGCAAATACTATGTGTTTTTTCTAGTTGATGATTACACTAGATTTACTTGGGTCTATTTTCTAG
The DNA here is from genome assembly GCA_963277665.1 of Viscum album. NCBI lineage: Eukaryota > Viridiplantae > Streptophyta > Magnoliopsida > Santalales > Viscaceae > Viscum > Viscum album. The sequence goes on along the minus strand of OY728131.1, from coordinate 789,018,796 downwards.
CAAAGAAGTCTGATTCTTTTTCCTATTTGAAAAGTTTTAGAGCTCATGTTAAAAATGAGAAAAACCTTCCATTGAAAACTATTCATAGTGATCATGGACGAGAATTTCAAAATTCTGATTTTGAATCTTTTTGTAGTAGAAAAGGTATTACTCACAATTTTTCAACACCTAGAACTCCTCAACAAAATGGTGTAGTTGAGAGAAGGAATAGAATTATTCAAGAGATAACTAGAACCATGTTGAGTGAATATTCTATTGCTAGACATATCTATGATGAAGATGTAAGTACTTCTTGTTATACTATAAATCGAGTTTTGATTAGACCTTTTCTTAATAAAACTACTTATGAGTTATGGAATGGTAGAAAACCAAGACTATCCAACTTCAAGGTTTTTGGTTGAAAAGTATTCATTTTGAATACTAATGATATCCTACATAAATTCGCACCAAAATTTGATGAAGGGATTTTCTTAGGATATTCCACAACCTCTAAGGCTTATAGAGTTTTTAATAAAAATAAATGTACTGTTAAAGAAACAGTACATGTAAAATTTGATGAGTCAGATCCTTTTGTTTTTAAACCATCCCAGCCTACATCCTCATATGTGTTTTAAAAAACTGATTATCAACCATTGATAGAAGAATCTTCTGATAAGGATAATGTTCAAGAAGATATTCCTGAAACATTTACCCTGGAAGACTTTCTACCCTATGTTGATGAACAGATTTTAAAAAACCCAAATAAGGTGTTTCTTAAGAATCATCCCAGTGATAGTATCATTGTTGATGTAAATCAACCTCTAAGGTCTAGATGTTTCTTAAGAAATGAAGTAGAACATATAGCATTTATTTCCTAATTAGAACCCAAAAGCACTGATGAAAATTTAGGTGATTATGATTTGATCAAAGCCATGCAAGATAAAATAAATGAATTCGAAAGGAATAAAGTCTGGGCCTTGGTTGAAAGACCTAAGGAAACTTCTATTATCGGAGTAAAATGGGTTTTCAGAAATAAATGTGATGAAAATGGAGTCATAGTAAGAAATAAGTCTAGACTTGTTTCTAAAGTCTATAATCAGCAAGGGGGAATAGACTATGAAGAAACTTATGCTCCAGTAGCCAGACATGAATCTATCTATATTCTACTTGCCTTTGCAACATTCTTTAATTGTAAACTTTTTCAAATGGATGTGAAATGTGCTTTTCATAATGGTTTTCTTCAAGAGGATGTTTTTGTTGAACAACCTCCTGGCATTGAAGATACAAAATATCCTGATCATGTTTTTAGACATACCAAAGCTTTGTATGGTCTTAAACAAGCCCCACGAGCATCGTATGATAGACTCAAAAGATTTTTGATTCAAAATAACTATGTTAAGAGAAATGCAGATCCAACTCTTTTTATAAAGAAAGATAAGAAATATGTTTTGATTGTTCAAATTTATGTTGATGACATCAAATTTGGTTCAAATCAGCAATCTTTAACCGACTCCTTTGCAAGTCTAATGAAATCGGAGATTGAAATGAGTATGATGGGTGGGTTAACTTTTTTCCTTGGTTTCCAAATTTCCCAAAAACCTGAAGGAAACTACATATCTCAACATAAGTATATTAAAGATCTTCTTAAAAAGTATGGTTATGACAACACTAAGATTATATGTACTCCCATTGGTACCTCAAATACTTTAGATCTTGATGAAGCTGGGAAACCAGTAGATCAAACATCAGTTAGAGGTATGATAGGAATTTTACTTTACTTAACATCTAGTCGACCAGAATTAATGTTTTCAGTATGCTTATGTGCAAGATATCAATCCAATCCTAAGGAATCTAACTTAAAGGGAGTAAAAAGAATTTTTCGCTACCATAAGGGAACCATGGATCTAGGATAATTTTATACTTCTAGAAATGATTTTGTTCTAAAAAGATTTTCTGATGCTGACTTTGGTGGATGTAGAATGGATAGAAAAAGTACATCCGGGACTTGTCATTTCTTAGGAGATTCATTAGTTTCTTGGTCCTGCAAGAAGCAACATTCTGTAGCACTTTCCACTGCTGAAGCTGAATATGTAGCAGCTGGAAGTTGTTGTGCTCAAGTGTTATGGATGCAACAAACACTCACAGTCTATTGCTTGAGTTTTACAAAAACTCAAATCTTGTGTGACAACACAAGTTCTATTGCCCTTAGTAAGAACCATGCACATCACTCTCATGCTAAACACATAGATATTAGCCATCACTTTCTTAGGGATCACACACTTAAAGGAGATAACATTCTTCAATTTATTGGAACACAAGATCAAAATGTTGATATTTTCAAAAAATCATTACCTTCTGATAGATTTGAATACATTAAACAGAAGTTAGGAATGATAACCATAAGGTAATCCTCCTTAATTAACTTTTTGTTGAAAATTTCTCCTTACAACAATAAACTCTTATTCATAGGGGGAGTACATCTGATTGTTAGAATAGAAAAAATTTTCAAAATTTGTTTTCAAACATTTCGGAACTAAAATTCTGGAATGGAATTTCCGGAACTAAAATTTTCTAGAATGGATATTTTCATATAGAAAACTTCTAAAATGGACATTTTTGTTTTAAAAACTTCTGGAATGGAAAATTTCATAGTGGTATTTTCATAACGGAATTTTCATATCGAATCTGTCATAATGAGTTTTTTCGTGTTCAAATTTTGGAATGAAATTTTCGTACTGAGTTTTCCTTACTAAGTTTGTTTTTCGTACTGAGTTTTTCGTACTAAGTTTGTTTTTTGTAGTAATGTTTTTTTTTTAGTTTTCTTAGGAATTTTACAAATTACGAATAATCTTCCTAAGCCAATCCGAAAGGTATGATTTCCGTACTTAAGTTTTCATAGTCATACTTTTCGTGCTGGAATTTTCTTATATTTTGTTTTCAGATTATAGTTTTCTTAATTCTTTGTTTTAATAAAAACCTCAAAAGATCGGATTCAAGTTTTCTTGAGAATTGGTTTTCAACCGTCAGATCTGATCTCATCTAATCACAACCGTTTGATCAACCGTGGAAGATGAACCATTTTTTCTCGTTTCTAATATAAAGGGGACCCCAAATAGTTTTCCCACATCGGTTTTGAAGCTCCAGCGTCTCGAAGATCTACCTCTTAGTTTTAAAGCCATTCCGAACATCAGTTTTCTCTGTTCCGAAATTCCCAGAGGTCTTCAAATCTGAATTTCTGTAGAAGCAGCTTCTCAAGACATGTCTTCCTCTAAGACGATTTCGAAGTGTTTAGTATACAGAGAAAGGTTGGTCCATCTTAATTTATTCAACAAGTATGACTCTCTTATTTCCATGAATATTATGCTTAATGGTTGGGAAGACGTTGCGGTGTCAAAACCTGGGAATCAAGATAAAGTGTATTCATATTTTCTTATAGAGTTCTATGAAACAGTATCCTTTCTTAAGGAAGATGGAAGGGAGAAGTTATCTTTTAAGTCTTATGGTAAGACTTATAAAATTTTATATGCCATGGAAGCTAGCTTGGTAGGGCTGAATAATGAAGGTGAAGATGAATTCATATCTCATGTGTTGCTGGATTCTAAGGGTAGCTTCGTCAAGGAAAAAGCATTAGAAACTCTCGGACTGGCAGATGACAAGGCTCCGAAGATTGCTAGTTTATCTACAAATATCCGAATTCTAGAGTTATGGGTACAAGGTCTTATCGTACCGAGGAAGTTTGACAAAGATAGCTTAAAGAAGAGTGAGATCTACATTCTAGATTTTTTGATAAATTTGAGGAAGTTTAACCTGATGAAGCACATTCTCATTACTCTTGAGAATGTTAAGAAAGGGAATCTGAGAGCTCAGATTATAATGTATCCAGAAATCCTCTCAAAGTTGATAGTTCGGTGCCTTGAGTCTTTCAAGGAGGCTTGCAAATATAAACCAAGAGTTTTCAATATTATGTTGGTGAGTGATGGTCCACTCAAAAGAATGGATGTAGCTTTTGACAAGAAGACTGGTTAGTTTATTGATTAACCTGCTCAAGAAGAAACACTTCCAAAAGTTTCTGTTCCGGAATCCTCTATGCCAGTAAGGAAGACAAATCTGAAAGAAGTGGCAGTATAAACAGAGAATCCCAAGTCTATGGAAGTTTATTCCACACCTACAAAACCAATGAATAAGAAAGCTTACCCAGATGAGGTTGTTGCTAAATGGAGGGAGATCAAAGAGAAGAGAGTGCAAGGGGAGACTCAGTTTGTCTTGGATCCTGTGTAGGATAAGGCCTTGAAGAAAAGAACTGCGGATGAGATAGAAAAACAAGCGAATGAAAAGAAGATCAATAAGAAGATTTCTAAGGCTGAGGTATCTAAGGCTTTGATGAAGTTCAATGAGATGGTTTCTGTGAAATTTCCTTTTCCGAGATCTTTTTCATTGGAATCTCTACCTGAGACTCTAGGAAGAGACTTTGTTGTTCCGGAAGAAGCAGTAGCTAAGCCTGTTGATCAAGGTGAGAAAGTTGAGCAAGTAGAAGAAGAAAAAGTTGTTGCTGAAGGAAGTGGTGAAACCGGAGATGTGTTGAAGAAAGTAGATGATTATAAGGGGACTCCTTCAAAACATTTATCGCTCCGAACTTCAGAGGCTGAATCTTCGAAGCTAGTCACTATAGGAATGGATGAAGAGAAAGGAGAAGAAGAAGTAGCTTATCAGGGAGAGGAAGAACAACTTCTACAAGATATTACTCAAATAGATAATGTAATGGTTGTTGCTGAGGAAGTTGCTGATGAGGAAGACAATGTTGTCCAAGTTTCTGATACTGAAAAGAGAACTCTAGAACAGGATTCCATTCCAAAAAAATACATGTGAAAGCAAATTGTTGCTAATACTTCGAGCTCAGTAGTGTTGAAGAGAAAGTAAGTCGGTAGTTCTTCAAGGAGAAATCTTGGCCAAGTTGAATAAGAAACATCTCCAAGAAATGTTTCGAATTCCGAGTCATATTCTTTGGGACATGAATTTGTTGTTCATTCTTTATAGAAGTTGGTGGGTACTATTCCAACTTTCTCAGGAATTGATTCAAGATGCCAGATGCTTCAACATGCCTTGAATAAGAAAACAGACTCCGTATCTATGGTTATGGACAAGTGAGTTGAGATTGAGGCTCAGTTCAAAACTTTTATGTTGGCTACGAAGCCCATAGAAGATCTTGCAAGAGGATGACAAATTGGTCGAGCAAAACTGTAGAAGAGATGAGACTCTTTGATGAATTCCAAGACAATGTGAAGGATTCCTTTGAGACAGTAGAAAGGAAGATAAATGAGCTTACTTCATCCTTTGAAGAAAAGATAACAGATGAAAAGAACTTCCAGATTCAAGAAGTCAGAGATCTGAATGGGAAGCTGAATTCTGTTTCTCAAAACTGGAAATTTGAAAGGGATCATCGGATTGATTTTGAAGAGAAATTGAAGTCTCAGGAAGAAAATATTAAAGCTCAGGAATAAAAGCTTCAAGCCCAAGAAGAAAAGATTGAAGCTCAAAGTGCAAGAATAGTGGTCTTAGAGAAGCAAGCCGAAGAAGAACAAAAAGACTTGAAGAAAATAAAGACTATTGTTAAGGGACTCATGGCGAAGGAAAACAATCCAAAATAGGCAGATCCGATCTTTTGTTGTATCTAATTTTCTTTGTTTCCAAGATTTCAAACATAATGAAAATTGTTCTTGTCGTTTCATTTGTTGTTGCTTCTAATTTTTCAGGTACTTTGTTATATTTTACATTCCCTCGAATTCGTTTTGAAAATCACAAAGGTGGACAAGAAAAAGATCCATAAGAAAAAAAACCTCTAATAAGAGTTTATTTAAGGGGGAGTTTCTCATTAAATAAGACTCTCTTATTCATAATGAAAAGTCATTTCGGAAATCTAGAATATGATCCTTAGAGTTTCAAAGCATAAGGGGGAGTTAGTCGTATTCATCAATATCCTTAAAGCAAATGGAGATAAGCCTTAATGTTTTTCTTTCTTCTTAGAATATCTTTTTCGTAAGGATGTTTGTGCTTTCCAAAAAGGGGGAGATTGTTGAGTCAATATGGTTTTCCTTATGACTTTTCCATTCCTTCTTGTTTTGAAAATTACAAACACCTTATCTTTAAGGAGAATTGCTTTTATAAGCAAAATTTCCTTTATAAGGAAAATTGCTTTTGTAAGAAAAATTATCCTTATCATATTTTCATCCATATTTTTCTTATGTATAAAATTTGAATTCATTTATATTGTCTCGGAATTGTTTGAAACTTTGATACGACGTATTCTGTTTTAGGATCTGAATTCTTGATAAGAACTGTATTAAAGTTTCACTCCGAAATCCAGATAAAGAACTGTAATGTTTCATTCTAAACTCCGGATACGAACTCTAATTATGTTCTACACCAAATTCAGGATACAAATCCTTATTAAGTTCGACAACGAATTCTCATTACGAATTCTGATAAATAATTATCATTACGAATTCTGATGAAGAATTCTCATTTCGAATTCTCATTCTGAATTCACCTATTAAATAGAATCTGATTATCTTTGTTTTATACATTCTGAATTTATATAGACTCCGAAAATTATATTTGTTTAGTCTCCGAACTTTCATTGTGCTGACGTTGTTATAATCTGTCTACTCTTTATTATTTTTTTACTCCGAACATTAACTCTGAATCTTCACTCCAAACTTTTGAGTTAGATTTTAAACGGTGTCGTACATTCTGTTACATTTGTTTTGTTATAAAACAATTTCATCTATTCTGTTATAAAACTAACCGTTGGCTAAGTGACATGTGTACAGGTCCCTCCGATTTTTAAGGAAAATATGACCGTTGGGAAGGAGGCCGACCTTACATATAAATAGGAGCTCATTTGATAGAGCTCAATATAGATAATAAATTTGATCAATCTAGAGACCACACGCTGCTAAGGTGATTACTAGAGAGAGAAATCTTTTCATGCCTTGTGCGTACTTAACCGCTCGTTCAGTTTTTGCTTCGTGCAACTCCGAATGTTGGTGATTACATCCGTGGACTTCCAGGGATAGGAAGTCAAAGGTTGCCAACTACCTTGAAGTTTGAGGACTTACTTGCTGAGGAAGACAGAGGTTGCCAACTACCATGAAGTTGAGTGCTTGCGGGGATAGCAAGACAGAAACTCCGATCTTCGTATCGAGGACTGACCCTGGTGTGGGTAAGACAGACTTTCTTGAAAGTATAAATCACGGGACCTTTATCGAAGGTTGTTGGATACCCTTCTCTTTGGGTTAAAAGACTTATATATTTTTACTTGTAGTTTTCCTACTCGTTTATTTCCGCTGAATTTTGTATTATAAGGAAAGTATAACTTTTTTATACTTTCTTACTTATACACTGTTTCATTTAGATTCTATACTCTTTAAGGTAGAATCTCATATTGTAATCTTTTGTTAAGTTTCAATTTCTCGAACCATATTTCCGGATCCCAATTTCAGAATCTCTTTCCATGTTTTATTTGGTGTTAGAGGGGTTGTGAATTTTCTTAGTTTAACTTTGTTAAACTTAGCCCTTTCATTTGCTTAAGGAAAACATAGTTTTTCGTAACTAACTTTAAAGGTTCCAAAGGTATTTTTGAAGTGTACAACTCACCCCCCTCTTGTATATTGATCATCTACATCATTATTTCGATCCTACAATCAGTATCGTGTATACCTAGTGGATGCTACATTCATCCCATCCTAAAAAAATATTTTTATTCTCCTTTAAAAATATGTAATTTAACATGAAACATTCTAAAAGAGACACACCCAACAATTCATTTCGTATAGTTCAAAAAATTTCCATTCTAAAAACATGTTGATCTCATCAATGTAGAGCACATGTATACCCTTTTAAATGAAACTGAAATCACTCACAATAAACTATATACTGATTAATCACCCACCATCCCCTATCATTAAGAAATCAAAACCGTCCACCCATGATAGACCATTTTCATCAATTATTATTTGATATACATAGGAACATATATCATATTGAACAAAAAATGAATTTTCCATTTGACAGAAAAAAATCAATCATCCAAAATCAATAAAGAAAACAAAATGCATATATATACCATTAATTTTCACCCTTTTGAATATCCCTTGTATTGATCTCATAACCAGATGTATCAGCTAATACATCACAATTTTATGTAACCTAACTTAATATACTAACATGTTATTTAGTGTTACAATATATATCTATTAATACTAAAATAATTTATATTTTTAATATGAAAAATGTTTTAATCCAGGATAATACAATAGGATATCCCACATAAAGAAATGATAGTGGCTTAAGGATACTATAAATAATAGGAAAATTCATTTCTAACAACCGTGTTATCACCTAGAAATGCACATTACAACACCCACTCCAGGGTCACATGTACACTTATCAATATCATATATATATTACATCGACCCAGATCACCCTAACTAGGTGATGGTTTCTCCCTAACTCATGTGAACCTACTGTTTTGAAACCAGGTTTAATCTCCTTTATATTACATTGGTGGAAATAATGTGAAATTATTCCATTGGTAAAAGATATCCAATATTCATAACAATAGTGGAATAGATAATAAATAATCAAATCTACCACATAAAATAAATATTAACGTGGTAGTTAGGAAAACGATACTCATGATGTAATATAGTATCGTGCAAGAGTGACGTCATATCCACATGATCCAACATGTGTTTGATCATCATAAAAATATAAAGAACATGTCTTATTTCATGAAACCCCCCCCTCCAATGTCTACCCTCCTTGGCTGATAATTTGAGAAGTGATATAATGGCCACTGATTCTGACCTGCAGTAGTCAATGGGTTGAAAACAGGCATAGATGTGACAATAAACACAAAACTTCTTAGCATTACACAGTAAAAGAACACATGTAGAAGATAGATATAAGATATACACTGTCCAAATACTACGCATACTATAATATAAAAAAAACCATATGTACCCATATGTAATGTAATGCAATAACTAGAAAAACTAAAATGGAAACTATATGTACTTATATAATGTAAAACGATAGTGACCATGAAGATTATATAGCTCTTGTAAAAACCCTCAATCAATTATTAACCTACCTAATATCCAAAATTATACTAGTGAACTGAGAAAATCCTATATAATATAGGGTGATTATTTAAGAATACATAGTATGATCATTCATAGATCCTCTCTTGATTATTTAATGAATGAAAGTTAAGGAATAGTGAACATTAAGTCCAACAAACTCGTCACATAAATAGTTATACAATGTTCCCAGCCTCACCATGGCTACACCAACCATGTATCTCACAGAATAGTATATACTACAATAACAAACATAAAGGGTACCCTACTTCAATATACCCAATTGTTTATCGCTTTTCCCCAACATCAAATGTCATGATAATCTCTCTCCAAAATGTATTAAACATAGACACCTAGGAAAAGAGAAACCACATGCATCACATGTGTCAACATTAACGTCATGGATCACACCAGCACATCCCTGTATCCAATGTAAAAATGTAGTTTCCTTGATCCACCGAATCATGTATCATGTGTATCATTCACCGGGTATCATACCTCAATCCATCATAGCCCATACATTGATTAAGGATCCTCAAGCCACCACCGCCTATAAACGTTACACCAATAATAGTCCATACAAAACTATATAAAAAATATATGTGTGTGAATAACCACAAGCCATTACATCCTTATAAACACATATATGGGGAAACCATACCATATTTTATAATATAACTAGTAACTACCATGATAATAGAGAAGGGACAAAAAGGGTTGTCATCCCCCCCCCCCCACTGAGATGTTGGGGAACCCCCCCGCCCTCCCCAGGGCTAATAATACTCATGGGGTGAGTTCCTCTAACCGACATGGTGGAGTACCATATCAAAAAAAATTGCAGGATATACTATAGCTCACAATCGCATTATGCAAAATACCTATTCATAGATTCATGTTTATCTAATGACTCTCGAACTCCTTTCCACAATTGCTAAGACTAGATATCCTATAAACACAAAACCATTTAATGATTAACATTTAATTACATTATCCTTTTTCTTAGTTTCAATTAAGTTTATTATTTTTAGTCTATAATTACCCATTATCAATTTCAAATGACATATAATTATCATTACATCCATGATACATGCCCTGCATTCTTAACCAAATCAAGTCCACAACTCCTCAAAAACACAACCATGACATTGTATCACTACACGATCCAACCATTTAGGTCAAACATCATTTATGAATTTATTTTATTCAATTATGTATTTACATATTCACATGAATTCAGGAAAATAATTATAGTCTAGCATATGCAAGGTTCTCAATAGGGTTATTTGATGACATACCCGTCGAGTCTTTTCCACCTATAGCAGGTGCATAGACCCATCCATCATCGATTTACCAAACATAGAAACAATGTTCATACCTGGTGCATATTCAACTATTTTGGAAGGAGGGTAAGAAACACCATCTTCATTAAGAAGTTGGGGAACAAATTTAGATAAAAAACAACATATTCTATAGAAACCACTTTCACATCAATGAGTAAGCTCAAATATAACACATTTCATTAGCACTAGTGTCATCCATAACATACATGTTTAACCAATTAATATCTCCACTCTTGGTGTCAAATTATGCGACAACCATTGGGCCTACCAAGCCCCTATGTTCTTAAATAGCTGTCTTGGGTCATTCATCCTTGGATCATGTCCCATTTAGGACACCCTACCACCAAAACCACAAGTATCATTTTAAAACACATCACAAGCCGCAAGAACAAATGATAATGGGATATATGCCCTAAAACAAGGCTTCCCACCATCACAATAAATGATATATAATGGATCTAAAGCATAAGGCATAGATCTTTTAATATAAATTCAGCATCTCAGGCCTGATAGATACAATAAATTTATCACACAACTACATCTTCTTCAAACTTGATTTAACCGATCCATTATTCATAGTTTCCAACTACACGAATCATAAGCAAAAAACTATCAAAATATTAATTAAATGATTAAATTATCATGACTTTAACACTATTATAAACAAGAAATGACATGCTTTAGTTTCATAATCCAATTCAATTAAACAAGCTCACATGAATCAATTTCATCATAAATTATTTACAACAACATCAACCAAATTCATTAAACATGCCTCTACATATTTTATCAAATTAATTATCAAACAATTACGGCATTAAGTTCATTGAAAATTTCCTCAAATAATGACATGATAAATCAAAAAAGGCATAGATATCAAAATTTATATAAAATAAAGAGGCAAGTCAATATCACAGTATAAAAAAACCTGATAGATACCAATTAAATTATTTCAATTCATATAATTATTAAGACAATTCCATTGAAATACTTGGAGATAAATCATGATAAATATACCATTTCACATAAATAAATAGTGAAACATTGAATCCCTACATAAAAATTTTGTTGACATTCTTTGCATGAGAACTGATCAATGCAAAAGATCATAATCATCTCTCCCACAAAAACTACATCTACCTGATGACACCATTGTAGAAATAAACCCACCAAAAATAATAAAAACTCTATTATTAACATGGAGATAATGTTCTGTCACATGTAAAGGAGAAAAATATGGAAATAGATCGATGAAACCTTGAGAACATAGGTATATCATACCGTATACCAAAGTCAAATCGCTACAGTTTTAAATTGAAGCTAGGGATCATTCCTTCATAATGGAATCCCCAAATTGCCCAACAGAGGATCGTAAGATTTCATGGGTTGAGGGAGAGAAGATGTAGTTTTAGGTTTCATAAAACCTGAGTTACTGTATAACTCTTAAAAATAACACATTGGGGCATTACATGACGTGTAATACCCTCTCACATCATATAACACCTCGAGGATGAGTTCTGCGGAAAAATTAATCACCTCAATGCTTTATTTTATTTTTCTAACCCTAAAACATGTCAAAACAAAAATCCCTCTGTCATGCTGTGAAACAACCCGTGAAACAATATTTCACATTGTGTAATGTTGTAACATGATGTGTAATCCATTTCTTCCAATTTTTACTTATCTGAAATTCCAAAAACATTTTCTAAGACACCACCAAGAACATAGATCTTCAAGAAAACACAAATGACTGATCTATGAAATTATGGGTCTCTAGATCATAAACCACTTGAAACAATCTCTTCATCAAGACTCCAAAACCATTATATAGAGGAAACTGAAAAGTTTTCATCAGAAAAACCACCCCCATGAGATACCTATCAAGGATCTCACTATGAAAGGACATCACCACCTACCTAGAGAAACATGCATAAAACCACACGAAAAAAAACTGCCTCCTAAACATTCTCCCATGAATGATACCTCATAAAATAGAGAATGAAAAAATAGGAAAAATGTGAAATGTATCTCATAATAGAAAGGTATACAACCAAAAAATGAACAATGATACAAGATAATAGATATACATCAAACAACACATGGTTCTGAGCATGTATTTGTGATTGATGATCCTAGGTACACTCCTACCTTCCATCATGCGACCACAATCCATGAACCAAGGGGATATAATGTACATGAAAAACCATATCCCATCAGTCCATGACCTATATATGTTGTTCCTCAGGGGTCGTATCATCGTCAACATCGATAATGATTAATCAATGACATGAGAGTCATAACGAAGATATCGATGAAGCTGTTACATGCGGAAAACATCATGTTTCGTAATCATCATTAGGGGAAGATCTACATGATAAACCCCAAATCAAATTTCAGCCAACAACATGAAATCCAAAAATACTAAGGATAAATCATAATACCAAGAACAACCCATCGCTTCCCATGATGGGGACTAACCATCAATAATGGATGATCCCCAACACCAATCTCCAGAGGGCTCTTCCTATGAATGATATTGAATATTTATTGATCATGCACTTCCCTCATCCTATCATGAATCACATGAACCATCCCAAGCATGTTCTGTACTAGATTGGGCCTATGAATTGATGACACTCAAACCCATGTTCCACACAACAGATAATTGAAAGGTCTTCTATACAAGGAATCAAATGGAAAATACATATGATGGAGTGAATACTATTTTCCTGAGATAACTCTACCAGTGGTATGTTCCTCATCTATGAACATCAAAAATAAAGGACGTAATAGTGAAACATGAATTCATGAGTCTGGATGGTCCACTCTTTCTGACCATCCATCTCCAGAAAGAAAGTGGTGGTATGACATAACAGGTCATGAAAAAAAGCTAGAGACCTCTCTACATACTATAGGTAAAATGTGGATCCCAATTTAAAATGATCATCCTCTCGACTCCATGGAGTCTCACAAACTCATATAGATACTTTCATGACAAAATCATTACTAATAATGACTCCTTAATTTCTATAAAGATGGATAATTTAGTCAAACGGTCCACTACCAGCCATATAGTGTCATTGCCTCCCTGGTCATGAGGTAAACCAATAAAAATCTCCATCAATATTTCCTCCCACATCAACTGAGGAACATCTAACGTCAAGAGAAACCAATTGGGAACATGTTGTTCAGCCTTCACATTCTGAAAACGAAACATCAGGAAACAAACATTATAACTTCACGCTTCAACTCATAGCACCAAAACTAACTCCTCAATACATGGAACGTACTTTTAATTCCCAGATATACCTATAAAGGTGTTCTATTTATCACTATAAGAACCATAACATGCATTTACAAATGAACAAAATGTCTTCCCGGAAACAACACCATGTGCATTTCAACATTCGACAAACAAACAGGGGCCTCTCAACAAACAACCAGGTCTCTCTAGAACTCATCCTCTTGATCCCCAAACTTGAAATATTCCACTGGATACACAAAATATGACAACCCCAACATCTGAAAATGAAAACCTCTAACCCTTATTTTCTCCCATATACAAATTTAATTCTAAATGTTCTTCCATTACTCTAAAAGATTCATCAAATTCAGACACTATATCACTACTTGATTTCATTATCAACACATATATGAAACCATTTCCCTTTACATATGTGTATAAAATTTTGAATTCTTAGTCCTATTAGAATTCCATCTACTTATGTTGTTTCATGTTCAAATCAAGCTGGGAGAAAACAGACATCCTGATCTTTTGATCACTAAAGACAATAAAACACTCGGTAATGAGGTAATGTCTCCAAAAATTCAAAGAAAAAACCACCAATTCCAACTCAAGATCATGGGTGGACAAGTTATATATATCATTATGTAACAATAGAGACCCCTAAAAATCGAAAATTCTTTGTTTCATCAGAACACAACCTAACCACAGAAGCGAAGAATCACAGAAAACCCCAATCTAGACTCCTTCTACTAGCATTAAAAGAACTCGGGCTCTGAAAAAAATACACTTTTAGATTCTCCAAAGATTCATGACAATGATCAGTCTACTAGAACTTATGTTCCTTTTAGTCATTATTTTCAGATGAGTCACAACCCAAGATAATTCGAATATGAACCTCTTGTAATAGTTTATAAGAACAAGGAAATATCACACATGTTCCACTATATTTGGGATGAAAAATTCAAAAATTCTTCAATAATTTATTGATCCATAGCTACTTCCTAATGATGTATAACATACCACATGAAAAATACATCTACAGCTCAAAAATCACACATCAACAACTTCCCAAGTAGCTTCTTCAGACAAAGTACCCCCAAAATGGAAAGAAAATGCTCATTATGCTCCTCCAAAAACATCGAGTACACAATGATGTCGTCAATGAGGGCCACAATGAACATATCCAGGAACTTATGAAACACATCATTCATTTAACCCATTAACACAACTTGAGAAGTCATCAAACTAAATGACATCACATTAAATTTGTAATGCCCATGATGAAAACTGATATAATTATTCAGGATGTCCCAATTCTTAAAACGCATCTGATGATATACTACCCAAAATTTGATCATTGAGAACCAACATGAACCATTTAGTTGATCAAATTAATAATCAATATACTGAAAAGGATAGAGGTTCTTTATGGTCACTTGGTTCAAGCATTTATAATCTCCAATCAACCACTAATTGTCATCCAATTTCTTCACGAACAAAATTATTTCACACCATGGTGAAAAACTTAGCCAAAACAAACCACAATGCCATAGACCATTGATTTGTATAAATATATCTTGTAACATAGAAATCACCATACTATATAGAGAAATCATTATGTGAGATGCACCATGAAGTATCTTAATCTCGAATATCATCACCCATTGAGAAGGGAAATGCTACAACCTCTTCTGGAAATATATCAAAGTAGTATTCTAAGACCCTAGGAAATTCCATCAACTGAAACTCCAATGAAATCAAATGTATCATATACGTCATTGATGACAAGGATGAATAAATCCTCTCACCCATCCACGGGTCTCATTATCCAACAATAAATGTTAGCTCCCCATTAGAATCCAAGAACACCGCATACCTTCTAAGTAAATCCACAGTATCCTGAAAATAATACAACCAATCCATGTCATTGATAATATCATATTGTTGATTCCCAAAACCTAAAAAATCACCACAAGAGAATATCTTCCCCAACACAAGCTCAAATCTGTACATATGTTAAACATGTTAGTTTATCCTCCAACAAGCATATTCAACCCCTGGGAACTAGATGCCTCTCTACCTCATGTCCCAAGACACTAAAGTGGGTAAGGGATATGAAGGAGTGTGGCACTGCTGAATAATAAAATGAATTCCACCCATGTAGAAAATAGTTAATGGTACGTTGAATGATTTCAATCATTCCTGTAATTGGACACACTGACATATGCAGGTGAGCAAAACCAACTCAACATCCTCTCTAACCTTGCTAATGATCACCATCATGAAAGCTATCTTCTCTTGCAGGAAGTGGAGCATCCATTGGAAATCCACTTCATTCCATGTTTTCTCTCTAATGATCCAAAATAGGTGAAACCAACTTCTAATGCCTGTTGTTGAACCACCATAATGGAGGAACATGAAGCGGAACACATTGCACTCGTTGACCTATAATAATGGAAGGTCACTCTCACTGCTGATGACCTCGACCTCCAGATGAAAAACAATTTCATGATCCCATTTCATAATAATTATAGATTCAACCCCTAGGGAAACAAGATATAGAGGTTTGGGACCTACAATCGGATGGTTAGAAACTATTCATCCCAGAAAACCAAGACCTCGATATAGTAACCCTACTTCTTATGGAATCTTGATGACTCCCCTATCATGACAATCCATTTCTGTCAAACTTACTCTCAATGATCTCTACCATCTCAAACACCTCAGGATATTTCTTCTGCATAAATAGGGAGGGATAACACCCAATATTTGGATGCATTTACTCTTCAAAATGCCTCATCTGGGCCTTATCCCCCAATAATAGGATTGAAGCAATATCGTAGAATTTTATTTCTATAGATCAAGAACTATCACACAACAAATCTCCCATACCTATGGGAAAGTACCTCATTGAGACTAGTTTCCATTATGGTTGTAGAAAGAATCTTGGATCTAAACTAGTCTCAGAACATCTCTCAAGAATCTTTAGACTCCCTATGACCCTCTTGGAACAAGAACTACTTCTTCCTCACTTCCCCATGAAGCATCTTCACAACCAATAAAACATAGTGCTCCTTACGAGAATGGATCAATCTAAATGGATTCTCATCCTCCCCAAAACAATATTTGGTGACAACATTTGAAATATATCCCTCATATTTCTATAGACTCTAGCACTTAGTCATTCAGAGTTTTATCCTCCGAGAGTCATCATCGTCAACCATTACCCAACAGCAATCTACTACTACCTACGGTTGAACTTCATCTGCACGATCTAGATGGGGAATTGTCCTTGTAACATACATGTAAGAGGAAAAATTGTTAGATCTCATAATCATAGAATATGAAACACTATATCATTAATAAATCATTTTCATTTATTCATATTTATTTAACCTATCACATGGTCTACACCTTTCAATCATAGGCACACAGAAGTATAATTCATGATTATATCATTTTTCACTACCTGAAAAACATCATCACTTCTTTTAGTAGACACTATAAACATTATGTTTTTTGCATGGAATCATAGGGTTCCCTAAATACCTATATATCAGCATCTCACCAATGATTATAGTGCTTAGAAAATGTAGTTGTCATTATTTCCCTTACAACCCATGAAACATCAAGTTTGACTAACTCAAACTACATCAAATCCCTCATCACGAGCTCTACAACCACTCTGTCAGGACCCAATCACTACAAATTGAACCCCTCTTGGGATGGGAATGTAATAATATAGATAATGACCTCCTAGAATCCCACCTCTATTAGGCCCTAGGTTGGTTACTAGCACCGAGGTTACAATAAAAACACAAATGAGAGGAATTACCCTTTATAAGAACACATTTAGAAGAGAAAGACATGGTAGAAACCAACCAACTCCTACTCAGACAACAATAAAAAAACAAATCCCATGTAAACATATATATTGTCATGATATAAATACAAAAAACCAAAATAGAAACCTCACATACCAATAAATTTTAAAATTATGGTGACAATGAATCCTAAAAAACTCTTTTAAGACCCCCAATATAGTAATTACTATCCTGATGTGAAAAATGCTCCAACTGGACTGATAAATAGTTTATATAATATATGGTGAGTATAAAAATATAATTAGTAGGATACTCCCATATCCTATCCTAAAAAGTAATGAAATCATGTTAATGATTAGTGAACAAAAATTGATTATAAATCATAACATTACAAGTATTCAGTGGTCTATCGTCACCAAAGAAACTCTCAACAAGTATTGAATACAAGATTATATAATATAATAAACAATGTCAAGGGAACCCTGCTAACATGTACCATGTGGTTTTCTTCTTTACCCCAACATCGCACCTCGTGATCATCTCTGTCCAAACAACTTTCCCACAAAAACTTGCACCATGCACCACCACAAACACAATGTGCATCAATATGCACCTCATTAATCTCACCACTAAAAACATGTAAACAATGTAACTAGGAAGTTTGTGGGTGAAACCAAATCTCATATAACAAGTATAACACATTGGGTATTATAACTCATTCCATCACAATGCATACACCAAGTAAGGTTCCTCAATCCATCATATCATATACTTGATACATGTATAATAGTCCATACGAAATAAGAAAAAACCAAGTATTAGTCTCATCTACAGCTAACATGTCTGGACACCTGGCATCCATTACTATGACTATATATCCTATAATAACAATACCATTTAAAGAGATACATTAAATTACATTATATTTTTTATCAATTACACTTTATGTTAATTAATTCAGTAGAAATTATTTAACCAATATCAATTCTACATAGAATTTAATTATCATTTCATGTAAGATCTAGGCCATCTATGCTTAATGATACTATATCCATAGATATTTGAAAACACAACATTAGTTTTACATCTTAGATATATCCCACCCCATGTCTTATAGACCATTTATTAAATTATTTTATAAAATTAACTCCTTCCACATTCCAAGGAATTCAAGAATGTCAGTCTATGATAACAAACTCACTGGGATCAACACGGTGAGTAGATAAGCTACATGTTGAGTCTTTTAAACTTATATCAGGTGTGTGGAACCATCCATCCTTGAGTATATAAACATGGAAATAATGTGGAGTAACCCACTAATCCTCGACTCTTTTGGAAGGATGGTATGATAGGCCATTTTCCTCATGTAGTGGGGAATGTAAAGAGAATAAATAAAAATATATTGAAAATAAACCACTTTCACATCAACGGGTAACCCTAGATTCAAACCATTTCATCATCTCTAGTGTCCTCCCCAACAACCCTGCATAAATTGATGCATCTCATTACTCTAGGTGTCAAATACTACCACAAAAATTGGGCCTCCCTACACCCACATGCTACAACATCCCTCCAAGGCCAGCCTCTCTAGGCAAACATTACCCTCAGGCCTCAATTCCTCCACAAGAACATGTCCCTTATCTAGATCCAATGAAAAGCAGTAGAATTCAAAAATAAAAAGCTCTTGACCCTAAAATTAGTCATCTATTTATACCACACAATGATCTCTCATGGTTTCGAAAAATAAATAACATGGACTTTACATAATAGTGGGAAACTACAGACTGATTAAGGCATTAACATTATAACACAATGAGGTCTTCTTCCATATTTAATTGAGCAATTCTTTATTCCTTGGTTCCAAATACAGGCATGAAAAGAAAAAAGCTTGTGCAAGCTATCACCAAATTAATTAAACAATTAATTTATCATTACATTATCTTTATTATCAACAAGATTCAAAATTATTCATGTTAATTGACTAATTCAATTAAACAGTATCACATGCATCAATTCTATTATCATCAAATTACAACAACAACAACTATATTCTTTATACATTCTGATTTACCTTTTAGAGAATTTGTTATAAATAAATCTTGGCTTAACGTTATCTACTAATATCGAACAATAATGTGAAGGTAAATATTAAAAGGGTTATATATCAAATTATCTATAAAATAATGAGTTCAATCATTATCAAAGTATACAGCAACAACATCATATCGATACCAATTTCATTAATGTGGTTCATATACCTATTAATTCTATTTTATTACGATACTATGGGATAAATCATGATATCTCTAAAATTTAACATAAATAAAGAGAATATAATCCGCCCCACTAATTGAAAATTTAATTTATGTTCATCACATGATAATATGTCTTTGAAATAGATCATGATCAACTATCCCACAATAATTGTATCCACTGGAGGATGACGCGACACAACTAGGCCAACCAATAACCATGAAAACACTATTAGAAACATAGATATCACACACCATAATATGGAAAAGATAAAAAGAAGGAATGTGATCTATGAAACCTCCAAAATGGAGGCGTACCATACGTTACATCGAAGATAGTTCACTGCAGTTTGATGGAAGGAGATAGTGATTGTTCCTTGATGATTGAATATCGAAATCACTGAATGGAGGGTTGTCAGGTCGACTTGGATTGAAGGAGAGCCGCTATAAATTTAGGCTAGAAAAACCCAATATTTGGAAAACCCATAAATCATATTGCCTTGTTAAATTAGGTTATTTGTAATTGCCTTTCACAAGGTGTAGTGACTTAAGGATCAGTTTCTCCGAAAAATATTTCACCTCAACACTATATTTTATTTTTTTAACTCTAAAACATTTCATAATGTGAATCCCCATTTTACATAGTGAATAAACCATGAAACAGGATTTCATGTTGTGTAATGTTGTTACATGATGTATAATCCCTTCCTTTAATCATTTAATTAACCTAAATTCTCTGAACTTCTTTTGAGCCACCTCTGAATACTTCGATCTTTGAAAACATGAAAAGGGTGGATCCATTTGGATCTGAGCCCTTATATATAATTTTAAATGAGGATTAATAGAACTAGCTAATTTAGTTTCCTAGAGAATTAATTATTTTAATGTGTTCTAACTAATCAACTTCTTGGCATATGTTCCATTCCCTTCATATAATCCAAAACCATAAATTCATTATGTTCACTGATATTCTTATGTAGGTTGTTATTACAAAACCATATACTAAATAATTTATACATTCATACCCAAATTGAATCATTTATATTTTCACACATGTGTTAAATAACATGAAAAATAACCTCAAATCTATATAACCAGTCAAGTCATTATGTTTTAATCCAAATTTCAAGAACCGTGGTCCCACATGATTTATCACCATTCACGAATTTATTTCTTATTATTATAGTAACACAATTTGAATAATGTTTTATGGAATGTATAATAAATAAGTTTTATCAACCAATTAATCGAACTTCAAATTTTATCTAGACATCAAATAATCATATTAAGGTTTTTTTCATCCCATATAAAATCTATATAATGATAGAAATATGTAATATAGTCAAGCTATCAATTTTAATTCATATAGTATATTTTTCACTGTGAATAAGGATCATCCACATTCCAATTTTGCAAAAATAGTTATATAAAATTTATTAAATTTTAGTAATTCATTCCTGATGAATAAGAGAGTCTAATTCCCATGAACAACCAATCAAATAATTCATACATATATAAATACCAATAATCAATCCAAAATTCTTCATCATTGTGTTATAGTAAGATAAAATTACAATAGTTATCCATATGGGGAATGAAAATACTATAATCTAAAAATGATAACAAATATAATGTATTGGAAATCAATTGATTGATAAATTAAGAGTTGGTAAAAAAACCAATAGAGAGATAACTCTATGATAACCTCTATCTAATGAGGATCAATGGGTCTTATAAAATGGTAAAATAGTTATTTCCCCAAAAAATTAACTATATTTCCTTATAAATATGATAGGATCATACCGCATTGATGCTATCCTCCAAAAAATGGTTAGTGATTCCAAACTAATTGTAGGGATATTAGTTATCCCAGTAGATATCTGATTATGTATTCTTAGATAGATAGGGGTCCATATATAATTTAACCACCATGTTATCCCTCCTTCCACTATATAATATTCCCAGGAATCCCAAAGGAAAAATCCCATAAAATCTTAAATATATTTTATTGTAAAAAAATATTAAACATTAAATAACATTAACCTTAGGTTTGTTAGAATCCCCCAATACAGACTTTCCATTCAACAAAAGTGTCTATATGGGTCTTCTCTAAACAAAAAAATAAATTACACTTGAAAACCCATCCCTTATTCCCAAAAACATCATAGATACAAATATTTAGAGGAAAACCATGTTAAATATGTTTCATATCCTAAAACATAACATTTTCTCTCTAACCAATAATATAAACTATTCATTACTAAAAGCATTTATTTGTTTATATCTCCACAACCTCTATATCAGTAAAAATATTCATGATCATCCCTTATTTCCATAATTAAACAAAAAAACCTAATCATACATTCCTTGATGGATTTTAGTATGAGCAAAATGTAAAGTAACATTTTCTATTTGTTCTATTATCCTAAATTTAAAAAGAATTTGGTTTTAGATTTCAATGTTTTTGTTTCAATAGATACCTCAATCAGGTCGACACCATTATGAGTAGTTGTTCAGAAAATATTAAAAATAACTATATATTCTATATGTTGGAAAATTAAACTCTTATTAACATATTTATAATTTTCCTCTAATAAAAATAAATTAACCAATTCAAAAAATTGATGAAGTATAATTGCTCAGTTTTTACCGAATCTCCTATATAAAGACAATATAGTGTTGATTATTTCACTTACCACCAAGACACTCAAATAGAGCCATCTAGATCAATTCATGAAATTTATTATAATACGTTATAACATCAAATCAGTATGGTTATCCCATTTATTTTTAAAATCAATCATATTTGATATTTTTATGTTTTCTTGAATTTTATTTTTCATCTCTATATTTTTTCATCATGAATACGATATGATGTACCCAACATAAAAAGATAACATTTTCTTTTGATTTATATAAATTAATATTTATCTAAATGATATATCACAACCTGTAATTATAATTAAATGAATACCATGAAATAACATGATAACTATAAAATATCATAATCAAATAATCCACCCTAATATTCGAGTATTTTTTTATATCAAATAGGAAAAAATTATTCCACATTTATATACCAATCAAGAACAACCCACACCACATATCAACTCCTATATGTCATTATAGTTCTATAAATATTCATTTAAATACAACATCCCACATACACATGGGCATGCGAACATGAAAAAATAAACCACCATGTTTATTTAATTAAAAATATATCAAATTATAGGTAAAGCGTCGAGTATAATAATCCAAAAACCCATCTTCATATAGAACAATAAAAATAATCACAGGAGGTCATGATGTATATTTGATGATCATAGGTGAACTACTCATTTTAGAGAATGGGAGTTACAAATTATTTCATCAGAAATTCATTTTAAAAAAACAAATATACTATATAAATAAAAAATCATTTACCATCCAAAGAAAAATCTTGATAAATGGTTATCTTCCATCATTAATTATCACATCACAAGATAGTATAGATTATATTCCTATATATCTTTCACATGAGCCACTAATCTGGTTTGGTTGACCATAGTGAATTGGTTACAATTCCATTATCATTATAAACACTAATTAATTATTGTATATAAATTTATATTTGGTAATAATCTTCTTATAATGTTTAGGTTACATGACCATATATTTTATAATAATGATAAGACATAAAATCAGTTCCTTATAAAAACCCCATTTAAACAGTTAATGTCTATAAATAATTTTCCAAAATCCATTATTTTTTATATAAGTCATAATTAGATGTATTATATCATAAATATACATTTTATTAGATGAAAATCTAACAACGAGAAGAACATCAAACCAATAACACATATCATAAATTACATTAGAAAACTCCATATATATTGTAGTGCAGTTCTTAATATTGGGTTGTGAATGACGGGAAAAAAAGTGACATCCATGTCAACATGCATCACTATATCCCACAAAAATGTCCAAAAACATAAAAATATATTTTATATTAAGTGTTATGGTTTAGAAGATTCAAATGATGAGTTTACTCCAACTTATACATTAGTTCTAAAAAACATCTATGCGGTTAACTATGAACTCAAAAATTATTACCCTCATTTTTAGTTCAATCATTATGTTTTAGAACATCCATTTGTATTCAATAAAATACATTATATTTTAATCAAAACAAAAAATTGATTGAATATTAATCATGTTATTAATTCATTCCCATGTCTACTGTATATCCACCATATCAGGATCTACTTCCATTTTTCATTATCGATAAAATAAAGAAAATGTATCTCTTGCATACTGATATGAATATTATATATCCTTTAATAATGATGATTCTATAGATTTTTACAGAACACAATATCAGGTGGTTCGTTAAATATGTCATTATCCTATGAGAATATCAATATTTCATTAGAAAATGATTTTTAGGTAGTTATGAAATTTATGGTTCATAAAAGGCAATACCATCATTTGTGCATTCATAGAAATGAAGGACGTAATTCAAAAATTGTTTAATTAGTACCTATATAATTATTTTTTCCTGAACATCCCTTCCATAAACTTATTTTTATGATGGAAATTTTATAATGAAATTTTGAGAATCAGCAATATCCCTTAAACTAATCAAATTGTTCATATATCCTTGTAGTTGATACCTAATCATTAGTATAAAATTTTATTATGTCTCCAAATAGATGAAATGTGAATATTATCCTCTACATCCCTTGAAAAGAGAATAAGATCATCATATTGAGGTGTTCTTGATATTTTAATACCCATCACTATATATCATAAAGAATTATTTATCACTCCTTAAAATCATCACATGTTATACAATTTTGATGAATAAAATTCATTGGTTCCATTGAAATGATATAAATATGCATCAAAATCAGTCAATGAAGAAGAAGAATAAATATTTTTCATAGAAAACATTTCATTAATGGTCCACCACATATTGAAAACTGTAAGAAGTAATCACTTCATATTATATAAAATAAATGTTTTCCACCGACAATATAACGATCCCAGTTTTACTATGTACATGTCCCATTATGACTACTCAAAAATTTATTTATCCGTAACAAAAACACATTTCCCTTAGGAGTGATAAATGACACCTCATAGCTATACATGTATTTGATATATTGAAATCAATTATCCTATCTCTAATTAATATATTACCATAAATGTAATTTATAGAAATAAATATCCCATTGATGTTTCAAATTTTCAATCACTATATGACACAATCAAAATCAATAAATACAATACAATTTCATTCAAGATGATAAAAAAGTTAAAAAATTCTTCAAAACCATTGGGTCAAATTAAATCCCTAAATATATTTTTTATTGATACATTAATGAATAATATGGTAACAAATATGAATGTTTATAGAAATCCTTAAATTAATATAGTTCCTCTCACCATTGAAGATCCCTCTCCCATGTCATCTGAAAAATGATTAACCATATAATTTCTACCTTGATTAGATATACAGTCTATCCCACAATATTTATAGATATATTGATCCAATTATTCATTTAAAATATTAACCATTTTCTAATATTATTATCATAATCTAAGGTATGATTATCTTGTATCTTCATAATTATCAATTAGTCATCCCCCTAATAAATCTCGATATATATTAATCTACATAGATTATATGACTGACCCTATCTATGATATCCTATTGATTTCTTTTATGTGAACCATAAGACACTCTAAATATAAAATAGTTCATAGACTACTAAAAAATATGTGGTGATATACCCTCTAAAGCAAGTAGATACCAAAATAGTATGTCCTTATATAGAAGGAAATAAATAACCCTAAAATTCACATGATTCCAATTATCTCCCTATAATAACTCTTAATTTTTATACATCATAGATCCATTAATTCTTCCTTTAACTCCACTAGAATTCCATCTCATAGGTCCATCGGTATTGGGAATAATTAATCCATCCATCAGTTCTTCAAGACACTTGTCGATTATAAGAGCCATGCGAGTATGTTTTTGATAGATTCTTTTTAAAATTTACTTATCTGGTGACCTCACCACATTTCATAACACGATTTCAAATTTCCTAGCCTATTGATTATCATTCATTTTAATGTATGATGTTTATAACTAGACATAAAGGGGAAGGAAATTAACTTTTTTGTTAGATTGGAAGGCCAGTTTTGAGGTTGAGAAAATAAAATTTACTTCCGAGAGTTGATGGTGTGATGTGTATTTTAAATAAATTAAATTAAAATAATTATATTAAAATTAAAATGTAAATAAATTAAATGAATTGAAAAAGCCTTATTTATATCTTCCAAATAGTATATGAAATATTTGCAGTGTTAGAAACATAGTAAACATAGGATCCTAATGCGCCTATACCTTCGATGTTGATATAATAAAAATATTTCATATAATTTTTCCTATGTATGAGAATATTTTCAGAAAAATTAAATAACTCAGAAATGGTGCATCATATGATAAATTTGAGACAAACATTTGGTCTGAAACGTCATGTTTATCCAAGGAAAGGTAAAACCATTTCCAAAATCATTTGTATAGTCATATTAGACAGGAAGATAATTTATTTGGATTTAAAATAATTTTTTGGGTTGTAACTTTTTTTATTAATTTTACTATAAATAATAATATTATTTGTGTTGAAGAAAACAAAAATGTTCTTACACAATTAAGAAAATTTATAATATTTCAAATTATATGTGGGAATTATAACAATTTTGATATTATTATATTTTCCAATTAAATGATAATGTGAAATTAATATTTATTGATTAGTTGTTATCTGTTTTTAATGGGTCCATTCATTTAAATACAAATGCTGTCATTTTTGGCTGGTATTAAATAATAATAATTTAAATTATTGTACTTATTATTATATTGGGATAAAACATTACTGTATATATATAAGATGTTTAAATATTTGGGGATCACATATATATGTATATATATTCATGTGTGGGTGTATATATAAACATATATAGATGAGTTTATATTTAAGTATAACATGTATATAAATATAGGTGGATATTTATTATTGGGATAGATAAAAAAATATAAATTTCCCACATATATTCTATTGTATGTGAAATATATTTTCTTCATAGTTTTAATGAATGTATTTATTGAACTATTCATAGAGGTAAGTTTGACATAGATTTTTTAATGATAATAAAACTATGATGTTTTTATTATTTTTAATTTGGGAAAATAATATTGGTGTATATATATTTAAATTAATTATTTATATATTTATGTGGGTGTATGGACATGTGTCGATAAATATTTTTTCTACATAACATGCAAGCGTGTTATGACTCTCAAGCTGATAATAACTTATTTAAGTAGTTTCATAAGATTTATATAAAATTATATAGTGTGATCTAGAGAAAGGTTCAAGTAATATTAATTAAACATGATTTAAATGAATAAAAATATATTTAAACTAGACAAAATATATGAAAAAAAATGAAAATAAATAATAAAATAAAAATTCAGATAAGAGAGGTGACAAAATAATTAAAATTGGTTTAACTATTTGTATTATATTTCTTTATTTTCCCTTCACATCTCTTTTATTTTATTTATATTTTATTTTAATCACTTTTTTTATATATTTTCATTTTTCATTTTTTCTCAAATTTTATTATATCATTCGAATTTTGTTGTTTATTCTTTTCTCTTTTCTTCTCACTCATCTCATTTGTGTTTTACCCCCTCCTCTTCAGGTGGTGTTCCACACCCCATAAAGACTTCTAAAGCCCACCACACCATTGTCTCTTCTCCATTTTCAATTTAGTATGAGGTGTTGTGAAGTTCTTAGTAAAGATACTCTTCTACACTATGAATCATGAAGTATCATCCAATATCTGTCACCTAATATTCAATATAAGGGCTTAACACAAAGTTATAATTTTTTAAAAAATTCAACTAATTTCTTTTATTTTATGTCATATCATGGGTTGTCATGGGACGAGGGATATATTACAAGAATGACGTAGGACATTAAAGATCTTTCTCATCATTTCATTGCAATATTCAATTCTCATAATTGTTCCAAAAATTGGTTCCTACTGCGGAATATCAAATAAAACCTAATAACATAAATAAACTGCCTAGCATTGATCTGTGTGACCTTATATTAATGTGAAACCTTCCTAGGATGCCTCTAAGTCATTGGAAATCACTTTAGGTGTACCAGAATAATAGAAATGATCATACTATTAGCATAAGTTCATTAAATTATCAGGTATGTGAGTTTTTTATACATTAGGTTGATGTTTAAATTGAATATAATTATTTAGGGTGAATTATTGGCATAAATACTTTGTTTATCATTTTTTATGTGCGTTGTTTTTATTTAAATTCTGTAGATTATGTTTAGGATGATAAATTCCTTGTACTGTCTAACTGGATTTATGATGATGGAATTGATTGTTTACATAAATAAATGATATTATGAATGTTTTCAATGATATATATGTAAATGTTCCTCCCATATTATTTGTAGGAAATTACCTAGTCGAGGGAACCTATGTTATATATTATGAAACCTCGATTTGACTCACTATACTTGATAGGTTATAACACGATGCGCCAGAGAATAGTTGTTTTATGATAACAAGGAATGTGATCCCGCAGACATTTCACATACTATTATGTGACACCAATTCTCTAAGGGACAAACTAGGATAGACCTGTTCAAAATATAGCTTCAAAAAACATGGTTAATAATTTTTACCTTAGGTGAGACTCTCGCTACATACTCATGGTTACCATACCACACGAAATACCTAGGATTCTGAATTGAATCGACTTGGATGTGTTTGGTGGAATTGGATAACTGATTGGATGTATAACAGAGATACCATCATGATGGTATAGGACTCTAAATTTGTACTTTTCTATTTTAATATAAATGGTTGAGATTATTTTATGGATTTTGCATTGATTTATCCTTATAAATATATGATGAATGTCTTGTTCCTTTAGTTTTCATTATTTTCACATCTGGAATTGACACTAGGTATTATCACAACCCTAAGGCATGCACTATTTATATATTTTTTATATTATGTCGTCTTGGTTATATTTTTATTCTACATTACCATGTATCTTTTTTAGACTACATGCAATGGTGGAAGTAGGTTCTATGGGATGGGTGTCCACTTTGTAAACCTTAGAATGTTGTAGTGTTTTTAATTATTTTAATTATTTTATTATAATACATGGAAAATTGTTATTTCATTACGACACAAAATGGAATGGTTTATAAAAAATAGGTTCTAGCCTACTGAGATTATATATCACCCTATGTTCAGAAATGTTTTGGTACCCGAGTAGTCACTATGTCTGCAGCTATGGATAGAGGAAAGAATGACACTTCCAATTCCTTATTGTATTTTTTTGGAGCTTGGGGGTAGAGCACATAGCCTCTGCTCGGGATATTGTGTGGAAGATTTTGTTCTTTTT
Organism: Viscum album; assembly: GCA_963277665.1. Lineage (NCBI taxonomy): Eukaryota > Viridiplantae > Streptophyta > Magnoliopsida > Santalales > Viscaceae > Viscum > Viscum album. The sequence continues at coordinate 788,989,506 of OY728131.1, read as the reverse complement.
GTGTTTTTTCAATATTTATTAAATACCAAAAACCATACCCTTACACTTTTATTATTACTTTTTAAATCATACATTCACATCATCTTGATATTTATTATGAATATTCATCTTTCAAATGTTATTTACTTTATGGGTTCATTTATCTGCTTCTCCTAGTGTGTGTTTCTATTCATATTTCTTATGAAATATTCTCTATTATCTTATTATCTTACACCATGATATACATTTTTCCTATGAGTTAATAGTATTCACATGTACATACCCAAGGCACATGCTGCTATTCAGCTTCCTCTAGCATTTGGTGAGAAGAGCTTTAGCTCTTGTTGCCCACTGTCTTGGGGAACATTTTAGAGGCACTGGGGAAAGACACTACATTCATAGACATTAGAGGTTTTAAAAATTGTAACTCCATATACTCTGTAATATTACTATACATTTATAACACTCCATATTTATTCTCCATATTTTTTATTAATGGACATTACCTTATATACTCGAGAAATATGTTGATGATGATGATTTCCTTGGGGGACCCCCATGATAGCCCCTCTACCCATATTTACTAAAATATCACCCACAACCATGTCATAGTATACCCTTGAGACATGTAAGAATGTAACATAAGTATTAAATTGTTAGGAGTCTCAATAATACCATTAATCAGATTGATTATCACAATCTAGTACATCACATCTAGATGACTTCATTTTTCTTTTAATGCATCATGATGTAATAACAGTTATCCCTAGAATAAAATGAACTATTTTGGATACAACTCAATTTTATCCTCTTCCCCAAACTACTAATAAAGAACTATTGGATGAATTGTTTTATAACTAGGAAAATTGTCACAACTTGTAGTACATTACTAGACATATACTGATATATATGTTATGTAAAAAATAAGAGTATATACTAATACACGAAACTCTTTTCCTAGTTCTATGGTTAGTGAAATGGGATATCAGATATGAATTATCTATGATTTTTTAAAAATACAAAATCTATAGTTTCATTGATATGATAAATAAATAAAAAAGTTATGTAATTAATATAAAATTCTAACCCTAGGAAAAACAACCTAACAATCTCACTATGGTTATTATGAATACACATCCCAATATAGACCAGGCTTAAACATATCAGTTTATGCAACTTTTAATCAAGATTATTCAAATTAAAATATCTAACATGGTTAGGCTAAATATATCACATTCATTATGAAGAAAGCATATGAGCATATGTGTGTATCCGTGATATAGGAACTAAACTACAATTTCCTAGTATATTTTATGGAATACAATAATATTTATCCCCACAATTATATGAATATAATCAGATTAATAGTAATAAAAAATTTTTAAAAAAAAGTAAAACATCCCTCGTATCTCGAAGTACCACCATACATTTTTTCCCATGCACTAAAAATATTCAAACTACAATATTTCATCCATCCTATCTCAATAATATGATATCCCAAAAAATACATTATAATATTGCATAGAAAATTATTTTTTTTATCTTGACCCAAATCAGTTGGTCTGGGATATAAATCAACTATGCCTAATCCAAATATCTTCATATGTTAGAGGCTTTTGACCTGTCGTAAGGGCCTGTGTGGAAATGTTGGGAGAATTTACGATATGTTGTAGATATTCAAAAATGATTAAAATAGTTCAATAACAATAAATATCATTATCAATAATGACACAAAAAATATATAGTATGAATAAAAGTCAGGAATACAATACCCAGATAAGAAAATGATGGCATAGAATAGTAATATCCTGTTAATAGGATGAACACATATTGTGGACTAGTTTACTAGAATAAATTATTTTTATAATTATATTTACGGAAAGACAAAAATTGTTTTTTCCTAATATTATCATAATACAATGTACACCACCTTATCAAATAATAGATATTGGTATCTTTCCTTTATTGATATTCCTTTCCATAATGTTTTAATGTTAACTTATATTCTCATGTAGTGTGTGAGTACAAAACAATGTAGGACTACACTAGTTAAACCTTAACAGATGTATAAAAAAATTGTATATATAATAGTGTATTGAAATTCTAGAAATGAAATATAAATATCACATAAAATGAATGAGTCATGATGCACTATCCATGATACCACAAATCCATGTCCACCCAGATTTCGCCCAATCTGATGTGATATTCTATTTCCTGTCAGATGCATGAACTGAACAAGATAGTGCAACTCACCATAAAACATAAAATTATCATCAATGGATATACCCAATTGTATCAAATGTAGGAAAAAAAATTTATCTCATGATACAATCATATAATGATGTGTTACGATAATATAATCCAATATTGTTTTCATTTATCAATCACTCACTCAACCATATCAAAATTTATTATCATAATATATGTCAACATTCACATAAATATAATTTTGTAGTTTTTTATAGAAAAAAATTTCTACCACATTTACAACGAAAATATATATCAATATATAAATGTTTTTACATTGCATAATCATTTTGAAACATCATGATGATGTCCAATTGTGAAGAAACACTAACCTGATTGACCTTGATAAATAAAATCCTAATGATTATCTCCTAATACATCAAAATATTGGTTTAAAATCGATGATGTAAGAGGAAATAATAAAAAAAATTGGATATCCATAGACCAAGAAAATTAATAATTTCTCCCTAAATGACACTTCAAATGTTGTTGATAATATGTTGACAAAAAAACTCTCAAAAGTACCCCCATGTTTATTAGTTCGATAGAGGGTGAGTGAGAATGAGTTAGATTTAAAACTAGGGCATCTAGTGAAATTAAAAAAATAACCATACAATAAAATCATATATAACTCAAAAAATAGCCAATGGACACCACATGAAATATAGTGATTCACCAAATGGCATGTGGTAGATTATTAGATATCTTGTGTGTCTAGAAAACCTATAGGGCTTATGGTTTGCCTACTGATTTAACAATGGTCCCTCATTAGATTGTTGATGGTCCGTATAGTATATTTTCTATATGTTAGAAGGCATATCTCCAATACCAATTCATGAGACTCACTGATAACCTCATCAAACATGTATTAAATATATATATGATTAGGCATAAATTTAATGGCAAGACACCAAAAATAATCAGGGATATATATGGGATACAATTCTTACATAACAACTAAATTGTAAAAATATTCTAATTGAGAATCAAAAAATTGGACAACCCCCTCAAGAATATAAAATCGTAGGAAAATCCTCATTATGCCTTCACATATAAAAGTTCTATACCTAAGGATCATATTTTCATCAATCTATGTATAATAACATAATCATTCCATGATTTGTAAAAAGTATCCCATAGTGATTTGGAATAGTTATATAGAAATCATTGTGTATTATATTTAGGGAAACTATTTATTGGCTTTTACAATAACATTATTTATCTAGGCCCATTTTCAATTTTAAAAATATTTAAAAAACACATATAGGTCCATTATTTGTGGGTATCATTCGGTACTAGTATTCCAATTCTCTTAATAAAACCTATATAACAATGTACTAAATAGTCATTATTATTGAACATCTCATCAGAGATATAGATGAACTATAAACATAATAATAAAATATTGTGGTTTTTTGAGTAGATTTCTACTAGCATGAAATGTGTTAAAATTATCGTTTAGGTAATTAATGAAACAATAAATACTTTATATTTTAACCAATGATATGAATCCCTAGAATGATGTTTTATTCAATTTAAATAAACTATTACAAACTAAATCATGTATATGACCCTTTTCCATTAGTATAAGTTGAAAAAAAATTAAAATAATAAAATATAAATATAAAAATTCAATATGAATCCGGATAGATAAAATAAATTCAATAGAATAAATGGAAACCATGAGAATAAATCCCATTAACAAATTTAACTATACATCCTACTAAAGCAATTGTTCTCGATGATAATATATGATGTATATCAAAACAGCCAACACATTCAGATATGAAATACCTTACATCTTCCTAAAAAATACATAAAATTTTATTATGATCAAATATCAGATATCAGTTAAAATAAACAATCATAATTCATTGTAATTTCCCATATCAAGATAATGATGTATGTTTAGTAGACTAGAGATTTCAATGGACTAAGGTGAACTACCATGTATGCTAAAAGAAATAGGCAAGTAGTGGGGGTCTATGGAATTATTATGGGTGGGAGAAAAGTACATATAAATTTGTAAAATAATTGAAAATAATAAATCATCATCTATAGTAATGAACATAACAGTACACTAAAGAAGATAAATACAATGAAATCAATAACAATAAATGTATCTCTAAAACAAATAGTCATGAAGTCTCACTATCTATCTACTAGGCTGAAAACTTATTAAAAATTATATAGCTAAATATATTACTTGTATAAGATTTTATAGTAGATCCCTAAGACTCTCTTAATGCTAATTTATAGTCTATTAAATATATCTATTTCTAACATGAATTCCAAGGCCAATACCTAACCTAAACCTACAAAATAGTTGGATTATTTGGAACCCATGTACATTTTACATGGAAAAGGTGTGTGAATATCACAAGAAATTTCACTAAAAATATTTTATAGTATATAACTAGTATTAAAATTATTAAATATGATATTCACCAAAAATAAATTAATTATAAAAAATATATTCTTCAAAAATAAATATCGATAAAAAATTAAATGGTTATTAAATGAAACCATAAATCATCCAATACAATATTTGGATCATGCCAATGAATCTCAAAGAGTGTCAAATAACCATTAATTCCAATACCAGGACCAATTTCAATACTATATCAGATGAAATAACCATATACTATGATATATCAAATCGAATAAACACAATATCTGAGAAAACATATGGATCCATGGAGACCATGAAATCCATCATTTGTTAATTGGTTTTAATATGATCCAGATAATATTATTTGAGATCTTCAATAGTAGTAAAGAGTGGACATTTAATTTTAGGATATAATCCTTATCATTATATATTGATCCGGAATCATCCCAAAACTCTATAAATAATATTATGTATTATATATTCCTGAGGAATCATCACAAATTACTAAGAGTCTAATCGGGGTAAATCAATCATATAATGAAAAATAAAAAATTATAGGGGTTTATAATTAATAATAATCAACAATATGTAGGTATATAGGACATTTACCAGTAGAAAATTGATGAAATCAGCTTTAGGTAAATACTTAATAGAGGTTATTAGTTCCTTCCAAAACATATCACCGGGTAATGTAATATAATGAAGCCTAGATCAGAAAAACTTTTTTGGTCATTCCTGTGTAACAATTGTTGTTTTCAAAATATTAATGGTTCCAAAACTAGATTCATGGTCTTAGGTGACATATGAAATTATCATTACCAATTCCTAAACATTATTTATGAAGTGTTTGTGAATGAATAGGGAAGCCACATGAATCCCCTTGTTTTCATCACATCATAAACACTATTTCATGGATTCCATATCAAAAACATGCATCATTTGGTCAACACCAAACATTACGATGGAATAGTGTCCCTTATAATGCTCATGTTATCATCATGGCCTCAATATAGTATCCTGAAATTCTTATGAGAACATCTCTAAAGATAATAGACAATGGGGTTATTATTACACAATACATCTGATTTTCATTATAAGAACCCAAATTATAATCAATCTATCACATTATTACACACCTAGTTAACCAAATATTATTAGTTGAGGAGGAATCATCCCACATTAATCTCACTTACCCATGACATTATGTCATCTAATAATTTGTCCTTATCTTACTCATTCTAAATAGTCATTATCATTCACTCAACTCCACGATGAAGAATCAAATTCACTTTACTAGCTCATATTGGATCAAGATAAGACATTTATATTTCTACCCTCTAGGTAAGTGTTTTTATATTCAAAGAAATATAATCATGGTATCATCCCCTGATGATCATGGGAATTTATCTAGGGATCATGTGTCCTTAGTAGAACATTACATACTGTAAAATGCAATTAGATGGTATTAATTTAAATAAATAAAATTATATAATAAAATTATTTGAATCACTTGATATGGATAGATAGATTATATAACATTAATATATAAAAAATTAATAAATAGTATAGTGTAATTTTATAAAGGGAATGTTCTTAAATTCAATTATTTTTCCACATAATTTTATCATTTTATAGCTATTTCGATTCTCATATAATCCATGTGGCCACCTCTCATCATCTTGTGGCCCAAAAACTAGAAAAAATAATGAATTTATATAATTATAACCACCATATAATAAAATAAAAAAATTAAAAGTAATGTTTTCATAATTTAATATAATATTATAGCATAATTCAACTATTCATAATAACCAAATATTCACCTTCGACTATATCAACAAAATAACTATAATCAAAGGCCTTTAGAAAATCTATGAATTACTCTCGATCAAATATTATCCCAAATCATGATGGTGTGATGAAATGTAAACATTTCATATAATTTAATTTATCTAAAAAACTATATAAAATCATTATCAAGATATTCTTCAAACTACAAGGAATGTTATGGCTTCAAGATAATATATATGGATGTCATATCACTATGATATATGAATTACCTATAAAATTGACAATTCCACAATTCTGTTATGGTATCAAAACCAATAATCTGAAAAAGGAGATAAAAGTCATTAGTAATTCTAAGACGAGGATAATGGGAGGAAGAAAGAGGATGGTTACACCCTTAATCAATGAAAAATTGAACAATATTTTAACAGAATATAAAGTATTTTAATGATAATGATATGGGTTTTTTCCAATAGATCATGCTATAGTTTTGAGGGGTAGTGAATTATCTTACAAAATCATTGGGGGGTGTGATTTTAAAGCATTTGATGACATACATGGTTTGTACACAAAAATCACTACACTCTAAATTAAATATGATGGAGAAAATATATATTTAATTCCATATCACAAGGATCAGTTTTATGGTATACCAAATAATGAAATGTCCATGAATTTTGAAATTATCTTGATAAAAACATTTCCAATATTTTCCATAACCATGTGAAAAAGATGTTCCTTGTAACATATCCAAATTACAATGATTTTTCCCTCTAATATTGTCATATAATCTTCCAAACTATATTCTTACTATTGTGAAAAAAAACATTCATTATAAAATCAAGAAAAATATATCAAAATTTAAGGGTGTTTAATAATTTTTCATAATCTATTACCATCAAATACTTCTCTATATAAAGAAACAACCAAAAAAATTACAACTTGATGCTTTTTAAAGACTCTTTATGCCCATAGGATTCTCTCCTTCTTAAACACACACCAAAAACATTATCTTAATAGCAATCCATATCATGGTATTTTAAAAAAATATAAATTTTAAAATAAATACATACTCCATATTTATAAAATTCCAATTCTATTTAAATTTCCCAACATCAAACTTAGATGATTTTGTAGGTTAAAGATATAAGAATTCTATTAAAGGATGACATGAATTTGTCACAAAAGTATAATATGTGGTTGAAATTGCTACTAATTTTCCATCATCAACCAAAACAATTAACCAATGAGTGTCTATTAAATCACATGGTGATGAAATTATTCAAATTAAACAACATAGTTTTTAAAATTTATTTTCTATCTATATTGATGACTAATGACCTTACCATAGTCAGTTGTAGTTATATAATTATATATCACTTATTTTATAATTATGATGATTCTATGAGATTTTTTTTATCCTTTAACTCACTTTAATTCTCTATCCATGTTGTTCAAACATTCCTTTTAATAATACACTTCAATATAAAAAATACACATTAAATTTTATCAATAGGTTAAAAAACTTTTATAGAAATGATTATTATGATATTATTCCATCTATTATATAAAATAATCCTAATATTTTCTTCTTCATAGTCTATTACTATAATATATGTAATATTTTTTCTCATCATATATATTATATAACTCAGACATATTTTATTAAATTTAAATAAAATAAAATGTATATTTATAATTAAAAAATATTAAAACATCAATTATAATTTGAATGATCATCCAGATATTCCAATCCCTTATTCGATTGAATATTAAATTTAATAAATTATTAATTTTATAGTTACAATTGTAATGTGAGAAAAATACATATCAATAAAATATATTTAATTATCAATACATTATCATCACCTATCAACAAAATATTTTTTAAAATTTTATTAGTTAAACTATTCAAATATATTATTAATAATGAGAAAATATATTATTTTTGGTTTTTTTAAAATATTGGATTTTTTCATTATTAAAATTTCTATATGTACTAATGTTTAATTAAATGTTGGAATAGATACATTAAATTGAAAAATTAATCTCTTATGAAATAAATGACTTAATAAGACAATTCATTATATATCAAACCATTATTTCTATTTTAATAAATGTATAATCCATCATGAATCATTATTTCCATAAATTTATGAATAACAATGAATTATATAAAACAATATTACATTAAATCGATTAAGAAGCATTAAATTTGTTATATCAAGTAAACATTTCTATATATCCATATAAATCATTTATTACTCACATAATCCATAATATTTCATCTATCATGAACCAAATTTATCTTTTACATTTTTTATTATATCACATTTACATTAAAAACATAAATATTATTGTTAAGATATTAGTTAATAATTGGATATTTTGTTTTGTATTATGAAAATAATCCCCAATATGCTGATAGTTATTATTATATCTATTTATTTAAAAATTATTACTTTATATATATTGGGTGGATATAATGTGACATCATATTATTGTTATGTATCTCTGTATAATATTTAATTTTCTAAACACTTACACATATTGAACTCATTTTAAATTTTCCCAATCAATTCCTTATTTATCATTGTGACATATTAGGAACACCGAGTTCAATTATATCACATCATGATAAAAGAAATAAACCATAAAATTCATCATATGAAATTTAATTATCTTCAATTTTAATACGAACTCTTGTAAACTCATTGGAAATAAAAAATTGTTGATTGTTTATCCATAATAACTATTTTGAAAATAAATTGATTTATATTGAAATCAATGAAATATACACTTTTATGAGATATAAAATAAAAATTAATATATTTTTATTAATATCATACTATTCATTTAAAATTAATTCCATAATAATAAATTTGAATCTTCTTTTCAAAGTCTTAATGTTATCAAAAAAATATGAAATCCAACATTATGACACATACCAAAAATAAGATATGATTTTATTTATGAATTTTTTGGAGTTATACTCTTTATTCTAAATGGAATTTAATTAATAAAACAATAATTATATAATAGTATAGTAAATTATTATGATTAAAATAATAATATTTTATATTTTAATGCTATTTTTTATTGATTGAAAATTAATAAATATCACACATTTGAATCATTATGATGGATTTTATCCTTTTTCTTACACTAAACTCCTCAAATCATTGATGTATAAGTATATTTACCCCATGGAGGTTATATACACAAAATTTGATATAATAGGATAAAAAATGAAATGAATATGAAATATCTATATATGATGTTAAGGAAATGACTTCAATCCTACACGAGGCCAAGGATTAAAAAATCATCTATGTGGATGTTGTTTTGTATCAATATCTATAATATATACAATGAGTATAATATAATAATACTTCAAAATTCCTTCACTCCCCTTAAAAATATTTGATAACTATTTTATTTGATGATGAATTATTCATTTGATTTGTGAATAAATGTATATTACTTTTGTGGACACATCAAATAATTATTAAATACTTTATAGTAAAAATAAAATAATTGTATTTATTCTAATATAATAATAATTTATTGAGCCTATTGGGATATAATAAAAATCACACCGTAATATAAAATTTTCATGAAAGCTGATTTATTCAATGAATCCCATGGCACATATATTTCGACAATAAAATGTTCTCCTAGAGATATGGAATAATTTTCTTCAATTAAACATACATAACCATTATCAAGGAATCCCTATAACTACATCACAAATTTCTCCTCATAAATCATTGTATAATTTTATATGTTATTTATATATCACAAAATTCTCATAGATGACAGAAATTTTGGATCCATCCTAGTTTAATGACATTTAGTATATATTCATTAATTATAAGGGATGTCGGTCTTTGAGGATATAAAATAAAAATTATTCCATTCAATATTATTAGTTAATTTTCATTAGTAGTTTTAACCTTACATTACTTAAGATATTTTTTAGAGATATTAATTTATTATTACAGAAATATAAAATGTAAATTTTTTATTATCTTCAATTGTTTCAGAAAATATTTCCCATTTGAGATGTATCAGTGTCTAGTCATTTTGGTTATTTTGATAACATAGAATTTATTTCATCATAGAGATAATGTGAAACATTAATTACTTTTATTACATTTATTAAAACAATTAACATTATTTTTCATCAATAAAATAGTAAATTATATCACGGACATATAAAATTCAAAAATACTAATGTTTTCTTAGTCATATTTACATGGATGATCCTAGCCACATATATTGTATTGAATTTCATTCTATATAAAAATACATACATATATTAATTTCTTTCACTTTATTATTTATTCAACACATATAGTGCTTTATTAAATATAAATAGGATTCTCCATTCACTATCATGATATTTGACATTAGGTAAATCGATGGAAAAATTTATTTTGAGGTTATTTATTATGAATTCTATTTTTAAATACATATGATAAGAATTAATTTTCATCTATTTAATAATATTACCAAGGATGATATGTTTATAATTAATCTCTCTACAGATAAATTTTTGAAATAATAATTACATTATATTAGTAAATAGTATTTAATTACTATTATGGTATTGATTTTTCAAACAGTTCATGCCTTATTTAGCTTATTCATGATAAGTATTTATCTTCAAATGAGATTATTATATATATTCCATTTTATAAGATATAATGTAAATCTCATTTCAATAGGATTAAGAATTTCATTTCAATATTCAATACACTTTAGAGATCATAAGGCTTACAAATTGTTAGAGTACCGAAAACAAAAAATAAACTATATTGTTAGGTTATATAAATTACGACTCGTGTTTATAAACATGGTTTTCTAATTTATAATGAGATTTAATCCCAAAAGATTAATTTCATTTATTTAATAACATCTTTATAAATTTGAAACTATATTATCATAACTTTTCCAGGACTAATCCCTATCAACATCTAGTATTTTTTTATTAATATAAAAATTTTGGAGTTGGTTTAGTAAGGAAGACTTTATCTACTTGGTCTTTAATGTCTAGTTTTTATATATCATATTTATTTTAAAAACAAATCACATGATCATTATCTTGTATCCTATGAGGATCTCTATTATAAAAATTATATTTTCTAGTTTAAGGTGTATGATAAATATATATTCTATCGTTATCACAGTAATAAATGTTCAAACAAATTTTGTAATGAATATTTATAAGGAGTAAGCCCATAAACATTGTATATATTATTTAATTTTCATTTAATTGATTAATATTTCATATAGATTAATTATTAAATTGGGACAAAACCAGTATTTTCAATATTTCTGTCTATATAAAATACATTCATCAATGAATTTATTTAATTATATATTCTCAAATTTCATGGTTCTGGCCATATACACAATGCTATTATACATTCATTAAGATATATTATTTTATTATTCATTAAAAGGTTATATAAATTAGTGATTTACTTATGTTTTTTATTATATTAAATTAAATATATATATATATTCAATCTGATTATGAAATACCATCATTAATAGAGAATAAATACATCTATTCTCATTAAGTATCATGAAACCAATCAATATAACCATTGAATGGTATATATAACAAATATATATATATAATTTAATTCTAATTAGTTAAATAATTAATTGGATAAACTAATAATATTGACCTATGTAAATTTTGAATATGCAATTAAATACATTAGGTTGATTTAACTCTTATATATATTATGATTGATTAGAAATTCCCTAATGAAAATTATTCACCATGTTTTCCTTTAGATATGTTTTTTATATTGTCTTCCTTTATTTTGTAATATCTATTATAACATCATAATTGATCAATATTCTCATTAATGCTTAACGATATTTAATTATCCTATATTTTCCTCAAATAAAATAGAATGTGTAATTCAAAGCCTCAATCATTGATCAATGGATTCATATATTTTTTCTGATTAGGAAATTTACAAAAATATCAATGTTGTTTGCACAGAATCATTTTCTTGTATATTTATTATTTTCACAATATGATATTTTTAATTTTTTTTTTTGAATGAATGATATTTCTTTTAAATTTACCATTATTGGACCCACCTATAATAATATATTTTATTCATTAATTTTTCTTATACACATTTATAATCTCATCAAATTATTAAACCTAATGGTTTCATTTTAAATCTTCATTATTGTTCTTTAGATTTATCTATCTCTTCCTTCCCCATGATATCATTTTTTATATGTATATAGATGAATTCTATCCAACGATACAATGATATTAATATAATATAATAATACTCCTTTTCTAATAATATATCAAATACATAATACAGTAATATATAATAACAAATTAAGAAAAATATTGAGTTAAAATCATTAAAACCTTTTATATAATAATTCAAAAAACAATTAACAATAGTGTGACAAATGATTTATAAATTTAGTTACTCTTTATAGGAGAATGTTTTGTATTTTTGTTTTACATGAAATTTTACATTATTTGAATTTTATTGTTCTTTCAAATAAATTCATGATATTAATTTTATGCAATGAAATAATTTAATTCCAATCATAGTGTGTGATGTTTTTGATAAAAATTGTTTTACATTTTTATGGTTTTTAGAAATATTCAGCTACTATATGAGTTGAATTTTCATATCAAATTATATGTAAGTGAAACCAAATTCAAACATATATATATATATATATTTGATACATGATGTTATCACCATTTTTAATAACATAAATAGTATTCAAATAAGAAATTTTGACAACATATTCCTTAAAAATTAAATTACAAGACAAATTGAAAATGGTAACCCTTTTCCTAGGATCATAAATTTTTTTTCTAATTTCTGATCCTAACATTACACATCAATGAATTTTTTTAATTTATTAGCTTAATTTTTCTATGCGAAATAAATTTTGACACTTTTAGTTTTCTAATAACAACTTGGAAATAGTATTTATCAATTTATATTGTAACATAAAAAACTATTTCACCATATTTATTGAAAATTTAAGCATAATTTTCTTGTCATATCAAACGATATACACTATTATTCATAACAGTCTAAGAAAAATTTAATATTGAAATTTAGGATTATTTTTAGGGCCACAACAATCCTGAATATCAATAATATTTTCATCAGAAGTTATCTTGTAGAATTAGAATAATTTAAATGGAATGTTTTTCTAATATTTTGATTGAGATTAATTTTTTTATGAAATAAAATTTCCTAAATAATCACATATTTCATTTATATTATTTATTTTCATTATAAATTTTTTAAGGGAAATAAAATTTGATTTTCTAAAATCTATAATAATAGAAACTTTAAAAATAACGTTTCTCTTCCAACATTCATTTCTAATTATTTATGTTTCATAACATCATGAAAATGAACTTATGAAATTATTACACATTTACATATTCAACAAAAAAATATAACTATTTATAGTATATATAATACTAAATTGTAAAATTTATTTTAATTCACCTTATATGAATTCTTTTGAATTTTTATTCTCCTTTAATCACATATTTAATTATTTTTTTAAATAAATTATTATTTATAAATCTATAATGATCTGTATATTTAAGTGATTAAATCATTTAATTAAAATAATATGTATAATTCTTATCAACATTGACCAATCATTAAACACTTAATTGTTTCCAAAAATAAACTCAAAGTATAGAAAAGAATATTGAATTATATATAATATACATCGAATGGTTCATTATCCAACATTTACCCATCTTAAAATTGAATATTACTGATTTATATCATTCTATTTAACAAATTTATGTTCTCTTAAAGGATTTTTTTTATAATTTTTCATGATACACAAAATTATTTTACATATTATCATTATAATCATGTATTTCCTTGATAATGATGAAAGAAAAAAATTCCTTATGTTCTTGTTACTCTAAACATTGTTAAAATAATTAAGGACCAAGATAGAGTATTACATTTTACTATAATGCATCTATGAGAATACAAAAGGTGACAATTTCAAGGATATGGATGATAAGGTACATTTCATTCGTTCAATATGAGAAATCCTTTCCCATAAATTTTTTGTACACCTGAATAGTTGATTGTGAGCTCGGTATTATTTTAATTCATATGAGAGATATACTAGAGAAATAATTGTGTTCGATACAAAAATATAGGACTAAATGACTCAATTACATTCACTAAGTTGCGAGTCAATGATTTAAATTATATGTCACTGATAAAATTTTAATGCGTATTCTTAAGTAGTCTCTCAAGTCACCTCATATTTCAATTTATTAAAAACAACTAATTTTTTTTGAGGTTTTATCCTATATATGTAAACTAATCCCCATTCTATGATTTTTGTCATCCCATCCACACCCTCCCCCACACAACTATAGTAATAATTTCATGATTTATGTATAATAATTATTATATCAACGATCATAATATATTTATGGAAACAAATATTTTAAAAATGTATTCAATTTTATTGAAAATTGTGATGAATGATATATTATTAAATAATTTTTAATTGATAAAAAGTTATTCATGAATTATTGGCTGAAAAATGTTCTCTATCAAAATATTATATAAAAATTCATATTTTAGTTTCTTCATATTAATAATATCTTGAAATATTTACAATATTTTTCCACACATATATCTCAACTTTTATACCATTTTTTTCAGACAGTATGCATGATTTGAAAAATTATATCCCATATTTTAAATATAAAAATTCACAACATTATCAACATCATGATTCGAAAGATCATATTCCTTATTTTATTATTATTAACTATCATTTTCATAGAATGTAATAGCAATAATCAAAATATTCAAGGATTACATATATTTCAAATGTCAAGGAATATAATTCAATAATGCCCAATTATATTCATTATCATCAATTAATTATTCACATTTTATATTATATGATGTTAAATATAATACGATTCTTGATATTGTATTTGAGTATTTGGATTATATATTTGGTCTACCAAAATAATAACTTTTCATTAATAATTTGGTTACACTCAAGATAATATATTATTTATTTATTAAACATAATGTTATAACATAACAATTTCATGAAAATCATAGTAAAAACATTTTCCCCCTGAAATATGAAATCATGATTACCCCCATACAACCATGATGTACCCTCATATGTTGACAATTAATAGAGATATATTGTGATAGATAAGTCTTATGGTTAGTCGGATAAGGGATATTGACATTATGTATTGGTATAAAACACATATACTGAAGGAAATACCCTTACTAATGAATAAAACATTAGGATATATAATATATATATACAAATGAAACATAGTAATATAAAATAAAGGTATCCTAAAAATTCCATGATGCATTCAAAATTCAAAATAAATCAACTCTCCAAATTAAAGGGATCGAAAAGTCATATGGTAGTTAATCTATAGTGACCCAAACACAATTGAGTTCAAATCCATGATGGCTTATTAAAATACCAAAATAAAAAATTTAATAATATATATATATATATAGGATAATATGAAAAATAAGTATGATCATACCCATTTTTGTTCATGTAGATGGAAAAAAATAATACAAACATACTATCCAACTAACAATAAAACCCACAAGCATATATGTAGGTCAGCTATCAAATCACAGTCTCACCGGGGCACTATCAATAAGAAACAAATCTATTTATAATAATATATAATTAGTATCAATTAATTTTTCTATGTATAACTCCCCCTAATGATTTTGCAATATCCATCCCCCTATGTCCTAAATCGTGGAATTGATATCCATTTTGTATATATCATATAAAATGTCAGTCCATATGTGATTTTTGTTGGGTGCATCCATACCATCCCCATCCTCCTGATGGGAGAAATAAAACGTTATTTAATTGGTCATTTTCTACTTGTAATGAACTTATGTTAAAGATAAATCCCATATAGTCAAACTATTCAACAACCCTCACATTATAATCATCTTATAAATAAATCCAAAAACCAATATAATACTATATCATGAATATATATAATGTTACCCGTACGATAACATCCTTCCCTGTACAACCCCAACTATAAATAACCTCATTATCTCTTCAAAAACAACATCTATTATGAATTTTAATTCTATATATTATAAACACCAAATATCATCCATTACATGAAGAGAGTAAGAGGAAGGGCATATAGCCACCAATTTACTATCACTAATATGGGAGTTTGGGGAAATTTGTAAGACCAAACTCTTTGGGTGTATGTGTAAACACATGTATATGTTTTTGTAATATAAAAAATAAAAATAAAAAAATGTGATATATAGATAACCTATAATTCCAACTGATTTGATTAAAAACATACCAAATAAAAAATCTCCCTAAAAACATCATTTTACTCCAACATAACTTCCACAGGACTAACACATCACACAACACCACCAAAATGTATTATCCAAAAAATCACTCTTTTAATTACCATTTAAACCTTTTATATAGTTTAGGGGTTATCAAAAAATCTAATTTATTATGAAATTTTTTTTTCCACAGTGTACCCCATTCATTTATCATTTAATTCTTCTAGGCTAAGGTATGAAACATCAAATCTCATCAATGATATTTTAGTTTTACCATTTAAAAATAATTTCCTACTCATTTTGAAAACATACTCAACCAAACCATACTCTATCACATCAACCAACTAATAACATAAATCACAAAAAAACATATTAAAATTCATCACAATAGAAAAACCCACCATATAAAAAATCACACATTAAAAAAACATCATATTTAACCACATAATATCCTATTCTAACGAACCCTCTCTCCATAAACTAATACACTCTTCAATGAATCTGGTTCTATAATCAATAGTAAAATCATAACAGGATCATGAATTATAACAAAAGAGAAACCAATAAGTAAATAGAAACAATGAATCATAAATTTACATTAATATCTACCACAATTCTAGTTGATGATCTATTTTTTGATGAAAACATATTTAACAAAGGTGTTATCACAAAATTTATTATATCAATGTGAAACTATTCCATGATCAATATATATAATTTTATCCCTTTTTAGGAATGGTGTTATTAATTAAGGAATCTCCAAAAGGGTCACATTTTCCATATCGATCTAAATAAAAATATGGATTTCAATAAATATTTGTTCAATAAAAGAAACTATAATGTATCATATTATGGAATATGACAAACATGTAACTGTATTATGATAAATCTCATCCAATTTAATTTAATATTATTCCAATTATCAATATTCTTCTAAGAACCCAAAATATGTACTAAATTGATAGAAAAATAATCATTTCTTATAGTCTCGTAGAATATATAGAGAAAAATATGATCCACTAACTGTAGAGGTTGAAAATTTCCAAAAACCATAAAAAAATTAATAATAATTAAGAATTTTATTCCCAACCACTTAATATCTTATTACAATGTCATGATAAACTATAAAATATATTTTATTAGGAGATAAAATAATAGATTAATAATATACTAAGTCATTCATGGTACACTTCAATTGAAAATAGAGTGGATATTATACAATTGAACACTCCTGAAATTATAAACTTGAATGATATGGGTGAATGTAGTTATTTCTCTATAAGGTCCTATTTATTTTAAATATGTACATCCCAGTCGATATTGTGTTTGACATGATACACCCTGAGTTGAAATGAATATACCATCCAATGAATTAATTAATTATTTAATATTTTAAATAAATTTAACAAATTCTATATATTGTAAATCACGAAAGAGTTGGTTTATCATGTGTTTAAACAACATTTTTCATTGATAGATTATGTCACAAGCAAGGCCGAGTTTAACAAACAATAATATATTATTAATATTCTTATTTATTTTGATTATATTGCCTAGTTGTTGGAATAGTTGTAAATAATATGATTCTCTAAACTATGAAAATATATTTTTTAATGCTAATTTGTTATCAATTGATTATAAATAGAATAATGTCCCTTTAAAAGACAAGTAAATTTTTTCTAAAAAACTTTTCTTTTCTAAAAGGCGGTTTAATCATTAATTTAAAAATAATATATAATTTACTATAAACTCATTTAGAAAAAATATTTATATAAAAATAAATTTTTAAAATCATAATACTGAAATAATAATAATTTCATTTTTTATATTTCTAAAAAAAATTATTTATGATGAATAGTGAAAATTAATAGACTTTTTTAGAAAAATAGTTTCAATTAAATTACATAAATCATTAAATATTATTTTCATTAAGTTTAAAAGTGAATATAGTTAGAGAAAATGTATTAATTCAACAAATTTAATTACAAAAAATTTCATATTTAATTTAGAAACAAAACAATTTAATCAGTTGAAAATGTTCAATTGAAAAATTATCACTATTAACACATCTATGGGATTAAATTTGTAAATATTATTACACTTATTTTAATTAAATTTAGAAAGATGATTAAATATATTGAATAAATGTTTTTAATTTTTTCTAATAAGGTGGACATTATTTTTTATCAAAAAATTTAATGAAAACATTTAAAATTATTTAATGTTATTAATATAAAAACAAATTTAGTAAGTGGTAAACATAGAAAATGAGGTCAAAAAATACCCAAAACATTTCTAAACCACATTTGTTATTCATATATATATACATATCCTTATTAAATTTTTATCTATTTTTTATGAGAGACTTTATATGAAATTTACAGGTGTAATATGTTATGTAAAGAAAAAGACAAAAAATGTGCCCTCTATGGTTTTAATATCTATAATGAATTGGAATTAGAGAAAAAAACAACATAGGTTTGGTTATAAATATTATTTTAAAATAAATATGATTTTTTGTAATCAAAATTATTTATATTTAGTTTTTATAGATGAAATAATTTCATAGAGTTCTTAAGAAACACTAAAATTATAATTATTTAATTAAACATAATAGATTATATGGTAATAAAAACATTAAAAGTGAATAAAATTGAATATAGTATTATAAAAAATTATTTATTTGATAAATATATTATTCTACATAAAATTGAACTCATTAGATTATATTTACATCATTTTTTATTTTTTATTTCTAATTAAATGAATTGTTTCAAAATTGACATTAATGTTATATTATAATAAATGATACTCTATTAATTTATCCGAAAATAATAAAATTTAAATATTTTATCAAGGTATTTTTAAATATTAATAACTATTCACTATGATCCAAAAATGGATAAACTATTCTATAATAATTAATATATTAACTATTATGTAGTAAAAACCAAGATATAGTGGTTTGTTAAAGTAGTGTTTTTGTAATTGCACTTGTTTACATATTAAATCACAACACTCATAGGATTTACATTTCAAATATTATAAATAATTTTTAAAATAATTGCATCTATTTTATCATTTGTGGATAATTTTATTTTAGTTTTAATGAATAAATTACACTGTTTAGAAAACTAATTATCATAATTAAAAAAAATAGTAAAATATAGAATCCTTGAAGTTAAGAAGTAAAATATTTTAAACAAATTTTTATATTGTTTTTTGAGGTTTTTATCAACTATATAATACCTAAAATACATAAATTATTAATAAATGGGTTTTTTTAGGTAATATAGACTGCCCAATCATTAATACATTTTAGTTGTTACAGGAATGCCACTTCTCTTGATATTATAAAAGGGAAATCCCACCCCTCAAAAAATTACACATCTTAATAAATTTGGATCAACCCATATATTCAAGAATAAGATTCCCAATTATCTTTCCTCATCTTAAAATATTTATTCTATTCATAAATCTATACTTTTATGATTCCACTACAATCTTAAGGAGGATACCGGAAAAATAGGTAATGTTCATCTAACAGTGTTTTAATTTGATTTCCTTTTTAAAATAATTTAATTAATATTATATCATGACTATATAATAACATAAGTATCATCAATATACATATTTTTTTGTTAAATTTAATATCTACCGAATTACACACTTTCAACAAATGTTCTATGAAAGTATTTTCATGTGTACGAATGACTACTGCCTCGCGAACCTATGCCGACCATTTTTCCATTACTATCTTCTATTGTTGATAATAATGATGGATTTATAGTTTATATAAAATATAAATAACATTTATGTTTTTTATTATTATATAATTTTCATATCCCACACACCCTAATTGATTCCATTTTTTGGGAATCTGATATTGATGCTCATATGTAAGGAAGACTATTGCCTCGTAAAGCAAGGTGATTCAATGAAAATTTACATTGAATACATTAAGGATGAGATTAAAAAACATATGTTATATATATGAAAGAAGTTATACTCATATGATACAATATATATATATATATAATTTACCATTATTTCATTCATAAAGAAAAAAATGGAAACTCCATTCATGCATACGCACAACCCACCTACTAAATGATTAATGTATTTCATTTCAAATAACCTATTTATATGAATTACTCTTAAAAATTATATGATCAGTATATATGTTATAAAAATCATGATTTAAATTCTCATGATGATGAAATCGTTATTTAATTATTAGAAACAAAACAAAAAATTCAACACATACTTGAAAAACATGTCTATTAACCCCCAATGCAATGAAAGTATTGCAAGATTATTTAAACAAAGTGTGATAGTTTCTGAATAATGGATAATATATTATACTATACATATTAATATTGTTTTTTTAATAATTTAATATCATTAATAAACATTATATAGTAGTTTTAATAGTGTCCTACCAAAAGTAATTGAAATGTATGGGATTTCGTATCAATTTCATTTCATTGAGGATTATTGTATTATTATTAACCTCATTAATTATGTATGGTATACATAATGACCCTTGAAATTTAATATCAGGAATAAATTATTTCTCATGTTATTTAAAATTTCAATATAAATTATTTATTTTAAGGGTATTTCAATTTAACTTTAACATGTTGTAAGGAATATTATATCTAAATTCGTTATAGTTATTATATAATACTTTCAATTATCATTAATATTATACTATTACTTATGTAATAACTTTTGACTATATATTTAATTTATTTACAAAGAAAATTCCCCTGAAGTGGATTCGGAGGAAGGCACATTCACCAGAGTACATCAAATGGATTTGGAATAATTTGAGGGTATATTATATTCCAGCAATACCAGGCATGTGCACCTCAACGTAGGGTTACTAGACGAACATCCATGCAAAGGTAGACAACATATCATTTATCAGATGCTGGAGAAGGGAAATTTAAATAATTCATAGTCTATTAAAAAATCTTTTAAGACCTTCGGGTCCTATAATGTCATGATGCCAACAAGCCATATAAGGGTTCCCCTTAAACCCTTTATATGGGAATTATAGAAAAGGAAAACAATTGAAGGAAACTAGTAAATTATTTCATTTATTAATACAATTTAAGTCATTTTACTCATTATCATATTGAATTTATATGAAAAAAAGTTCTAAATAATTAAACCATTTCACTTTAAAAACCTGTTTCCTTGTCACATCTATGGGGGTAATTTTAGATAATCATTTACTCTTATGTGGGTAGAATTTTAAAACATGGATTCCATTTTTAAATCAGACTAAATTATTATTTTTAATTTAGTAAAATTAGTTTTTAAATAAAAGGAATAGTGAAAAGAGTTCAACTCATTTGTATTGATTAAGATAAATATGAGTTTACATTGTGGTTAGTCATAGAAAATTTTGAGTAAAAGTGATGCTATGTTTTTCCCACTCCCATAGATATTCCTCAATTCAACAATTATTAATTTCAGATCTATTTTTTATTTCATTCAAAAACATTTCAATGAAATCGATCATCCGAAAAAATTACGTAATGAAAAGTATAAAAACATATCATCCATGGTTTTAATATCTAAATTGATTTTAGTTAAGGTAAAAAACACAGAAGTTGGTTTAAAAAAATTATATAGAAATATAAATAAATTTTAGTTATCATTATAACCGTCCATTTATTTTTAGATATGAAATAATTACGAAATGCTCTTCAGAAATTCCAATGCTTATATTAATTAGTTAAAAGACTAAAATAAATGATTCTTAAAATATAAAAAGAGAATCGAATTTATGGATTTGTTATTATAAATTATTTTTTAGATTAATATGTCATGGTTAAGTAAATTTAACTTAATATATTCTAATTCCATCATTTTAATTCCATTATTTAATTCAAATTATAGGTATAATTAACAAGTTGTCATTATTATAATTTTATAATAAATGACATTATAAAAATTAATTTCAAATTAATAAAATTACTATATTCTATAATATTATTTTAAAATATCCATAAATATCATATTTGATCCATTACTCTAAAAATGGATCAATTATAATGACTATAAATATCATTAAATAGTGAAAATCGGGTAGGCGTGGTTACAATTTCAGTTGTGTCTTTTCACGATACTTGCACATGTTTTAAAATTACTTCAAACAAATATTGGAATTTATATTTAATGAATTTGATATTTTATTTATAATAATTGTACCAAGATTAGATTATATGGAATAATTTATTTTAGACTTCAAGGAAAAAAAAATTATTTTATAAAACTAGCCACCGTAATGAAAAATCAAAATGGTAAAATAAAAAAAATAAAAATAGTAAAGAATAAAATTGTGTTAAAAATTTGTTAGTTGTTTTTCTATATTTGTTTCTATACTATATAGTCCACGTATTTGATTAATAATAAATAATTTTTTCCATATGTGGTATGATCGACCTCAAAATAGTATATTATTTTGAGTAATTTCAAGAATACCACTCCACCCCAACTACAAAATTTCACTCACTCCCCTCACATATTAAACCATAAAGTCCATTTCACTCAACCAATTTCCTCCCAAATCCCATCCCTAAATCCATATCATCATCCAATAATTCATGGTTTGGGTATAAATCTACACTTTTAATGTTTAACTACAAACCAAAGGAGGATACTAGATTAATATGTAAAGTTATTTTAAAAGGATATTTAATTTATTTCCTTATCAACATCCATAAATTAATTTTATACCATAAATATATAATAAACTAAATATATTACATATAATTATATGTTTTTATTAATAAAGAATTGTATAAGACTTCACACACATCCATCAGAGGGGTTATAAAACCATCATTCCTACGTATGGAAAACT
Organism: Viscum album; assembly: GCA_963277665.1. Taxonomy (NCBI): domain Eukaryota; kingdom Viridiplantae; phylum Streptophyta; class Magnoliopsida; order Santalales; family Viscaceae; genus Viscum; species Viscum album. Next base: position 788,965,817 of record OY728131.1, on the reverse strand, counting down.
AATTCCATTGAAACTGATTCCATTATTTTTAAGACTAAAACAATTAAATATTGGGAGTAATGAAGGATTTATGGTTTATATATATTATAAATAAAAACTATGAAGTTATTTTACTTAAAAAAATTGTATATCTTCTTCTGAATTTATTCTCTAAATAATTATATATAAATGTTAATTTTTATTGATACTCTCAAATATCGATGCATATTATACAAATGAAATTACATTAATTTTACTTTAGTAAATTATTATTAATTTTATTATTTCTAATAGAATTATATTAAATCTTCTAATTCACTCATTTTTTAGTTTATAATTCTCTTAAGTGTTTTCGGGAAACATTCTTCATACCGTACATTCATTATGTAACCTATGGAATAAACCCTATGCTTGGGACATCATGTATAGATCATGATCATTATATCATTATTCTACATTAAATTGGAGGAAGGTGTGTAAGGATCATCAAACCTATTCTTGAATGATCTTATAGTTAATGAACATTAATTTGGATGGACCATACATGTGATAAGAGAATAAAATAGGGTTAAAGAAACCTACATTAATAAGAAACACTATATATAAGGAAAGAAACATATGATTCATCAACCTTATATTTATGATGAACCAATAATTTTAAAACATAAAAATATAGAACAAATACTATGATGTTTAACCCTACATATGGTATTTCATCGATTTTTAAATGAACCATACGCTTGACTTTTCAACATCATGGATTTAATACCATGATTTTATATATGATTTCTACAAAGGTATTTATTGATTTATGGACTATATTAAATCTTGTTTTTGGCTGATTGAAATTGTGATATAATTGATTCAATAAACAGAATTGCATAGTGAAAATATATAATATTTTCATTGTATGTTTCAACATCCCTGGTCAATTTAGACTTGAATTCCTACAATCTATTAGGAGTAATTCATGGATCATGAATTCTGAAGTCACCTCTATGCATTATATATTATACTAAAACATCATTTCTCAGCACAGGATACAAAAGTCATATACTTTAATCTGATAAACATCTCTTATGGTTCTTTTAAAACAAATGATCAATTATGATGGAAGATAAACATTGGTGTCATACTTGTTCAATATTTTACAACTGAAAGATCATTGATGTTATTTGTTTATATGATTTGAATTACTTTTTGTGGACCAAATTGCTTCAAATATATGCTTTCATTAAGATGTTATTTTCTAAATAAGAAGATCCATCTATTATCAATTTATTCTACTAAAATTTTGTTGCTCAACTGAATCCATATTCAAATCAATATCATTGGATTATTTTGAGTTTCTATTTTTTGGACTCAGTTTTTGTGGAGTATCAACGTCTTGATCTCATATTTGGATATCCAATTCTCAATTAAATAACCAGAAGGCTCTATTTTAGCCTTGTTTGTAATGGTTCAACTACATTTATGCAGTTATGGATTTGTGGTCTTATGACATAAGTACATTGATAGTTTAATTTTCCATGATTGAATAGAGATTAATTAGATTTGTGGACTCATGAATCATTGTTCCCTAAAACATAATAAAACGATGGGTTCGTTATTTCCTTTTTATCTTTTTTTATACTCATTATTGACCAAAAATTCATCTATATATTAATAATATAGGGTTTGAAAATTAATATTTCTGTAATATTTTAGAAAATAAACAATTAACCCCCTCATTTGTCACTTTGTATTATTGAAAACTAATAATTGGAATCAAATGCGATATTTTTGTGATATAGCTATAACTAATAAAAATTATAAAGTATAAATAATGATTTCAATGTTTGAACTAAGATAAGGAATGTCTATGATATGTTAACCATATTTTAATGGTTGAAATTTTTAGTGAAGGAAAAAAAGATGATCGACTATATGAAAAATCCAGGAATGAAAGTTAACACAAAAAATAATTACTCCATATATGATTTATGATAAACAAATAACATGGACTACTCAAAACAGAACCTGAGTATGATATCAAATTTAAATAAATGAATGTTATTATACTTAGTGTTGGACTAGATATGTTTAATTGATTATTATAATTTCTAGCTTCATATGAGATGTGGAAAACTATTGTAGATGGTGAAAGCATCAATCTATTGAATGGATGGACTACTGGAATTTTCAATAATATTACACCCCTAAGATAACCCATCAAACAACATGATCATTCTTTGAAAATACACAGAGTAATAAATTCGAAATGGAATGAACTATCTTCTATTATTCTCCAATTGTACCCTCTCCAAGATCTGAAAATTAGTGAACTAATTAGTACATTGATATGTTTGAAGATGATATAAAATATGTTTCTTAACGTCATAATATTATTAAAAATAATGATAATACTTCTCTAAGAGTTTCATTTCAGAATCATAGAAAAAAAATCTATGTAATGAGTCCAAGAATAGAAAAATTTAATATTTCTTGGATTATTAAATAGAACTAACTTTTTTAGAGAGAAATTTCAGAATAACATACATGAAATAGAGTGGCTTTAGAAAATTATTTTAAAAAGATTATAGTGATCCTAGAGAAGATTGATGCTAGGAATTCATGAAATTAAATAAATACTAGACCTGATTTTACTCAACTAAAAATGTAATGAAAAATAAAAAAAATTATCAAAATAATGTTGTTAAAGTGAATATAGGAAAAGTGAAATGAATTTTGTTTGAAGTTTATTTTAAGACACCATCATCTCTTCAAAATATGATTAAAAATGAGACATATAATGAAAATTCTAATACATTCTTTATAGATGAAGAAGAAGTGGAAAAAATACCATTCTTTTGATTTTGATACTGGTAGTTTGTCAAATAATAATTTAGAAGCCAACTATTATATGTTAGAATAAAAATATGATTATCTTATAAATAAATACAAATCATTGGAAAATATTCATAATGTTATATTACGTGAAAGATACATGATACTGAAACAACATAAATAACTAGATGATAAATTCCACTACACTATAACAAATTATATTGAACACGAAAAAAAATTAATGAATTGTAGGATAATGTAGAATCATATTAGAGTACTGCAGTTACTTTTACAATAAGAGAAGATAGTTAATTTATATTCAAAGAAATAATATCATTAAAATAAAAAGATTTATAATATTAGGCAAGGGTGAGATACCAAATTTTTATATATATATTTTTTTACCCAATTCAAAATATAATACTTGTTATTATTGTTGACAATGGTCATTTCAGTAATAATTTTTATTTAAAAATCAAAAATATGTTGTATTAAAAGATCCTTTTTTAAGTTCTATTGATGGATTTAAAATTAATATATTATTAAATAAAGCAGATCTAGATTCCCAAATCATTTATAGATAACACTCTGGGACCCAATAATATATGGTTATGAAAACAAACATATGTTTAATTTCATTTGCTGGTAATATGACCCAGATACAAAAATGAGATAGGGTATACTGATAGTGTCTATTATTGACACATGAGTGGAGTTTTGGATAAACTTCATAGGATTTCACAATTGAATATGGGATTACTATTCTTTCGTAAAAATGAAATTGGTATGATTTTTGGAGTTGTAATTTTTTGAATATACAATGACAATGTCAATGAACAATGTACTATATGTGTTGGGGAAAAAACAAAATCTGATACGTGTCTCCCAAATTTTTGATGATTGTTTTTATGTTTATTTTTCTTCTAATTAATAACTGGTTTTAAGGATAAACTGCATATGTTTAGGGAACCTAAATTTGATAATGTTTATATATTGGTTTTAAATTCATTATATAATCAGAATGTGAATTATATGACTTCAAAAACAATAGAGTCATGAATCTATAATTAGAGACTTAGTCATTGTTATATTTATGGTTTACATAAATTATCTATGAGATAGTTATTTTTTATCTACATTCCATTAAATTTGACAATAAAAATGCATTGATGCTTTCCAAATTGGAAAAAAACACAAATATTTTTTCAAATCTATTAACAAAATTGCTACATCTAATCCATAATATCTTATTGTTATGGAATTTTTAGACCATCCAAAGTAGAATGTTTGTATGATAAATTATATGTCTATGTTTTAGTTGATGATTATTCTATATTTAAATTTATATATTTTTTAAAATTTAAAAGTGAAGTTTTCATGATGTTTGAATGTTTTTTGTAAAATTTATCAAAATGAAAATGGTTATAAAATAATTTCATTAATATTTGATCATAGTGGAGAATTTTAGAATCACAAATTAATTTCTATTTTCTAAAATCTAGATATTAAACACAAGTTCTCTACACCATGAACACCTCCCCAAAATGGATTTTTTTTAAGAATAAAAACAACTATATATGAAATTAAAAGGACTATGATATATGGAAAAAATTATTCATACGTATTTTTATACAAAATATATAAAAAAAATTTACTATATCACAAATAATTTTTTAATGAGACATATTTTAAAAAGAACACCCTATGAACCTTGGAATTATAAAAATCCTAATGTAAATTACATTAAAATTTTTAGATGCATGATTTATATCTTGAATAATAATGGCAATCCGGTATGTTTTCTTCAAAATATAAAGAAGGAATATATTTTAGATACTCTATGACTTATAATGCTTATTGTGTGTTTAATAAAAATTCAAGGATTTTTGAACAATTATCTCATGTGATGTATGATGAAATATACCCTTTTTGTATTTACAATGATCAAACTGATAAAGTTACTGATTCATTTGATAACATGAGACATGAAAACCCAAAAACTGATTTTGAAGATGATATTAATAAAAAAATTTCTAGTTCATAAGAACATGAAACTAAAGAACCAAAAATTGCCTTTCTTATATAATCTAGAACCCAAAAAACATCATCAAAAAACAGTTATAGGATATATTGATATATGAATTAAAACTAGAAGACAAGATGGAATCTTAGCCAAATTATCTTCCTTTCTCTCTTAGTTAGAACCTATGTATATTGAATAAGCCTTATATGATGATAGTTGGATGTTAGCAATTATAGATGAACTAAACCATTTCAAATGGAATGAGGTTTGGGAATTATTATAAAGGCCATTCAATTATAAAGTTATAGAAACTATGTTGGTTTTTATCGACAAATAAGCTGATTAATGGATCATTACTAGAAATAAAGACAAATCTGTAGCTGAAGAATATAATCAAGAAGAAGTAATAGATTATGATGAAAACAATCCCATGTATATTGATTAGAATCCATTAGAATACTTTTAGCTTATGCATGAAATAATATTGGTGTTAAATATACCTTATTAAATGGTTTTTTAATGGTGGAAGTTTATGTTGAACAACCAACTATTTTTGAAAATCCATCAAAACCAAATTCTGTTTTTAAACTTACTAAAGCTCTTTTGACCTTAAAAAGGCACCTAGCTCTTGGTATGAAACACTTTTTAAAAAAAATGGTCTTACTAATGTGTTAGTATATATAACAGTTTTTATAAAAACTATTAGTTCTATTATTGGATTAGTTAAAAATTTAGATGATGATGTTATTTTGGGATAAACTATTAAAAATCATGGACTTGATTTCTCATACATATTGAAAAAATAATATGAAAAGATTATGAAGGGAAAAATAAATTACTTCTTGGGACTATAGATTTATCAAAAATATTGTGGAAATATTTTAAATCAATGTAAATATATTACATATATAACTAAAATTTTTATTATTGAAAACAATGAGATACATATATCCCCTTTATGTACTAATAAGATACATGATTGCGAGGAAGATGTAAAACCAATGGAAATAAATTATATAGAAGTATAATTGGTAGTTTGTAATATATTACTAAAAGAATACCAAAAATTATTTTTTTATGTTTATTTTCTATATTTTAGTTAAATATAAAAGAATCCCATCTTACTGTTGTTTAAATAATTTTTTGATTTTTAAAATGAACTTTTTTATAATCTATACTTAACCTCAAAACATATTATTTCAGTTTAATTTCATGTAAAAATTATGACTTTCGAGGATGTATATTAGTTAAAAAATTACCTCTAGAAATGGTCACATTTTAGAAAAATATTTACTATTATTTTCTAATTAGAATCAACAGGCAGTTTTCTTGTCAACTGGTAAGGTATAATATGATTCTTCTCACAGTTTTTTTGCACAAGTATTATTGATTACAAACACTCTATTTTTATTTAGAGTAAATTTTAATGTTATAACTATTTTATGTTATAAATCTATTTCCATTAATATTTTATAAAATCATATAAGTAATTATAGGACAACTCATATTGATTTGAAGAATCAATTTCAAAGAGATATGTTCTTAAAAAGAAGTTATCACTTGAATTTTTTAATACTTAATATCAAATAACAGATAATTTCAATAAATGACTTTCTACTGCCTGTTTTTATTTTATTAAGGGGGATATGGATTAATATATCTATAAATAATTATTTATCCATTTATTTCAATTATTATTTTTTTAATTTTTTGATTATACTACTTAAAATTATTTAATGTTTTATTTATTTATTTATTTTATTTTTTATCAACTTTATTGTTTATCTTATCCGATTATGAAAAATTCACTTCATTAATTCTAATAATTAGGTAAGAAAAAATGTAATATTTATGATTACCTTATGTAATCGACACGAGAAATAAGACCGTATCATCAACTATCATAAAACCCTTCGAATTATCTTACAAGTTCATTTTTCTAGCCGATTCATCTCAAAAAATACTCATATTTCTTCTAAACATAAGAAGTTGAAAACCATCAAAATATAGATTCTCTCAAATGGTGTTGACTCGACGAACCGATAAAGGGTGACCCAGTGACCTGAAGTGTAACTATGTTTCCTTAATAAATATTCTTCAAGAAAAAGAGGTAGAAATAATATTTTACTATATAACGAACATTCTTCTCTAGTAGGATCTAGCGATTCATGGTTTGGAATTTATATTCAATGTTGAGAATAAATATTTTCATTACAATGTTGAACTAAAACACATATATAGCTATGTATAGTTTAGTTTTTTTGAAATTGATCATACGGTATCCTTGAAGAACAAAGAGAAGGAATTTTCAATTTCATCAGTTAAAATAACTCAAATTCTAAAATTCCCCTTTGAATGGGTTATCGACTTTCATATCATATAATTTGGAAATCGTGATCATAATATTAATGATATTATATCATTTCTATTATTATTCAAAAAATTTAATGAATATTGTTGTAAGGACTATAATGAAGATCAGAATGATTTATTCATGTTTATTCATACTTCAATTTCTATGAGATTATTTGAGATTAAAAAAATATTGTACCCAGATATGTACATTATATTTATTATTTATTAGTAACATCATGATTACTTTTATTAGTTACATGACGAGGTATCTAAATTATTTTTTTCATTTAATGTCCATGATGTCATTTCATTCTAATTGAATGATCTGGTCTCTTATCTTATTCTGAAGGAACATGATTCATATTTTTTGATACTAGAGTTAAATTTCATCATAGAAATGTTTTTAATTATATGATTTCAAGATTCTATAGCTGTTATTAGATTACATTGAAAGGAAATATTGTTCTAGTTATTGGAAATGAAAAATATATGTCTATATCATTTTCTCTAGGGGGAAAAGTGCTTTATGAAATGAAATTGTTGGAGAATCCATGATAGATGGTGTTTTAAAATAAACCAAAAGAGAGGAAATACATGATTCCATAGAACTTGATGAACAATTTGAACAAGATGAAGAATTCCAAGATGATTTGGTTTTGATACCTTGGAATAAAGAAGAAACACCACCTGTAGAGACAATGTAAGGATCTGGACATGGAAACAATTCAATTCATTTAGAAGAACCAATTCCTAATGAGGATAAAGTAGTAGAAATACAAGATAGATAAATTCAAAATATCCCCAACCAATTGTCGTAGAAGAAGGTACTCTAAAAAACAACAAGTGAAAAGACAACTCACTAAGGGAAATGAGATTGTTCAGTATCATTCTATATCAGCAATTGGATACGGTTTATAGAATCATGCATTAGTTTTAAGAGAATGAATTGGTGTGCTTCATTATATATATCATGTTCGATTGAAAAGTATGTGAAAAAATCATCTCTCAATCCCTTATAAATTGTTGAAGCTATTTTCCAATAAATTCTACTTGGTGAAGGGATATATGATTCCCTTACGAACCATATTGTGGATATGGTGTTCATGTTTAATAGGGTTCAAGAGGTGAATTAATTTCTTATACAACTATGATATGATTCTAGGAAATCCTATGATTATTTAAAAATATCATCTTCTACAAGGATAAAATTAGAGTATATTCAGAATCATTTTATTATTCATAAAGAGAATTATGGATCAATAATATATTTTAATGCCATTACGAGAGAAATCATAGAAGGATTTTTTATTATCAAATATGAATAATTTTCATGAACATATTATTTTGATATGAAATTGTATTTAGTAGCAAATTAGACTATATCATTGGAATTTTCAGTCATGCCAGTGCTTTTATCTCTACCCCTCCCACCTCACCATATCTGATAAGATGTTTTCCAGATATCAAATCTATCATGGAAGAAATGAATGACCATCAGGAAATTGATTCATTTTATATCTCACCTTTTTCCGTGTTGCTGGAAAATAAGAATTTTCTATTTGAGAAAATAGCATACAGTGAACTAGGTATTACACTAATCCAAAATTTGTTCAGTCTTATGTCTTATTAGTTTTGAAAATATGGAAAAATTATCATGACTTTTTGAATGTCAATTAGATTGAAAATCTGAATGTCGGTTAAGATTCATGATTTTTGTTAATGAATTTGTTATATGATCATGTAAACATGCTACAATCATAGATTACATAATTGAAAGTAGTTTTTGATATAGCTCAAACAGCAACAGAACCATGACCAGCATCAAATTCTGACCATTAACCATTCACCTGACCATCTGTACAGCTTTTTTCCATTTTCCAAAAACTATCTTTATGTATTTGTATAATTTTCTTAATAAAGTAATTTTTCTCTTTTTCACATTCATCACTTTATTATTATGTTTCTTTATAATTTATTAATTCTTTCCCTGTACTAATAGAATCACGATCAAATTATTCAATATAATACACTATATTAATAATCATTTTTTGATATATGATAAATTAAGAGTGTTTTAACCCATTTTATTATAAATTCTTTTCTATTTCGATTTTGGGGGATAAATTTGGTTAAAAAATCATTTTAAATGTATTCTATGAAAATTATTTCTATAGAATCGACATAATAATTTCTATCCAACGTGTTTACAAATCATTATATTTGTTATAGATATTTTATTGGTTTTGTGATATCTAAAAAGGGAGAGGTTTTAGAGAATTTATTGTCTCAAAAATACTCTATAAATCTTAATTTATTTTGATTCTCACAAATACACTTTCTTGTTTTGGTAGAGACATATTTTTTCTTTATAAGAGATTGAAATATTTGTACAAATACTTTCAGAGCTAAGCACTAATATGGAATTCAATTCTGAGATCCGGTGTGTCTGGATTTAATTTTATAATTTATTAAATATTTTAATACAATGCACATAGAGGAAATAGGACATCACATAATCAGTTGATCAGATCTGAAATACGAGACCACGGTTGTGTACAAAATGTGTTTTTTTTCTATAAGTGCGACATTAAATGAGTCATTATAGGATGTTATTATCCTTTTCTTCATTTAAAATATGTTAAATTGTTGACATAAATTATAAATTTATTCATTTAATATGTCAAACCTGAATTATACATGGATATGGACTCAAAATATAATTATGAGACATAAATTGAAATAAGAACATTGTTTTTACCCTAGGAAGGGTATAACCTTTGTCGGCATCAAGAGTTTTTCTTACGTGTCATTGTGGAAAAATAATTAAATAATTAAATACTGATTTATTTAATTATTTTATTAACATATAAAATATTTTAAACATTATAAATATTCCATTAAGGGTTTTTTGTTAGGGTTGGGCTCATAGTTCCAATAATACAATGGCATGATCTCCCATCACCCTTTGTATAATTACTTTTATGAACATCAACAATGACCTGAATCCATGTAGATGGATGCATGAAAAATAATATAACTTCTTTTAATTATTGTGCAAGTTTGGGCTTCGTCAACAACGACCGATCGGATCCATGTAAGACCCATATTTAGAGTTTTTCACCTATAATTAAAATTTGAGCATTTTTTAAATTAAATAATCAATATAAAACCTTGAAAAATATCACATATTGAAATAAACCTCATCTATCTACTTTTCCTAACCCCAAATTACATTTTCTTGAACATTTTCCCAATATTGAATAACTAAGGATCCAAACCCATATTTTCTTGATCTTTTATCCCATTATTTATATCGTTCATTTCTAGGGATTTCCTAAGGATCCTAGTTTGATAGTTTTCATGAATCTCGATCCCCTTTAGGTGCCCAGATTCATAGATTATCAAGGAAACATCGATGGTGTGTCGATCTGAGTATAGATCTGGACGTATCATAAGAAAAGGATGAATAATCCAATGACTATACATCAAAATAGTGAATAATTAAGATTTTTTTCCATTCCAAAGGTTAGGCAGCTCTATGTGGTCCATTAGGGTATGGTTGGCATGTGATGGGTGGCCGATATAGCGGTCCAGTGTGGCTCCAGGAGGCCCCCTAAGGCCGATGGGGTGATGCTGGTGTGAGATGGCGTCTCTCGAGCGGTGATGTGTCTAGGAGAAGTGGTTCATCATGGATAATCATGTGTCTCCCAACGATGAGATGGTGCACGTGTAGAGACCCGAAACATGACTTACATTGACATTACATTACATTTGCGGAATACTTATTACATAACAAAAAACACACACACAAGGATCGTAATAGTTTAGTGTCTTTGGAAACTCGGAACATAATATTCTAATCCTGGTGAAAGATCATCAACATCTCCCATAAAGATCTTCCTTTTTTTATACCTAAAAACTTTCTTTATATCCTGGGGAAAAGAAAACATAAAAGGGTGATCTCAAATGCTCAGTAAGGGTAAACAAAATAAATATCAATCACATCATATACATAAGCACATAACTTTTGGAAATCTTAACCTGTAAAAGAGATCATAATTTCATAACCTGGGATAACTCATGGTAGTGAAATGTAATCACAATAATCATAACATAAAACATTAAACTTTGTTACATACACACATAATCATAGATAATAATTTCTTATTAGTCAAGACTCATTGCCAAGACTATCTTAGGGGACAAAGTCCCTTTCTGAACCGAGTCACCCTCGTTTCAGTCCTGATTCACTGAACCGGTATAACCTACCATTCCAGCCATGTCTATCTCATTAGATATAAAATCCTTACCCAATGCATTGGAGGGAGATATAGGTCCCACCCATCTCAAAATGATACCATTCTTATGTGTGCCACAAAATCATAAACCATACATCATAGCATAACCCATGTAATAAAAATGGGAATCTTAAACATCGTGACATCATAAAAAAATTCATATACTATAACGGAATTCATAAAAATAATTCAATCACAACATAATCAAATCAATATAATAATAGGGATAAAAACAGAACCCTTTATTATCTTAGATGGAAAATAATTTTGATAAAACACTTGAACTTCATTCTTGAAGAAAATATCCTTTATACTTCCAAAACACTTTTCCTTTCTTAACATGTCATAAAATTTTAAACTAAAAGAATTTGATTAAAAATAAACTTGAAAACTTGTAAAGGAAGATTCTTGGAAATAATGTTTAAAAAAAATCCATTCATGCCGTATAAGTTAAAAGAAAACATTCTTTTCGTACTTTTTTCGGAAAAGTCATAAAGTACCTCATAACGTAAACAAAAGAAAGATTCATTACATACCATGTAGTAAAAGACAAAAATGGGTATAAATGACTTTAAAAATACATGAATACAATTTTATAAATCATGGACATGGATGATCACAATATCCCCAGTAAATACTTACGAATAAGCAATCTCGGATGAAAATGAGATTTGCACAATTATCCCTTACCTTAGGTCCGATTTGCTTCCTAAGTGTCCGAACCTCTTGTATAATGATTTAAATAATTTCATTGACTTATTAAAGAATCATATTCATTGTTATGATATCATATATGGTTCACTTATGATTTTTTTATTACCCGTTCTTTTGTAAATTCCATGTTAAAGAGCGTTTTGGGTAAAATTGTTTCATTTGTCGTCCGTGTTTTGACTTGTAATTATTAATATGATTACATAGATCATGATTAATTAATTAAATAATATAAAACATGATTTATATATATATATATTCAGAATATACATATATATAATAAATCAGTAAATGGAAAGAAATACACCGTTCATGGAGACGGTAGTCCGTACGTACACATGAACGCTTTTTTCGTTTCCTTATTGAATTGAATGGAATTAAGTAGATTACATACATATAAATATACATAAATATAGTATCATTATTATGTCATATATTTCATTATTACTTATTATATATACTTTATAATCATTCATAAATGGTTAATCATTGAGAATGAATCTCATCGCGTCGTGGAGACGGTATTCCGTAAGTACGCATGCGCGGTGATTTCCTTATTCCGTAGGATGGATAGAAGGATAATTAGAGTTGTTTCATATTTATAATAACATAACAGTATATTATTGATACTGATGCTATTACTTCAAAATGAAACAACCTAATAAGAAGAAGTGGAAGAAGAAACAAAGGTGAATGAATCGGTAACGGAAATTACCTCTTCTTTGAAGCGCCTCTTTGATTCCTCCTCTTAGGGCACTAAAATTGGTCTTTGAGGAAGACCAGAACCTCTAGGATGTTTCTAGGGAAGTGGATAAGAGAATTTGGCAGGGGTTGGCCGAGATTGAATGATCAAATTGGTGTAAGGAGGAGAGGGAGGAGGTGCCCTTTTATAATGGAGGAGAGGGGCATCTAAGGAAAATCTCAAAATATTATTTTATATTAAGGTCAAATTCGGTTTATAATGGTTCCAAATGGTCTTATTTCGAAGATAAAGAGAGGATGGGTGGAAATACTCTAATCCAATAGGATTTAGACAAGTTTAGGTTATTATTTTAACCTTATCAATTAGATTTAACTTTAAGTTAAATAATTTTACTTTTATCGTGTCTTCTTGTGTTCTTACACTATAAGGTTAATAAACAAACTATAAGAAGCCAAAATAACCCCAAATTGTTTATTATTAATATATATAACCATATCTAAGTCATTTGGCCGATCCTTAGATTTTTAGGAATTAAATAATATTTGTTTTAAAAACTAATTTATGTCAATTTTGACACTATTTGGTACATGATTTTTATGAAATTTCTAACAGAATGATAAGTTCTAAACAAGTTACATAAATCAACAATAACATGTCATATTAACCTAAAAAATTATTTCATGTCATAAAAAGGATCAAATTACATTTATTTGGGCATTTATAACATCAATTATGTTAATATTTTCTTAAAAAGGTAATTACTGCATCATCGTTGTGTCATAAATAAATTAAATTATTTAAAGTATAAAAATTACAAATAAAATACCATTATGTAGGAAATATTTTTATCTTTCTAATGAATATTTATAGTCGAAATGAAATTATGTATAACCCTATATTAAAAAAGTTTTAGTAAATAAACTTTGATTTTAACTCTTTTAACTCTTCTTTGAATTAAATAATAATAAATGTCCTAATCTAATCCAAGTGTGCCTAAATGATAATATTTTACACTTAAGATTGTTTTTGGTCGAGATAAACGTGTCCAATAGGATTAGGACATGTGTTAGGGTAATATTAATATCATTTTTACCCTTAATTACCCTATTTACTTTTAACCGTGGTAAATAAAAGTAAAAAGTTACTATTCACCAAAAATTATTTTCATCTCATTGAACCACATTTTACTTACTGACATCAACCGTGTCTCTCGGATTTTTGAAATTCAATTCACAGAAGCGTTAAAAATATGATTTATGAAAAAATTAATTTTTTAACTACCACTTAGTAGTTTCACTATTCATCAAAAATTGATGTTTTTCAGAAAAATGTCAAAATTTCACCCTAGGCTATAATTGATATTCCGAATTCAAAAATGATTTATATTTTACAAAATTCCCAACATATATGTTTCATTAATTAATTTTATAATTAATTTCCGATGTCACAACAAATAGCGTGTTTTTAAGAGATAATAACTATCAAAAGATTAACACTTGTTTATGTCTGGGGTAAATGTGAAATTACATTTAATGACCAACATTGTATTGAATTGTGAAAATATATTCTAAATATACTTTAAAACCACTCAAATTAATAATTTATCACTATTAATTATTCGATTAAAAAAAGATGTTTTTAATTATAATTTAGTAATTTTCATTATTCATCAAAATATGAAAGTTATCCGAAAAGTACCAAAATTTCACCTTAGGCTAAATTTGATACTCCGAATCCAAAAATGAAGTCCATTTTGAGAGCTAAAATTTGTAAAATTTTAAAAGGTGGTTATTACTATTCTTAACGGCTAGTTTTAATAATATTTTAATAGCATATTGTTGTTTAGTGAAACTCAGTATTACGTACTACACACGCTATCGAGGAAGGTCGTGATTGCGTGTAATGAAATGAAAGTCAAGGATGTGTGTTGTGCAAGCTCCTTTTGCTGTACCGTACAACACAGGACATTAATAAAATTAAAAAGAATATTTTTCATAAAATCTCGGGCTGTTACGTTCTACCTCCCTTAAAATGAATTTCTCCCTCGAAGTTCGTTGGGGTTATAAATGGTTTACTATTAGAAAGTTTCTTTAATAGAAACCCACATCATAAAAAGGAATAACAAATCCAATCTTTAAAAACAAAAGTATGAAACGTAACGGTTACCCAAATAAACTAATCACTGGGTTTCCACATAGGTGAAAATATGGATATGGAAGAGAAATATAACCATCATGTTCTGATGGAGAGTGGTAGAGAACATAGCTATGGAAAAGCCAGCAATCACAAAGCCATAAATTTGTGACGATCTAGGGTACCATCTGATTCATCGGATATAAGGGCACTAGGACAACATTTTTGGTTTTCAAGATCATTTCCCTAAAGTTGAAAATTTGAGTTAGAATAAATACTTAATTTATTTTGGTACAATCTCACTGTTGTTCGTGCCTTGAACAATTTCCACTTCATCTCTTAAATAAATGAAGTTGAATTTGTTATTCATGAAGTGTTATCAAATCATGTGATAGAATGACGAGTCATTCCATCTGTCTCAAACAAAAGGTTAGGAAAAATTATATACATAAGTCGATCTATAGTGAGATTAATCATATATGGTTCCTAAAATGGACTTATACTTCATATATCATACTTCTTAATATAATAAAACTAGTTTCAACTAAACAGGGACTTCCTGTAGGCCAGTGGTAGGCGATAAAGGCCAGTTGCACTTCGATTGTGGGTTCGATTCCCACATCCTTGTCTGACGCGATGGGCTATCGCCCGTCCTGCAGGTTGTCCTTTTTCTAAAACTATATTACTATAACATCCCATCAATAATATCGTAAAAATTTCTATCCTTAAACAATACTAACTTATTTCCAACATAATCCATTCCAATATTTAGGCTTATCCATAATACTGCAGTCCACTCTCATAATATAGTGAAAACGATTACCAGAGATTTAATTCCATCGTTGATCCCCATATATCATAAGATATGTCTTGTTGGTCACATTCTAAACATTCAAAGGCCTTAATCATGTATTCTCTTGAATACCCATTGAAACATAGTGAAAACATGAATGCATTTAAAAGTTAACACTTTCCACATACCAAAATCCAAAAAAATCTATATACTCAAACCATGATATAACCTTCTCCTTATATCAGTCATGAGCTCATGAATACAATCAAACACCTCATTATCTTATTATTCTTTCATTATGCGCATATCATCTACTTTCCAAAAAATATCTGAATAACATTTCATGGTTACTAGTACCATTAATCATACACCTTAAAAACTTAGGAAAGACAATAGTGTAACAATCCTTAGATGCCTCTTTATTCCATAGTACCATGAGATTACTTATAAAACATTACACTTGATAAACATGTAATCATTACACTACCTTCTTAAACCATTGACCGAGCTTCAACAATTCTTTCATCTCACATATCATTTGTAGTCTCTTCATCATCATTAACATAAATACTTCCCATACGACCATACTAATTCTCTTCATGAGACTTTCCCTTAGGGCATTGGTTTGCATAATGCCCGTATATTCCACATTTAAAACATTTAATTATTGTTGATTTCATAGCAATACGATTATCCTCATCATTGGTGTTAACTGAACCTTTTCCTTTGCACTTAATTGCTTTGTGTCCTTCTTTTCCACACCCAAAGCATCGTCCAGTTCCTTTGAAACATTCTCCTTGATGCCTCTTCCCACATGATTTACATAGGGGAAATTGAACTTTCTTTCCACTATGATCATCATGAAACTCTATCTTTCTCTTATTAGCCGAGTCAGAAAACTTACCAAATTTTACTTTATTGATCATTTTATGATATTGCTGATTCGGCATAATAACGATGTTTGGACTTCCAAATCCCATTTCATTATGAAGAATATCATTCCATTGTCCATCATATCCTCCATTATCATGAATCATCTTGTTTCCAGCATTTTTCTAAAACCCAAAAAAAGAATAGTGTGAGAGGCAAAAACCATGCTAGGGAAAACAACATAATAAAGGTGGAGTATCCTCAATATCTAACATATTAGGTTAAATTATATGATCGTTACCATAGTTCTAGGACTATATCCTATACGTATACTTATCCTAAGGGACAGCCCTAGACATACCTTATAAATATCTCTAGGGATCTCACTAAAGTTCTCGCATCCTAGTTTCCAAAGGTTGACTAAACTGTTCCTCTGATACCAACTGTAGAGACCCGAAACATGACGTACATTGACATTACATTACATTTAGGGAATACTTAGTAGATAACAAAAAACACACACACAAGGATCGTAATAGTTTAGTGTCTTTGGAAACTCGGAACGTAATCTTCTAATCCTGGTGAAAGATCTTCAACATCTCCCATAAAGATCTTCCTTTTTTTTATACCTAAACCTTTCTTTATATCCTGGGGAAAAGAATACATAAAAGGGTGATCTCAAATGCTCAGTAAGGGTAAACAAAATAAATATAAATCACCTAATATACATAGCACATAACTTTTGGAAATCATAACCTGTAAAAGAGATCATAATTTCATAACCTGGGATAACTCATGGTAGTGAAATGTAATCACAATAATCATAAATTAGAACATTAAACTTTGTGGAATACACACATAATCATATAGAATCATATCTTATTACTCAAGACTCATTTCCAAGACTATCGTAGTGGACAAAGTCCCTTTCTGAACCGAGTCACCCTCTTTTCAGTCATGTTTCACTGAACCTGTATAACCTACCATTCTAGCCATGTCTATCTCATGAGATATAAAATCTTTACCCAATTAATTGGAGGGAGATATAGGTCCCACCCATCTCAAAATGATACCATTCTTATGTGTGCCACAAAATCATAAACCATACATCATAGCAAAACCCATTAATAAAAATGGGAATCTTAAACATCGTGACATCATAAAACAATTCATATACTATAAAGGAATTCATAAAAATAATTCCATCACAACATAATCAAATCAATATAATAATAGGGATAAAAACAGAACCCTTTATTATCTTAGATGGAAAATAATTTTGATAAAACACTTGAACTTCATTCTTGAGGAAAATATCATTTATACTTCAAAAACACTTTTCCTTTCTTAACATGTCATAAAATTTTAAACTAAAAGAAGTTGATTAAAAATAAACTTGAAAACTTGTAAAGGAAGCTTCTTGGAAATAATGTTTTAAAAAAAATCCATTCATGCCGTATGAGTTAAAAGAAAACATTCTTTTTGTACTTTTGTCGGAAAAGTCAAAAAGTACCTCATAACGTAAACAAAAGAAAGATTCATTACATACCATGTAGTAAAAGTCAAAAATGGGTAAAAAGGACATTAAACATACATGAATACACTTTTATAAATCATGGACATGGATGATCACAATTACCCCAGTAAATACTTACGAATAAGCAATCTCTAATGAAAATGAGATTTGCACAATTATCCCTTACCTTAGGTCCGATTTGCTTCGTATGTGTCCGAACCTCATGTATAATGATTTAAATAATTTCATTGACTTTTTAAAGAATCATATTCATTGTCATGATATCATATATGGTTCACTTATGATTTTTTTATTACCCGTTCTTTTGTAAATTCCATGTTAAAGAGCGTTTTGGGTAAAATTGTTTCATTTGTAGTCTGTGTTTTGACTTGTAATTATTAATATGATTACATAGATCATGATTAATTAATTACATAATATAAAACATTATTTATATATATATTCAGAATATACATATATATAATAAATCAGTAAATGGAATGAAATACACCGTTCATGGAGACGGTAGTCCGTACGTACTCATGAATGATGTTTTCGTTTCCTTATTGAATGGAATGGAATTAAGTAGATTACATACATATAAATATACATAAATCCAGTATCATTATTATGTCATATATTTCATTAGTACTTATTATATATACTTTATAATCATTCATGAATGGTTAATCATTGAGAATGAATCTCATCGCGTCGTGGAGACGGTATTTCGTACGTACGCATGCGCGGTGATTTCCTTTTTCCGTAGGATGGATAGAAGGTTAATTAGAGTTTTTTTCATATTTATAATAACATATCATTATATGAGTGATACTGATGTTATTACTTCATAATGAAACAACCTAATAAAAAGAAGTGGAAGAAGAAATTAAGGTGAAATAATCGGTAATGGAAATTACCTCTTCTTTGAAGCGCCTCTTTGATACCTCCTCTTAGGGCACTAAAATTGGACTTTTAGGAAGACCAGAACCTCTAGGATGATTCTAGGGAAGTGGAGAAGTGAATTTTTCAGGGGTTGTCCGAGCATGAATGCTCAAATTGGTGTGAGGAGGAGAGGGAGGAGGTGCCCTTTTATATGGGAGGGGTGGGGAATCTTTGGAAAATCTCAAAATATTATTTTATATTAGGTCAAATTCGGTTTATAATGGTTCCAAATGGTCTTATTTCGAAGATAAATCGGGGATGGGTCGAAATACTCTCATCCAATAGGATTTAGACAAGTTTAGGTTATTATTTTAGCCTTATCAATTAGATTCAACTTTAAGTTAAATAATTTTACTTTTATCGTGTCTTCTTGTGTTCTTACACTATAAGGTTAATAAACATACTATAAGAAGCCAAACAAACCCCAAATTGTTTACTATTAATATATATAACCATATCTACGTCATTTGGCCGATCCTTAGATTTTTAGGAATTAAATAATATTTGTTATAAAAACTAATTTATGTCAATTTTGACACTATTTGGTACATGATTTTTATGAAATTTCTAACAGAATGATAAGTTCGAACCAAGTTACTTAAATCAACAATAACCTGTCATATTAACCTAGAAAATTAGTTTACGTCATAACAAGTCTCAAATTACATTTATTTGGGCATTTATAACATCAATTATGTTAATATTTTCTTAAAAAGGTAATTACTGCATCATCGTTGTGTCATAAATAAATTAAATTATTTCAAGTATAAAAATTACAATTAAAATACCATTACGTAGAAAATATTTTCAGATTTCTAATGAATTTTTATAGTCGAAATTATATTATGTATAACCCTATATTACAAATGTTTTAGTAAATAATCTTTGATTTTAAGTCTTTTAACTCTTCTTTGAATTAAATAATAATAAATGTCCTAATCTAATCCAAGTGGGCCTAAATGATAATATTTTACACTTAAGGTTGTTTTTGGTTGAGATAGACTTGTCCAATAGGATTAGGACATGTGTTAGGGTAATATAAATATCATTTTTACCCTCAATTACCCTATTTACTTTTAACCGTGGTAAATATAAGTAAAAAGTTAGTATTCACCAAAAATTATTTTCATCTCATTGAACCAAATTTTACTTACTGACATCAACCGTGTCTCTCGGATTTTTGAAATTCCATTCACAGAAGCGGTAAAATTAAGATTTATGAAAAAAATAATTTTTTTAACTACCACTTAGTAGTTTCACTATTCATCATAAATTGAAGTTTTTCAGAAAAATGTCAAAATTTCACCCTAAGATATAATTGATATTCCGAATTCAAAAATGATTTCTATTTTACAAAATTCCAAACATATATGTTTCATTAATAAATTTTATAATAAATATTCGCTGTCACAACAAATAGCATGTTTTTAAGAGATAATAACTATCAAAAGATTAACACTTGTTTATGTCTGGTGTAAATGTGAAATTACATTAAATGACCAACATTGTATTGAAATGTGAAAATATATTCTAAATATACTTTAAAACCACTCAAATTATAAATTTATCACTATTAATTATTCGATTAAAAAAATTGTTTTAAATTATAATTTAGTAATTTTCACTATTCATCAAAATATGAAAGTTATCTGAAAAGTACCAAAATTTCACCTTAGGATAAATTCGGTACTACGATTCCAAAAATGAAGTCCATTTTTAGAGCTAAAATTTGTAAAATTTTAAAATGTGGTTATTACTATTCTTAACGGCTAGTTTTAATAATATTTTAATAGCATATTGCTGTTTAGTGAAACTCAGTATTACGTACTACACACGCTATTGAGGAGGGTCGTGATTGCGTGTAATGCAATGAAAGTCAAGGATGTGTGTTGTGCAAGCTCCATTTGGTGTAGCGTACAACACAAGACATTAATAAAATTAAAAAGAATATTTTTCATAAAATCTCGGGCTGTTACAGCACGTGCAGAAGTCATGGATATGAGGGTTTGTCTGGCTATGAGGGTGATTTGACCAGTGGGGCGACAACACGACTGGGAGAAGGAAATACAGTAGGTTTTGATGTACATGGTTATTGAGGAAGAACCCTATAGCTACTATTTCATATGGGGGGTAAAGGGGAATAGATATGATAATCAAAAAATAAAACAAAAAAATATAATAATAATAATAATGATAATAATAACATTAATAATAATATTGTTATTATTAACTCTTCTTTTTCTTCAAACCAAATAACTCTAATTTAAGGAGTCTGGTTTATGAAATATTAATGGTGGTGTGACAATTTTGATGATACGACAATTCTAAGACTACTTTAGATAATTTTCATTGACTCACGGCCTGGTCCCACAAATGCTCGATTAATAAAACATTTAATATTATAATAAAATAATTGTTCAGTCATTACTCGTTGGTGTGATGTACAATTTACGTGTTGTTTGTTGAGATGTCAACAATTTTTATGATGCTTGATTCAAGAAAAAT
Organism: Viscum album; assembly: GCA_963277665.1. Classification (NCBI taxonomy): domain Eukaryota; kingdom Viridiplantae; phylum Streptophyta; class Magnoliopsida; order Santalales; family Viscaceae; genus Viscum; species Viscum album. The sequence goes on along the minus strand of OY728131.1, from coordinate 788,944,160 downwards.
TATGGACATTTAGTTTTTTTGAGGCTCGGTTCCACAAAACACTGAATATTATTATTATTGTCGTTATTGTTGTTGTTGTTGTAGTAGTTCATAAATTCTTACATCTGTCGTAACTATTCCAAACAATGACCGATAAATCATCCACCAGCGGCAATGTGACCTTGTCCTATTAGGGAACATATCAATAATATTTTTATATGTTTATACTAATGACTTGGTTTGGTCCCCAGGGCTATTAAACGTGGCATGTTAGTGATATATCACTTTTTCCTTTCATACCCAAGATGTGCATCATGCCCTCACTAGTCTCTTGACAATATGTGCCATGTAATATTGGTGTAAACTAGAACCTCTTGTTGTAATAGTACATAGATTAGTATTTGACTATGGATGGGAACACAACCAAGTGACACGATTGGGCCACACATTGTGTGGTCCAAACATGCAACATATATCACTTTATGAACCTTAAATATCTCATATATCCTTATTTTGGATTTGTATTTTTTCCCATGAGTTTCATATCCTATTTTTTTCACGTAGAACATAATGGTTCCCTTTATAGTGGGATATGAGATGTGACGTGGGATGATTCGGGTGTAACACCTATCTAAGGTGACAACCGATGATGGAAGAGAGGGTACTTAATCTTACAAGAATCTTGGACTTACCATATAAAAAGGATAGTTATTTTATTTCATTTATGCTTTGGAGAGGTATCATCTAACAAGGAAGTCCCGTTTCATTCATTGATTTTTCTTAGAGATAGAATCTTGCAGGGGATATCCAGTGTAGTTCTTTAGTACTTTACAAGAGGTACCCTCCAGTATGGAAGGCCATAGATACTTGGCTCACACATTAGCAGGGTTGTGTTGCATATTTCTTGATGATTCATAGAATATCCTTGACTGTCTAGGAACAATAGATAGGTCTGGTTTGACATACCTAATTAATCATAAGAAATAGGGGGTCTTTTCCCACCGAGATTCATCCTTCTAAAGTGAACAAAACTTACAAGAATGATTTAGTACTTCCCAAAGTGGATATTATGGATGAGTGGTGATTTAGAACCCATTTGACATGTTCATACTTCGAAGATATATGATATATTGGGCATTAATGGTTGATACATGTCAGACCTTTGGCTACATACATTCATAGTCTGAGCTGTGAGATGGAGATACCCTTAATCTCTGATTTTTGCTTCATTAACTATGCATACAAATAAAAATATATATCTTGTTTTAGTAACCTTTTCTTAGTCTTTGTCTACTCAACTTTTGGAGAGGTGAAGAAACACAGTTTATGCCACATCTTTATAATTCTAGATTATCATGATTGAATGTGTCTACTCTGCCTATATATGTGCTAATGAGTCAATGATAAGTTCATCTTCACACTGTTTCTAGAATCTTATGTTTGGATGATCATATATAACTTTCTTGTTGGGTTGAACTATACTACCTTTTTTGTACATTGTACAATCAACTACTTTCTTTCTCAAAGTATCTCATACAACTCCCCTTAAAAAATTTTAGGGCCTCCAACTGAGTATTTTTATAGTCACCCATGCATGGGATTTTCCGTCACATGTTTTTCGTATTGTAGATGAAAGACAGGTGACATCGTAGGTGAATAGGGATATGGGTTGTTGGACCACTTATTGTTTTCATAGCTTGTAATTTAGGAGTGAGTGTCCTTGATCTATTTTTACTTTTTTAGTGTCCTCCATATTATTTCACTTTTCTAGTTAGACGCTTATTATTACACTTTTCCCTTTCAATTTACTCTACTATACTTGTACAATATTGAATTTTATTCTTTTTTGGTTTATTTATAGCACTTTAACATATTGTATTCCCTTCCCTCTGCACATTTCACATTGAGATGTTTGTGTGTGTAGAGGTTCTTATGGAATGGATCCAATTAGTGTTTTGCCTTCATCACTTATGGCTACCCCCATGCCAACACTGGTGGAATTTGGGTAGTTGTGGATCAAGCCCTAACACAGGCCATGATGTGGCATTGGGGTGTTAGAGGTAATTCGACCCTTGGGACACAGTTTGTATGTTTTCTTGAAAAGGTCATGGACGTGTTTAGGGAAATAGGGTCTATGTGTCTCGACAGTGGCCCTTAAGCTAGGGAGTCTAGTGATTGTACAGGTGGCTGATGGATCAATCCACATGGACCCTGATTACCCACTTTTCAACTCATCACCATTAGAAACTTGTTGCATGAAACAATAGTACATGAATCACATATGATTGAATATTTGATTGTCCATCTTGAGTCATCTCCCCAGTGTTATTGATATATATCCTCATCTATCTATTATACTCCATGATAACATTTTCGATTCTTCCACGATGAAATACCACCAATATACCAGCTCAGATTCATGATGAATACCACATGAGTTATGATGTCTCCTTTATGGATCAATCATGTAATCCCCTTCCTCCGGGTGAGAAGGTATCAGATCTTCTACCTATTGAGTTATAGACAACCCACATAGAAATGCTTGAGAAAATGGGTAGGATGATAATAGTTCATTAGTTGTAGTGATATAGACCATTGTGGTTCTGTGGTGAGTAATACCCTCAGATAGAAGAGGATTGTTTAGAGTCACAGGTCTGCCTCTTCAGGCTTGTACCGGCACTAGTAGAATAGATGGTGTCATTGGCACCCATTGCTTTCCACAGAGGTGCCAGGCATTGTTTTATCTTGGTTACTCAGATAATTAATGAGTCGGAACTCTCGTGGGATGATATCCAGTTGATGTTTGTGAGGAGTACAACAACTCCTACATGTTCTTTGTTTTACTTTAGGATCTCCTCCAGTTTCTTCCAGGTTGTATGTCGGTGACTAAGAATGTGACTACATTCGCAGAACCTACACATTACTCCATAGATATGATCTTTGATGGATAATTCCAAGAAAAATGGTTTGAGTAGGGACTCAGTAAAGAGATTCATCCTATCATAGTACCCTTGTAAATCCCCACCTATGTTGTGGGTTGGTGAAGGTACTGAAGATAGTGAAATTTCTATCAATGGGACACTATACAACTAATTTATGTAGAGATTAAAATAGAGTTGAGAAATCCACCTCCTCCAGTAGTCATCATAAAATAATAAATTGGCGTAAAATATCATCCCATGATCGGACTCAGGAACCAAGTCAACCGAAAAAGGTATGGTGTTATTCTTATTATGGGTGTGGTAACATTTCACGAGGTTGCACAACCAAACATGTTGAGAAAACTAGGTAGTTATGAGTTAGACCTCCATAGTAGAAACACCATCATGAAAATTGTGGTTCCACGGGAGGTGGTGTTGGTAGATTAGATAGAAATTGTGGAGGTGGTATATGACCATATACGGTAATTCCAACACCACTAGGAAGACAACTATAGGATCAGGAAGATCTAAGTTGGGACCAAAGACAACCAAAAACATTGTATTTCACTAATCTTGTAGAGAATTAGAAAATATGAGTTACTCCTTGTATCATTTAATGTTTGTTATTAAATGTTTTTAGGAATTATGTGAAGTAATCATTCCTCCCTTCTCTTATCTTTATATTTTACTTTGGTGATGTGGTCGTTTGCATAACCCATTTTCAGAGTTATTCAATTAAACAATTAATACACAAATAATAAGGGTGATTCTTACATTGAGAGACATTTTTATTCTATAAATCTTATGTGGGTGAGACACTACCATCCAAATTGGATAGTATTGGGGTTTTGTGGAATATTCCCTGATACTTTTTCATTCAGGGTGAATTTGAGAAGTGGAGTGTTGAGGAATCTCCTTGAATTTCCATTTTTTTCTTCTTGAACTCATTTTTCATGGAATTATACTTATTCAAGTGGTAAAGGGTTTGTTTTGGGTTTACTCTCCTTCCAAGAGGAATAAATGCATGTGGGGTTTTCCAGGTGCTTTCTTTTCCTATATTCTTATCGGTGGATGAGTTTAATCACCTTCCCTTTTCATTGGAACCTTTGTGTGATCAATTTCAATCGTGATACTACAATTATCATGTATATATTGAGGTGATGTTGACCCCATGAACTGAAATTATTGACTCACTATTTGGTTCTTACAAAAAGTAGTCTTTGACATTAGGGTGTAGTGACACTACCTTCTCGATGAATACATTGTGGTTGGCACATACCACTAGTGTATCTCGTACGTATTCACTCATAGATACATAAACTTAATGTGGTGATTTTGGTCGAGCATCCTATTGGACTAAAAATTTGATATAGTCAATAATCATGGAAAAGGAAATGTTAGAACTGATGCACATAGAAACAAGTCCTAAGATTCACTAGTGAGGGATGTTTTAGAGAATTTAAAATCCCTAAAACTGACCCTGGTGGAGTAGAACGGTACTATTTTCATAAGATGATGTTGAGGAATCCTTCACTTCCCCAGCGTATAAGAGATTCCTAGTAGTAATGCATTGACTGTGAAATACGATATGACCATATATCTATAGGTGTTTCACCTGATAGAAATTATAATGGAGTGAATCTTGTGACCTTGTTTTCAGTACAAGTATTGATTGTTGACATAACATAAGATTTAGAGGTTTTTTCAGAGAGTAAAAACATCCCCCAAGTATCATTGAGCCATTTGATATCTTTCACAGGGATTTTGACTATGCCTACCATAATTCCCTACCACTACAGAAGGTGTGGGTGGCTAACATATCACACATTAAATAGATGATGATATTCATGCATGTTCCAATGCATATCATTGAGAGTAGAACACCATTCAATGATGGACCATAACCCATGTTCGCATGTTGTGATAATACAAAAATGTTCTGGAGTTTCTATGGGAGGGGGAGAGCTAACTGTGTGTTCAGTATCCTGAGATTCTTCCATAGTTTTTCTTTTGGGGGACAATAATCATGAAGGAGGTTATCTTTTAGAGTCCCAAGTTTTGTCTTATATGACTTTAGAATATTTCTACATATATTTTCATAGCTAGGTGATGAGAAGGTGTGCCATTTTGTGGGCCAGTGTGTCTGGAATTATATTTTATAAAAATATTTATTAGTTTTATACTATGAATGTAGAGGAATGGTAAATCTCATAAATGATTGATTATATTGAAAATTCAATACCATGATTAGGTCTATAACATTAGTTTTACCTGAGGAACAATATAAAATGATTTGGTACAAAATGTTTCGACCCCTTACTCATTGGGGATATATTAAATTTATCAATTAAATTTATATTTTATTTATTTACTTTCTCAAAACCTAATAACTCAAAAACAGGGACTCGGATGATAATTATTAAGCCACCATTATGTTAAAAATATATGTTTTACCCCAGGATATTTATAACCTTCTCCATGGTTGGGTCTTCGACTTATGTTCAATCATGTATTAATAAGAAAATATTTAAATATTTATTAATTTATTAATTTTATTATTTTATTAATATCATATATTAAGTGGTTTTTTCTAGGGTTAGCCTCACAGTTCCTTTAATATATTGTAGATATCACCCTTATCCCATTAAATAATTCTATTTAACAACAACAACAATGGCATTCATCTAGTTTGATCGATGCACGATGAAAACAACTACTTCTTTTGATCATGGTACATTAATGATCATCATCAACAACAATTTATTCGATACATGTTTGACTCGTATTTTTTTATTTCAGGACTCTAATAAATATTTGTGCATGTTTTCAATTAATTATTTAGTTTTTTCCCTTAAACGATCTTAGATATTAAAAAAACAACTTTTTTAATTTTTACGAACCCCAAATTGCATGTTCTTGATTAGTTGGAAGAGAATTCTTGGCCACCAATCCAATCCCATTTTTTATTGTTCGTTTTTTCCACTATGATTCATGTTCATCTTTGCAGAATCCCTATAGATCCCCCATTAGATTTTTGCAGGGAATTCAAAGCACCTTGAGGTGCCCAAATTCGCAACTAATCAAGGAAACATGGACAGTTTGTTGATCTGAATATGGATCTAAAAGATTATTGATAAAATGACGAATGACCTAATTATAATACATAAAATTAGAAATGAACATTGATTTAGGGCCTTGTAGATGGTGTTAGAGGCCTCATTAGGTTCAGAAAGGTGGGTTCATCACAAGCAGGGTGGCAATGATGGTTGTCTGACACAGCTCGAAGTGGTCTGGTGATGTCGAGGGGTGCAGTTAGTGCGAACAAGTATTTCTCAAGTTGCAGTGCCTTCTAGGTGATGTAGGTTGGTATATAAGAATAGGTGTATTTTAACTACAATATAGTGTCTTCATAGCCGGTGGGGATAGGGTGTGTTTAGGCGGCAATGAGGGTGAGCATATTGGAGAAACAATATCGTGTTAGGCGGGATGCTCCGACAGATGTTCCAATGAACGTGGTGGGTGCAATAGAACATTGTGGCTATGGTTTCTTATAGGGAGGAAAGGGAATAGGGAATGAAAAAAGAATAAAAAGAGAAAATAAAATTATTACACAAACCATAATAATAATAATAATATTTTTATTATTACCTCATCTTTTTTGTATACCCCCATTACTTTTTTTGGGGAGTACAATTCATGCAGCATCAGTGGAGGCCTGACCCCATCGATGATATATTCATTTTTTGACCGCTTCAGATAATTTTCTCCATCATGTGTCCTAGAACAAAAAATTCACAATAAATAATATGTTTTATATAATAATTAAATCATGTCCTGACCGAACTATTACGTGTGATGTTTGATTTACGTTCCATTAGCAGTGATGCAATTCTTTCAATAATATTGTCGATTCTATTTCAAAAATTTATATTTAATTATATTTCATGGTTTTGGTCCTTAAAATACACAATAATATGTTATTTTTTATTTTTTAAATCTTTAATTTTTTCTAACTCTTCCATTCGATGTTTGACTAACACACTGTCTGTGGTGGCGAAACACTGGTCCTTGGTTAAACATTTCAAGAAAATTTTCATATGTCTAAAATAATGCTGATTCTTGGTACCCATGGGATGCTTTTCAAGAGAAATGTTGTGAAATTTTAATTTTCCATCGAATGTTCATTTGGGGTGAATAAATAGTCAATCATGCATGTTTTTTCACAAGGATCGCAGCATTATGATCCATATAGATGTATGGAGAATTATTCATGATCACATTAAATGTGGAAAATGAAAGATATATATATGGAATATCATTTTGATGTCCTTGAGGAGAATCCATAGCTTATGTTAGTACCTACTCTTCTATGAGTTGAAAAGATGTATGAAGAGATGCATTCAAAGAATCCAGTGCCGTTTGAGGTGGAATGTCAGTGAAATTGGATTTCTACCCATCATAACAATGATGATAATTGTGCACTCATCAGCCTATGGACTAGATGTGTCATGAACTGTTAGAGTACCCTGGAATTTATAGTGAAATTATTTCAAAATATAGTGCCTCAGTATGGTTGGGAACATGACTAGGGGATGTGGTAGGGGAACACGTCATGTGGCCCCTGGATGAATCATATACCACATTATGAACCTTATATCTCTCGTGTAATATTCATTTGGACTCATATTTTGGCCAACAAGTAGCTTATACTTAGTATAGTTTCACATAGAACATGGTGGTGGCCATCATTGTGGATTTTTTCATAGAATGTGAGATTAAACGGGTGTGGTGACTATCTTGGGTGACACATGAAGACTGAAAAGATCATACCATATCATCAGAGTATCCCAAACATACCATCTAGTTGAGATGGTTAGTGTAGTTCCTAGATGCCTTAAGAGAGGTTCCATCCATTGGGGATGTCCATTGTCATGCATCGATGATTTATGAGTGGTAACATCCACTAGTGATGGCTAGTGTAGTTCCCCTATAATTTAAGAGAGGTACCATATAGTAAGGAATTAATGAGATACTATATTGACCCCTCCATAGGGTCTCATAGTGTATTCCCCAAAGAGTAGATACAGGGATGACCCCTCAGTAGGGACGAGAAGCATAGTTCCTATTTATTCAATGCAGACCCTCATCTTTGTCCTAATAGTGGAAACATGTGGTTAGACTTAACTAAGGACTCACAAGAATGAGTGGAACATTTCCACAGAGAAGCATCCATATGACGTGCCTTAAAACCATGAATGAGTGTCAGTGTAGCCCAAAGTGGATAGAATCATGGTGTGGTTATTGAATCCCCTTTTACTTGTGCATCATGTGCAGACGTATGAGATGATGGGCATCAATGGTGGTTATATATGGAACTGTTGGATACTCACCTTCATTGTCTGGTTAGTGATATGGAGATGCCCTTACTCTCTAATTTGGGATTCTTGGACTGAGTACATATATATATATATATATATATATATATATATCATTTTTTAGTACCCACTCCTTTGTTTTTGATACCATCCTTCATAGAGAAGAGAATACATGTTGGGTATGCCACATTCCTTCCATGTCTATATTCCTAGGGGTGGATGATTCTAATCTCATACAATACATAGTGAATAATCGACAAGATGTTCATATTCTCTCAATTTCAAGATCCTTTTGTTTGGATGACCATACATTACTCCCTTGATGGATTTATCTGCACTTATTTTTTGTTCCTTGTCGTATATACTACCATATTTTTTAGAGTAACTCTTATTGATCCCCATTTTCCAGTTTTTGGGTGAACTACTAAGTATTTTTATACTAACACCAAATGGGATTTCCCTAAATGTGTCATGGTATATGAAGAATACATATAGATTAGTAGTGACTTTAGAGGAGGATGTGGATATGTGGGATTAGACAGTGTATGATGTTCATATCTTGGAGTTCAGTAGTGGGGTAATCTGATATTTATTACATTTATCAGTTACTGGAAGGTTGTGGCACATTTTCGGTTGGGTGTGTATTTTCCACCATTTCCATTTCAATTTCGTCTACTATACATATATTATATTAGGGATCATGAATGATTCAATTATCTATATGATTGTTTCACCTTTTTTTTCCTTCTTCACTTTTTTGCATCAAGTTGGTTGTCTATCTATGTATTGTTCATAGTCAATGGAATCCCTGCGTTTTATATTTCGGAGGTGCTAGTTTTCATCCCTTGGACTATAGAGGATGGCTTGGGGTAGTGGTGGCTCAATCCACATCATGGGTCTGTATGTGTCAATTTTACAAATAATATTACATTAAGTGAATTTTATGAATATATTAATCATTGCCTTATTTATTTTGTAATTATATTCATGATTTTTATTCCCATGAAATATTTGTTAAAGTTCTTGGAATGCTCATAAATGTTTTCTAGAAACACTTTATATACCATACATTTATAAAATAAAATAAGTAATAAAACATATGTTTGGTAAAAACTTATGGATCTTAAACCTTACATTTTTATTCAATTATACGTTGGAATAAGGTCTCTATGGATCATCAGCCATATAAATGAAGGTATAAATGGATAAACAACCTTATGTTTTGTTGGAAATGTACATGTGAGAATAGTATAAAGTTTTGTTAAAGAACCCTCCATTAGTAAACAACCCTAAATTTGAGTATATTTGCATATGATTCATCAACCTTAATTTTAGGGTGAATCCAATATTGTCAACCATACACTAGGTGAATGAACGCTATGTACCTGAACCATACATTTATTTTTTTCATTTTTTTTATTGAATCGTATGTATGAATTTTATATATTTGTGTTTTAATTAGGAAATTTTATTTTGTATTTCTGAAATGGTCATTACATATTTAATATTTGTTATAATGCATGTTTTTGACTAATTCAAATCCTGATATAATTGACCCAAAAAATGTATTCAACAGGGAAAATCAATAATATTCTAAGGGGATGATAGGAATCCCCTTGTAATTTCATATGTTCATTTTAGTGATATATCATGAGAATTTTGTTGATATATATTTACTAGGAAAACTATATTCATTATTTATTATATTTGAAAACTGTTTCTTAATATGGGATATATAAATGAAATATTTTATTTCGATAAACATGTCTTATTTTGATATTGAAATAAACAATTGGTTTGGAAAGAGACTAAACTGTGGAGGCATACATGTTAAATAGTTTACTAGTATAAGATTAATCATACTATTTATTAATATGTTTTATAGATCATTTTGCAACATGGATCACTTCATATGTAAACTTTATTTTTGTCTTTATTTGATGATGAAGATGATCTGCCTACTGTCAATTGTTCCTACTACAATTGCGATTTCCAACCTGGTCCATCTAAAAATTAATCTCATTTGATTTTTTTGAGATTAAAATCCCCATACTTTGTTTTGGTGGAGTATCGGATTCATATTATAAGATGTGTGTATTTTATTACCTGTTTGAGAAACATAATATCTTATTTTTATCGAATTTTTAGACCATCCAAAGTAGAATGTTTGTATGATAAATTATATGTCTATGTTTTAGTGGATGATTATTCTAGATCTAAATTTTTATATTTTTTAAATTTTAAAATTGAATTTTTCATGATGTTTGAATGCATTTTGTAATATTTATCAATATGAAAAAGGTTATAAAATAATGTCATTAATATTTGATCGTAGTGGATAATTTTAGAATCACAAATTAATTTCTCTTTTCTAAAATCTAGATATTAAACACAAGTTTTCTACACCATGAACACCTCCCCAAAATGGAATTTTTTAAAGAATAAAAACAACTATATATGAAATTAAAAGGATTATGATATATGAAAAAATCATTCATACCTATTTTTATGCAAAAGATATAAAAACATTTACTATATCACAAATAATTTTTTAATGAGACAAATTTTTATAAGAACGCCCTATGAACCTTGGAATTATAGAAGTCCTAATGGAAATTACATTTTAATTTTTAGATGCATGACTTATATCTTGAATAATAATGGTAATCCGGTAAGTTTTCTCCAAAAGATAAAGAAGGAATATTTTTCAGATACTCTGCGACTTCTAATGCTTATAGTGTGTTTAATAAAAATTCAATGATTGTTGAAGAATTATCTCATTTGATGATTGATGAAATATACCCTTTTTGTATTGATAATGATCAAACTGATAAAGTTACTGATTCATTCTATAACATGAGACATGAAAACCCTAAAACTGATTTTGAAGATGATATTAATAAAAAAAATTCTAGTGCATAAGAACATGAAACTACAGAACCAAAAATTTCCTTTCCTATATAATCTAGAACCCAAAAATAATCATATAATAACAGTTATAGGAGATATTGATATATGAATTAAAACTAGAAGACAATATGGAATAATTGCCAAATTATCATCCTTTCTCTCTTAGTTAGAACCTATGTATATTGAATAAGCCTTATATGATGATAGTTGGATGTTAAAAAATTTTCATGAACTAAACCATTTCAAAAGGAATGAGGTTTGGGAATTATTATAAATACCATTAAATTATATAGTATTAGAATCTATGTTGGTTTTATAGACAAATAAGCTGATTAATGGATCATTACCAGAAATAAAGACAGATCTGTAGCTGAAGAATATAATCAGGAAGAAGTTATAGTTTATGATGAAAACAATCCCTTGTATATTGATTTGAATCCATTAGAATCCTTTTAGCTTATGCATGAAATAATATTTTTGTTAAATCTACCTTATTAAATAGTTTTTAATAGTAGAAGTTTATGTTGAACAACCAACTATTTTTGAAAATCCTTAAAAACCAAATTCTGTTTTTAAACTTACTAAAGCTCTTTTGACCTTAAAAAGGAACCTAGCTCTTGGTATGAAACACGGTTTTTTTTAAAAAAATGGTCTTACTAATGTGTTAGTAGAAACAACCTTTTTTATGAAAACTATTAGTTCTAAAATTGGATTAGTTAAATATTTAGTTGATGATGTTATTTTGGGATAAACTATTAAAAATCATGGACTTGATTTCTCAAACCTATTGAAAAAATAATTTGCAATGATTATGAAAGAAAAAATGAATTTCTTCTTGTTACTATATATTTTATCAAAAATATTGTGGAAATATTTTAAATCAATGTAAATATAGTACATATATAACTAAAATTTTTGTTATTGAAAACACCAAGATACATATATCCCCTTTATGTACTAATAAGATACATTATTGCGAGGAAGATGTAAAACCAATGGAAATAAATTATATAGAATTATAATTGGTAGTTTGTAATGTATTACTAAAAGAAGACCAAAAATTATTTTTTTATGTTTATTTTCAATATTTTAGTAAAATATAAAAGAATCCCATTTTACTGTTGTTTTAATAATTTTTTGATATTTAAAATAAACATTTTATAATCAATACTTAACCTCAAAACATATTATTTTAGTTTAATTTCATGTACAAATGCTGACATTCGAGGATGTATATTAGATAAAAAATTACTTCTAGAAACGGTCACATTTCAGGAAAAATATTTACTATTATTTTCTAATTAGAATCAACAGTCAGTTTTCTTGTCAATTGGTAAGGCATAATATGATTCTTCTCATAGTTTTTTTGCACAAGTATTATTGATTAGAAACACTAAATTTTTATTTAGAGTAAATTTTAATCCTATAACTATTTTATGTGATAATTCTATTTCCATTAATATTTTATAAAATCATATAAGTAATTATAGCACTACTCATATTTATTTGAAGAATCAATTTCAAAGAGATATGTTCTTAAAAAGAATTCATCACTTGAATTTTTTAATACTGAATATCAAATAACAGATCATTTCAATAAATGACTTTATACTGCTTGTTTTTATTTTATTAAGGGGGATATGGATTTATATACCAATAAATAATTATTTATCCATTTATTTCAATTAGTATTTTTTAATTTTTTGATTATACTACTGAAAATTATTTAATGTTTTATTTATTTATTTATTTATTTTTTTGTTATCAACTTTATTGTTTATCTTATCCGATATGAAAAATTCACTTCATTAATTCTAATAATTAGGTAAAAAAATGTAATATTTATGATTACCCTATGTAATAGACACGAGAAATAAGACCGCATCATCAACTATCATAAAACCCTTCGAATTATCTTACCAGTTCATTTTTTGATCCGATTCATCTCAAAAAACACTCATATTTCTTCTAAACATTAGAAGATGAACCCCATCAGAATATAGATTCTCACAAATGGTGTTGACTCGACAAACCGATGATGGGTGACCCAGTGACCTGAAGTGTAACTATGTTTCCTTGAGAAATATTCTTCAAGAAAAAGTGGTAGAAATAACATTTTACTATCTAACAAACATTCATCTCAAGTGGGATCTAGCGATTCATTGTTTGGAATTTATATTCAATGTTGAGAATAAATATTTTCATTACAATGTTGAACTGAAACACATATATAGCTATGTATAGTTTAGTTTTTGTGAAATTGATCATACGGTATCATTGAATACAAAAGAGAAGGAATTTTCAATTTCATCAGTTAAAATAACTCAAATTCTCAAATTCCCCTATGAAAGGGTTATCGACATTCATATTAGATAAATTAAAAATCATGATCATAATATTAATGATATTATATCATTTCTATTATTATTCAAAATTTAATGAATATTGTCGTTAAGGACTTTAAAGAAGATTAGAATGATTTAGTAATGATTATTCAAACTTCAATTTCTCTGTGATTATTTGAGATGAACAAAATATTGTACCCAGATAGGTACATTATATTTATTATTTATTAGTAACATCAAGATTAATTTTATTAGATACATGACGTGGTATCTTAATTATTTTTTTCATTCAATGTGCTTGATGTCATTTCATTCTAATTGAATGATCTAGTCTCTTATCTTATTCTGAAGGAACGTGATTCATCTTTTTTGATACTAGAGTTAAATTTCATCATATTAATGTTTTTAATTATAGGATTTCAAGATTCTCTAGCTGTTATTAGATTACATTAAAAGGAAATATTGTTCCAGTTATTGGAAATGAAAAATATATGTCTATATCCTTTTCTCAAGGGGGAAAAGTGCTTTATGAAATGAAATTTTTGGAGAATCCAAGATAGATGGTGTTTTAAAATAAACCAAAAGAGAGTAAATACATGATTCCATAGAACTTGATGAAGAATTTGAACAAGATAATGAATTCCAAATGAAATGGTTTTGATATCTTGGAATAACGAAGAAACACCACATGTAGAGACAATGTTAGGATCTGGACATGGAAACAATTCAATTCATTTAGAAGAACCAATTCATAATGAGGATAAAGTAGTAGAAATACAAGATAGATAAATTCAAAATATCCCCAACCAATTGTCCTAGAAGTTGGTACTCTAAAAAACAACAAGTGAAAAGACAAATCACTAAGGGAAATGAGATTGTTCAGTATCATGCTATATCAGCAATTGGTTATAGTTTATAGAATCATGCATCAGTTTTAAGGGAATGAACTGTTGTGGTTGATTATATATATCGTGTTTGATTGAAAAGTATGTGAAAAATCATCTCTTAATCCCATATAAATTGTGGAATCTATTTTAAAAAAAATTCTACTTGGTGAGGGGTCATATCATTCCCTTACAAACCATATTTTGGACATGGGGTTTATGTTTAATAAGGTTCAAGAGGTGAATTAATTTCTTATACAACAATGATATGATTCTAGGAAATCCTATGATTATTTAAAAAAATCATCTTCTCCAAGGATAGAATTAGAGTATATTCTAAATCATTTTCTTATTTATAAAGATAATTATGGATCAATAATATATTTTAATTCCATTACAAGATAAATCATAGATCGATTTTGGATTATCAAATCTGAATAATTTTAATGAACATATAATTTTGATATGAAATTGTATTTAGTAGAAAATTAGAATATATCATTAGAATTGTCAGTCATGCCAGTGATTTTATCTCTACCCCTCTCACCTCACCATATCTGATTAGATGTATTAATGATAACACATTTGTCATGGAAGAAATGAATGACCATCAAGAAATTGATTTATTTTATATTTCACCTTTTTTTGTGTTGCTGGAAAATTATAATTTTCTATTTGAGAAAATAGCATACAGTGAACTAGGTATTACTCTAATCCAAAATCTGTTCAGTCTTATGTCTTCTTAGTTGTGAAAATATGAGAAAATTATCATGACTTTTTGAATGTCAATTAGATTGACAATCTAAATTTTTTTCAAGATTCATGATTTTTGTTAATGAATTTGGTATACGATCATGTAAACATGCTACAATCAAAGATTACATAATTGAAAGTAGTTTTTGATGTAGCTCAGGCTCCCACAGAACCATGACCAGCATAAAATTTTGACCACTAACCATTCACCTGATCATAAGTACACCTTTTTTCACTTTTCCTAAAACTATCTTTATATATTTGTATAATTTTCTTAATAAAGTAATTTTTTTCTTTTTTTCATTCATCACTTTATTATTATGTTTCTTTTTCATCTCTTAATTCTTTCTCTCTACTAATAGAATCATGATCACATTATTCTATATAATACACTATATTAACATTCATTTTATGGTATATGATTAATTAATAGTGTTTTAACTCATTTTATTATAAATTATTTTCTATTTGGATATTGGTGGATAAATTTGGTTAAAAAATCATTTTAATTGTATTCTAAGAAAAGTATTTCTGTAGAATCTAAATAATAATTTCTATCCAACATGTTTAAAAATCCTTATATTTTTTATAGATATTTTATTGGTTTTGTGATATCTAAAAAGGGGGAGGTTTTAGACAATTTATTATCTCAAAAATATGCTATAAATCATAATATATTTTTATTCTCACAAATACACTTTCTTGTTTTGGTAGACACATTTTTTCCTTTTAAGTCATTGAAATATTTGTAAAAATACTTTCAGAGCAAACAACTAATATGGAATTTAATTCTGAGATCCGGTGTCTCTAGAATTAATTTTATAAATTTATTACATATTTTAATACTATGCACATAGTGGAAATAGTACATCACATAATTGGTTGATCAGATCAAAAATATGAGACCACGGTTTTGTACAGAATGTGTTTTTTGCTATATGTGCGACATTAAATGAGTCATTATAGGATGTTATGATCCTTTTCCTCATTTAAAATATGTTAAATTGTTGACTTAATTTTCTAAACATATTCATTTAATATGTCAAACACGAATTATACATGGATATGGACTCAGAATATAATATTGAGACCAAAATTGAAATAAGAACATCGTTTTTACCCTAGGAAGGGTATAAACTTTGTCGGCATCAAGAGTTTTTCTTACATGTCATTGTGGAAAAATAATTAAATTATTCAATAATGATTTATTTAATTATTTTATTAACATATAAAATACTTTAAACGTTATAAATATTCCATTAAGGGTTTTTTGTTAAGGTTGGGATCACAGTTCCAATAATACACTGGAATGATCTCCCATCACCCTTTGTATAATTCCTTTTTTAAACATCAACAATGACATGAATCCATGAGGATCGATGCACAAAAAATAATATAACTTCTTCTGATTATTGTGCAAGTTTGGGCTTCGTCAACAATGACAGATCAGATCCAAGTAAGACCCATATTTAGAGTTTTCCACCTATAATAAAAATTTGAGCATGTTGAAAATTAAATATTCAATCTAAAACCTTGCAAAATCTCACATTTTGAAATAAAGTTCTTCTGTCTACTTTTCCTAACCCCAAATTTCATTTTCTTGATCATTTGTCCAATATTGAATAACCAAGGATCCAAACCCATATTTTCTGGATCTTTTATCCCATTATTTATATCGTTCATTTCCAGGGATTCCCCGAGGATCTTGGTTTGACAGTTTTAATGAATCTCGAGCCCCTTTGGGTGCCCAGATTCATAGAGTATCAAGGAAACATAAATGGTGTGTTGATCTGAGTATAGATTTGGAAGTATCATAAGAAAAAGATGAATAATCCAACTACTATACATCAAAATATTGAATAATTAAGGATTTTTCCATTCCAAAGGTGAGGCGGATCTATGTGGTCCGTTAGGGTATGGTTGGCATGTGATGGGTGGCAGGGATGGCGGTCCAGTGTGGCTCCAGGAGGCCCCCTAAGGCTGATGGGGTGATTCTGGTGTGAGATGGTTTGTCTCGAGCGACGATGTGTCTAGGAGAAGTGGTGAACCATGGATGATCATGTGTCCCACGAAGATGAGATGGTGCATGTGCAGAAGTGAGGGATAGGAGGGTTTGTCCGACTATGAGGGTGATTTGGCCAGAGGGGCGACAACACGACAGGCCGAAGGCAATAAAGGAGGTTTTGATGTACATGGTTATTAAAGAAGAACCCTACAGTCACTATTTCATATGGGGGTAAAGGGGAATAGATATTATAATCAAAAAATAAAACAAAAAAATATAATAATAATAATAATAATAATAATAACAATAATAATAATATTGATATTATTAACTCTTCTATTTCTTAAAACCACATAACTCTAATTTAAGGAGTCTGATTTATGAAATATTAATGGTGGTGTGACATTTTGGATAATACTACAATTCTAAGACTCTTCATATAATGTTCATTGACTCACGGCCTGGTCCCACAAATGCTCGATTAATAAAAGATTTAATATTATAATTAAATAATTATCCAATCATTACTCCTTTGTGTGATGTATAATTTACGTGGTGTTTGTTGAGATGTCAACAATTTTTATGATGGTTTATTGAAGAAAAAATATGGACATCAAATTTTTTTTAGGCTCGGTTCCACAAAAAACCGAATATTATTATTATTGTTGTTGTTGTTGTTGTTGTTGTTGTTGTGGTAGTAGTTCTTAAATTCATACATCTGTCGTTACAATTCCACAAGATGACTGATAAATGTTCCACCAGCGGTGATGTGACCTTGTCCCATGAGGGAACATATCAATACTATTTTTATATGTTTATACTAATGTCTTGGTGTGGTCCCCACATGACTATTTTCATGAAAATATTTGGTGACATACAAATTTTCTATAGGATGACCATTTTCTGAGACTGAATAGTCTATCTTGCATATTTTTCTGTAGGGATCAAAGTAGTTTGATCTGAATGGATGTATATATCAATATTTCAGATAAAATTAAATTTAGAAACATTAAAAGAATATAATTGGAGGATCTTTTTGATGTCTTTAAGGAGAATCCATGGATTATGTATCCATCAACGATTATGATAGTGGAGAAGATTTTTGAAGAGATGTAATCACTGTATCCATGGATATTAAACGTGGCATGTTAGTGATATATCACTTTTTCCTTTCATACCAAAGATGTGCATCATGCCCTCACTAGTCTCTTGACAATATGTTCCATGTAATATGGGTGTATACTAGAACCCCTTGTTGTAATAGTACATAGTTTAGTATTTGTCTATGGATGGTAAAACAACCATGTGACAAGATTGGGCCACACATTGTGTGGTCAAAACATGCAACACATACCCCTTTATGAACCTTAAATATCTCGTATCTCCTTCTTTTGGACTTTTATTTTTTTCCATGAGTTGCATATCCTATGTTTTTTTCACGCAGAACATAATGGTTCCCATTATAGTAGGATATGAGATGTGACGTGGGATGCTTCGGGTGTAACACCTATCTAAGGTGACAATCGATTATGGAAGAGAGGATACTTAATCTTAAAAGAATCATGGACATACCATCTAAAAAGGATAGTCATTTTATTTCATTGATGCTTTGGAGAGGTATCATCTAACATGGAAGGCCTGTTTCATTCTTTGATTTTTTTAAGATCTAGAATATAGTAGGGGATAGCCAGTGTAGTTCTTTAATACTTTCTAAGAGGTACCCTCCAGTATGGAAGGCCATAGATACCTGGATCACACATTAGAAGGTTTATGTTGCATATTTCGTAATGAATCAAATAATATCCTTGACTGTCTAGGAACAACGGAAAGGTGTGGTTTGACATACCTAATTACTCATAAGAAATAGGGGGTCTTTTCCCACCGAGATTCATCCTTGTGAAGTGACCAAAACATACAAGAATGATTTAGTACTTCCCAAAGTGGATATAATGGATGAGTGGTGATTTAGAACCCATATGACTTGTTCATCCTTCGAAGATATAGGATATGTTGGGCATTAATGGTCGATAAGTGTCAGACCTTTGGCTATATACATTCATAGTCTGAGTTGTGAGATGGAGATACCCTTAATCTCTGATTTTGGCTTCATTAACTATGTATATTAAAAAAAAATTATATCTTGTTTTAGTAACTTCTACATGGGTTTTTTCTACTCTCCTTTTGGAGAGGTCAAGAAACACAGTTTATGCTACATCATTATAATTCAAGATTATCATTATTGAGTGAGTCTACTCTCCCTATATATGTGGTAATGAGTCGATGAGAAGTTCATCTTCACACTGTTTCAAGATACTTATGTTTGGATGATCATATATCACTTGCTTGTTGGGTTGATCTATACTACCTTTTTTTGTACATTGTACAATCAACTAATTTCTTTATCAAAGTATCTCATATAGCTCCCCTTAACCTTTTTAGGGACTCCTACGGAGTATTTTTATAGTCACCCATGCTTGGGATTTTCCGTCACATGTTGTTCTTATTTTAGATGAAAGACAGGATGATCGTGACATCATAGGTGAATAGGGATATGGGTTGTTGGACAACTTATTGTTTTCATAGCTTGTGATTTAGGAGTGAGTATCTTTGATCTATTTTAACTTTTTTAGTGTCTTCCATATTATTACACTTTTTTGGTTGGATGTTTATTATTCCACTTTTCCCGTTCAATTTAATCTACTATACTTGTACAATATAGAATTTAATTCTTGTTTGGTTTATTTATAGCACTTTTACATATTGTATTCGCTTCCCTCTGCACATTTCTCATTGAGATGGTTGTGTGTGTAGAGGTTCTTATGGAAATGATCCAATGAGTGTTTTCCCTTCATCACTAGTGGCTATCCCCATGCCAACTGTGGTGGAATTTGGGTAGTTTTGGATCAAGCCCTAACACCGGCCATGATGTGGCATTGGGGTATTAGAGGTAGTTCAACCCTTGGGACACAGTTTGTATGTTTTCTTAAAAAGGTCTTGGATGTGTTTAGGGAAATAGTGTCTATATGTCTCCAAAGTGGCCCTTAGGCTAGGGAGTCTAGTGATGGTACTGGTGGATGATGGATCAATCCACCCAGACCCTGATTACCCACTTTTCAACTCATCACCATTAGAAACTTGTTGCATGAAACAATAATGCATGCATCATATATGATTGAATCTTTGATTGTCCATCTTGAGTCATCTCCCCAGTGTTATTGATATATATCCTCATCTATCTATTATAATCCATGATAACATTTTAGATTCTTCCACGATGAAATACCACCAATATACCAGCTTAGATTCATGATGAATGCGCCATGAGTTATGATTCATCTTTTATGGATCAATCATGTAATCCCATTCCTCCGGGTGAGAAGGTACCAGATCTTCTACCTATTGAGTTGTAGACAACCCACGTAAAAATGGTTGATAACATGGGTAGGATGATAATAGTTCTTCAGTTGTAGTGATAGAGACCATTGTGGTTCTGTGGTGAGTAATACCCTCGGATAGCAGAGGATTGTGTAGAGTCACAGGTCTGCCTCTTCAGGCTTGTACCAGCAGTAAAAGATCAGATGGTGTCATTGGCACCCATTTCTTTCCATGGAGGAGCCATGCATTGTTGTATCTTGGTTACTCAGATAATTAATGAGTCAGAACTCTCGTGCGATGAAATCCAGTTTATGTTTTTTGAGGAGTACAACAACTCCTACGTGTTCTATGTTCGACATCAGGATCTCCTCCAGTTTCTTCTAGGTTGTATGTCGGTGACTAAGAATGTGAATACATTCACTGAACATACACATTAATCCATAGATATGATCTTTTATGGCTAATTCCAAGAACAATGGTTTGAGTAGGGACTCAGGAGATAGATTCATCCTATCATAGTACCCTTGTAAATCCCCACCGATGTTGTGGGTTGGTGAAGGTACTGATGATAGAGAAATTTCTATCAATGGAACAGTATACAACTAGTTTATGTAGAGGGTGAAATAGAGTTGAGAAATACACCTCCTCCAGTAGTCATCATAAAATAAAAAATTGGCGTAAAAGATCTTCCCATGATCGGACTCAGGAACCAAGTCAGCCAAAATAGTTATGGTGTTATTCTTATTATGGGTGTGGTAAGATCGCACGATGATGGACAACCAAACATGTTGAGAACACTTGTTAGTTATGAGTTAGACCTCCATAGTAGAAACACCATCATGAATATTGTGGTTCCCAGGGAGGTGGTGCTAGTAGATTAGTAGGATATTCTGGAGGTGGGATATGACAATATCCGGTCATTCGAACACCACTAGGAAGACAACTATAGGATCAGGAAGATCTAAGTGGGGACCACGGACAACCAAAAACATTGGATTTCATTGATATGGTAGAGCATTAGAAGATAAGAGTTACTCCTTGTATCATTTCGTGTTTGTTATTAAATGTTTTTAGGAATTATTTGAAGTAATCATTCCTCCCTTCTCTTATCTTTAGATTTTACTTTGGTGATGTGGTCGTTTGCATAACCCATTGTCAGAGTTATTCAATTAAACCGTTAATACACAAAGAATAAGGGTCCTTCATCCATTGAGAGACATTTTTATTCTAGAAATCCCATATGGGTGAGACACTACCATCCAAATTGGATAGTATTGGGGTTTTATGGAAGGTTCCCTCTTACATCATCATTCAGGGAGATTTTGAGCAGTGGAGTGTTGAGGCAGCTCCTTGAATTTCCATTTTTTTCTTCTTGAACTCATTTTTCATGGAATTATACTTTTTCAAGTGGTAAAGGGTTTGTTTTGGGTTTACTCTCCTTCCAAGAGGAATAAATACATGTGGAGTTTTCCAGGTGCTTTCTTTTCCTATATTATTATCGTTGGATGAGTTTACTCACCTTCCCATTTCATTGGATCCTTTATGTTCTCAATGTCAATCATGTCACTACAATTATCATGTATGGATTGAGGTGATGTTGACCCCATGAACTTAAATTATTGACTCACTATTTGGTTCTTACAAAAGCAGTCTTTGACCTAAGGGTGTAGTGACACTACCTTTTTGATGAATACATTGTGGTTGGAACATACCACTAGTATATCACATAAGTATTCACTCATAGATACATAAAACTAAGGTGGTGATTATGATCGATCATCCTATTGGACTACGAATTTGATATAGTCAATAATCATGGAAAAGGAAATGTCAGAACAGATGCACATAGAAAGAAGTCCTAATCTTCACTAGTGGGGGCTGTTTCAGAGAATTTAACATCCCTAAAACTGACCCTGGTGGAGTAGAACGATATTGTTTTCATAAGATGATGCTGAGGAATCCTTCACTTCCCAAGCGTATAAGATATTCCTAGTAGTAATGCATTGACTGTGAAATACGATATGACCATATATCCATAGGTGTTTCACCTGATAGAAATTATAATGGAGTGAATCTTGTGACCGTGTTTTCAGTACAAGTATTGATTCTTGACATAACATAGGATTTAGAGGTTTTTTCATATAGGAAAAACATCCCCCAAGTATCATTGGGCCATTTGAGATATTTCACAGGGATGTTTACTATGCCTACCATAATTCCCTACTACTACAGAAGGCGTGGGTGACTAACATATCACACATTAAATAGCAGATGATATTCATGCATGTTCCTATGCACATCATTGATAGTAGTACACCATTCAATGATGGACCATACCCCATGTTTGCATGTTGTGATAATACAAAAATGTTCTGGAGTTTCTCTTGGAGTGGGAGAGCTAACTGTGTGTTCAGTATCCTGAGATTCTTCCATAGTTTTTCTTTTTGGGGACAATAATCTTGAAGGAGGTTATGTTTTAGAGTCCCAATTTTTGTATTATATGACTTTAGAATACTTCTACATATAATTTCATAGCTAGGTGATGAGAAGGTGTGCCATTTTGTGGGCCAGTGTGTCTGGAATTATATTTTATAAAAATATTTATTGCTTTTATACTATGAATGTGGAGGAATGGTAAATCAAATAAAAGGTTGATTATATTGAAAATTCAATACCATGTTTAGGTCTAGAACATTAGTTTTACCTGAGGAACAATATAAAATGATTTGGTACAAAATGTTTCTACCCCTTACTCTTTGGGGATATATTAAATTTATCAATTAAATTAATATTTTATTTATTTACTTGCTCAAAACCTAATAACTCAAAAATAGGGACTCAGATGATAATTATTAAGCCACCATTAAGTTAAAAATGTATGTTTTACCCCAGGCTAGGTATAACCTTCCCCATGATTGGGTCTTCGACTTATGTTCCATCATGTATTAATAAGAAAATAATTAAATATTTATTAATTTATTAATTTTTTTATTTCATTAATATCGTATATTAAGTGGCTTTTTCTAGGGTTAGCCTCACAGTTCCTTTAATATATCATAGATATCACCCTTATCCCATTAAATAATTCTATTTAACAACAACAATAATGACATGCATCTAGTTTGATCGATGCACGATGAAAATAACTACTTCTTCCAATCATTGTACATTAATGATCATTACCAACAACGATTTATTAGATACATGTATGACTCATATTTTTTTATTTCAGGCCTCTAATTAAAATTTGGGCATGTTTTCAATTAATTATTGATTTTTTCCCTTGAACGATCTTAGATATTGAAAAAAAAGCTTTTTAAATTTTTACGAACCCCAAATTGCGTGTTCTTGAATAGTTGGAAGAGAATTCTTGGCCACCAATCCAAACCCATTTTTTATAGTTCTTTTTTCCCTCTATGATTCATGTTCATATTTGAAGAAGCCCAATAGATCCGCCATTAGATTGTTGCAGGGCATCCAAAGCACCTTGAGGTGCCCAGATTTGCAACTAATCGAGGAATCATGGACAATTTGTTGATCTGAATATGGATCTAAAAGAATCATGATGAAATGATGAATGACCTAATTATTATACATAAAATTAGAAATGAACAACTATTTTGGGCCTCGTAGAAGGTGTTAAAGATCTCACTAGGTTCAGAAAGGTGGGGTCAGCACAAGCAGGGTGTCATGGATGGCTGTCTGACACGGCTCCAAGTGGTCTGGTGATGTCGAGGGGTGTAGTTAGTGCGAACAAGTGTTTCTCAAGTGGCAGTGCCTTCTAGGTGATGTAGTTTGGTATGTACGAATAGGTGTATTTTAACTACAATATAGTTTCTTCATAGCCGGTGGGGATAGGGTGGGTTTAGGCGATAATGAGGGTGAGCAGATTGGAGAAACGATGTCGTGTTAGGCCGGATGCTCCGACAGATGTTCCAATGAATGCAGTGGGTGCAGTAGAACATTGTGGCTACGATTTCTTATAGGGAAGAAAGGGAATAAGGAATAAAAAAGAATAAAAGGGGAAAATAAAATAATTACACTGACCATATTAACAATAATAATATTGTTATTATTACCTCATCTTTTTTTATACCCCCATTACTTTTTTTTGGGGAGTACAATTCACGAAGCATCAGTAGAGGCATGACCCCATCGATGATATATTTATTTTTTGACCGCTTCAGATAATTGTATCCATCTTGTGTCCTAGGACAAAAAATTCCCAATAAATAATATGTTTTATATAATAATTAAATCATGGCTTGATAGAACTCTTACGTGTGATGTTTGATTTACGTGCCATTAGCAGTGATGTAATCCATTCAATAATATTGTCCATTATATTTCAAACATGTATATTGAATTCCATTTCATGGTTTTAGTCCATAAAATACACCATAATATGTTATTTTTTGTTTTTTAAATCATGAATTTTTTCAAACTCTTCCATTCGATGTTTGATTAACACACTATCTGTGGTGGCGAAACACTGGTCCTTGATCAAACATTTCAAGAAAATTTTCATATGTCTAAAATAATGCTGATTCTTGGTACCCATGGTATGCTTTTCATGAGAAATATTGTAATATTTTAATTTTCCATCGAATGTTCGTTTGGGGAGAATAAATAGTCAATCATTCATGTTTTTTCACAAGGATTGGAGCATTGCGATACATATAGAGGTATGGAGAATTATTCATGATCACATTAAATGAAAAACATGAAAGGAATATATATGGAATATCATTTTGATGTCCTTGATGAGAATCAATAGCTTATGTTAGTACGTACTCTTCTATGAGTTGAAAAGATGTATGAAGAGATGCATTCAAAACGTCCAGGGCCGTTTGAGGTGGAATGTCAGTGAAATTCGATTTCTACCCATCAGAACAATGATGATAATTGTGCAGTCATCAGTCTATGGACTAGATGTGTCATGAACTCTTAGAGTACCCTGGAAATTCTAGTGAAATTATTGCAAAATTTAGTGCCTCGGTATGGTTGGGAACATGACTAGGGGATGTGGTAGGGGAACACGTCATGTGGCCCCTGGATGAATCATGTACCACATTATGAACCTTATATCTCTCATGTCCTATTCATTTGGACTCATATTTTTTCCAACGAGTATCTTATACTTAGTGTAGTTTCACGTAGAACTTGGTGGTGACCATCATTGGGGATTTTGACCTAGAATGTGAGATTAAATGGGTGTGGCCCCTATCTTGGATTACACATGTAGACTGCAAAGATCATACCATATCATCAGAGTATCCCAAACATACCATCTAGTTGAGATGGATAGTGTAGTTCCTAGATGCCTTAATAGAGTTACTATCCATTGGGGATGTCCATTGTCATTCATCAATGATTTATGAGTGGTAACATCCACTGCTGATGGCTAGTGTAGTTCCCCTATAATTTATGAGATGTACCATCTATTAAGGAAGTACAGAGATACTATATTGACCCCTCCATAGGGTCTCGTAGTGTAGTCACCAAAGAGTTGATACAGGGCTGACCCCTCAGTAGGGAAGGGAATCATAGTCCCTAATGATTCAGTGCAGACCCTCAACTTTGTCATCATAGTGGCAACGTGTGGTTAGACATAACTAAGGACTCACAAGAATGATTGGAAAATTTCATCAAAGAAGTATCCATATGACGTGCATTAAAACCATGAATGTGTGTCAGTGTATCCCAACGTGGATAGAATCATGGTGTGGTGATTGAATCCCCTTTTAAAAATGCATCATGTGCAGACGTATGAGATGATGGGCATCGATGGTGGTTATATATGAAAACTGTTGGATACTAACTTTCATTGTATGATCGGTGATATGGAGATACCCTTACTCTCTAATTTGGGATTCTTTGACTGAGTCTATATATATATATATATATCATGTTTTAGTACCCACTATTTTTTTTGATACTATCCTTCATAGTGAAGAGAATACATGTAGGGTATGCCACATTATTTCCATGTCTATATTCCTAGGGGTGGATGATTCTAATCTCATACTATAGGTAGTGAATAATCGACAAGATGTTCATATTCTCTCCATTTCAAGATCCTTTTGTTTGGATGACTATACATCACTCCCTTGATGGATTGATCTGCACTACTTTTTTTGTTCCTTGTCGTATATACTACCATCTTTTTTAGAGTAACTCATATAGATCCCCATTTTCCAGTTTTTGGGTGAACTACTAAGTATTTTTATACTCACGCCAAATGGGATCTTCCTAAACATGTCAAGGTATATGAAGAATACATATAGGTTGGTAGTGACTTTAGAGGAGGATGTGGATATGTGAGATTAGACAGTGTATGATGTTCAGAGCATGGAGTTCAGTAGTGTGGTAATATGATATTTATTACATTTATCAGTTACTGGAAGGTTGTGGAACTTTTTCGGTTGGGTGTGTATTTTCCACCATTTCCATTTCAATTTCCTCTAGGATACATATACTATATTGGGGATCATGAATGCTTCAATTATCAATATGATTGTTTCACCTTTTTTTCCTTCGTTACTTTTCTGCATCAAGTTGGTTGTCTATCTATGTATTGTTCATAGTCAATGGAATCCCTGAGTTTTATATTCCGGAGGTTCTAGTTTTCATCCCTTGGCCAATGGAGGCTATCTTGGGGTAGTGGCGGCTCAATCCACTTCATGGGTCTCTATGTGTCAATTTTACAAACAATATTACAGTAAGTGAATTTTAAGAATTTATTATTCATTACCTTATTTATTTTGTAATTATAATCTTGATTTTTATTCCCATGAAATATTTGTTAATGTGCTCGGAATGCTCACAAATGTTTTCTAGAAACACTTTATATACCATACATTTATAAAATAAAATAAGTAATAAAACATATGCTTGGTAAATGATTTTAGATCCTAAACCTTACATTTTTATTCAATTATTTGTTGGTATAAGGTGTTTATGGATCATAGACCATATAAATTAAGGTAAAAATTGATAAACAACCTTATGTTTTGTTAGAAATGTACATGCGAGAAGAGTATAAAGTATTGTTAAATAACCCTCCATTAGTAAACAACCCTAAATTTGAGTATATAAGCATATAATTCATCAACCATAATTTTAGGTTCAATCCAATATTGTCAACCATACACTAGGTTAATTAACACTATGTACCAGAACCCTACATAGGTTTTTTTCATTTTTTTATTGAATCGTATGTCGGAATTTTCAATATTTGTGTTCTAATTAGGAAATTTTATTTTTTATTTCTGAAATGTTCATTAAATATTTAATAGTAGTTATAATGCATGTTTTTGACTAATTCAAATCATGATATAATTGACCCAAAAAATGTATTCAACAAGGAAAATCTATAATGTTCGAAGGGGATGTTAGGAATCCCCTTGTAATTTAATATGTTAATTTTAGTGATATATCAAGAGAATTTTGTTGATATATATTTCCTTGGAAAACTGTCTTCATTATTTATTATATCTGAAAATTGTTTCTTAATATGCGATATACAATTGAAATATTTTATTTTGATAAACATATCTTATTGTGATATTGAAATAAACAATTGGTTTGGAAAGAGTCTAAACTTTGGAGGCATATATGTTAAATCATATACTGCTATATGATTAATCATACTATTTATTAATATGTTTTATAGATCATTTTGAAACATGGATCACTTCATATGTACACTTTATTTTGGTCTTTATTTGATGATGAAGAGGATCTGCCTACTGTCAATTGTTCCTACTACAATTGTGATTCTCAACCTGATCCATCTAATAATTAATCTCATTTGATTTTTTGAGTTTAAAATCCTCAAACACTATTTTGGTGATGTATCGGATTCATAATCTATGATGTGGGTATTTTATTACCTGTTTGAGAACCATAAGTCTATTTTTTTTAAATTTTTATAAGGGTGTCAACTACATGAACTCATATAGGGATTTATAGTCTTATGATAAGTGTATGTTGAAAGTGGAATTCATCACGAATACAGAGCGATAAATTGGGGGAGTGAACTAATATAACTTTAACCTCAAAACTAGGTTAAAAGTATTTGTTCTTTATTTATGTTTATTATCTTCATATAATCGTTAAAAATGAAGACAATTTATATCCATATTTATCAAAGAGGGTGTCAAAATACTTGATTGTTGAATATTTTTTTAAATGCACAATTCACCCCTGTGTTACTTTGTGTTATTCTTACCTAGCATAACACCCATTACATTATGATTTCCATTTTATGGGGATCTGTTATCATCACTCATGTGTATGGTGGGGTACTACCTCCAAAAATCAATAATATTCATTCAAAATTTACATGGAATGAAATAAAAATTTATTAAATAAACATATGATATATTTATGATATAAAAATGATAATACAATGATGATATATATAAATATATTATTTTATTTTAATTTTTTTAAATATAATAAGAAAATTGAAACATCATTCAATCAATCATACAACATACCATCTCCATTAATTGTGTATTTTATTTGATACCACAATTTTTTTGGTGAAAATATACAGATATATAATTAATATATATGATATTTATATCATATTTAGTGAAAGGACAATGATTTATTCATGTGTGGTTCATTTAAAATTATGTCTAATTTCATTTTTTAGTCCAAATATGGATTCCAATTTCCAAAATGTTTTTATGGTGTAAAGGGGTTATTCTGAAATGAAACCTCATCTGAAGAAAAAAATAAATGTGTTCCATGCTGAGTAAAAACCATGAAATCCAATCTTCTTGTTATCTCCAAATGCGTATAGGCATTTCGAAGAACCTATTATAGTGTACTACTTTACAACACAATGCACCGAGGTCCGAACACCCATAAAAATGTCTTCAAATTATCATAATGATATATTGCACATTTATTTCACAGTTTCTCAAACTATGTGACCTAACGATGCGAGTCCCCTACTGCGGTAATTATCCTTGAACTATTGGTGTATGATTCTCCAAACATGCATCCAAAACATCTAACCCTTATATTTTGGTAAAATTCAAATCTTTCGAAACTTTTTTTATTAAACTCAACCTCCCTCTTATTTATATAATTTTCAATAGTAGAGGTTTCTCTTTACATTGAGATCTTCCATCTTGTTTCAAACCCAGTGTCTCCAATATCTATTTTTTTAAGTATCTTATCCATGTACATTTTCTCTCATTCAATTCCTCATGGTATGATCTATAATCACTAGGATAATTTCACATTTCATCATTCTATCCGCTATGATATATTAGTGAATGATATTGTTTCATATTTTAAGGTTATAATTTTATTCTTAATAAATCATTAGATCTAATCCCAACTAAAGTTTGATATTATTGACGAGATTTTTATAGGATCGTGATAGGGGGTCTATGAGTCATCCCTCATGTATGGGAATTTAATAATACATCATCATTGTTCACATGAAAACATTCATTGGAAGTTTCTTATTAAAGTAATATTCCATGATTTTTAATATCCAAATAATTGTTTAGATTCTTATTTATAGCTATCCCATCTATCATTGGAAGTTGGATGCTCGACGTAATTCATCCCATTTAAGGTGTTTTCTCTATTATCACATTAGTGGTATATTGTGATAATCTACACCACCATTCAACTATTATATTAATTTAACATATTAAATGTTTTTTATTAATTAAATGCATTAATTTTTATTGGATATTCCATTATAGTTCCATTTTACCCATCTATGAAATGTTTTTAGATATAGAAATTTAAAATAAAATTTAAAAGTAAAAATTGTTATATGTATCTCATGACATAGTTAAGTTACAATAAATTTTATATGGTTTCATTTCATTTTCTATCCTTTTAGTTTTATTAGTATTTTGTATGTAACAACTTATTTAGACTTTTTATATATGTAATGTATATGGGTGGTGTGTAAGAGATTTTGGAGAACTCTTAAAGTCTTTTGGCTCATCTCTATAGGTACATGGTTCATACACTATTTGGTAAAATCATGAAATAGATAATTGAAATTGTATTCATAAAGACAATAGAAAATGAAAAGACATACAAGATGTGTATAGTTTTCCAAATCAGTTCTTCCAAAAATGAGAAACAATTATCAGTGTAAAATTGGTCATTTATTTTTGAGATAACAAATTCAGAATGATTATAACATGGCTTGAAAACCAAGCATTATAACTGTATGAGTTCTGCCATTGACTTATTGGGTAACACATAATTAGTGAAATATATTCCTAACCATGTGACTAAATATATATGGGTCAAAAGTGAGACCCTTAAATTTTGGATTTCACGTGATTTACCCCATAAATCACTTGTTTTCCACTTATACCACACTAAATAAATATTTTCCCATCCCAAATGTCAAGGAAGGTTCTCCAATTAATCAAGGGGAAATTTGAGGGCTCCCATTGGTGATTTGAATCCATATTCTCACAGAATATGATCATGCATGATATTTCATGATAGTGCTTCTTAAATCATCTTCTTCATATGACTCCTTATTCATTAGATATACACCCCCAAAATGTAAATATTAGGTATTTTTGATGATGGGGGTAAGAAATATAATGTGGTTTTATGGATAATTAAATCTTGTTTGTGGATTTTCTTCATGTTGTTATTCATTCCCATCATAAAACATATGGTAGGTGTCTTCACCCACAAATCCACTATTAATAGTGTGAATTCATAGTATAAAATTGATTTTTTAATGGAATTTATTGTGATATGTTTGTTTAAAACATGATATAAACCTTCTTTATTGAGGGTTTGTTATGTTTTTTAATCTTTGGTATTGGTATTTTGACATCACTTGGTATATTTATTTTAAAATATGTTTTTTTATGTTTTTAAATGAAATGTTTGACTCATTTAAAATAAATTTATTTTATTGAAATGGTTTCAAATGGTTTATTTGAAATGTTTTTGGTATACATTGGTTTAGTGTGAGTTCATGTTTGATGTGACCTGGAATGAGAGGCTAGTACTAGTGTGGTACACAAGGATGTGACACTGATTAAGGAGTGTGTATAATTAAATAACATGGTTATTGGATAAGAAACAACTCAAGAATAAGGAGCATCAAGAAAGAAATGCATGTGTGGGGGTGTTTTGAGTCATGGAAGTGGTATGACAAAAATGAATATTTAATAATTTCAATAATTTTTATATGATTTCGTTGGAAAAATATTTTAATGTGAGTTGTTTGGATTTTATATAAATTATGATAATGTTTTAATATATTTTATATAATTTTTTATAAATATTATAACTTGTTCTATTCATGTTTCAGGATTATTTAAGTCATTGGGGAAATGGTATTGAGTTTTATTACTCTCCCCTACTTGGGAACTTTCGTATTTTTGTAGATATCATCCCCCAAGATATGAAAAAATTTAAACATTCACACATCATCAGTAGTACTTCGTGATAGTTGGTTTATTTTGGTGTATTTGAAGAATTGTACTTGTAGTATCCTTGGATAAGTGGTATTCATTTAGAATTATTTCTTGTGTCATTTTCTACTCTACACAAAGATATTGTCATCATCAATTTTGGTACTCTTTTGTTGCTAATTTTGATTAAAATTGTGCATCGTGAGTTGTCTTTCAATTATATCCTGAATCATATATTGTGTTATTTGGTTATGCCTTTTTAGGGATATTAATTCTTAAATGGAAATGTTTCTCCCACCTGTATTCAGCCCTTAAGAATTTATTTCTAGCCATTGGTGTCTTGGGGATGTCTCTTAAAGACAAGTAATTTCCTCCCACATTATCAAGAGAATGAGGGGGGTGAGATGTTACATGTGGTATCAATTTAGTTTGATCTAAAATGTATTTTAATGAAGTGATATATGTTTTTTTATCCAAAATCCTTTTGAGACAAGTAGTGCTGGTGTTGGATGACCATTAACATGGTATTGTCTATCTTTCATACAATCAAAATTCATTATGTTATATTCCGTGAGTTGGGATCAAAGAAAAGAGTTGGATTTCATAACATGAAATATAGAGAATAAAAATACCTAGCTATTTTTTTTATGAAAATCATGTTAATAAAGTTGTAGGAACATAATTTTTTTAGAGACACATATAGGATTTGGAATCTCATTATCATGGATTTATCCATTGACATGAGTATGACATGTATTCGAGTAATGAATTTCCACTAGTATTTCATATCTCATTAATATTAATGATTTTTTATTTTGAGGTTCAAATGTTTATTTTTTAAAAAAATAAAATTATTCTAAAATGAAATATTTAGATAAGAGTGAGGATTTGATGTTTTAAAAATAGATTGACAATTAATAGATATTGTAAATTTTATAAAATTGGTGAACTTGGTTGAAGTTTAATATTAGAAATAAATATCTTGGTTATATTACATGTTATAATTTAATGTTATTAAACCATCATTTGATAGAGAGTGTGACATATATTTTTTATTTTATGTATAATAAATTTCACCTGCTAAAAATAAAAAAAAACCAATCAAAATTTCTAGTTGAGTTTGTGGTTGCACATGAGCAACAGGGGAAACAACAGTTTTTCCAAAGCACCTCTCAGGATTTTCAAACCATTGAATTAGGGTTGCAACATAATACTCTTTTTACAATATATGTCACTACTCACTGTTCATGTAGAGGAATTAT
Organism: Viscum album; assembly: GCA_963277665.1. Lineage (NCBI taxonomy): Eukaryota > Viridiplantae > Streptophyta > Magnoliopsida > Santalales > Viscaceae > Viscum > Viscum album. The sequence continues at coordinate 788,910,916 of OY728131.1, read as the reverse complement.
GGCTTTCATCATGAGAGGAGATTATAACTCTAACATTAAGAGAAAGATGAATATGGACACCTTTTCTCAATGAGGTGGGAACGATTAGAGTCAGAACTTGATATAATGTATACTTAATACACAAAGATCCACAAAAATGACTATATGTTTTCAGTTTTGTTCTTTAAACCATAGGACACGAGAGTTTATGGAACAACATATATCATTCAATAACTATAACCAGTTGGGGAATCATTATTTCAATTGTAATAGTGCTCTGATATCAAGGGTTCATGACATTTCACAGGTGTCATAATGGTCATATCCTTTGATGTGATGAGTGCAACAGAACACCTCTTGTCAATAGAAAATATCATTCCTCGATGTTTCTAAGAATACCCTGATTCCTCATATATATCAATATCAAAACGGAAATAAAGAACAATGTGAGACAAAAATGAAATTATAAGAATATGATAAAGTTATTGGTGATTATCACTCAGGAACCTATACAGTGACATGTATAATTCATTTGAATTATACCCTTGCGCAACCTCTCTTTGATATGGGTCAATCATGATCCTTTATTTCTTGTCTTGCTGTTGATTTTCTATGTTTAAAAGTTGGTATGATGCCTTATGTGAATAAAATTTTAACTCCTCTTAGTAAAAGATAATGTTGAGCTATTTTGTACAGAGCATGTTATATAAATATTATTGTAGCCAAGATGAAAATTTATTTATTCAATCTCAAGATGGTTGTTTTTTATATAATAATGGGTATGTATTATTGAAAATGTTAATGCTTCACATCTACTATTATACATGATGGGTCATTTTAAAGATTGGGGATGGAATCTAATATCTCTTTATTGGGGACAATAATTTAAATCCATGTGCAATATTATTGTTAGAAGCATGAGTTAGAACATTCCAATAACACTTTTTAGCATTTTCCTTTCAATAAATGGATTTTATCATGAAGAATTGTTTTCAATTGGTGGTGGATCAGTTTCCATATGTATTTCCCAAAACATTATATAGGTTTCAATCTATAAGGGGAGTAGATTTTTTGATTTATATTTTCAAATGGACCAGTCCCATTTTCCTTCCATCATATCATATAGATCATGAATAGGGAATTGAATTGAATTTATTTTTTTATGAGATAGAAATTAAGTGTTTCATTTAGCCGAGCACATCTCTGGGGGAAGCATTAGTCTTGTTTGTCACTAAAGATGGTAAAATTATTCCTTATTCTTTTAATTATCACAATTATTACTAGGTTGCAATAGAGAATTGATATCCACTTCCACACAATGATGATTTTCCCATAAATTAATTGGAGATGAGTGGTTCTCTAAGATTTAAATGTGATTAGAATAAAATCAATTGTGAGAGTGGATGTTTGATATTCCACAAACATTATTCCGAAGTAGATATGGCTATTATGAATATGTGATAATGCCTTTCGGTCTTACAAATGAATAAAATTTCATTGTGTAATGGAGGAATCATATATTTCAGAGATATTTGGATTCATATATTATGGTATTTATCGATGATAAATACTTGTATTCAAGTAAAAGTGCTACAAATGAGAAAAATATGGTGATAGTGTTAGAAATCAAGATATATAATTGGATGTATTCTAAAATATCAAAATCATATTTTTGGAAATAAAATAAATTCATTATTGTCCACGTTATTTCTAAAAGATGGGTTTCATTGGATCCATGGAATATAGATGTTATTATCTCTTGGAATGTTTGGAATAATGTCCCTGTGATAGGGAGTTTTTTGGTCTCACTAGTAGTTACTAATAAATTTTTCATGATTTATCATGACTAGATTCACCAATGATAGATTTTACAAAGAAGAATGTTCCATTCCAATATATTAAAGAGTTCTAAATTTTTTATTGATCTCAATATTCATCTTATATTAGATCCTATAATGATTTTTTTATAATTTGGATAACTGTACGTGGTGTATTGTGATGCATAAAGATTGTGTTTGGGATGTGTTCTCATGAAGGGATACCATGTTGCTGCTTCTGTCTTAATGCATTTTCAAATTGCATGAGAATAACATCCCAAAAAAAGATCTTGAGATAGATTTCATTGTCCATGATTTAATGAAATAGATTCATTGTCTATTTTTTTAATCATTTGTTGTGTATATAGTTCATAAGATCATAAATGATATTTTCTCATAATGTGGTTTGAATAAGATGAAATGATGATGGATGGAATATCACCAAATTTTTTACATTGACATAATGTTAAAATTGAGTATTCTTAATGTGGTTGTAGTTTCATTAAGTAGGGATTCATATGTTTAGTTGGAAAAAGAGGCATCAGATTAGTTGATGTTGATTTTCTTCCAAGACAACATGCACGTGGCATGTGAAGATTAAAATGATGTTCTGGTTTTCTTGATAGATTTAGTGATTCTCGATTCTATTAAGGGTGTTAAATAGGTAAATATTACCAATTCATAATTTCTTTGGATGAGTAAAAAATCAATAGTAGTCAGACCATTATGGGATGGAATATGGATGAGTGTTCAACATTAGGTTTCAGAATTCATTTTTTCACAGTGATGATTTTTCATGAAAAATATCTACATGGTTACCACGACTATAGATATGTTGTCAATCCAATAATAAATAAGATTTATAATACATTCATTATGTATTTTTGGTGGATTAATATGAAAATTAAAGTGGTTGAGTCTGTTTCAATGTGATTAACTTTTTATCTAGTTAACATAGAGCATCAATGACCAAACTGTATGTTACAGTCTATACCAATTTCTATTTTAAAATTAGAAAAGATAGGCATTTATTATTTCTACTTGTCTTATAATAATGGTTTGAAAACATGAATCCATATTTCTAATATTAGATCTGCTAAAAAATAAAGATCATTTCTTCCCTATTCGTGAAACTCATGAAGTAGATGAAATTCCAAAAATACACATTTGATATATAGTGAAGAAACATGGAATGCCCGTTTTAATTGTGTCAAACAATGATATAAGGTTTACATCACATTTATAGATATCATTGCAGAGATCCCACATGACTATGTATACTATGATTATGGAATACCATCCTTAGATTGATGGGATATCATAAATGATGATACATACATTAGAAGACCTTTTCAGAGATTTCATACAGGATTTTGGTTGCTCAATGGAATAGAACATTATGATATTGGAGTTCTCATATTATAATAGTTATCATGACATACTAAAAAACAATATTTTGACTATTTGTAAGGGAATCCTTACCGTTGTACAATTTCATCGGTAAAAACAAGAGATACATCACCTGTTAGACCTTTTCTTGTCCACACAACAACCGATAAGTTTATATTGATCGATAAATTGATGGAAATGACATAGAGTAATTAGAAATATTTTTTGGATCATTTTTAATGGTAGTTTTCTTTCACATTGACTGGTCTTTTTTTCTTGAAGATCGTTCCATTTGTTGTACATCATCATTTTTGAAAATAAATTATGTTACCTCCAAGATACATAGGCCCATTTGAGATAATGGAATGAGTTAGTGAGGTGGAACATCATTTGGCATTGAAACCATGGTTTAGTGTGGTGGATAAAGTTCATTATGTATCTCAGTTAAAAAATTGTCATCTTGATTTTGAACACATAAACAGATTGGATCACATTGACCATGAGATAGATGATTCATTGATGAACATTCTAGTTTAGATTTTGTATTTCTAATCGAATTCCATTAAAATTAAATGAATCAGTTTTTATGGGTTTTCTGAGAACATGGCATGTTTCGGTAGGAGACATGGGAATGTGAGAATTAAATGGAAGAGTAAATGATGGAACACTTTCAGTGAAATTTTGTTTTTCTACACTTTAATGATGGAAATTCCAATGATGGAGAGAATTTATCAACCCCCCCCCCCCCCCTCGTTTCTAGAAATTAATCCATTCATTGTGATTTTTATGTATTTAAAATATATGGGTAATGTTTGGGAGATATGATTGTTATTTTGGAGTGTTTTGGGCGTTATATACAAGTGTAAAATTTGGTAAAACCTTGAATCACATATAAAAAACAATGAACTGGGAGACAGGGTAAAAGGGGTAGGTGAACAGGTGGTGCACGATTTTCCAAAACAATGCATCCACTAAGGAGAAATGGTTCATTTGTAATAGATGATGTGTATATTGGAGATAGTGTCTTCTAAATCATTTTTTCCCTATTTAGAAAAATTGTGAGATTACCATGCGAGATCGAACCTTGACGCAGTGGATAACATATGGATAGAACAGAATTTTTCTAATTGAGTAATTATCTATTTACTCGTAAAAATTGAGATCCTAAAATTTTGGATCTCACTATTTTTACCCTATAGATACCTCATTTTTTATCTTATGTGTCCCTTACCTAATATTATCTCTTCCCGAAGGTGAATGAAAGTTCCCAAATCAATATGGAGGTGATCCTAAGGCTTCCCATAGTGATTTGAAGTCTGATTATCATGTTATGTGATTGTTCTTGATAAATCGTTAGAGTGATTCATAGATATTCTTCTTCTTCTCTCTCAGTTTCTTAGACATACCCTTGTTGTGGTAGATTAATGGTTTTGTGTTTGAGATATTTTTCTATCTAGCCTTTTTGTTGATAGGGATTTAGATATAAGTAGTGTTCATGGAGATTAAACCTAGTTTCATGTACATTCGTAGTACGATTCTTCATTTTCATCCTAAAACTCGAGGTTGGTGGATTCACTCTTGACTACTCTACTATAGCATGATATCTCACTATCAATATTTTATTGGAATTGATTGTCAAATTATTGTGAAAAACATGGTTGCAACCAATTTAGTGATGGTTTGTGATGTTTTTGAAAATGTTGATTTTATTTTAAAGTGCCTTTGATTCATGGTTTTAAAATATTTTTCTAAAATATATATTTTTTTAAATTTTGGTTTGAAATTATTCAAATAAAATATAATGTTTTAATGAAATTTTTTATTTGAAATTGTTTGGTAATTCATGGGTTTTGTGAGACTTCATGTTTGATGTGACCCTGAATGAGTGGAGACTACTAGTGGGGTATAAATGGACTTATACATAAATAAAGTGTGTGTTTTATTTGTGAACAAGGATATTGGAATAAAAATCACACATGAGTTTGGAAAGTCAATCAAGAATTCATTTGTGGGTTTGGTTGGGATCATTGAATGGGTATGCCAAAAACAAATGTTAAATGATATTATGAGTTGTCTATGTCCATACCATAGTAAAATATTTTGATCTAAAATTCATGGATTAAATATATATTTTTTAATTTTTTTAATGTGATTTATATACTTTTTTATATAACATTGATACCATGTTCTATCAAATTGCTGTGAGTTGGGAAGACATTGGGTAAAATCATTTGAGTTTCATTACTCACACCTATATTGGATCTTTGGTTCTTCTACAGATATAATCTATATGATATAGGATAATGTAAATAATCACACTGATTTAGTAGTTCTATGTGATACATTAGTTGCTTTAGAGTATGTAGATCATGGAGTTTATTAGATCAATGGAGTTTTATAGGACATTGAGTATAGGTGGTTTTGTCGTTTTGTTGCTTTATACTTTGATATTGTCATCATCTATCACGATATTATTTGGATTTTGATTTTGATATTAATGGTGTTTCTAATGTTTTATTTTATTTATATAATTAATCATTTATTTTTTTATTTCGTTATTCCATGTTTTTTTTGGTTATTAATTCATAAAGGGAAAAGTTTCCACCAATTTTATTGAGACTTTATGCATTTATTACCAGTATATTTCATCATGGAGATGTATCTTAAGGTAATGTAATTTCATCCCCCATAATAATCCAATTATGAGGGGTGGAATGTTAAAAACTATATATTTATTATGAATTGTAAGAAAATCTACATAATTTTTAAATATGTAATTAAATTAATAAAATGTTTCATGTACATATAATACATTTTATATACAATGGATAGTATTAGAATGATCCGTTTGATTTATATAATGGAATGATTAATACATAGAATAAAATAGATAATGATCAATGTATAGTGATTCCCTTCCTATTGTTCTCTTTAATATTTATAGAGGTGTTCATACATGCTCTATCCATGGATTCCAGAGGGAATACCTTGATCACTCACAGGATTCGACTTTCATTCATGGAGATGGTTTCCATGGGAGATACACACCGTGGAATATGGTATGTGATTACTGATGGATTGCCATAATGACGTCATATGGTCTATTCACTATCTTCCATATATATTTATTAAGTTGATAAAATAATTATATCATGTGTGATATATTCCAACATGTGGCACACTGGATTCAACACATTGGGATGAGTCATGGTTAGTCTGTTTTACCATGGAGACGATCCTTAGACATTATTATAATATATTATAGCGGATTTCCTTGGGGAAATACCATTGGATTATACTAAGACCCCTTATAGAATATTTTCATGTCATTAGTAAGTTATATAGACCCTTATGGTCAAGTATTCTATAGTTATTAACTTTGAACTTTTTTTACTATTATCATAATTATATGATTCTTTATTACATATGGGGTCCATTATTTTTATTATCATGACATAATATCAGTGTCTTTTACAACTCATGTGACTTATTTATATTAGAAAAATATAAATAAAATAATTAAATGATCTAATGTTCAGAGAAAAAACTAGGATAGGATGAAGTGGTTATGAGTTACTTATTTAGAATTTGTTTAAATTTATATATATAACTACACACTATAAGTTTATATTAATATTCGAGATTGTATTCATATCATTGGTGGTGGTCCAATAAAAATTTCCTCTATCATATTTAGTCTTCCAATGTTTCCTATGAAGATTGCATGTATGAAGGTGTTGAAGACGGGAAGAATCCCACTTTTGACACAAGATATTTCTTATTAAATTTTGGATGGACCATGGTTGTAGATGACTACTTGGTTATTGTTATTTTCTTCCATGTGTATTTTATTATGATAACAGAGGGTATAGTCTCCCCATGACTGTCTTACCAGACCCTCACTACATGTCGGCACCCTCAGACGTACGGGGAGGTGATTATGAGGGCCTATGACAGACCGATTGGGGGCACCGTTCAGTTGTTTTCATGTTGGGATGTCAGAAAGTGTTATTAAAGGTGTTTAATTTTTTTATTATTCTTTTGTCTTACTATTATTGTAAAATGTACACCAGATACTAGGATGTGTCAAGGCTTTCTATTGAGCTCATTCATGGGAGTTACAAACCCATGTATGAAGGAAAATCCAAGTACTCATGGAGGGATTGTTGTGATTGTTATTTTTTTTATAGTTGTATAAAATTTCACTTGGGGTGACTCACTTTTGGTGTGATGTGATATTTTTTTTGAAAATTTCTGAATTTTGATCGTTGTTGGAAGCGGCATGATAGTTGGGTTTTCATGCATCATTGTAGGCACTTAGGGTTGTAGTGACATGCATCATTTAGGAGCTCACTAGAAAATGGGTTATGGGTAAGTTGTTAGACATTAACCATTTTCCATCATGTGATATTGAAACAATGATGCAAAATGAGAATAATTGGTGTCTAAATAGAACCATTATTGTTGAAATAGAAATTACATGGTAATTAATTGTTTAATTAATTAATTTGACTAAATTTCATTAATTAATAGTTGATTAATAAATGTAAATGAACATACCCTTATTAACCAAGACCTAGGAGTAGGATGGTTAATGGTAGTGATAAGGTCTCATTGTTGACTTTGTGGAGTGAAAGAGGAGAAATGTATTTTTGAAACTTGTTGTGTTAGTTTTTTTCCTTACATCTCTGTTATAAGGTTGTGTTATGATACCTAATACGTGTGTTTGGATTTGTAGAAATATTCATCCATGATGCTTGTTGAGGGAGAGATCAAGTGGTATGGCCATGAATGAACATCCAGACCAGGAGCATGAGGCATCATTGGCGAAAGTTGAGGAATATAGAGAGAAATTCTGATAGAACTTAGCTCATTTCATGCAATTTATGGAGAGTGACCCAAGTAAGGTTCAAAAAATAATGTCTGAGTTGACAAGGGAGATTCAACTACAACACCATCTTACATTTGATGGAGAGGGTGGACCAGAAAAGGGATTAATTCTTTTAAAATCCATTGAGATGATACATGACCATTTGGAGTCTCCTACTTAGAAAAGGGACTATTAATCGACTTATATACTGTGGGGTTCCATGAATAAGTTGTGGGACATTCATGTATGATCTGGAATGAATGACGAGATGTTATAGAAGGACTTTCTGGATATGTTCATAGAGAACTTCTACCCAGAAACATAGTGTTAAGAGAATGATATAGAGTTTATTCATATGACATATGGGATCATGTCCATAATCGAGTATACTAAATGTTTCACATATTTAAATCATTTTTTAGCAGCTTTGGAGGCACATGAGGGATCTTTGGAAAAACATTTTCTGGAAAGACTAAAGTATGAAATTATGTCCTATGTGAATATCTTTAGGCTGATGAAATTTTCATATAATGTTAATAATGCTCTCATTTAAGAGGGGGACTTAAAGGAGGCTTCTAGTACTGCATAGGTAGATGGACTATCTGGATGTGGGTCATCTGAGAGTAGGATGTGCTGCCCCATGAATTGTAGTCAGGACAGTGGAAGGAAAGGTGGATAGTTAGGTGGAAAATATACACTAGATCATTGTCATGTAATTTTCCACCTATGCAGTTGGTAGTGACACTATCATTCACATTGTCCTCAACCACCAGTGGAGTTCCAGTTTTGTGGGAATATGGAATATCTACAGAGGTATTGTAGGAAGCAGCGACAGGCTGGTACTGAGAGAGAAGATGCTCATAGTCAATGTGGGGGAAGGGTTATTCTGCACCATAATGTTTTGGTAGCTATAGTTCTTCTGGAAGAGTCGGTAGTGGTAGTGAAAATAGTGCTGGAAGGTTTGAGTGCCCATACCATCATAGTGGTGCTACTCAAGGGAGTCAGACGACATCACATGGAATAGATGCAAGACAGTAACATGCAGTGTAGCTTACACTTGTGGAGAGAGAGGCTGGTCCATCGACATTGAGAGTTACTATTCTAGTTGCTTTTACATTAGTTATTTCCTTGTTTGCTACTACTTTTTCACATTCCATTATATATCGAAACCTTGTGAATTGCATGATCCTGGAGGTGGTGTTCATAAACTGGATGATGAATATCGATAGACCAATGGGATCATAGACTAGAGATATCATTTTATATAAGTTATTTTTTCTAGATATCAGAGAGTATCATTTCCTTTTGGATATCTATGTTCATGATATAACAGTCTTCGACCAGATTATGAGTATGGATTGGCTAATCGCATACCGAGCACACATAGATTGTAACCGTAGAAGAGTGACTATAATATCTCTTGATTGTGACCAATATGTCCTTCATGGATAATGGGATATCCATGTTGGCAGAGCTAGTCCAATTACTCTTCAACTGGAAGAGATCACTGCCCAGGTTTCATGTATTTTGTTGAATAATGGGAGTTATATATGTGACTCCCTTACACTAGTATTAGAAAATTTTTAGGATATATATACTAAAGACAATTCATTGTTTCCACATATATGGGATTTGTAATTCACTATTGATCTCATGTCGGGGGATGAGACAGTATCTATTCTACATTACAAAATGGTACCATCTGTGCTTCAAGAGCTCAAAATGCAGATTGTAGAGTTTTAGGATAAACAGTTTATCCTTCTGAGTATATCACCTTGTGGACCACCTGTTTTTTTCTCAAATAAGGCCTACGAGAGTCTACACTTCTATTTCGATTACCATAAGCCAAATAGTTTGACTAGGAAGAACTAATATCCTCTTCCAGATATTAATGATTTATTAGACCAGCTAATGGGGGTAGTGTATTCTCAAAGATTGATCTGAGATCAGGGTATCATCAGGTGATAGTACGGTCTTCTGATATACCAATATCTGCTTTTAGTTGCAGGTATGACTCTTATGAATTTTTAGTAATGCCTTTTGGGTTGACTAATGCTCCAAAAATGATTATTGACTTCATGAACATAATCCTTCATCCGAACATAGATCACTTGAGGGGGTCATTGTAGACAATATCAGAGTGTACTCTAAGACTCATGACGATCATGCCCAATATCATGACATCAAATTGGGTACACTGAGATAACATCAACTATATCCAAAGCTATCTAAATTTCCATTTTGGATTGATACTGTACACTTTTTTGGGTACATCATCTCAGAAGAGGTAGTGGATCTTGTCCTAGAAAAGGGGTTGGAAATGATTAATAGGGAGCATCCCAAGAATGTTTTCAATATTCAATTTTTTAGGGTTTAGGAAGTTAATAAAGGAGGTTTATCAAATACTTTAACAGAATGGAATCAATGCTTTCAGGTTTGAAAAAGGGAGGCATAATGTTTTTTGGATAAAATAATGTGGGAATTCATTCCAGGAGTTGAAGTGGTGGTTGAGATCAGTTAAAATTTTGAACATACCTGAGTCAAGAGAGGAGTACACGGTGTATTGTGACGCTTCTGTGGTCAGTCTCAGTGCTATGTTGACATAAGTAGGTAAAGACGTTTCTTATGGATCTTTGTAGTTTAGGCCACATTAAAAAATTTAAACTAAACATGACTTGAGGATGGAAATAGTGGTTTCTACTCTTAATTAATGGTGACACTATTTTTTGGGTTAAAAGAAATATCATTTTTACGAATCATAATAGTTTTATGTATATATTTTCACAGTGGTACTTCAGTCTTCGGGAGAAAATATGGGTAGTGTATATGTGGTCCTTTGATTTTGAACTAGAATATACACCAGGGAAGGGGAATACTTTGCTTGATGCCTTGAGTTGAAAAAATCAGACTCAACTCATACCTGAGTTGAGTGTTGAGTGGATGACGATGACTTTCCTAGCGGAGATGCATGTTGTAGTTTAAGAGAGTTAGGAGAAGATGAATATTGTTTTTTATATATGTGGAGTCTACACTGTTGAGACATATCAGATATAGGAGGTATGAAGATCCATAGTGTTTGGTCACAAGGGATAGCCTTGACGGCATGAGACACCATAATACTTAAAAATAAATGAGGATGACACCATCTCTCTAAAAATTTTGATTGTTGTGACTATGAGTATGTGAGAGGAATTCAAGCAATAATTTTGTTCTTTTATGTGAGTGGTACATCATGGGGTGATAAAATTGTATTGTGACCTTTAATGATAGTTTTTTTGGCCATGAATGAAAAAGGATTTAGTAGGGTTCCTAACAAGATGTTTCACTATCTAGTAGGTGAAAGCAAAGCATCAACGACCTAGAGGCCTATTGAAACTATTACTAATTCCAGAATTTATGTGACATAACATGACTGTGGTTTTTTTGGTAAGAAATCCAAAAAATATTAAGAATAATGATGTTATTTGGGTCGTTCTGGATCAAATAATGAAGCTAGAACAATTCTCGCCTATCAAGGAAACCTTCAAATTATAGATTTTTGGATAACTGCATGTGAGATTGGTTGTTTGTTTCTATGTAGTGCCACAAACTATAGTTTCATGTCATGAGTCATACATTGTTTCACGATTCTGGAAGGGTTTACATAAGGCACTTAGTACACAGGTTCATTATGTATGGCCTTCCACCCATAGAAAAATGGGCAGTCAGAGCATACCATAAAGGTGTTATAGGATAAGCTGCGAGCATGTGTGCTTGACTTTGGTGGTTCCCTGTAGAATCGCATGGCTTTGTTAGAGTATGCTTATAAACATATTTATCATGTAACTAAATAGATGGATCTATACTCGGAAATTTATGTTAGACCGTGTAGTTATCCACTATGTTGGTTAGAGGTGTGTGAGTAAGAGATTTTAGGACCCAGTCTCATTCAGGAGACATTGGAGAAGGTATAGTTTATTCAGAAATAGATGGTTGTTGCTCAAAGTAGGCAGAATATGTATATTGATAGATTGAGATGACCCATATAGTTTACATAGGTTGATCATGTATTTATTCGGGTGTTTCCATGATTGGTTCAACACAAGACACGGAGGTAGGGCAAGTTTGTGCTCAGGTTTATTGGACGGTTTGAGGTTCTAGAGAGAATCGGGCTAGTGGCATGCCAATTAGCACATCCATAGAAATTAAGTGCTAGGCATGTTGTTTCCCATTATTAACAACTATATAGGTATCATCTGGACCCATCTCATGTTATTTAAGTGGATAGAGTTTACCTCGAGATTGAATTTTTCTTTGAGTAGCATCTTATACATGTGATGGGTCACATTGAGAAAGTACTATGGCAAAAGACTATGTCATTAGTTCATGTGTGATGGAAGCATGGAAATGTACAAGAGGAAAATTTAGAATATGAGGTCTCAATTGATGAATCCTTTAGTCTTAGAATCTTTGAGTAATCGGTAGTGCAGCTTGAGGACGAGATATAATAAAGAGGGGAGATTTTAAGATCTCGTCCATTTTAAGGTCATCTCGGGTGCATTTTGAGGTACTTTTTGATGTCTTTAGGTACCATTAAAGTGGATTAGTGTATTGGGGTGAGTTTGGTAAAATATTTATGGAAATATAAAGTTCATTAGGCTACGCACAATTTGTACACAATTTGACAAACCATTCAACCAAACTGTGGAAAGCATGTGAAACTGGACAGAGGAGTTTGCACGGTTTGAGCACGGTGTGACATACCATGCATCCAAACCATGATAGACATGCAAAATTAAAAAAAGAAGTATGCATGGATTTAGTATAGTTTTCAAAGCCTGTGACCAAACTATGCCAACCATGATGATATGGGAAGTGGAGTCTGTATGGTTGGCACACGATTTCACTAACAATGCACCTCTGCCCAGGAAACCATGCATGCAGTTTTTAATATCCTAGAATCACATATAAAACCACATGAAACCCTTGGGACTCCATTTTTTCGACCTTTTATAGAGATTTAATGATTATAGGTGTTCCAAAAGCCTTATATAATGATTTATAGGTTATCAGAACACCGTTCTTCGAGAATGAAATCCCATATTGAATATATGCTTTTCTTATGGTAAGTGGATTTCATCCCGATGCTTCTCACGTTCTTTCCTCCATCATTCATAAATCTATTAAAGCAATATATTCAACCTTTTGTAGAGATATAATCCTATGATTTATGAACTAGATCATGTATTATAGGTCTAGATCTCATTTTAAAAGATCCTGATGCCTTTGATCTTACTTTTGGTTTTAGGGATTTTTATTTGGAGATTGTTTGACGACGTTGTGATATTCAGATTTTGGAGATTTTTTAGGGATAACATATATCAATAATCTAAAAGTGGGTGGTATAAATCGAACTCACATTGTTATGATTTATGAAATGTTTGTGATTTTATGAATTATCTAGGTTTCCCATGATAAATTATTTTAAAAATAATAGTAATTAGGAGTGTTGAATTGGTGTGTGTTTACCATGGTGATTTATAGGAAATTAAATCATGTAACAAATGAATGGGGTGTTTCCAAAATTTATTGATATTTTGGATATTTAATTATTGGTTATGATCTTGTAATTGTGTTATTGAATTCATTGTATTATGAAAATAAATTTTGAGAAATAATTAAGACTTTAGGGGTTTTGAAATGGATAATTAATTGGGAATAATTAATTTTGGAATGAGAATGGAATTTATTGATTAATTAATATATGAATTAATTATTGGGTAATGTTCTTAGTTAATAGATTAATTAACTAATGGACTTTGAAATGTTTAACTAATCATTGTATTAGTAAATGATTTGCATGGAATTTTTTTTAGTAATTAATTATTAAATGTCTTAGATTTTTTGGTTCTATGTATGACATCCTAGACCATAGTAGTACATGGTACATGGACATGGTGTTATTCCCCTATAGTTATCTATGTTATTAGATATAATGGTGTTAGGTATGATGGCATATACCAAATGAGAAGTTGAGTGTTAGGGATGATTTCCTACACTTAATGAGATTGTTTGTGTTAGAAATGACGTCCTCCACCAAATGATTAATGGTAATAACGAATGATGTCACAAATGATATTTGGGGTTTTAGGAATGATGACCTACTCCATGTGATTAATTATAATGAATGGTGATTCAAATCGGAAAAAATAATGGAACTAGGCCTAATCTGTTGATTAAATATTAAATGAAAATGTGATAGCAGTTTAGATTATGCATTGTACTAATTTCTTCCTATAACTGGATGCACTATCTTTTTACTAGATGAATTTTAGACACTGTTGGTTGTGCGAACTTAATTTTATCGACACCCTATTTGGGCGACCTGATCGGAACCCAATGAGACATTGTTATTACAGGACAGGATAAGTGAAAGTCCTTGGGATAGATTTTGTTTGGATTTTGGAGAATGTGAGAGGGAACCATACATGGATGAGGGCTTGTTTTTGAGTTTACGTGTCTTTAAAATCAGTTTAATTTTAGACACGTGGCACATTCATTTTCATAACATGCTATACATTTTAGTTGAATGTTGTATTTTCTTGGTTTTACTATAATATATCATGATATTGTTCAGGTTATTTATATTCTTATGGACTTGGTTATTATTATTTGCATCCAATGTTATTTTATTATGATAACAGAGTGTATTGTCTCCCCAAGACTGACTAATCATACCCTCACTACTAGTTGACACCCTCTAGTGTATGAGGAGGCACACACGAGGTCATGTGTCCAACCGGCTTGTGGCACCGTTCATCGGCTACTGGGTCAGAACTTCACACTAAAAACCAATTTTCAATGTATTTTTGAATAATATATATATATATATATATATTTCATCATCTAAATACATTGTTATAATGTCACCCATGTGGTCATCGGTTCTATGAAGAACCAGTATAATCACATCATGTTCTACATTTTCTTTGAAATGTTATTTCGAAACTGAATATATTTTATTTTAGAAGAATGAACCAGATTATCCTTAAAATAAATCATGATATTATTGTTATAGTGAATGACCATCATCTATTTCAAATAATCCAAAAAATAAGTTAATTGTTTCTTAATCCACAATAGTTTTGTTTATACCTTTTTGCATATATATTCTCTAATTCATCCATATAAGTAGAAGTGATTTTTTGTTTTATTCATAACCATCCCACATATTTTATTTCCATAAAAAATGCACCAAAACTGGTGGACATTCTATATTTCAAATCTCCATCCCAGTCAGCATCAAAAAATAATAATAATCCATTATCTATTCTTATTGTAATGTGTAATCTATAATTGAGAGTAACTTGAACATACCTGATGGTTCTTTCAATATATTAAAACTATTCATACATTGAATTAAATTGAATGAGGTATAGTCATAACATTTCAATCACAATGTTTGGTCATGTTATAGTCATGTATAATATTGTTAAAATATTTCTCCTACGTAGGGTGGAATCTGTAGTAGTACCATTCTATTGCTTTATATCTTTTTCAAAAATTAAATCAAAGATGATGTTGGTTAAGAGTTATGAATTTTGAATTTCATCAGTAGATATCATCTATATTTTTAATAGGAAATGAAGTGTAATCCTTATTTTGAACCACCCATTTTCCCCAAGAATTATGTGATTTCAAAAATCATATACATTTCAAATATATATTTCATGTGATTATAAAATTATTCCACTTATTCCATCATTCTTATTATAAAAAGAATATATTCCTCTTTTAAAAGAACCATAAATTATTCTTTATAATAATTATTTATTTAAAGATTATGGTTATCACAACCTCTTTTAAATTCTCTCATAATCATGTAATCATCTAGTAGAGAGTATAATGTTGGTGGTCCCTACTTTAGACCATAGGGATCCTACATTATTATATGGACCCTAGTCTCCCCATTTGTATTCATAAATATCACTTATTATTCTATGTTGACCTATTATTAATGAATTGAATTTAGAATATTTTTTAGACATCAATATGATAAAATTTTTAACCTCATTGAATTTTTAGAACAAGGAGATTCCTGGTCAAATAAACTCTGGATAATGAATCATATGATTCTTCGACATCAATGGAATGAATATGTCTATAGGATTTACACACCAATAATTACTTATTTTGGATCAAATATCAATGTTCACAAACTTTTCTTAAAGGTCATCTTTGTTCCAATCATGTTTTGATTTTATGGCCTCTTAACAGGATCCCATGTCCAGTTTATGTTAATATGATCAAGTTCTTCCTTTATGAACATTACCGATGATTCCTCCTTAGTTGGATCATAAAATGTAGTTGGAAAAAAAATTATATGAAGGAAGATTGTTCTTCATTCATTCGTCGAGTTTTTATATATCTGGTAAAATCCCCATTGATGTTGGATTTATTTGTTTATTCTTTTATATTTCTCTTCTGATGTTATGATAAAATTTCATCAACAACAATTTTAAATTTAGATTATTTTTTTGAATTATCATCATTTTGTAAGACCAAAATATTTTTATAACCTTACTATATTTCTGCATTAGAATGTTTTATGTTTCTACTTGTTCATTATGTTCATTCATATCCACATATGAGCTCATTAACATATTTCTGTTTCTATCCCCAGTGATCCTCACATAATTACATTCTCTGGTCATTTTAATATGAATATAGTAACATTTATTGTCGTTAGTATTTTTATAATATCCAGGAAACAAACCTCCATCAACAGCATCCCCATAAGTGACTTCACTTCCCTCTTTATTCCAAATGAAACATTTACTTACAAACAAATGAAAATAAATTATAGGGTCATTTATTTTATAACATATTAAGAATGGTGTCTTAGATTCACTTATAAATAGTTACATTTAAATTTGAGGGTACACCACAACAAAAATTGCTTGGTAACAAAAAATATGAGAAATAAAACTCTCAATGGGAATATTTTATTCATATTATCCACCTATCAATTTATGAATTCAACAAATAAAATTTTTAGAGGTTTTGAATTCCAACACGTCGTTATTTATCCCATTTTTGGTAATATTCAAAATTAATGGATGTGTATTATCCTCCACTATCATATTTATGAATCTTGACAGTGTTTCCCATTTCATTCTCAGATCGATGATGATAAAATTTAAAAAACCCAAATAAATGTTTCATCTACATAGACATCAGAAAATAAATTATATTATAATAATATATAAAAATAATGGGTTAACACTCTCCATATGATCCATATAGATTTATTGGAGGACATAAATCTGTGTGGATAAGAACTATAAGTTTGATTCCATTTTTTTATTTGGCCAATATGAACTCCTAAACATGTTTCCCACATGCATGCAACACATTCCATTTCTCAATCAAACATTATATTTGCAATGTAAAAAAATTATTTTACTCATAAATTTGTATAACATGTATTGTTTATTAATTCTACACATCCTCTTATTCCAAAAAATTATTTCTTCTTTAACTATATTGAAACATGTGTTCCATTTTCTATCGACCAGATATAAATTTCAAATTTATTGGAATCCTTTCAGGATAGAATTACCTATATTTCCTTTTATATTTACCCCTTTTGATTTATTTTCACCACCAGTCTATGGTTATAGGGTTGACTCACCCCAATTTGATTATGACACAAACTATTCATGTGAAGAACATTAATTTTTCGTTTCTTTTCATTATAAAGTTCTATTTTTCACATATTTTTATCATTAACGATTAATATTTTACAAATATAAAATTTCCATAAACCATTTTCTTAACATTCTTCAATACGTATCCATTCTTTATTATGTTATATGAGTATCTGATGTCATGATTAAATGCGGTACAATACTTTGATTAGTTGAGGGTAATTTTGGAAATACTCGATTTAATAATTTTCTCCTTTTACATCAATGATATACTTGATTAATTATATTATAAATAGGGAACATCCAATATATTTTCATTATTCATGGGTACCTCATTATCATATTATTTTTCTAGAGGTGAAACCATGTTATCCTGAGTAACTCTTCTTGGTTTTATGGTTATTGACTTATCTCCGATTTATGTAAGAATTATTCATACCATTCGACAACTGGTAATGAATATTATAATAACATATATAGAATAGGGAGAACAATATCCATAAAAACTATTACTTCTACAAGAGGATGGATATGGTATCATTCTCTATTGGTGACTTCAAGGAACATCCCCATTATAATAGATCATTCCCTATTCAATGTATTACATGATATGGCATATAAATCTACAAAATTACAATTTCATAAGGGGAACTAAATTCCCACTTACATCCATCCACATGTTCTCTTTTGTTGTCTTGTTATTTGAATTGGAATTTCTCATAAAACATAAGGATTATTTTTCTGGTTACTTTTCTATAAGGTTTGAAAATTTATTTTTTTGGAACAATATATACCTTTTTTTAATGTGGAACTATATAATTCCCTTTATTTTGTCTCATATGGTTTCTAAACGTTGATGTTTCTAAATTACATCAACATAAACATTTTTTTGTAAATTTTTTTTTGAGATCGATCATGTTCTTCATTACTCCATTAGAACAACATTTATCTCTTCTAATAGATCTTCATCCAGAATGGTTAAAAACAGTAATTTCATCTACAATTACATTTATTTTGATTTCATTTCTTATTTACTACATAATGCGTGAATTATTTCCTCATTACCCTCAATTGTCATATCATTTTCCATTAGCCTCAATGTATGGTCATTGATGACTTTTATCTTATCATCCAACATGATTTTAATTTCTACAACCTCTTATGAGATTTCTGGAGTTTTTTTATGATCTTATGTGTCTCCTTCTAAATTAATCAAATTCATCTTCATGTTGATCAACATATTGAGAATATTCTTTCAGCACATATCTTATCATTAATAGTCCCTTAGTTTTATTTCAAATTTCATCAACAACTCCCCCATGATAAACCATGAAATCAAGATCTCCAATCATATAATTATCATATTATTTTTTTAAATTATTCCTTTTCATATATAGCCTTAATGGACTCATTGGGTTGATAATAAATATATGGTTCAGAATCATAAAAAAATTCAAAATCATATTGTTATTCATTTCAATAAAAATCTATTTCATTGTTATTTATTTTTAGACCTGATGTCTCCCTTGTTGGAATCCACTTTGAATGATTTTTTATTTCTTATTCACATTATACACAATGAAATTTCCTTGATCACTTAAGAAAATTGTGCCTACTCCATCACACTATAAACAAGAAAATGGATGCTTGACTTCAAATAAATCTTTTTTATCATTCATTTATTTTCGAAAATAGATATTCATTCTTATTCTTCTTCTTCAAAATTATTTCATACTCTATAAATATCATGATTTGACTTGGATTAGAATTTAATTTCCATTATTAATATAATTGATACATCATTTGGGGAGATTATCATTTCCTACTTCAACATATTAAATTATTTATGATTAAGTGAAATATTAGTAAAATTTAGGTACTTATAGTATGAAACATTTGCATTTTACATATGTGGAAGATTTATTAGTATTTTCTTCACATTTTCTATTTTCTTCATTTTCCCTATTTCCTTGACTAGCTATGAAACGTAATTTAATAAATTAAAGTAACTATTTTCATCATTATCTTGATTCATTTTCTAATCATCAGACGGATTGTGCATGGATTGATGTTTTCTATATTGTACATTATAACCAACATCATAAATTTGTTTAGTTTCTCTAACATATATTTTGATGATACACAACTTATCACCTTATAATAGATATGATTTGAAATATTTTTTGTGATTCCTCTATAAACATTGGAATATGCATCAATATTATTCATTTTTTTTGTAGTAATATAAATAAATTTACGATCACTGACCTGAATTCCCAGAGTTGTGGGGTACATTTAATTCATCTATACATATCAAAAATGTGATGTAATCCACTTAATAAAATATATAATATAATTCCATCAATGAAGGAACTCCGCAATTATTCACAAAATTCTAAAAAAACATAGTGTCCATAATGAATTGAATTTGCCTCCTTTTGATACCACTTGTAGGACACTAGAAAAACATAAGACTGGAGGGGTGAATAGGGGTGATAATATTTCATTTAAAGGTATACATATTATTATCACATTGTTTGGAACATTTAAAACATGTAGAATGTAATTAGATAATTATTAAACATTCACATTTAGATAGATAACATATCAGTTTTACATGGTTCGCCACTATGGTATGGACTATTGAGTATATAATAAAATTGTTTCTACCACACATAAATATACTAAGATTCACTATTTACTGTACAATATAGAAAATCATAAGTATTAATTATTTTTCATTCACACAATCATTACAATAATTTATAGAATAAAAAACTAACTCAATAGGTAGACTTCAATAGAATTCCCAGAGATCAATACATTGGGTGAATCCATACTCAATTTAATGACATGAATATCTCATAAATATTTTTGTAATTTATGCTATTTTCATTTATTAGCATGATAAAATTTATACACCCTAGTTTTTATATCATGTACATTAAAGGAAATATCCAAATAAACTAGATATTCCAACCCTCTAACTCACGTAAGTCATGTACTTGTGCGCAACATCAGAACATGCAATCACCATTTTTGATTCTTGTGGAATTCATAGATTCACACAACCACAATCTTTTAAATATACAGACCATGAGTTTAAGTTGTTCTTAATAAAGATAAGGATAATTTTATTCACTATTTTTATGTATTCAACTCTACCATGGACAATTCATTCCTCTACTAAAGGGAATAGATCATCGTTAGAAATTTTTATTTGAATAAAAGGTGGTGGCTACCTATTTATTGAAATGATTGATCTTTCTCCAAAGTTATTTTTACTTCTACCATGGTGCATCCTACATTTATCAAACTTCTAACTCATAGATTTCAATTCCCTTTGAAAATGTATGTTTCTTGTGCATCGTCACAAAAGGGTAGATCCCCCCCATGATGAAATAAATTTTTTTTATGTCACATTTAGATCATAAGTTCTTATGCGCATTCCCTTTCTTACATCAGTCATTTTTCATGGAAAAATTAATTTACACAAAATTTTATTTTGTGTGAATCTATTTTATTTTTCATATTTTTATGTGATAGTCCCAAAAAGTCATTTTTTTTACATTTTAAAACAACAAAAATCATTCACACACACTTTTATATTAAGGTGAAATTCATTCCTTTTCCAAAAAACAACCTTCTCCTTCCTTCAAATTTTGTACAAATTGTTTTTGGGAAACATAGGGAAACAACACCACATTTCTCACTAAATACATATACCCTGAAAAATACATTCCCTAGAACTATAATGATCATTTATTACATTTATTTAAATCGAACAGAAATTTCTGTTATGAAAATTATTGGTTACAAGACAAATATAAGGGAATATTCTCCCCCTGAACACACTTTAGGTTTTTACTACTAGTAGGATCCCTAGGGCATATAGAAAGATGTCCATTAGGCCATGTGTACAACTATATTTAAGTAAATATTATGTGAAATCCAATTTGGGACATCATAGATAACATAATTGAGGTGATTAAATAATTATCAAGGTTAGAGGAACTAAGGATAACAAGTAAGACCATACTCAAAAAGTCAGGGCAATCAACACATTAAAAAACTAAAAAAATGAAATATTGTTACTAATAGGGTGATAAGATAATATAAAAAGATTTTAAATGATATTTTAAAAATTTATATGTTTTTTATAAGTTAATATCATTTTTAAATCCATTATAAAAGAGTTTAATAAGAAATAAACTAGAAGGTAGTGTATTGTTAGGGATTTTTTTTTGAATTTTATTTCATTTAGATATATTGTATAGTTATGTCCCTAATTACTTAAAAATGATTTATATTCTTCCCCTATATATGTAGTTTCAGGAATAAATCATTATTTCATGTATTTTATGTTACAATTTTAATAATTTCATCTAATGTTATTTTAATTAACACCTACCATGTGGTAAAGAATTTCATAAATCAATTCCTTCTCATCGGGGTATATTAAATATTTGATGTCATTAATGTTTAGTGAGTATGTGTATTATAATATATATATATATATATATGCCTTTATAAGTTTTATGTCAATTTTTATTGTACAATCATAATCATTTCCTTAGTTAATTTTCTTTACAATGTTATAATCGATTTAAGTGGTTATTTCATAATTTAATTCTTATAGGAATTTTTTCTTAATGAAATTTTCTTTTAATGTTATTATATTACCATTGTATAATAAAAATTTTCTATCTGACATACTAAGTTTATTTAGGATATTTTTTTTGTTATACTAGAATTTTAAACTATTTGATACAAATGAAAATTGATAAAATGTCTTAATAAAATATGATTTCATTTATATATGTAGTTATAAGTTAATTGACATATGAATCAATTTTCTTTATGATATTATTTTTATTAATTTTCCCTTTTTACAATTATTTTTCTTACAAAATATTTCCTAAGAATTATTCTTTTCGCATTCTAAATATAGATATTTTCTTGCCATTTTACCACACACGAGGAACATTTTATACATCATGTGTGGAATTAAAAACTGGAAATAACATAATATCAATTTAACACCATTTGTATGGGTAAAAGGTTATTTTTAAAGAAACTATTTGTATAATTATTTTCAATGAAAAAAAATTCAAAATTTTGTTGACAATGAGAATCATATTTTCCTCAATAAATTTTCAATGATATTTAATGGTATTTTTATTCATCCATGAATACATCCATTATAATATATTTAGTAAAATGTGGACATGTTTTATGTATACAATAATTATTCTTTATTTGGATGGTTTATTATAATTTTAACTTATTAAAGTAATTACATTCACATTCATGATCCACTATTGTAATCAATGACAATAAATTCAAATTTTCACATTCCTATGATCATTGGAAAATAAATCTTTCCTCAATATCCATATTTACCAAATGGTTATGTTTATTTAATAAAGAATATTTTTTTTCTTACAGTGTAATAAATTAATTTTTTTATATCTGTGAAAAAATTGTAAAATATTTATTCCGAAATGAATAGAGATATTTGATTAGTTATATTGGTTGTGAATTAAATCAATTATTCAGTATATTAGGAATTATTTGGACATGTATCAAATTGGTGGTTCCCAGTTATATATATCCCCTTAGTGCACTGGTAGTCTCATGGCATGGATCTATTGGCTATAATCAGTTTATAAGGCTCTCACCCAGTAGGTTTTTTACTATCTTATTAATGGTATTAAGAGTATATATTTCATTTACCTTAGAATCATGTCATCCAATAATAAATCATTTCATACATTGTGAATTCAAATATTATTATCCCTATTATTTTTAATGTTATTATATATGGATTAATATGATTATCTATTTGTTAATTATATGTAATTTATTTTTAGATATTTATCATTCTATATTAATTATATTATATCTAGTTTTTTGAATGGCATAACGGACAACAATTTACCATTCCATTTTGATTATTCAATAGCCTGTTATTCAAATTTCATATTTCCAAAATTATTTACATTTCTATATTTATTACCCTTATTGATTCCTGATTTCATCAACTATATGTAACCCTTATAGAATATTTTACCACAACATTACTACTAAACTATTTATTCCTTCTAGATGTAATTATGTGTATCATATTCTAATGTAATCGTAGAAAGAACACTCTATGGTCAATTTAGGTTGGTGTCACTATTTTCCAGAAATAGAATTATTATAGATATAGTTTATCTATAATCAATTAAATTAAAATAAAATACTAAAAAAAGTTCACATGATTTTTGTTTTGTAGAAATAGTTTCCTGATTATTGATACATTCATTGATATATTATATTTTCATTTAATTTGGATTAAATTAAGAGACATGGAACAAATATGTTTAATAAAATGTATGTTATTTATATATATTTATATATTATTCCCCAATTTAAATATTTCCAATAATATTATTGAAGCATTGAATTTATTAATTAATGTTATATACCTAAATAATATTATTCTATAAAATAATGTCATTTTGAAAAACAATAAATATTTCAAACCATTGATTAAAATGTTATGAAGGACTATAAATGTAATTTGATAGACTTGGAAATGCAGTGGATCACCTGTGAGAAAAAATGATTGACTAGGAGTACAAAATAATTAACTATGTGGCAAAATAGATATAGAGTGAATTAAAACTAATCGATGTTGTGAGGGATTTCTGCATTTCTAAGAAAAAATATAATGATGGGAACAAACATCCTAACCATAAGAACATGTAATGATCATGTGATTAAATTATATGAATTTGGGTAGTAATTCTCTTCATATAAATTTTTTAGGACTATTAATAGAAACATGGATATTTTTTGTGAAAAACACCCCAAACTCCCACATGACACCTCGATGACAATATAATTTACAATGGAAGGGTTTTAGGTTTTTTGGAATTTCATTAGATACCTATCAAAATATTATTTTTTTTCTGAAATCAATATGGAATATATTAAAATTTTAAATGATATCTTGACATGCACCCATGTGATACCTATCATAGATCTCGTCATAATAAGAAGATAACAAAAATTTGTAGTAACATAACACATAACTATGTGAAATCATCAACCAATGGATGGGTATATCTTCATATAAATCAAAATATTTAAAAACATAATCTCATAAATGGTTTAACAAGAGAATAAACATTATAAATCATGGTATATATGAAGACTCTATGAAAACCACTCCCAAATACTCTCCATCACTCAACTGTGACTAAATAACACGCAAAAAAAGGTACTCAATAATCCATTTAACACCTTATCTTAAGGATTTTAGATTTTTAAATGTTGATCAATAATGATTCATCATTAAAATATCACTCATTTACCCTTGAAAAAGGTAATCATTATAGAATAATTTATAATATTTCTGCAATGATATATCTAATCAATTAATTCACTTCATCTCCCACCTCTATCAATCATCCTTATGAAACAATAAAAAAATTATATTAACATCACTATTCATTTTGGGGCACCACTATACTAAATGAAACCATATAATATACCAAAATATTTACCATGTCTATCAAGAGAACCCATTGAATAACATTGACACATGATGGTTTTGGAATTTTAATCAAGGCTCAAGTATAAGACCTCTAATTTTTTGTAATACCCTATTCCTTAATGGTGTTTTATTTATATGTTATTTTTTGATAATAATATCCAATTTTAAAATAGTATTTCAAAATTATATTATTCTAAAAATTTGAGATTATCCTAAAAATGTTGTTTTGTATGTGAATAGTGAAAACTACTGATTATTCAAACAACATGTTGTGTTTTAAAAAAATTAAGTAATGTCTAATACCATTATATAATGAAGTGATTTAAAAGTTGTTTTTAATTTAATTAGATTAATGATAAAAAATTACTCATTAATATTAATTACAATCAATTTTCATATTACTTTACTTTTTAGCAGAAATATGATTTTTTATAAATTGTCTCTAAATGGTTATTGTTCTAGAAATTCAAATAATTAAAATATTATTTATTGTTAAATTTTTTAAATGAAATTATATATTATTTAAATATATATATATATTAAACCATCTAATAATTACAAGAAATTCTATAGTAAATATATGATCTTGTAAATCATGTTAAATAAGTTTCTTCAAAAAAGTTTTTTGACACCTTTGTGGGTATTAAATTAATTTAGATTCCTTTACATCATTGAAAATATTTTGGAATATTTTATTTCATAATAGGATTTGGATTACATTTTTTTATAGTAAGGTCTACTTAATATTTCTCAAAATTAACAGTTAAAAGTGTAAATATTATATATTATGGTTAATTTTTAAATGGGTTTTCCGATTGTTAATCTAAGAGAATAAAGGTTAAATTGATCCATAAATTTCTTAATTACTAGTATATGGATGTATTTTTACGCTATCACTTATAATGATTGTAAATGACCCTTTTTTTCATTTTCGAATCTGTAAAAACATATATACAACTTATCCATCTCAATAATTCCATTCGTGACCTCCTTTTCAATTATAATAGAGAAATATCTCTACAAACATATTAAAATACATCAGGAAATTTTATTTAGATTAATCATAAAAAATATAACCAAAAAATAAGTATCTATGTCATATAGTTTCATTTCATCTGATAAGACCAACTTTATAATCCTTCAGATTAGATATAATGTTGGTTCGTATATGGGATTTTAAATGTCTTCATTAATCTATTTACGTATAAATAATTTTCCTTTACACGTGTAATTTTGTGTTACAAAGTACAATATCATTACAAAAAATATATCCCATAATTTGATATGTTATTATATTGATGGAATACTTTTCATCCGTCTCCATCTCTATAAAATTGAAGACAAATCCATCTTTCATAATTTTTGGAAAACTACCACCTCACAGAATGAGGAAATTTGGTCTCTATCGCTCACTCACAGAGTATTACATAACGATTGAAATAATGAATATATATTTTACAAAAAATGTTATATTAATTTTTTAAAATTAATTTATCATTCACATACCTAACTATTCACCCATTAAAAGAATGTTATTTTCACCAGTTTGTAGTTACAAATCACCATCTTCATAATGTGATGTGGCTCAATATCATGTCCATTTTTCATTACTATTTAATAAAATGGATCCAGTATTTAAAAATAATAGTTATAAAGTTATTATCAATATTTTTATTATGTAGTAATATAAAATAAAATTTAATTGTAACTGTCATGATAAAAAAATTGATAAAATAAGGTAATTGACACCTTAAATAATAATCATAATATCATATTTTTAGTGTATAAGTGTAAGGATGTTATAATAAAATAACTTATGATAATATAAACACTAATATGATTATATTATAATTAAATTAAATTCCTAAAAAATTATAAATTTGGTTGAATTTCATTGAAAAAATAGAAAGCACGAGTTAAGGGATGTCATCTAAATATCCCTTCATTGAGGTATATTTTAATGTTATGATCATAATTTATTTAAAATATTTCATATGATTGACCTTTTATATGAAATATTATTAATAAATCATAATATTTTTAATTTTTCGATACAATATGAATTATTAATGTAGATTTTACTGGAAATTTACCTAATCGTAATGAGTACCATAACTCATTTTTTTATTAGATTATGTTAAATAATCATTTTCTATGATATTATTTGATTGTGTATGCAAATATTTTTGTTTATATTATACTTTATTTACACTTGTTTCAGAATATATAATATTTATTCATATAATCAATTCATTTATTAATTATCACTTCGATGATATGATCACTATATGGGTTTTTGGTCATAAATAGTCTTCATTGGGACATATGTTATATTATACGACTATCTTATTTTACAAGGATTATCTATATACCCATTTATATTATATATCACGAGTATATAAATATTAGTGGTATTTTATTTAAATTTGATATTATCCCTTTCATGGGGTTTTTGATTATAAATATTCCAAAGATATAAAAGACTTATTTGTCAATATTACTTTAATTAGATTAATTTATACATTAATATCCATTGAATGCAATTATTTTTTATTTCTCTACTAAACCACTTAAATATTGCTTTCTTATAGTTATTGTACACTTTTTCATGTAATATTGAAAGTTTTATAGCAATATATGTTTAAATTTATAATAAATTTTTTAATAAAAATCAACAGTATTTCATACTTCGAATGAAAATTCTTTTTCTTCCTAATCAGTTTTTAAATTTTTTCCAAACTATTTTACTATGATTTTTTAATAATTATTTTATAATATATCATCATTTATAAAATCATTTTTATGGAATATTAAATCCATTATACAAAAAGGTACCATTAAATTTTCATACATAATTGTAAATGAAGTAGTTTATTTTACAAACTCTGTATGAATGGGAGTTTCCCACAATCATGAAAACTCATTACATTTAATATTATTTTTACTGATAAAATGGTTATATTTAATAAAATTTATTTCCAATTGATATGAAAATTCCTAATTTTTTTAATTTGATTTTAATTGTGAAAAAGGTATTTCACTCATGAATGTTTTAAAGATATTTTAATGATATTTTTATAAACATCTTTAGAAACCATTTATTTTACACGCACTCCACTGGAAATATGTTGTAATGAAACCACCCATGTTATTTTTCAATATTTTTTATTTGGTATCTTACAATGAAAAGAATTATACATTCACTTTATTTATAATTTTTTTTGATTTTTTTATTTCCCTTGAACTATTAATTTTTTATGGTCAACTAAAATATATTTTTCCCAACATACATTTTTTTTATCAATGATATGACTAATAATAAAACCATATATCATTTTTACCTATATTATAATTCATTGGCCTAAATAAATAAATAATCTAGAATTATGTTAATAATTTGAATGTATCTCACAATTAAGATAATTTAAAATTTAAAGATTTATATTTTTAGGCCATAACTATTAAATAAAAAATCATATAATAATATATATATATGAATATACTCACTATCCATTTTTTCATAGAAGTAACTATTAAAAAGAAACATGATATTGTTTCATGATTGATCATCACAACTTCTCATTAACCCCATAATTAAATATATTCTCTTTTAAATCCTATTAAAAACATTCAAAACATTAGATGAACGTAAATAGATCAGTAAAGGATACATAAATAAAAAATTAGTTTTTCTTGTGAAAACATGTAATCCATAAATACTTTATCATAATGTGATACTTTTAACCTTTAATAAGTTTTAAATACTCTTCACAAAATATAACATCATTTATTTATATTTTTCTAATAAAAATATTACCACATAGACAATGATAAGAACATATAACATATTAATTTATAATATAATCATACTTAAATAGAATAACCATAAAATCATCTTCCACACATGTCACTCTTCTAAATAGAATAGTCGAATGACTGACTTCTATACCTACTGCATTTTAGGTTATAATGTAACCAACCATCCTTGGATTGTCATTAAACATCCCATAATTGGTTTATCATGTATCCAACTATCTTTGTTTCTCATGTAACCACCCTTAAAATTTCCAAGTACCATTGTATAATATTAACAGATAAAACATTGAAAAGACAAAAAAAAATTAGTCATAAAATTTCATTTTCATTTAAATGAAAACATTTAATGATATTGAAATATTTATTCCACTATCAGAACCATATTTACTTCCAAAACACCGAAAGAGGTAATAAGGGATTTATTTTTCTTTTAAAAACATTAAGTCTTATAGAGTAATAGAAATATAAAATAAAGGTTATTTCGATAGAGAAGTTTTTTTCGCCTCATACGTTAAAGAAACATTCCATTTTTATTCTTGTAAATAATGAATGACACATAACATAAAATTTTTTCATTTGGAATACTATGAAAAGAAGACATAAATTTTTTTATAAACTTTTTATATACATAAAATCTAATATGTACATTAATATCATGAAAATATGATTTGATAAAAAAATCATTAAATGTTCAAGGTGTCCCACACTACATTAAACATTTTAATCATAAACACCATGAATTAATACATTCAAAAAAACATTAATTGACATTAGTATAGAAAAAATATAGTTATTATCTCTCATTATGTTTGTATATTGACCTAGTAAAGGAATAAATGTGTATATTATTATGAAATGCCTCAATGAAAGATGATTGAGATGAAGTTCCTTACCTCAAGTCTGATTCGTCTTGTGTGTAATTTATCTTCCTAAATAATAAACCTAGGTTAATTTATAATTTCATAAAAACAATTTTCATTTTTGTAATTACATTTATATGAATTATTATTGTGTTATAGTAATTATAATATTACATAATTTCATTTCTAATGTTTTGACGATATCAAATTTTTGATTCAAATATGAACGTTGAATGATGTCAATATCCAATGTGGCCATACGTCCATCATATCTATAATATTAAATATGATTAAATATATTATATTTTCATTATATAATTATATATAATAATTTATCAAGGAAAACAAAAAACACTTTCATGGATATGGAAGGCCATATGTATACATTGTTGCCATTTTTTATTTTTCATGTCGTATTGAAAAAATGAATATTAAATTAAAGGTATGTACATATGTATACATATATATTATTAATAGAGTATAAAAAATATTAAATTTAGTTCATTTATGTTTACTAAAATAATTTTTAATACATTCTACATGATGTGTTAATAAATCAGGTCATTTTGAAGAGGTGGGAGTATATAGGTCCCCAAATGATGTTTTCATATAACCAAAATTTATAAATAATGAGGGTATTTTTAATATAAAATTATTATAATATTAAATAGTTTATATTGCACATATTAAAATATTATTTTACCAGGATTGTGTTTGTAACATCATCTTTGAAGGAGGTAATTGAAAAAATAACACATACTTTATTCACAATGGTGATGAACTGGCATGACTTAGACAACAATTTCATTCCTTTGAATAAGAAGAACTGAGAAATGAAATGGATGTAACATATTAAATTAGAAACATAAAACACCATTATTTAAATTATTCTTTAATTATAATTAATTTCTGGATTAATTAGGTGAGGAAAATGTTAAATTGAAATTAAATTAAGACATGTATGTTGAGAAAATTTCCTCTAGAATACCCCTCCATGAAAGAACCATGAGAACCATAGATTTTGGTATTTTTGATGATAATAGATGACTATTGATGAGGGGAGAGTGAGGAGGATATGTTTTTTTGGTATCTGACGATCTAGAAATAATATTGGGTCGAAATTGGGAGGTAAGAGTTGTTATTTATACATCAGGATAGGTGGCTTCAAGTGATTAATTTTTGGATTATTTTATATTAAAATCTAATCACATAGAGGAGTCATTAAGTTCCTCGACATTTTATAGTAATTATTGTTTTAAAGGATTATTATGGTAATCAAACACCTCATACACCCTTTATATATAGTATTTTGTAGGTATGTTTGGATTATAACTTTTAATTTTAACGCTTGTCAAAAATTAACATTTACTATGAATAATAGTTTTATTACCATGGTATATTTTTTATAAATAAATAAAAAATTACCGTACAACCAAAATTGGACATTCATATTCATAATATATAATCCATTTTATTTATTTTCATTTATATAATTGTGTAAAATAGATTTATAATTATCTCCAAAGACAAAACTAAAAATTGGGTTTCTAAATAGAAATGATTAAAAGTTTGAAATGTTTTGAAACATAATTTCAATTTGAAAAATCAGAAAATTATCTAAATTGTATTAAATGATAAAAAAATCAATCTAATTATACAATAAATCTTTTTAAAAGGATAATACAAAAATATAAACATGTTTAACGCATATTTTCCTAATTATATTAATCTGATTCATTCAAACAATTATACAAGTTATATATTATCTATCATATTAAATATTATTATTAAGTTTTTCATTGAAGATAAATTTGGTGTATCATATACCATATCGAACATAGTGTTTCCATTAAAAAATCATGGGATATTAGATTATTTCTCCCACCATTGGAAATTTAATCCTCAAAATTTGATATTGGGTTCTGTAACTAAGGTTTGAATTTTCAAAATACCTTTATTCTAATCCCATAATAGAAAAAGTATTAAAACCGTCCACTTTAAAAGAAAGAAAGGAATGTATGACATTTACATGAGATAACACATATTAGGGTTCCCTGTATGAAATCATGGATATAGAATAGAAAACTAACATTTAATTTTTAATTGGGAATAATAGAAATCATTTTTTGGAAAAAGATAACAATACCAAAGCTATAAATTTGTTTTCGGTTATAAGGTCTTTAACATTGTAGTAGGAAAAGTAAATATAAATCATTTTTGTTTTATGATACATTTCATAATGTTGTGTAATTAATTTATGAAATTGACTAAGAACATATAGAAACTAACCTGCTTGTAATGTATGGTTTCATCCTTTATTAAATTTCCACGACAAACCCATCTTTTTCTCCAAACTTTGTGTTTTCATGATGGATTTTGTTTACACAAAAAATACAACAATAATATTATTTGGAATCAAAAAATCCATAAAAATATTAACTATCAATTCATCATGTATTTATATTTTTAACAAAACCAAAATTCATTGGATAAGATCATATAATTCCCCCAAATAATATACCAATGTATGATGGAAAATTACTTTTGATATCCAAAATTAAAAAGTAATAGTCAAAAGTTAATATATAACATTTGACAAATAATGGTTCATAATATTATAACAAATAATATAAACACAAATTGAAACCTAAAAATGAGAAGGATTTGATAACATGGTCTTCCGACATAAATTTTAACATTTATCTCTAAATAATATTCATCACTCTTATTGTCTCATACAAAAAAATTAAATTTCAAAATTCATATATTCTCCAAGATAAGTGAATAATTTCCACCGATAAAAAAATTAGCCACATGTCCATAATGAAAACATAGATTCTTTAAAAATAAAATTCAACCATTACTTCTCTATTTATATCCTATAGTATTGTATTTTCCTTGTGCAATATGGTTCCCAAAGTCGTGAATGTCTTCCAAAATTTCCCTTAACACCTAATTCCCATATCAATTTTCAAATTATAAGGATATACCTTTGAAAAACATTACATTTTGAAAATAATAATCTTCTTTATTGCATCAAATCATTTAACTAAAAATAAAAATTCAATCTAACTAGGGACTTTAAATAGGAATGTTGAAGGCGATGCAACCTTGTCAGCCATCATTTGATGGTTCGATTCTTAAGGATCTACTGAATGATATGGGTTTTATCATCCTACGTGTTTTCTATTTTATGAAACTATATAAATATTATAAAATTTCAAAAATGTGATAAAATCTACAAAAATAACTTTAACATATTTTAATCTCATGTTTTATCTCATGCCTTTGATTTTTCATCTCAAAATGTAATATCCCATTATTACCTAATAAAAATATATCATATAACCATATAGGTTAATCATACCATTATAATTATTTACACATAAGAAAAGATAATTATTAATCGAGGAAAATTTTCATATAACAATCTTCATGGATACAGATACCTGAAAAAATATTCCAAAGTAATCCCTCCATGAAAATAATACTAATACATATAAAAATTTCATCATCCATAGATCTATAATAACTCTAGAATCCCATATATTTTAAAATATTATTCTTTCATCATTCTCCATGTTCCCCTAACACAAATTTTAATCTTATTATTTAATGATTCTTTCATTCCATAAGTCATTTCCAATTTATATTTCTTTATTTAGAATGGTTTTTGGTTTGATAAACTGATATTTATCTGGTATTTCTGATCCGATTACCAAACCTAGTTATTAGGACATGTATTTTCATAATTACCATACACTCCAAATTTAAAACATTCAATTCACTACCAAAGATTAACATCTTTAATTTTCTTGGGTTCAATTAAATGTGTCCTTTTTGATCATTCAGTTATGGTTTTACGACCTATATTACAACATTTATAACATGGTCCATTGCCTTAATAAATCATCTTAGAGTTTTTTTCCACAACCATTCAATATAGGGTGATGAATATTCTTACATTTATGATCATTATTGACTGAACATCAATCGGTATTCGTTTCCCTCATTTATGATGCATCATAAAATCACCATGGTCAAGGTGGATAGTCATTACTCATGATTTCTAGTTTATAATTTCCACATGAGTTCCGATTACACATTCTATTTCATTCATTTTCTAATTCCGAGAACCAGCAAATTTTCCATCACATCTATTTTTAAATTGGTGCCTCCTAGATCAAGTCTTTTACTAAAACCTAAAAAAATGATAGTATCGTTATAATAATAAAATCATCATATACAATATTATGTGGATGTTAAACACTAAGATATACTTATTCATGTTATGTGAAACTAATTAAATTTATCTAAAATAAATATGACATAAAATATTATTCTAACAATTATAGTTATATATAAATTATAAATTATGTTTAAATATCCCCATAACCTCTAACGTTGCCTAAACCACCCAATACTAAAAATTATAAGGCCTCTACCATAAAAATTACACAATATTTTGTTGATCCAATAATTTGATATTATTTGTAATTAAGTATCTTTTCATGTTTGGATGTTTACATAATTACGCCATAACTCTTATCTAAATACTCAAATATTTCATTGTAGATAATTAAACTCACTTTTCTTTTTTCCTAAAACAAAACATTTTAAAAAGAATCATGGGTTTGATTCATGATTAATCATCAAAACTATTCCCTAATCATATCATTGACTATTTTATTCATTAAAAACTATAAAAAAATTCAATAAATAGATCATTAAGTGATACAAAAATATGGAAAAATTATAGTCTTGGGGGAATATATAAATCATGAATTCTTTTTCCAAGTGTAATAGTTTTTACCTTTAAAAAGTAGTAAACACTCTTAACTTAATTGAAGATCATTTATTAATTTTTTTAATAATAATATTACCCTAAAACCAATAAAAAGAACATAAAACATATAATTATAATTTTTAACATAGTCGTACATAAATGGAATAACCATACAGTCAAATTCCATACATTTGACTCTTATAAATGGAATTGTCAAACAGACAAATTCAATCCCCAATGCATATGTGTAACACCCCATGATTTCATAGTGTGTTATTTTTTCAAAATTATACAATAACTTGCACTACACGCAACACCGAGTTCAAGAACACTATGATTTACCAAACAATCCATTCAAAAGAGGTTATTAATAGTATTAACTAAATTTTTAACATTATATAATCTTTATAATTTTAGAATCCATATTGTGAGTTTCTTAGACATAATGTAAGAACAGATTCATTTTCAGTATTACACTTTTACCAACTTTTAATAGTAAAACCTTTTTAAATACAATATTTTAAACATTTTGACTAAATAGGGACATCAAAAAAATTTAAAATGACACATCCCAAGCTTCCACGGTACGCTTTCCTTTGAATAATACAGTAGCGTGTGTTGTACGCAACATCAAGTTCTAACACACACCACAACCAATCAAACTAGCCGTTATGAATAGTAATACCTAATTTTTGAAATTATATATATTTTATATTTAAAAATGGACATCATTTTTGGATTCGGAATATCGAATTTATCCTAAGATTAAATTTTGGTACTTTTCTGATAACTTTAATAATTTGATGAATAGTGAAAATTACTAAATTTTAATTAAAAACAACTTTTTTAATCAAAATAATTAATAGTGATAAATTTATGAATTTGAGTGGTTTTAAAGTATATTTAGAATATATTTTTATAATTTAATATAATTTTGGTCATTGGACATAATTTTACAATTAAACCGAACATAAACAAGTGTCAATCTTTTGATAGTTATTCTCTCTTAAAACACGCTTTTTGTTTTTACAGCGGGAATTAATATTTAATTAATTTCTACCACTTCTGTGTTTTGAATTTAGAAAAAAGGAATCCATATTTGGAATCAGGATGTCCAAATTGTGTAAATAGGTAAATTTTATTTTTAGACATTTTGAATAATTACTGTGGTAAATATTTTATTTACCATGGTTAAGGGTAAATCCGGTAAATAAGGGTTAAAAAATAATATTATAATAATACTAATTTACCCTAAAACGTGTCCTAGCCTTATTGTTTGATACATGTTCGACCATAGGCATCTTTGGGGAGATTTTTGGACCCCATGGTGCCACTTGTAGGTGATAGGGACACTTCATTTTAATTAAGTTAAAATGAATACAAAAATGACACAACCATATATCTTTTAGAAAAAGAATTTTTACATAAGGTTATATATTTTGGATTTTAGATTATAATATTTAATTAGAAAGATAAAAAGATTTCCTACGTAATGATATTTTATTTATAATTTTTAGACATTATATAATTTAATTTATATATGACACAATGATGATTAATTAATTACTATAACAGTGAAAAATTAAAATAATTGATATTATAAATACACAAATAAATATAATACGAAACTTTTAATGAATTAAACTAATTTTCATGGATAATATGATATATTTGGATTGCTTTAATTCAATATTTTCTAAGTAATCAATCTGTTATGAGTTTCATAAAAAATCAACTATTGAATAGTGTCAAAATTGACATAAAAGAGTTCTGAAAACAAATATTATATTATTAATTGATATTAAATTCCAAAAAATCTAAGGTTCGGCCAAGAGACTTATATAATGATAGTTTCATCATTAGTGGACCACTTGGGGGTCTCTTGGACGTATATAGTATGTTTATTAATAATATTATATAAAAATACAATTAGACATTGTAAAAGTGAAACTAATTAACTTAGAGTTAATACTTAAAGATAAGGTTAATATAAGTACCCAAACCTGTCTAAATTCTATTGGATGAGTTGTTTTCGACCCATCCCCACCTTAAAATTTAAATAATCAACTTTTGAGACATTAGAAACCGATTATGAATTTATTATAAATTAATATTTCTAGATTTTCCAAAGGTGCCCCTCACCCCTCTTATAAAAGGGCACTCCTCCATCTCTTTTCTTCACACCTTCAGAACCTTTTGGTTCGGCCAAACTCTGCCACAATACTCTCCCAACATCCCTCAATACAACCTAGATTCCTTAGTTTGATCAGAAAGCCAACCTATGGAGCCCTTTTGATCAAATCGAAAGGAATAAACCGAAGAAGATGTAATAATTTCACCACCGTTTTCCAAGTTCCTTTCTTCTTCCACTTCTTCTTCTTTGTTGTAACCATTATAAAATAATAACTCCAGTATCATATATATGATTTGATGTTATTATAAATATTGTACAACCATATTCAGTATTATATACATCCTTTGAATAACATGTCATCATAGGTGCGTGCGTACGGCTTACCGTCTACACGTCGTGGTGTAATTGTTATTCAGTATAATATTATTTTGGATGGGTATAATAATGATGTATAACTCATGTAAATAATAAATATAACATGTTAATGATTCTGTATATATGATATAACATCCATTTATATATTATTTTAATATCAAAAGAATTATATTGTCGCTCGTGCGTACGTACGAACTACCGTCTCCACGAACGCGATGAGACTCATTCTCCATCGTATCCATTCAAGTATAATTATCATTTGATGATTTAAAAAATGATTTTTAAGTACATGATATCATTATGGATATGAATAATATACAACCTATCCTTTACAAACATGTCTTACGTAACAAAACATATAAAATAAAACAAGTAAGTTAACACCCGAAACAACGATAATACTAAGATATTATTATCAAATAAATATTAAAAGATCATATATGATATCATATTAATGTATATGATTCTTGTATAATTTAATAACAATTATTTCACCATTATACAGGAGGTTAACCTACCCCAACCAAGGAAAAGTACAAGGTAATGGTTATTTCACAATCTCTTCATTATCCGAGGTTGTTTATATGTAATAATCTACTGGGATCTCTTTATCATCCACATCCATGTTTTCTTAAAAATGTATTTCAAAAAAATTTTATTATTTACAAGAATATGGGTTAAAGTCATTTATACCCTTGTTTGACTTTTTATAAGATGAATCTTTCTGTCATTTTCAAAACAAGGTCCTTTATCACCTTTTCGACAGAATTAAGGTAAGTATGTTTTTTTAACTTATATGGCGGGTGCGACTATTTTCCGCCATTAT
Source organism: Viscum album (assembly GCA_963277665.1). NCBI lineage: Eukaryota > Viridiplantae > Streptophyta > Magnoliopsida > Santalales > Viscaceae > Viscum > Viscum album. The sequence goes on along the minus strand of OY728131.1, from coordinate 788,872,829 downwards.
AAAATCTTCAAATCATTCCTTACAAGCTTATAAGAATATTTTAAAAGAAAATGTTTTAATTTATATTTCTCTTAAATGATTTCAAAAATAGAAAGAAATATTTCTCTAAAAAGAGTTTTGATTTCATCTATATCAACATCCTTTGATGGATTTTACGCTTATTTGAAGTTGATTTATTATGATACAAAACTTCTATATTGTATTGAAGGTTTTGTGATATGTTTGACTGTGGATGTGCTATTTTTATACCATTCATAGTTTATGGTGAAATTATTGACATTTCGTATGCTAGTTTTAATATGAATGTTTATGTTATGTTTAAACCTTTTCATATGGGATTACATTGGACTTAATATGTGACGGGTGGAGCCCGCTATAGCTCCTCGATGCATCGGTAGGTCTCATGAGACAAACAAGTGTCTTGGCACAAGGCCTTGACAAAATCTTATTTGTAGTCTTGGCACGAGGCTTTGGCTATATGGTTATGATAGTCTGGCATTATTCATTCCATCATTATGAAAGTGGTTATTGATTTTGCATGTGATTATTCGATTATTAGAATATCCATGTGAATAAGTAAATGTAATTATTTCATTTTATTTATGCCATACTATGTTGAAAGTTCAAGTTTGAAAGGCTTTTGTTTTAGTTATACATTTCCATAAATGTTTATTCTTCTTTATGAAAGTTTCCACTATATTGTTATCCTTACTGGGCATTTGAGCTCACCCCTTTTCTATGTTTTATTTATTCTAGGAAGTGAAGAAGTAAATTATGAATGACCTGTAGGGATGTTATGTGGGGATATGAGTGTGGATTATGGAGACAATATGTTGTTGTAGTATTTTTTCATTTTATGATGTAATTTAAGACTTATGAATATATCTAGTGTTTCCATGTCTACTAAACCAATCGGTCTTTCGAGATTTGATCTTTCCTGTGATCATGCCAATGTTATGTAATAATGCACGGACTCTAGGTCACTAGGTTCGGGGCGTTACAATATGAGGTTCTAACGTAACCACACATTCAAGGTATATCATGGATTTACCCGTCATAATATTATCATATAACTACATAAATTGGTTTTATCACATAACCACCATTCAAATTCACAAGAACCATTATATAATCCAAACACAGAAATGATTGCAATTATCAGAATTTCACTCATAGATTTCATTTTCAATCACCAGAAACCATTCGAAGGTATTGAAATAGTGAATAAAATTTCAAAACCATTTTAAATTACAATAAAAAATGATATAAGGTATTTCTTTTCCTTTTAATACCATTAAGGCTTATAGAGGAACCAAATATCAAATAATGGTTACGGTGATAGGGAAGCCGTTGTCGCATCATACATTAAAAAACATTTCTTTTTATTGTTTTGTACAATAAGAAAAATGATTCATATAAAAAATAATTTTTATAAACATTTAATTTTAGAAATAAAATGTAATTTATAATATTTTTATATGTATATAATTAAATATGTTAATTAATATCATGAAGAAGTGTTTTGATAATAAAATATTTAAACGTTTAAGGTGTCCAATACAACATTGATCATTTAAATAATAAACTACAATATTTAATATATTATAGAAAAAAATAATTAAAATTATTATAGATACAGTATAGATATGAAATGACTTTGTTTAATTATATAAAATAAATAAAATTATATATATCTGTATTATCAAAAACAATACCCCAATGAATGTAGATTGAGACGAAGCCCCTAACCTCGACTCTGATTAATCACGTGTGTTCATTATCTTCATTAATAATAAAAATACTTTAATTTATAGCTTTTTTAAGACTTTTTCATGATCATTATTTCTTTCACACCACTTATTATCATGTTATAACAATTTTACAATTATATAAGTTCGAATCAGATGTTTTGTCGATAAACATTTCTTGAGTAGAAAATGAACTTCGTATGATGTTAATAGTCCATCATGCAATATGAAAATAATATCAAGAATATATAACAAGATATAAATAAATTTTATATTAATTATATAATTATTAAAAAAATCATTGATGGAAAAATAAAAACCTTGTTAATGATGTAGTAGGTTGTATATACACATGAATGTATTTTTTTCACTTTTCATTTTGAAATAATAAACATTATGTTAAATGATGTTAAATATTTATACGTATATAATATAAATAAATTTTAAAAAATATATAATTTATGTAATAATGTTTTACCAGCAAATATTAATACATTTTTTGTGATGTGTGAGCTAATCACATCATTTTGAGGAGGTTGTAGTCCACACATCCCAAAACAAAGTTATCATATAACCGAAATTTTGAAAGCATGAATTTATTTATAATATGAAATTTAAAAAATATTAAATAGATTATAATATAGATAATAAATTTTTTATTTTACAATATGAATGTTTTTACAACTGTCGAGGAAGGCGGTAAATAAAGAAATAATGAAAACATTATTCACCTATTTGAATAACCAGGATAACATAGACTACAATTTTCTTCCATTGTAAATAAGATGAGAGAAATAAAATGGTATTAGATACTACATCATAAATATAAAAAACTATTATGTAAATTAATCTGGATTTTTCATCCATTGTTGGATGTATAAGGTGAAGAGATAGTATAATAATAAATTAAATTATGAGAGGTTAATTGAGTAAATTACCTCTTGAATATCCCTTCTTTAGAAGACCCTTGTGGAGCATGGATTTGGTATTTTTTGGAGAAAAGAAGAAAATTTATGTGGGAATATTCAGGAACATAGTTTTTTGGTTGGGGTTTTTGGAGTTACAATGCATTTCAGGTCGAAATGTGAAGGTGAGGGTTGTAATTTATACTTGAGGTGAAGGGGTTCAAGTGATTAATTTATTGATTATATTATATTAAAAGCTAACTATATAGAGGTAGAATTAAATGACACAGCATAAAATGATAATTAATTATGTATAGTATGGTTAAGGTTGAGCCAAACCTGAAACAAAATTTTTTATTTTTAGGAATGTTATGGTTTAGCTTATAATTTTATGCATTGTTAAAAATTTTACTTTCAATATAGTAAATAATTTTGTTACCATAGAAACTTTTTATATATAAAAATTAAATTTAACAGAAAACAAAAGTTAAAACATATAATACCAAATTCATAATCCATTGTACCTCATTATTTTTATATAATTGGGGTAATTATATTTAATATTAATTCCACATTCAAAACTAAAAAAGCGGGTTTTTAATTTGAAACATTCAAATGATTGAAATGTTGTTATTTGTAATTTAAATTTGAAAGAGAATAAAATAAAATAAATAATATTATATGATAACTATTTCATTTAATTATACATTAATTATATATAAAATTAAATTATTTCAATATAAATAAATTATTCAAAAAATAGTTTTGAATTAAAATGTAGTATTTTTCACTATTCATTAAAATATGAAATTTATCAGAAATATACCAAAAATTTATCCAAATATAATTTTCACCTCCCACATAAAAATAAGAAATTCAATTTTTTAAGAATAAAATATAAAGGTTTGAATAGTATATTTAAAATTGGAATACCATGAAAAGGTATTAAAACACAAAATTTAGTAAAATTTCTATTTTATTTGGGAAAGTGTATTTTATCTTATAAAAAGCAAAGAAAAAATATTAGACGAATTTTAAACATTATATTTAATTTACTTACTATTATTAAAATTCAAAACTGAGATTTTATTCTTCTTTATAAAAAATTATTTTAAATTAATTATTTTATCATTAAAACACATCATTTATATCCAATTGGTTTTTATTTAATGTATAGATTAATTTTGTGACAAATGAATCCTTATATAAAAAAGTTTAATTTTTTTCCTAATTTTAGTTATTCATCTTCATTCCCACAATTATAACTGTTATATTTTTACTATCATATTTAATAATAATAGAATGTTCTTCATTTAATCTAAATTTGGCTTATCATGTATGCTATTGAAAATTGTGTTTCCTTCAAAAAACATAGGATGTTAAATATAGTGTTTTAACATTAATGTTTTTTATTGACAAGGGATATATTGATATTCATTATTCATTATTTAAAAAAACGTTTTTTGATAAGGCATATATTTTGTGAATTAAATCCATCATTCAATATGTGAGGAATGTGTTGTAGATACCGTAGTATGCTGGGGTTTGAATTATATATCCCTTCAATGCATAAATAATAAATTGATTTGAATTAATAATATACCCTTAAATAGGTTTTACCCATTTCATTAATATATACTATTTATGTTAAATATGGTAATGATTTAATCTTATCTGAGATCATGACATACAATATTTGGCATTTAGTTCTTTACGAATGAAGTTATTGTTATCCATTAGGTTATTCTATTGATTCTTGGTTGAAAATATGGATATTTGAATTTGTAAAAATGTTTTTTTTGTTTAATTATCCACTATTACTTATTTATAATGTCTTTATTTAACCATTATAGTATTTGTATTGATTAAAATTCAAGTGTTTTTTTGAAATATTGATGATGGGATAGTAATTGAAATAAAATATAAGATATTTCCTATGAAGTATACATGAAAACAATTAAAACCCCAAAGTAGTGACTACATACTGATCTCTTTCAATAGCCATGCACATATCATCATTTCTTCTTCAAGAGGGGCATTCCAGTCAACCCATCCATGACTGCACCCCCGGACTCTTGATTTCCCACTACTTGAAAAGGGACATTGATTCCCTTTTAAACGTGTCTCTGCATCAGTGTTTTTAGAATCAGATATGTCCTCTTATCTTTACAAATATTTGTTTTGGGATGTTTCTCTTATAACACGAATCATGATTCCTTCAATATTAATTTCTTTTTTTGGGTCTACAATATCATAGTGATTTTTTCATCAAGAGTGGTCAGAGTTGAATCTTGCATCTCAATGTCACCTATATTATTCTTAGATAAAGATCCAGTGTTACCTGTAATTGAATTCCCCACCACCACTAGAGTGGAAATCATGGATTTTTTCATCTTGTAGTAAACCAAATGAAATCCTTCACTATCCACAATGGGCATTGATGGTTTAGAAAATATTGTAGAGTCAGATTCAAATATATGCTTACCTTTTCGATTACATAAAGAAACCATCCTTTCTTGTGAGAGTTGGTGATCCACCTATAACTTGACTCCTTGTTCATTCACATGATCATCAATTATTCCATCATCATTATAAGACAAAAAAACTATGCTACTATATATCACCTTTTCTTGTATTACAAGTATCTGTGATGTGAACATTCACCTCTTCTGATAATATGGCAGCCAAGGATTACATCTTTTTTTTAAAGGTTTTGGAATTTGGATGGCCTAACATTTTAGGAACCAACAACTTGGATCCCTATCTTCTATTCAATTCCATATCTATCATAAACATTTCAAGGCACATTATACTGCAACTGAGGAAGAATATCAGCTTTTTGAGCAGTTGTTTTTCTCTTTCTGTGAAACTTACTCATGTCATGACCACGCAAATCACAGAAGATGAAAACTATAGAGCACATATTTTTAGATGATTCAAGACCAATAACATTTAATTCCATACAAAATTGGGTGTTTTTATAAAAATGATGTTCAACTCAAAAATATCATCATTTGTTGCAAGCATTAACTTTTCAATAGGATTGGACCCCTATTAAACCTCAACAAGAGTCCAGGAACGATCCCAAAACAAGTAACATCCATTTCATTTTCAGTTTTGATCGGGATACCAATAGATTGGGACATAATATTCAATATTTTAGGATGAAAAATAATCCAATTTAAACAATAAACACATTACTAGATTTGAGAAGTGGATTTACCAACCACAAATGGAATTATTTTTTATTGTATTCACACAAATGAATAATACCAGTTGTGAGTGGTTTCGAACCGAAGCCCCAGGCTTGAACATTCAATTCTTCTAAATGGAATAGAATATAGAAATATACTTGTCCAAGAAATACACAAATTCAGGAGTAAAACCCTAAAATTGTTTAAAACAATTCCTTGATATCGTCGATTTTTAGAGTATGAGAGCATATATGCAGAAATAATCGATAAATAGTAGAGAACTCATCCATTTTAAGTCTCTCATATACCACATGAGGACTAGCTTTAATATGTTAAATAATCCATTTTCCTCGAATTCAAGGATAAATTATATCATTGATTATTTTAATAAAATGATTAATTGAAAAACCGTTATCTATAACTCTATGGCTATGGATATAGGAAACATGTTCAGGAGGCACCTTAAGATCCCCAAATTCAACATAACAACTTCGCCCATCATCACGCTTTAATCCATGAATTTCTAGTGCATCAGTAGAAACCCTTGTTGTTCGACCCAAAATATCCACAGAGAGACTCTTCCCATCAACACATTGAGTTCCTAGTCTCTCGGACACATCACTTAAAACCGACGTAAAAGCTTCTCACATCCAATCTATAACTCCCACTCAATGAGGATCACTCCTCATAGGTGAATAAATCTCATATTAATCAGCAAGAGCCTCTGGAACCTCACACTTCTCTAACGAATTCCCATATGAGGATAATGAATCACTTGTGGTTTATCTCTAAATTTCAATTGGAAGATTTCCTTCATCGTCAAAATGAGATCCCAGTCTCTCTGATACATGAACATGCCTCCGAGACCACTCGCCCCGCAACCCCAACTCTTGTTCATTAGGAAGGATTTTTTTTTGGGGGAAATATGATTGGATGAAACCACAACAACTATTGGGACATCAAGTTTCTCATCACTAGTTTCATATCTGTAGATTGACACCATATAGTGGCTGAAGAAGTGATAGAGCATCGTAGGGAGAAACCCTAGATTGCAGCGCCATGGGGGAGGATGATTTGAACCCCAGTTCACATCTCCGTCATTTAAAATTCATATGTGATTTTATTTTTTGCAATGCATTTTGATTATTGTTTATTTTTCCCTATATATTAGGATTTATGTAATACATATTGTTTATTGTATCTATTCATAATTTTTTTCCTTCCCCCATAATTTGAATAAGAAATCATTTAATGAGATTAATGATGAATTTTTTTTACATCCACTATGTTGGTTTTCATGTTCCCAAATTTAATAAAAGACTGAAATATGGATATAGATTATTAACTATACAAAATTATTTTCTTCATTGGGATGTGGTCTCTTGTAAATAGTACTGATATAATAGAGATTCATCAAAATACATGCTACAAGTGTTGAGGTCATTATAGTTTGTAATAGTACATGTTTATTTGAAACCATCTGTAATAAATTTAGTAGATCATATATTATGGATCATAATAAAATGATAGAATTTGAGTTTATGTATTGATGGTTATCCCCATGTTTTTGATTGAACGATATTGTGTGGGTTTTACAAGTAATACATTAATGTATGAATACAACAACTATAAGTGGTTGTGGAATATTTTTACATAGGTTTAATAACATTCAAAAATAGGCTTTGGGGTTTCTGTCAATCAATAACTATTGTACACTAATTTCTCTTACTATACACATGTATTAACAATTCCTAGTAATATTCATAAAATATATCACATATTCATTATAAACTATCCTGAGCGATTTGAATAAATGATTACATGAGATGACACAGTTTAACTAATGGTTTCTTAGTGTTAAACAAATATTTCATTATTTATAGACACTATAAATAAGTATATTTTATTAAAAATATTATAATTATTGGAGAAACTATTATTTTTTTAATTTTATTAAATTTTTTTAACATACATGAGTCATCATAACATTGAATAATATAGATAATGTGGTGATTATGGGTATCTAAATGGGATGATGACTTGTGTGAAAGATGTAGTGATTATATATATTTAGTAATAATGATATATTATTAAAAATATATATGATAACAAACTCCTAGAATAAAAAAATAAGATATTGTTGGAGTCCAATTAGTGATATAGTGGTTGAGACAATATATGGGAAAATGCACTATTTTCATTATGTTTGAAATGTAGAATGATTCCCCTAGGAGAATATCTCTATGGTAATGTAAAATATTTAATTCATTTGAAACAATGTCATAGAGTGATGTTCTGTCAATTATAAACAAGGAGATTAATGGAGAGAAATAAATTCCAACTTAGGTATCAATATAGAGTTAGTTGTCTTAAATATAAGGAAATTGAGAATTATCCCAGAAAATAATGTCTTATAAAGACAACACCAAGGCCATAGATATAACAATTATGATTTAAAAGGGTTGGAATATTTATATATTTGGATTCAAAAATTATATTGTTCATGTATTTTATTCAATATTATTTATATTAATAGAATCATGAAATATATAAGGATAATACTATATTTTTTAGGAATATATATCATCATATATGATTAAATATAAAATTATGGATACCATGATGGTATTATTTATTTTATCATTAATCATAAGTTTAATTCCATAAACACCCAGTATTTAGGTCATTTGTTTTTACAATTAATCAAATATAATTGTATTTTATTATAAATTTATCAGAATACTACATATTGGTTTTGTTTATTCATTTTTTTAGGAAAAATTATTTTACATTTTGTGGATATACGAGGCAAGGTATAGGTAAAAGTTAATGTTTATATTATCATTATGGTTGTTGAAATTATTTTTCATCATAATATATTAATGTTAGTGGAATTATATAAATACAATTATGTGAAAAGAAAAAGGTGTATGTTAGGTTACAACAAGTTTCTTATAGTCAGTCTATATATCTTAAACACTAATCCAAATGTCAATAACTGAAATTCCCCAAAACCCTGTATAATTGAACTGGTAAATTAATTTATTACATTAGAATAAGATAAAATAGATCCATTCCCAAATGAATGAATAGTTTACATTTATTGTTAAATTATATTCATATTCGAAATTAATGATAAATTTTAGACAAAAAATACAAAAAATATATATTTTTTAGAACACCATTATTCTACATGATTATTGAGGAGTATCAGTCAGAATAATCATTGTTGAACACTAGGGTAAAAAAACATAAGAAAAGTGTCAGATCAAATAATCAATAGCAGTTTTAATATATATTAATATACAATCATAATATAATATTAAACAATGTTGTAAGGTAAATAACTTAAACACACGCCTTTTAATAAACATTATAAGAATAACATGGAATGAATAAAAGATGATCAAATAATGATATATAAATAATTACATGGACAGTAAAACTGAACCATGGACATTATACTAGTCACATAATAACATGGAAAATAAATAAATAATCCCATTATGACTTATTTCATGATGATGAACATACAAAACATAGCATCAAGGCATTGTCTAATAATTCTATAGAAATGTGTAACTCCTTAGAAAGACTCTAATCTAGTTTGACTCATGAGACTTATCGATGGATCAAGGGGCTATTGTTGTCCACATCCGTTAATTACCCATCGCAATGAATACCTCATTTTAAAGGGGTTATTAAAAATCAAAATAATCATTCATTTATTAACTATCATCTGTAATGAATAAAAAATCCCATTCAATAAACATAATAATAAACCATCCACACAAATATGGTGAGTGACAGCAAGATAGTGCATCCTAATTAAAACTCAACATAAAATAATAAATAAATTTAAAAATAGATAAATAATATATCAAAGTTAATAAAACATAATATGAAAAAATAATGTTGACATGTATACTATAATTTGATAACTAAAATATTCTCAAGGAAAAATACAATTTTTTTCTTTAAAATATCTTATTCATCAAATGTTGCACAATTATAAAAGAGAAAAATTTATTTAAAAAAGAACATTGTAAAATTGTTATAAAATATTTTAAAAATTGATGTGACCTTAAATATTAAAATTCATACATTATGTAATAGTATTTTTTAAAACTTATTTCTCTATTTTTGGAAATATACATTTAAGGTATTATTTTTAAATGAAATTCATTTATAGATATCATTACATTGTGGAGAGAATTAATCAAATGAACCAATATCATAAAAATTCACATAAAACAAGGTGAAATATAAAAGATGTTATTAAAAATTAATTTTAAATATAATACTAGTACAACATTAACATGAATGTTGAATCGTAATCAGTGAATAGAAAATTTTGTTAAGAATTACCTTACTGCGTTGTAATAAGTGAGATCATATGCCCCGTTAAAGTAATAATTATATTATAAAATAGATAATACCATTAATATATTGAGATTTGTGATATTATATAACAATTTAATATATGCATATAAAATATACAAAAAATAGTTATAGTAGAAATCATATTTCTCACATAAGTTAACCTGATACCAGAAATCCATTACCTCATTCTTCTATTTAGTGGTGAGTACATTAATCTCATTTATAATGGTTTAACGAATGATATTAATACGTTAAATAACTATATTATTATTTTCAATACCTTAACATGTGATTTTATAACATCTTATGACCCATGAATTAATTATATTTTATTATTTTCATGGTTTCAAGAGCATTCATTTCAATGTTTCATGATCTATTCACTATTGTATTATAATTAATGTTCATGTAAAATGATATTATTACATTAGATGAGGCCTTAAACAATACTAAATAAAATCCAAATCTATAAATGGCGCTATATGTCATTTTTTTCATTCGTACAGGAGGATGATTCATCAGATAAAACATTGATGATAAGTGTTTAGTTTATTTTAGTGTTTTTCCATACACTAAGAACTGTTTTCATTTTATTTACTGATATGATCATATGTTTTATCTAGAAAATTAAATAGGATGTAATACAAAAAATAAAATTTTATTTACCATAATAATAATAATTTGACCATCCATGATGGATGTAATGGAAAACTAAAAAAATAATTACTCATGGAGACGTTTAACCAGTATAACATGGAATATAGTTTCACATCATTGAATAAGAGGATAAAATAAAAATGTTATATATAATATATTCTATTAGAAACAATAAAAATCCAATATATATGTGATTCATGAGTAATAATTCATTGTTGGTTGAAGGTGGATAGGAAAAAATAAAATAATAATATAAATTAAGATTGGTGGATTTAGAAAATTACAACACAAATATCACCTCCTTGAGAAACCCTTGGGGACCATGAATTTGACCATTGTGTGAGAATGAAATCACTATAACATTGGTTTAATGAATACATGACTTTTTTTAAATATTTGATGAGCATCATGTATTTTGAGCCTAATTTGGTATGTATTTATACACGAGGTGTGGTGGGTTTAGGTTATTATTCTAATGATAATTTCATATTTAAATTCATCCACATTTAATTTGATTTAATTACAATGACATCAGATAGAAATAAATATTGAATAAGATTGTTTGGTTCTATAAATACATAAAAACCATTAAATGGTGTAGTGTATTGGTATTTTAATCCTTTACTGTTTTAAATTTAACAAGTTTCACTTTTTTACCTATACCATGATAAATAATTTTTTACCATGGTATCATCTTATGCCAAAAAATAAAAATGAACTTAAAAACAATTAGGCTTTATAATAAAAAATATGGAATTCATTTTACCAAATTAAATTCATATAATTGGAAATATTAGTTTTACTATTAATCTAATAGATAAATGGAAGTCATGATTTGAAAGATAAAAATTGAAATATATTAAAAATAATTTATGGAAAATTACAATATGAAATTTATTCCTGTGATGTGAATTGGTTTTTTTGAAATATAATTAATCTAATTGACATTATAAAATATTTTGAAATTAATTTAACATTAAGTTAATTTTTAATAAAACAATGTTTTTATTTAAAATTAAATATTTTTAGTATTCATCAAAAAGTAAATGTTCTCTGAAAAAAACCAAAATTTAACCCTAATCCCATTTTGGATCAAGCATTCGAAAACTAACATTAATATACCAGGTAAACCTTATAAATTTTAAAAATTTTGTTTCCATATAGGTCAACCATCAACCATAAAAATAATACCTTTATAAATATAAATTTTTATAATTTCAAATTAATTTTTTATCTAATTCATAACAATAATATTAAATTAATTTAATGGAATTTTTAAAAAAATGTATAATATATATATTTCATTATGTCATATCATTAATAGTCATTATTACTATTTTTTGATATTAAATTCCACTGTTGGAATAAAAATAATTTTATATAAACTATAGTTTTTTTATATTTAATTGTTTTTTATTTTAATTTATAATTAATTACTAAAAAATTAATTAATTATATAAAAATGTGTAAACACAATGTTCATAATTTAGTTAATGTTATCCATTCTTTTCATTCTATAATCTAGGTGAAGTCAATCATGAATAAAAAATAGTATTTTAATCATTTATGTACGCATAGAGTTCTATGAAACATAACATATCAATGAAATTGAATTTATTTTAGAACATTCATATAATATAATATAGTGGTGTCACATTCCCACCTCCTTTAAAAATTGGGTCCCATAAATTTGTAATTTCACTCAGATATTAAGAGGTTAATACATGAAAATTCCATTATAGGAAAAACCATATTCTAAATATGGTTGATTATACACCCCTTTAATAAAAGGTAAAGGGAAATGGAAAGGTTATAAAAAATTGGGATTTGGAATGGGATAAGAGTATTATGAATTAATAACTGGGATATGGAATTGAAATCAAATTATCATGTTCAGACAAAAACTAATAGAAAACAAGGTCATCAATAAGGGTACTATTCCAAATCTATAAATTTATGATGGGTTAAATAGGGAAATTATTTATTTTTATTGAAATTAAAACCATAAAATATTCATTTAGAATTCATTTCCTATAGTGGAGGGATTATTTTAAATTTCAGATAATATCATTAGAAAATGAACTTAATTTATTTCATTCCATAAGAAAAATTAGATCATTTGGTCGTTATTATATATATTTTCACATCATTTTTAATCCGAGGAAGAAAATATTCATGTTTTATTTATCATTACAGAGAAACTTCAATGATTTTCAAGATCCACAGGTCAGTCCTTTGGACATTAAATATTTATAGAAACCAAAATGGTCACAACATTTTATAAAGAAAAAATAAGATTTAAATTTAAACATAACTTATATGTAGTAAATCAAAATACTCATCCAAAATATCTTTTTTTAAATACTCATAAACCAAAAAAAGTATATAGAAAGCTACAAAATATCCAAAACAAGACAATAGATTCCAGAATCAACATAATGTTATTATTTTTTTCAAAAAACAACCAGTTAATACATTTGTCTTGGATGATAATATCTTGAAATACCATAAATGCTTTTTGATGACATTCATGCATCCTTATTCCATATGTTGTACATATTTTATCAGATATATTCTTTAAATATAGAATATTGTTTTACTCAAATTGTGGTATTATATAAAAATTCATCAATAAACCATTAATCATCTAAAATTTAAATCTTACCTTCCTCCCAACACTATTATTTTAACATCTGGAACATCTATTTTTAAAAATATCAACATTCCACTAAATCACATATCACAGTTACATGTACTATTCATCAAATTCTACCAAATCCATAAATAAAAATTAATGAATTACAATAACATTATATTTAAAAATTCTTCTAACCGGTACCTCAAAAAATTAATTCCAAAAGAACATAATTATGGAATACAAACATTGGAATATTAGCTTTTCCTCGTCATCTATGCTGGTAGAATAAGCTTGAAAATGACATGTTAAACAATTTGGGGTATATTCATTTAACACATGTGTAGAGAACACATTTTTTCAAATTCTACATTGAATTATTTTGAAATAATACTCTTGATCTAGGAGTTGAGATGGCATTCCATTCCAATGATGTTCTGACCATAATTAATTTCAAAAAATTAGATAATATATGGTATATTGCACATGCATGGTAAATTAAGGAAAGTATGATAAATCATAAATGGTTGATCATATTAGAATTCGAAGACCACAGTTAGGTCCAAAATATAGTGTTTCCCCTACATGCAAAATGAAATTAGTTGGAGGGGGACATCCAGACCCCTCTCTTGTTGGATGAACTATTTTCTAATTAAATTGCAGATTTAATTAATTACTCAAAAATTCTCTTCACCTAATATAGTTTTTTAAATACATGGTTACATGGTTTTTCCTTTTAATCTAATATTACCAATGGACACCTCTATCCACTTCTCTTTTTATTTTGTGAAACGACAAATGAAGAACAAACGATGGGAAAACTTTGGATCAAGACGGATCAAGACACAACAGATCATACTCCTTCATTAATGAACACATTCTTCCCAATTAATTATTGTTCTAATGTAGGTTGGAATCATCATTATAATTTTTATACCTAGGATTATAGTTTTGATCATGTGAAAACATAATCATTTAACCTACACCTTTTAATTTGAATATTGCATGATCCCGAGTACCAGTTTTCTATTCATTATCGGTTGTTCAATCATAAATTTCACAAGTATTATTAGTTTTCCAAGAATGCTTGCGAAATGGACAAACCCTGGTCTTCTGTGCCTTTCACCCTTTATTTCTTCACATCCTCCATCATAGAACTTCATTGAATCCCGGATAGATGATCTTCTGGTGATTGATGCTCAATTGGGTTCCCAAAAATGAGATGGAATCATTCAATGACAGTGAATTTAAAGGAAAGGTACATATGTGGAAACGACATGATGCATTTTTAATTATTTTGATGGATTCATGTCAATTTTGGGAGCAATGAATCCATGGGGGCATTCAGAAGTTCCATCCAAACCCTCATATCCAGATGAGGTTGATTCGTGTGAAACAGCAAAGCAATCCCTCTTTTTTTACTAAATCATCTGTTTTCAGATAATATTTAGGTATGTTTTACCAATGATAGTGCATATTTGGATATGGTGGAAAAAATATATATAAACCCTCGAGTATATGGAAAAATAATAATTGTATACTATGTTCATTGATGATCACATGACGTGTAGCCTCCATCATCGACAGTTCTAGAGTTTTGGGAAAGGAAAAGGATAACATGGCATGTACTCCCCTTAACACCCATTGTATAACCCCTCCATGTGAGATGTTCCATGTGAAGGAGTAAATGTTAGTAACATGTTTTGTGTTGAGCACACAAACATGACCTATCACACATGCAACATCTTGTGTCAACTAAAATTTTGTGCATCGAGGAATACTAACTTGGAGTCTGAGGACATGGACACGACCAGTAGACATGGTTAGGTCCATAGATAAACAGAAGACAGTATTGACCCCACCATCGTAGCCAATACCACTGCATTGGATAGGGATCTGGTCGGTCTAGAGACATGACTAAACAAAGAAGTGGGGACACATGCCATGTGGGCCCTATCACATTTAGTGTACTATTTGAGCTTCCCAAAGAAATAATCAATCATATTTATATTCATTATTTGAACTCAGATTTCAATCGATGAGATGATTATCCAGAGATTTTATGAGTAGGATGTTATGGTCCCATTGGAAGGAGACTATTAGCTAAATTGGCGAATGTTTCAGGTTTTCAAATGTTGAGATAAAACCTGGTGACGACAAAGATTAGGAAGGCTTTCCAAAACAGTTTCAATCAACCCCTCTTGCTGGTTTGTGTAGGGTATTCTATTAAGAGATATTCATGGGATAACCATCTAGTTGTTCTAGATAGTGTATTCCCTAATAAGAGATACCTTGATGACCCTCCAGGGGGCTGGGTTGTGTAGTCCTTGAAGGGAGGTTCCCAGATGACTCTCTATCTAGGATGGGTATCCATGATGAGAGATACCAGTCTAACCCTCCATCTGGGTGGGTTAGTGTAGTCCCTACCAATAGATTGCATGTTGACCCCCCATGAACTATGTTAGGTCGTGTAGTCACCGACATGAGACACCGGGCTGACCCTCCATCTCGGTTGGGCAATGTATGTTCCAACGACATTCTAGAGAAGGCCCTTGACTATGTGGTAAATTGTAATGGGGAGATACATCTTACCTAAGGACTTAAGAGGAATATGGTAACTTCCACACCTACGAAAAATTCTCTGTTTATATGTATCAAATACTAGATGAAGGATTCACCTCTACAACATTTTTATCTCCTTCTGTTATTATTTTCCTTCTTTTACACTCTTTTGGGGTTGAGAGTCAGTCTTTCAATCATCTTTTACTATACCACGATCAATTTAATAATTTTATTTATGTGTATCTATTACTTCTATCCCTTCACATTTTGGAGGCATTATACTGGTTTTGTCAATATTCACCCCTACATGGGATTTTCCTAACACATGTTGTCTCTTATATAGATGGTAGACAAGATGATTGTTACTATAGTGAAGTGTTGGGATACTAGCTACATGGACCATATACAGTGGTAATAGTTGTGATAGAGGAGATGGGATCTGATAGCGATAACTCATTTCTAGTTGTCATTAGGTAGAGATCATATTTTTGTATTAGTGTGTTTCCCCTTTAAATTTCAGTATTCACATCCATACTCTTGTACCTTCTAGAGGATCAGGCATGATACAGTTAATTTATAGACATTTTCACTTTTTATAGATTTCCTCAACACTTTTTCATTGAGTTGGTTGCGTGCATGGGTACTTGTTCTTAGGAAAATTCCTCCCCATGTTTTGTGTTCCTTATGTGCTTGTTGACATCCCCTAGACAATTGATGTGAGCTTGGGGTAGTGGTCTCTCAAGACCCGTTATGGGACAGGTTGTGACAGAGTGGTATTCTAGGTGGTTCATTGCTTGAGACATTGTTCAGATGATCCACAATAATGAATTGGATGATATTTATTGAAACAATGTTTTATTGTCTTTAGAGTGGCTCTCAAGTCAAGTACTCCACTGATGGTACATACGACTAACATATATATTCACTAGGACACTGATTACATTCTTATCAACACGGAAAGTAGAGACATTTGTTGAAATGAACAATGTTACAAGCATCATATCTGATTGAGTCTTTGAATTATCTTCTAGAGTCATCTCCCCATTAAATTTCTAATATATATATATATATATTCAAATATAACTAGTGTACTCCATGGTAATTTTCTAGATTCTTCTACAACAACATCCATACATGATACCATCTCTAGTTCGTTACGACTACCATATGATCGAAAATTCCTCATTTTAGGTTCCACCATGTGATCCCCTTCCTCCATCTGGACCAATAGCAGTTCCCCAACAAGTTGAGTAGAAGATAATCCTTACAAGGAAGAATTAATATGTGTACAGGCTGAGTGCACCCTGCGTGTTCTAGCCTCAAGGACCAATGATGCTCCACGGTGATCCAAACCCTCAGTCAGTAGAAGATTTTCTAGATTTTTTGTTTTGTGTGTTCTGACTGGTTCAGAACCTAGAGGATTATAGATTGGCGTTGGAATACTTCCATGTCTATAAATTATATACATGATGGTGCTGCTCAGCTACCCAAATACGGGATGAGGCGAATCCCTTGTGGGACGAATTTCAGTACTTGTTCTGCAAGGATTACTACACCTTCTACATACACTATGTCTGGATTCATGAGCTTCTGGAGATTCAAGATTGAGAGATGATTGTTTTATAGTACATGGTGAGGTTCACTGACCACATGCTTTAATATATTGACATGATCATATATGGTTACTTCTGGTCACATAATTTCATGTTGGTACTCCATTGTAATATTTGGTCTAGCATTGTGCCCTTGTGCATCCAACCATATATCGGGGTGCATAAATGGGAATGTGGGTGGAGAAATTCCTTGAAATTGGATGATATATAGCTAAATATGGTGGTTTTCATGACCGTGATGTGTCATCCTTAGAGGCAGGTATGCGCTAGCGGTCCTAGAATAGGATATCCAAATGTGATCAGACTCAAAGGACTGGTATCCCAATATAGGGGAATACCATAGCACTAGGGAAACCTAGAGTGGGATGATGTTAGATTTATGAAGGCAAGGTCACATGGAATCGGACTTCTCGACATAGCATACTAAGCATCTTAGGTTGGCAACTGATGGACCTCCATGGGAGAGGGAGTGTCATAATCAGTTATCTCCCCAAGTGGGGCAGGGTGGTCCCCACAGATGTTGAGACGGAAGAGGAGTAGGAGGAGCAACAGGTAGGGGACAATGGAACAGGTTTCTCCCACCCAAAGCACATGGTGTCCCACATCAGTCCCAAGGACCTAGAAGTCGGGGCCAAGGATAGCTGCAGGATATGGACATCTAGGGCATGAGGGCACATGAGATGATTAGAGGTATGATCTATGTTTAGTTTACACATTCTTCATTTTTATTAGACACATGTGATAGTAATCGTTTATTCTCTCAACATTTTGTGTGGTGTTCTTAACTTACAATAGAGATTCCAGTAGAGTATCAATGCAGTGAGGTTCATATAGGGAAGGATTCCTATGTATCTCTCATCTACCAATAGTGCAATATGTCACTTGGATGAGAGAGGATCACATTGGACCTAGTGGTCATCTTGATGGAACCCTATTTTGTCAACTTGGGAATGGGTTTTCTTTCCATGGTTCGATACCAGATTTACTTTCAGAGAAGGTAAGTTAGATTCCTACAAGATGAAGGGATAACGATATCCTTTCTCAAATCGGGATACATTATAGAAGGAAAAGTTGGTGATGAGACGAAGAATATTAAAACCATTACTCATTACCTAGTTAGTATGACCCAAGGTGTAATACAATTTTATTCTATACAGATCCTTGCAATTGTGGAGGATTATATAGACGTCTTTCTGGAAGATGTTCCACAACTCTATATGAGACATTAGATGGAGTTTTGTATTGAATTTTAGCCATGTAATTTCCAGATATCTTCTACAACATATCTAATGGCACCCACTGAGCTCTGGTATCAATGATGGTCATTAAAGGACCATTGTGATAATGGTTTCATGAGACCCACTATATCACCCTGGGTGACTCAGGTTTTGATTGTGAAAAAGGTAGATGGTGCCTATAACTTTTCCTAGACAATCATCACCTAAATCAACCCACGATAAACAACATGTATCCATTTACAAGGAGTTAAAAACTCCATGATCAATTATGAGGTGTGATATGGTTCTCCATGTTCGATCATAGGTCTGGATAACACATGTTTGGGGTTTGTGAGGATGACATTTTGAATATGTCCTTTTGATATCGTTAAGGACACAATGAGTCCCTAGTGATTCCCATTAGTTCAAAAAATTCCCCTATCATTTTATTTTATTTGATTAAATGTATCATTCAACCATACATGGATGATTGTTTTCATTGTCTTCATCGAAGACATACTTGTATACATTATAATTGAATAGGAACATGCAATTAACTTGAGGGAAGTTCATGATTTTCATTGATTGCACTGGATTTATAGTAACTCTTAAAATTTTAGATATGGATAAAATTAGATCATTTTAAATAGAATTCCATTTAATTGTTTTGATTTTCAATTGATCTCTTGAATGTTGAAGTAGTAATTTTTTAGGATCCACCCCAGAATGTGTCTAAGGTGAAGATCATTCTTGTCGTGGTGGGGTACTTCTAGATATTTTTGGCAGAATTCTCCAGAATTTCATCCCCTTTGACCACTTTAACATGGAAGGAGAAGTTTTTTATCAGGTCTGGGTAGTGTGAGAAGGCATTCAAGGAGTTGAGGTAGACAATGAAGAGCTCTCCAATTTTGATACTGCCATAAGAAGTAGTTGAGTTGGTGGTATATTGTGATGCTTCTAGAGATGGTATCCGTTCCGTGTTGATGAAATTACTTGCATTCATCACATATTGTTTGAGGTACTTAATACCACACATGTTGAAATATGTGAATCATAACATGGAGCTATTAGTGGTAGATTCACTTTGAGGAAGTGGGGGAACAACCTTATGGGAGGGAGCTTTGTGGTTTACATAGACCATCGATTTTGTTGGTAAATCTTCTCTCAGAGGGATCTTTACCATAGTTAGTGATACTGGTTGGAGTTCGTATAGGAAGAAGAATTTTTATTGTCTACACTCTAGGGAAGGGAAATTTTGTACAAGATTCCATTAGTAGGATGTCTCGGGCTTGCTTAGTGTGGGATTCTTTAGAGTTGTTAGCATTGTTGTAGCTGACCCTAATGGAGAAGAATGGTATAGTTTTAGTATTATATTTGTTGTGGAATCCTCTTATCCATGAGTGTGTGAAGAGCCTCATCAATGAGATGCTGACTACGAGGTTTTATGTGGTCATATACCCATAGGCGACACACCATATAGATATTCTAAAAGATTGAAAATGTAGCCTTTTATGAGGGTCGAATTATGGTTCTAATGGCTATGCAAGAGAAGTGATGTTGGAGTTCCACACATCTCTCTTACATGTACAAACCATTTTTGAGATGATGTATAAGGATATTTAGCAGCTTTTTAGGTTGTCTGGAATGATATGGTGTGTAGGTATGTGCATTTCACAATGCCTTGCATATTAGTTGGGGAAGGATGTCGACAGGGTTCTGGCTAGTTTTATTGTGGCCACTTGAAATCCCAGATATGAAATGGGATAACATATCCATGGAAATCATTACATAGAATCCACACATAGAAAATATCCATGATTCCATATTGGTGATAGTTGACTGACTCACGAAGTTGGTGAATTTACTTTTCATCAGATAGAAGAGTTCGATGGAGTGTTAGGGGCAGTTGTACATGCAAGAGATCGTCCGCATTCATGGGGTATCCTCAATGATTGTCTTCAATAATGTCACTCGGTTAACATCACAATTTCATAGAGGCCTGCAAGATTTATTTGAGACACATCTACGGATGAGTATAGCCTTTCACCCTAAGATAGATCAGCAGATCCAGCACAATATACAAATTCTATAATATATACTAAGAGCATAAGACTTGGATTTCGTTCGTATATAGGAAGATCACATGCCTTTGGTAAAGTTTTCATACAACAATTTTTATCACTCTACAAGAAGTATGGTAACTTTTGGGGCCCTATGCAGGAGACACTACAGGTCACCCTTGTGCTTCATAATGATTGGGGTTTCATCACTTAAGGGCCTAATGTTTGTGTAGGCCCTGATGAAAAAAGTGTAGGTCATCCATGAACGGATGAAGACAACCCATAGTAGATAGAAGTAATATGCATATCACCATCACATGCCGCTAGAGAACAATTAGGTAGGCAAAATCTTCATTAGAATATCCCAATGATGTTGGATGAAGAAGATCAACTGATAAGTAAGTTATCTATGAGTTTCATCCACCCATTCGAGATCATGTACCTGATTAGTGAGGTTGTCTACCTCCACACCTCACCCCCATGACTAGAGTAGGTTCATGAAGTTTTCCATGTGTCAAAGCTAAGGAGGTATATGTGTGAACCTATAGAGGTCATAGACTAGGGAGAGCTAGACATAAAGGATGGTTCCACAATTCCAGAGAACCTAGTGGAGATCAAGGACCAACGGGATCTGACCCTAAGAGGATTGTCCATCACTCTAGTTCACATGTTGTGGTGTCATGGAAATGTAAATGAGTATTCTTTGGAGGGGGAGATCTACATCCAAGAACAATATCTCTAGTTTTTTGTTTAGTTTAATTTTTCCAGGATGATCATATTGAAGGATGGAATGATTTATTTAAATTATTTTTTCATAATAATACATTTAAATATTTTAAAATATTATTTCATATATAGGAACATATATGGTCTGTGATACCGTGGGCCAATGTTCCTAGAATTCAGTTTATAAAAATATTAAATTTCTTTTTTTAATGCATTCATGGTTAATTAAATAAAATGGTATAACTGTTAAAGGTTAATCAGATCCAAAATTTGAGACAATTTTCTGGTCTAGAATGTGGTGTTTTATATAAGAGATAAATAAAATTTTCCATCATAAGATGTCCATAACCCTCGCTCTTTGGAAGAACATTTAAATAATTAAATGAGGTAATTTAATTAATTACCTAAATATTCAATTAACCTTATATATGTTTATAAATTCATGGTTAGGAGGTTTTAGACACATATTCTTATCTTTCCAATGGCCTCTCCTCTCCTCCTCTCCATTCTGATGGAAAAACAATGAACAAAGAACAAATGATAAAAACCCTTGGATTTAAATGGATCAAGATGCAATAGATTCTTCTCCTTCATCTACAAACATGTCCATCATAAACATCAATCGATAAAATCAATGTAAGACTATATTTTAGCTTTTTTACACCATTTAATAGATTTTTATGCATGTTCATACATAACTTTTCAATGAGTAATTTAGATTTTGATCTTTTAATGGCCTAAGTTCTAGTTTTCATTTCATTATCAGCTATTCGGACCTGAATTGGAAAATTATAATCTGATGTCTATGAATGATTTGACAATGATCTATAATTTTGTTTTTTTCCATTACCCATTGATTTATTCATTTCCATAACGATGGAATTCAATTGAATCTAGATTCCATGATTGTTTAGAGATCTGAGCTTGATCAGATTCCCCAAAAAGTATGGAATTGTGGGAGGAAAATGGATTTGTGGTAGAGGCATAGATCCTTATAGAAAATGATAAAGGGGTGAATAATTTTATGGTTTCACTAAAATCCAATAAGGAATAAAGAATCAATGATATTTGGATCATCGGGTCAATCCATCATTTTCTAACATGGATTTTTCTTGAAAAATGGAGAATTAATCACACATTCTTCAACAAGAACAGAACTTCATAGATCATATTTAGGCTCCCTTGACCACAGATGGATCCGATTTGGATGTGGCGGCTTAAAAGTTTAGAAACCATCAGGTTCATGGAAATGTACCTACTACACACTGTATAAATAGAATAACACCTGGAATGTAACCAACCTTGGTTTCATCATTAGGGTTTGGGGAAATGATATGGATAACTTGGTGTGTATTCCCCTTGACACTTCATATACCACATATCCATGTCAGATGAGACTTGTGATGGAGACATGGGTAGGCACACACTCTAGTCCAAGCACACAGAGAAGGCTTAGTGACATAGGTAGCATCCCTTTAAGACCAACATGTCGTGTATTGAAGTACACACATAGGGAGTCTGAGTACACGGATACAACCATCTGACACGACCTGATCCCATGAAAAAATAACAAGTCATGTAGTCCAACTACACTGTGTGGATTACTACATGGTATGTGGCCCATTTTTTGTTAGAGAGATGTTTGAATATTGTAGTGGGGCCACATGTTGTTTGGGCCCCCTCACACACTATATAATATATTGTCTACCATGAGAAATCTTTAATCATCCATATCTCCTTCGTCTGAACATGGATTTCAGCCTATGAAAATCCTATAGTGATTGTTTTTCTATGTAGAACATGATCGTTCCCTTAAAAGTGTCTTTCTTGATAAAATATAAATTTTCCCGTTTTGGAACGTGCAAAGATGAAACTTGGTGATGGTATGTGATCATATATTCTTAACAGAGCACTAACGGGATGACCCTCCATCTGGTATGGGTAGTATAGTTCCCAATGTGAGATTCATGGCTGACCCTTCAGCTAGGCTAGGTAGTTATGTCCCAGATGAGAGATACTGGGTTTCCCCTCCTTCTGGGCTTGGTAGTGTAGTCCCCAATGAGATATTTCAGGGTAACTCTCTTGCTAGGGTGGGGTAGTGTATCCCCCAATGAGAGATTTCGAGATTACTATCTATATTTGTTTGGCAGTGTAGTCCCCAATGAATGATATCGAGCTAACACTCCAGGGGGGTTGGGAAGTGTACACCCCATGAGAGATTCTTGGACCCCCCCCCAATTGGCATAGTTTCTATAGTCCCCCATGAGTGATACCAATATGACCCAACAACTGGGCTGGGAACTGTAGTCCCGAACGACCTTTAGAAGGAAACACTCTACTTTGTTGCATAATTGAGAGGTGTGATACTACATACCTAAGGGATCACGATAAATAAAGGCACATTACCCACTGAGAAACATTCTTATAATGCGATCTAAAACCATAAAAGTGAATCATTGACACCAGAAGAAGATAATATCTAGGTGTGGTGATTTGAGAACCATTTTCATGCAACTTATGTGCAGACACTTGAGGTGTTGGGCATTGCAGATGACTCTACCATGGAATGATTCCCTACATATCTTCATAGGATGAGATGTTAAATGTATATCCCCTTATTCTGTAATCTGTACTTCTCTTATCGGGAAAATATATATGAATATATATATATGTATATATTTACCGATATAGTACCCACTCATTGGGTCTTGGTTTCTCTCCTTCTATTAGAGGGGGAGACATATGGGGTATTCCATGTGTTTTCCATGTCTAGATTATCATGGTTGTATGGGTATGCTCCCATGATATTGGTAGAGATGACTCGATAGGGGGTACGTTTCCTCCCCGCATTAAACTACTTGTGTTTGGATGATCATAAATTCATACTCCTGCTAGGTTGAGATCCACTCTATCAATCTTATTTTACTGTTCCATGATTCATTTAAGGAATATTTTCAGTTGTATCTATAAATACCCTCTTCAGTATTATTGGTTTTTCTACTAAGTATGAATATACCCACCCTTTCATGTGCTTCTACCAACACATGTCATTTATTTTGAAAATGACGGTTAGGACAATCGTGACAACATAGGAGAATAGGGATATATGTTGTGTGGACCATATATGGTGGTCATATTTGGGATACTAGATATGGGATTCTCATAGGATACTATAATTCAGTTGCCTTCAGGTTGGGACTAGATTCTGGTTTAGGCATGTGTGTTTTTCCATTAGATTTTAGTTATCACTCTCATAATCTTATAACGTCTTAAGATTCATTCTTGTTAACATTACATAATATTATTTTCCACTTATTCTACTTCTACTCAACACTTTTTCAATGAGTTGGTTGTGTGCTTGTGTATATGTTATTAATAAAAGGCCTCCCATGTTTCTTATGCCTTTAGTTCTTGCATCCAACACTTGGGATATGGAGGCATGTTTGGTGTAGTTTCAATTCGATCCTCAACTTGCGTTTGGTTGTGGAAACATGATACATTGATTTCCAAAGTGTCCCATATCATTATACTTGAATCACTATTCATTATAATTATTTTTCATACACTTTAAACCACAATCATGGTGGAAATTATCTCCCCACATGGATAAAACTTCAATTAAATTAATGTAACTACAAGTGTGTTTCATTATACAATTATATGTTCTAGGAAAATACAACATTCTCTAATTTCCATTTTCCATATTTTTCCTAGTTGTAGACTTGTTATAATTATTCCCTCTAAATCTTTACTACATATTGAATAAATTATTTGTCTCATCAGAACAAGATATTATGTCCTCATATTATGTTCATGTTTTGGTGAATATATTCCTTTAAAATATTGGCTTAAGTCCATAAAATATATCATCCTTTTTATTATTTTGATCTAGTGCGTTGTTGAGCTTCTAATTCCTTCAACTAGGTTCCCTTTCTAAATTATTTTGTACAATATAATATATCATAAAATTATGAAACACAATTTATAATCCCAAAACATGTGATATAAATATTTTGAATTGAAAATTTTATGTGTTGCTGATCATGTAATAATAAACCTGATTTATTTGGGATTTTCTTAAAAAAAATGAAAAAAGTATATCATGGTGTTATGTTCGCAAATCATGGTTTTTATAACCATGTTTCCCTATGTTTCTACTAATTTTCCGATAATACCAATATTAATTCCCTTGACACTAGTAACATAGAGCTGGTGTTTTTCTTTATTATACTGGAATATAATTTAATAAATAGCATCTAAAAGGACTTAATAGTTTAGTAGTGTTTGTATAATAGATACATTTTCTAAATTCAAATTTCATTTTAATGAATAAAATAAAAAAAATCTTTGAGAACTCAATTATTCTGATAGTTTATCATTGTATACCAGTCAAAATAATTTTCTCCCCATCATGGGAAAAAATAAATCATAATAATGTGGTGATATTATTTGTTTAGAAAGGGGACACATAGACTCGAATCTAACATCCTAAAATTAGAATAATCAATATGATCAGTTTAAAGACTAAAACACATTCCATTTAATGTATAACATGATGATAATGTTAATGTTAAAAAAGATGATCAAATAGTGTTAAATGAATAATTACATGAGAATGATACTTAACCATTGATATTCAACTAGACAAATAAACAAATGGAAAATAAGAAATTAATCCCATAATGATGTAAATAATAATGTGGGACATCTATATCGTACCATAAATATATAATACAATAATTATACATAAATAGGTAACACCCCAATAAATACCCATTCTAATTTGACTTATTTGATCTAACGATGCATCTAGGGGCTATAGTAGGCCACACACATCACATACTAAGTCTAATTTAATCATCTTCTTAATGGGGTGTCTCATAATCAAAATAAACATTCAAATTTTAACTAAAATATAAAATTTAAATAGATTTCCCATTCAATAAAAATATTCATATACATTATAGAGATATTGTTTTAATATTTTCAAAATAATACATCCCCAATAAAAATTATCTAACCCATTAATTGAAATATTATAAGTGGTACACTAATATATCAACATTAATAAATAATTATATTACAAAAATTATTTTTTCATATATTCTTTATTAATATAACTTATAATTTCTTGATGAAAAGTTTCTTTTTGAAATGGAAATCACTTTTTCTTAAAATGAAATACAGTTATTAAAAAAATATATAAAGATATCTTTGTAATATACTAAATAAATATTAAAAAAAGTTTTGTTTCAAGAAAGAGAAAAATCGTCTCACTATAATAAAATTAATTTTCAACATCCCTTTTATTTTTTTGGTAAATAAACAGTTAAAAGACAATTTTTAAAGAATGTACTTTATAAATATCATATCATTGTTTTTAAAATTATTATAATTTATAGATCATATTGAAAAAAATTGGAAATACAGACCATGTTTCCCAAAATTCATTTTATTCATAATCATAGTACAACATAAACATGGATGTTTATGTTTATCCCAATAAATTAAAATTGGGTTAATAATTCCTTTAACAATTTTTAATTAATCAAATAATTTTCTACTTGAAATAAATAATTATCAACTAATACAATCATTACAATAAATATAATTGTATTCAATATAAAATATTTCAATGTAATCTATATAGAAACCACACATAGTAAATAAGTTTTTAATAAGTCATACATGTCACATAATTAAAAGTGATACGACAAAACCCAAACCTAATGCTTCCTTTAGTGGCCCATATATTAAATACCTATAAAATTGACTAAATAATGTTAAAAACATATTAAAAACATAATTCAGATTCATAATACCATATTTTTTATTTTATAACATCTTATGACACATATATTAACAATATTTCATTATTTTGTTCGTTTTAGGTGTGTTCGTTTCATAGTTTCTTGATCATATCATTTCTGTATAATTTTTTATGTTCTTTTAAAATGGGATTATAAAACAAGAAGTGAAATTAAATAGTATTAATAAAATTCCACATTTATAAATGTCCCTATATATAATATTTATTTCATACATTAGGATGGCTCGTCGGATAGTATGTTAATGAAAAATGTTTACTTTATTTTGGATGTTTTTTAGAACTCCTTGTTAAAGATTCATTTTATTGACTATTATTATTATATAATAGTTATAGAACATTATATATTATAATATGTTTCTATTATAATTTAATTTAACATGTATAATATTTTCAAAACCATCCATGAAGGATATAATGGAAAAAATTATTACTCATAGTGACAATTACCCAGTACAACATGGTCAATTGTTTTGCCTAATTGAATTATAGGAGGCATTAATAAAGAAAAAATATAAGATATTAAATAAGAAGTATGACAAACCAATATATAAATATTTATATTGTAATAATTTGTAGATATATTAATTATTTTAAGAGAAAGAAAATGAATAAAACTAATTAAGATTGGTTTGTTGAAAAAATTACATCTTTAGTATTACCTCCATGAGAGGCCCTTAATAACATTGTATTTTGTATAATAGCGAGAACATAAGAACTTTATCATGTGGTGATTAAAGAGGATTTGTTTTGGAAGATATTTGAGGAGCTTCATGTCCTGTGAGCCGAAATGGGGTTTTGAGGGTTGATATATATACATGAGGAGTGGTGGGTTTAAGTGATTAAAATTATGATTATTTAATATTTAATTCCAACCACGATGAGTTGGAATTAATTTCCAACAACATGGAGGGAAATTAATATATTATATATTGTTTAGGGTTAATAAATAACTCATCCGTCCATTTAATGTTTTATTATTTTGGTATTTTAATCCATTACCATTTAAACATTAATGTGTTTTTTTTTGTTCCGACCAAATAGTAAATATTTTTTTACCAAGGGAATATTTTATGTATAAACATGAAATTGATATTAAAAACAAAATTAGGACAAATTATTAAAATAATATATTCCATTTTAGTAAATTAAATTCACATAATTGGTAAATATATAATTAAAATTAATCCCACAGAATAATTAACAATCATGTTTTATAATTGAAAATGTTAAAAAAATTTAAAATTGTTTTAAATCCAATTTCACATTTAAATTGATTCTAATGACCATAATTTGATTTATTGATCTATTATTAAAATAATATTAAATAAAATTATATATATAATATAATAATATAAATAATTTTGACCTTAAGAATTTTTTTATTTAAAATTTAATAATTTTCACTATTCCTCAAGAAGGAAATTTCACCAAAAAATACCAAAATATCAAAATAAGATTATTTAACATATGTCACTAAAAAGTTAAAATTTTATTAAAAAAAATTTTATTGGTGTCAATATTTAGATTTAAAATAGTTATTTCACCAAAAAACTTTACAACAGCCTTTATAAAAATATATCATTTTATTAATAAAATTTGTTTTTTTTTTATATATTACTCCTATCAAACATATTGAATAGATACTAAAAAATTAATATATATATATTAAATATTAATGACATTAATATCCCTCACTAAGTGTGATTAATTTAATATATTAATATAATATTCCATTATTGGTATAAAAATAGTTTTTTAACACTTATTTTATGTTAAAATATATTTAATTTTCTTTTAAAATTAATTTATAATAAATAAAAAATTTATTAAACATGAGTTAAAAATATATATATAATTTAATTAATTATTCATTCCAACCATTAAAATGGATATGTGGTAAATATCATAATTAACTAATATTATTTTAACTGTTTGTTCCTTCTTGATGTTCTGTGCAATGTCTGAAACCAAGAAAACTAACATTATTTATGAAGATAAATACTCTGAAATATTATAGTGTTATTATAAGGTTTTATCACCAATCACTAGTACAGTAATTGGCATGGTTATGTTTCAGATTCTTATGTTAAATTATATGACTTATAATTATTAATGGTGAATGAGTTGTGTTATTTTTTGGGATTACAAGTTAACAAATTATATTGGATATATTATTCTAACAAAATTGAATTTGTTAAATATTTAAAGACAAAGAAATAAATATCTTAATATTATGGATATAATGGTCTATAATAATAAAATTTAACAAAATTATGAATATAAATTATTTTTCATATTCGGTTTTTGGAGTATGAAATGAAATTGAAATTCATCTAAGCACAACCAATGGTTGACATTGTTCTCATTAAATGGAATTATATCAAGTCCATACACTTCCATTAAAAAATAGACATAAAAACAATTATTCAATCATATAGAAGGGACCCTAAAACATTTTTTCACATATCACTGTCATATACAATGATTCTAATGGTCTTTTATAATATCACATTTTTTTTTCCATTAAAATTATCAATACAATTCACAGCCTTGTGATCAATGATGTCTATTACTCCCCAAAATTATTTATATTTTACATCCATTAATATATTTTTATAATAAATCAATTTTATTATACATTAAAACATAGTAACAGGTTATGGTAGTTGGTCTTCATTATAAAAATTTACTCTTATCAAGATAATTTTATTGTTAATAGTTATTATAATTTTCATGTTCACGTAATGAATTTTCAAATATCATACCCTTTATTTCTAAAGAATATTTCAAATTAGGTGGAAAAATTTATTTAAGGGTGAGGTAATTTAACACCCAAATATTTTGAAGTATATTTTCATTAAATAATTTTATTCACATTGATATATTTCAATACACAAATGACAAATTCATTAAATTATGAAAATTATGTATGATAAAATATTATACATAATGCATCGAGCATTGAAAAACTGTGAGATTCTATTTAAATATGATAATTATAACCGTGTTCTTGAATTATCAGTATGAATAAGATTTACAAAATTATAAAATTAATTAATATAGGAAAAAATAAAAACATTTTTTTTAAATTATTACCAAATAATCACTCCATATATTTTTAAAGTCTTTTTATTTTTCAAAATACCTATTCATAGAAATTAGTTTCATTGTTAATTTATAGTTATAATTAAAATAATTATTTAATAAAATAAGAAAATTTATGTTATAAAATTAATAAATTTTTTGGAATCGTAATATAAAAATTACCTAAGGGTGGGTTTTTTGCATTTTTCAGAAAAAAAATTATTACATTATTGTAAAATGATAAATGTAGATTTTTTTAATATTGTATCTCATTTCATTAAATTTGATAATTTTAAAGTCCCATTATGAAATGAATTTGATTTGTAAGTTTTAAAATTATTAATTAACTATATTTAAAATAATTAATTACATATGAATTGTCATTATACCTGGTTCTGATATATGATTACATTTACAAATAGACATAAAAAAACTAAAAACTATTTTTAAAGGCATAATGAATATTTATTTTAATAAATAAAAACAAAAAATATTAATAATTTCTTTAAATTATATATATATATATCATATGTCTTAACATTAAAATTTTAATCCATCTCATTAATATTACTAGTCGTATAGTTAATATATGATCATCTTATGGTTGATAAATGTATTTCATGAAAACATGTCCTTCGATAGGTCTATTGGTTATATTTTAAATAAAATTATTCCACTTATGTGAATCAAATTTATAAATTTATTTAATAATTGAATTAATAAATATTCATTTTATATATTATTTTAAAATTTATTTTTGATCGTAGTGAATAATTAAAATATTATATAAAAAATATCTTGATTACATTTAAAATGGGTTCACCATTGGGTGGGGGAAAATGTAATAAAATAATTGTTAGATTGATATAAAAAATTAAAAAAATCCTATTTTATGTCCATATTATGACATTATAACCTCTTTGTTTTATTTTTGATCCATTTTTGGGCTTTATGATTGTGAAAAAAGTTGTAATGATTAATTCTTTCCAAAAATTACATGTGTTTCCTCTTCCTCAATTATACAAGGGAGGACGATTCCCTCACTTCATTACACCTCACATGAATCATGGATTGGAAAAACACTATTATAATCAATCATAAACATCCATAAAATCATTATTGTGGTACTTTATTCATAAATGAGCGGACCTATGGTCCTTAAAAAATAATCAATGGTGGTTCTTCTAAGAAAATGGAATTATCTTCAAAATTCTATTTTAAATTTATCTTATATTTCCAAATATATTTTATTTCTTAACAAATAAAATATTATTACACAACTATCTCCAACATAATAACATTTAAATAAGCTGATGTAAAAAAATTTATCCAGCTACTTCTCCAACAAATTAAAAAAAATTTATCGCTAGTTTGTACAGAAGATATACCCCATGTAGAATCATATTATTTTCTTTAATTAATCAACTCACATGGATGTTAATAATGATAAAAATGATTAATATATATAATAAAGTTGAAATTATATTAATTTTTAATGTTAATATTCCATCCACATCTATATCCCCACGCCCACTAAGGGAATGATGTCGTATCTCATGTGGACATACATTTTAGCTTCTCCATGAAGTGGTGATACACTTTTTAAATGTCCAAAAATATATAATGGATTTATAAATGGATAAAATAAGTTAATGTGATATTTATAAAATTAATATATTTCCTGATCATATGGTACTTTATCATATACACTTGAATCATAACATTCATGAAAAAATAGAAATGAGATAACATTGGAATTAACGAAAAAAATAATAATAATAAATGATTGCTAACGAACATGGGGACATATGTTTTAACTTACTATGTTATGATATTATAATCTCGATTACGTTTTTCTTATACTTTAATAACATATTTAGAATACTTACACTATATTTTTATGAATATTTAACCCAAATGTAGTGTGAGAAAATGTCACAACCCATCCCCTGGGGCCCCTTCAGTTACAACCACATGCCCGACTCCCATAGGCTAGGGGATATAGACATGCAATGAGTAGGAATATCATGATGAAATGGAAGCAATTTTCCAATGTACTTGTACACATTCACACAATAACATTTCGAAGATTCTAGAAAGTGAAAACAATATCCAAATAGACAAGGTTTTACATTAGAAAACAAAATGTAAATGTGGCCAAAACACAATCCAAACTGAAACAAAAATGTAAAAGTACAAGCCCCTGAAAATCCTCTGCAGAAAAAATTATTGAATGGTACGAACAAAAAATAGATGTTTCAAGCTGAAAGAAAATCAACTTTTTTGACGGGTCACTGAAGCACCACCTAGGCCTGGTCCACCAAGGACTTCATCAAAGCATCAATCATCTGTAAAAGACATGACACGTGTGGGCAATGCCCGTGTAGGATTGTGTAAAACAATACTCTATAGAGACCCATGGCTACAATTGTATACCAGAAAACAATATAAAATGATGACTACCAAAGAAGTACATGAAGTGTATCCTCAAATAATTATAGTCAATAGAGTAACAAGATTCTTCTCAAAGAGGTATAATCTAATGTATGAAATGATAGGCAATCAGTTTTAAAAACTAAAGTCAATGTTCTACAAAGGCACTCATACTCAATAATTCACATAGGTCAGTTGGGTTACCTAGACCTACAGATCACTTAGGCCTCCAAGGTCTCCAAGAACTGCTCATCACTTTGGCATGCTGGGTCACCTACACCCACTCATCACATAGGCCTATTGGGTTACCTACACTCACACTTCACAGAGGAATGTTGGGTCACTAAAATGTTCTATTCATTTAGTCATGTTGTGTTATCTCAACCCTCTTATCATATTTATATTTTCACAACTAGAGACCAGATTCCCACTCGTAACATGCTTCATTCTAATAGAATCTAATACTTAAGCCCTTAGTCGTATGTAAACTTTCACTAAAACCCCCTTAGAGTATTTCAAAGGAAATTCCTAGTCTCATGGTTCCCAACGATGCAAATGCCTCATCAATTTGGATGTATGGTTTGGATGTTATGAGCCTTCTAGTGAAATGGAGTCGGTTGGATATAGGTCCAGTCCAATCCATTCAAACATACATGACCCAACAAGCAGACCACTGACCTGAATTAGGTATTCTGACCCGACCTACAGAGTCAACCTGGAGTAGCTTGGCTCATCTCGACAGTCCCATTTTAGTGGCATATCAAACCCGGTGTGCATAGTGAAAACCTATTAGATCCATCAGACATGGCCTATGTCACTTCTAGAAACCCTCCCATGGCTGTAGCTGCGTGTTCTCCCCTACATCACACAGTCAGCTCAAAAAACCCCAGGTCCATCACATGGTTATCTGACCATGAGCAACCTGTCTGATGCAGGCCCTGCAACATCGGTAGACAACTCTGCCACTGCCTGCCTAGTCATGGGTCTCAACGCTACTTGTGTCTGAGTTGCCACAACTCCTCTATCATCCACCATGGGAAGTATGCTTCCTCCACACCAGCATACATCCACCACCTTCAGCCACTACAAGTGCCCGTGTGGCACATTCTATGGCCCATTGGACATGCTCTTGTGCTCTGATATCTAATCCAAAAGTCATCATAGATTCCATGGTCTCTATCTTCCCAGTCCAGATGTGGAATCCAAGTTACAATCAACCTCACTAAAAAATGATATAATAGTGATATCTCTAATTCTGCTCTAATCCATCCATTGTGGTCTATATCGCACCACCACTAGGTCAGCACGAGGTTGGATATCTGATTTGGGATCGTTGAACTATGAAACGTGCGCAAAATGATCATCCACCAATTATTGCACAAAAAGAATGACAAAAATTATTTTTGGAATATAGATGGAAAAGAAAACTGAAGAACGATCATGATGTTTTGTTGGTTATGTCCTTGATCTACTCCCATTAGAAGGATCAAGAAAACAAACAGATGACAAACAATTTCATCAAAAAATAAAACACATAAGTCAAACCATCCTATAAGAACAATCAAACCATGAGTAAACATGTTCATGGGTTGATCCATATTAATCATTTAAATTTAAGAACTGGGATATTAATGATTTAAATAACAACGCCTACCTCATGTATTTGATCGATCACTGATGATGAATGGAGTTTCACCGCCATTTTCTAAATATTTTCGTTCTCTAGTATATAATTTTCTATGAAGTCCTTAGAAGAGGACGGTAATTTTTTTCACTAATGGAAATTCATTATTCTTATCCATTCTTCATTCTCCAAATGAATCCCTTCAATGCATCGGATAAATCCCCACTATCCGCCCATAATTTTATATATCTTTTAAACAAATAATTGGAGGAATCAAATTTTAGTGTTTCTTTTATACTATGTTACTATGTCAATATGTTGTTTAATTTATGAAATAAAAAAGCTGGCTCGACTTTTCTATATAGTGAATTTTTTTTGAATGAAATATACTTCCATAATTTATTTTAATTTTGATTAAAACACCCAAATATTAACTTTTACCCTTAAACAACGCAGTTCAATGTTAAGCCCCAACTCATCAAAGCACAGCCTCATGAGATCTGTGGTACTCTCAAATTTCAAATCCGCATTACCAATTAAGAACTACAAGATTCAAAATTAAATTAATTTTTATTTACAGTTACATTAGGAAAAACTACATTCCATAGACGACATGTGCCAAACTATGAGATGCTCCACCTATGAAAGAAACACAATTATGATCTCAATTTTAGTTTCAAATAATCATTTTGAGTCACATTTCATGATATATAATGCTTTAAAAAATAAATTAATATTTCTTATTTATTTTATATATGGTTATTACATTTTTGGATTATCTCACTAGAGACATGCGTCGACCAATGTTATGTCACACCAAGGCTAAACCATCAATCCTAAACACAATGGTTACCTCTGATTTCTGTTCTGAGTACCCAATTAGGAGTTATGCCATTTTTTAAAAAAATCCACCCACACACCCTACTAAAAATAAATCATTTCTTGTCCATCCATTCAGATCACACTGATACACAGAATTTTGTGCATTCTTAGTGCCTACTCTCTGAATTTTTTGATATATTTTGTAAAAAGAAAACTGAGAAAATAAGAGTCATCTCATTCTCTCTACCTTAAGGCTTCACATCCCATAAAGCCAAACCATATGACACAAATTTCTGACGGTAATACCACAAACTAGAGGCTCTTTCTCCCATGTTCTCTTCCATATATTTCTGTGCTGCCACTAGGGATGCTCTAAAAGAATCAACATTCCACATAGGGTCCTCTCCAATCGATTATTTATCACCACTGTCAAGATACAAAGTGAGAATCCTGATCAAAAACAATAATCTTTGGTATTTAATGGTGTTGTTCTATATCCTTATCATATATTCATCATAAGCACCCTATTAAAATTATTTCCCGAAAATATATGAAGTGGATATCTTGGGGATTCTGTCAACTATCACCAAGAAGGTATATTTTTTCAAAGATGAACATGTTAAACTCATCACGATTTATATTAATATAATTTCTCACTCACATCCGATAAACCAAAGGAAGGTATAAAAATACATTTTCTAGTATAGGGGATTGAAAAGTTGAGTTAGAAAATTTAAAACCATCTCAAACAAGTGCTCAAATATTATATTAATATGTAATCCCTATTTGGCCAGTTTTTTCTTCCCCAGTTTCTACATTAACACCAACATGTATATCTCGATGTACCTCACCACTCTATTTATTCACTGTTATTATTTTGTTTCCTTGGAAAGGAACAACATTCCCCATACATTTTGAATATCCATTAAAGGATTTACATGTGAACAACTATGCAGGTAAAGCCTCATTGTCGTTATCATTGATTTGTGCCTCCCTACTGACATTAACTGTGGAGGGGTACCAACCACCGAATGGAGGTGTGTTGAATCTTCTCTATCTAGGAAGGATAATTGTAATGAGGCCAAAAGTTATATTTACATAAATATAAACTATGAAATGCATCTCCTATTGATAGAATCCATATCAACATTTCCATTTTTTGAGAGTATAGACTCTCTCCATGACATTGGATTGGAGGAAAATTAAGCAAATGCCTCTATCTCATATTCATAATTTCTTAAGAGAAGAAATACTTGAGACTCTTGTTGTCTGAATATATGATAAACCTCATTCCAATTAGGTATTGTAACCATATATTTAATGTGAGACTAACATTATCAAAAAAATATCTTGGGAAACGTAGTTATACTATTGTGGTCTCAACTATTCTGAACCATAGGTAGACACTTATTTATTTTTCATAAGAAAAATACAATGACTGGTCCCTAATTCATCACAAAACACTATTAACTCAACACCCACCTTTAGAAAACACTTGATTAGGGCACTCATCAAGAATTTACCAAATTGTGGAAAACCCTACAATCAAATTTTTATCCACATTAAAGGATTACCCTTTCAACTGGTCGAAGTGTTAATTAACCATTTTGTAGTGGATACTCATTCTCTACAGTCACTTGGTTTATGTGTCAGTAATCTATATATAACCATGAACAATGGATCATAGTAATCCATTCCACTACATGTCCTCTACCTTCACCCTTAGCTCAAGAAGCTCTGAGAAATACATCAGTTATTCTAATGATGATATCAATTCCATATCATTGAGTAGAAGAATGTAGAAGTCTATTTCCCTATGGAGGAGTAATATTGGAACATCTTCAAGGAAGAGATCATCATACTCTACCAATACTAGTGGGA
Organism: Viscum album; assembly: GCA_963277665.1. Taxonomy (NCBI): domain Eukaryota; kingdom Viridiplantae; phylum Streptophyta; class Magnoliopsida; order Santalales; family Viscaceae; genus Viscum; species Viscum album. The sequence goes on along the minus strand of OY728131.1, from coordinate 788,835,455 downwards.
TTTTCAAAATCATGACATCCTCTACCCCAATGGGAATTTCAGTTGACTCAAGAGTGTTCGATTGCACCCTCCAAAACATGAGTCTATCTCGTGCATCAAGGGATACCAATATCATGGACCAAGGGAAAACCCCATTCTATCATTGCGGACATACAATGCCATTTTTTCCTAAAATAGTCAATCTGATCATGGGTGTTCTATAGAAAATCCATTCCCGGAATGTCATCGTAGGACGTTAATGTTGCCACTAATTAGATCCCATAGAAACACTTGGCTCATGGTTAAAATAAAACAATCAGCATAAGTCGTATTATTTAGTCTCCTAAAAATGGCATCTCTAGATATAAGGGTCAGGTCAATAGATGAATTCAAAACTCTGGGTCTTGAACAAGATCTGTCACAAGTAATGTTTATTAGCACCTGTGTCTATTAAAATGACTACCAATAGTAGAAATAGACCGTACCATGAGTCATTCATGGTTCCTCGGGTCATATACCTTGACCGTAAGTAGTTCACATTCACTTATCTTCCAGCTCTCAGAGCCTTGAATGGACCACATGAGGGTGTTGATGATAACAAAGCGAAAGATATACTACCTCATACTACTATCCCAGCTCCTCTACCACATCTTCCACCATGTAGATCCATCTATTGCTCTAACTACCTCTTTCATATTGGCCCATTCACCATATATATGTCAGCAGCACGAAGGGATAGATAATCTCTCGTGATATGTCCCCGGCCATCTCGTGATAATCATTTCCTCTCCTAAAGTCAACTAGACTCACCTGATGAGATATGAGATGTATGTCCTATATAATGGGACCTCTTCAGGGTATGTATCACATGTCCATGTATTGGAGATTGTCGTCACCCCCCTACTCCCAAGATCTCTTCTCCTGCTTACCAACTACAAAAATCCACTGGTTGTATCTGCTCAGACTAAGGACATTCAACCACAATGGTTTTTAATGCACTATAGAATATGTGGGAACCCAAAAGGTAATAATGTTCACTCTGATATCCTGAAGAACAACTTTCTCAACGTTCTGTTCTCTGAAGAACTGGTTGTATCATATTCATCGTGTAACTGAAAAGGTTAGTATGTATTGATGAATATGTGGCTACTAACATGTAATCCTACCAGAACTATAGATGCACTTAGGAGCAAATAACTTGTATATGTTTTTTGGAGACCACCATATCTGAGTAAGGTTCTTAAACTCTATCCATGAAAGAGTCATATCTTCATAAGATCAGGTAATCTAAACCCTGAAATCGCCCTGCTAAGCCTTGGAGAAGGCTCACCACTAGGCATATCATTTTATTTAATACTATCATAACAAGACATAAATCTTGGCCATCACCTCATGTAGTCCTCAACGACCTTTGAGTTAGGTTCTTCTCGGAACATGTGATGTCTCTATCGCTAATCCACTTGATGTGCGATCAGCCCACAAATCTCATCCATTAGTATTATGTGTACCATGTGTGACGCCATTGGTTCCAGTATAGCTGGTACACCACCTAGAGATGTTTCCTCTAGTATGAACCCATGTACCCATTTCTTCACCTAATGGATCTTCCTTGTGATCAAATGGTGAAATAATGGATTGTTTTCTAAGAGGTAGCGTCATGAAACCAAACAATATATACCATGATCAATAGAGTATACATTATGATTTGACTAAAGAATTTAATGGAAAAATAAACACATTCATATAAAATTCATGTACCATAATTTATCGTTACAACTAGGGTTTTAATGTACCATATTAAAAATAAGAATTCAGGGTCTTGGTGTATGGATAGGTCGGCTACCGCACCAACACTAGATTTCCAGGCCTAAAAGGAAACCTAAAAACACATAACACAATTTCCCCCATTCAAATTCATTAGTATTTGGTTCATAAGGTAGAATCTATTTCCTTTGATACCACATTGTCACGACCCATCCCCTAAGGACCATGTTGTGCCTACCTCAAGCCCACCCACCACAGGATTGGGGCTGGTGTCTATTTCTAAGTAGGTATATCCCAAACCAATAAGTGGCATTTTCATAAATACATAAACACACACACACTTCTCCATGCCACATATTCTGGTAGGTGAAAAAAAACTAATCACACAAGGTACGACAGAAGAAATCTAAAGGTAAATGATGATAGAATATAAGCCAATTTAAAAGAGAAGTGCAAGTACAAGTCTCTCAAAATCATACATAGAAAACCCTAAATGAAGGGTAAGAATATAAATAGAAGTTTGAAGGTACATAACAACATATCATCTATCGGGTCACTCTATGAACAACATGGCCCATGTCTACCACAGACTCTCTCAAAACGTCGATCATCTGCACAAGACATGGCACATACATGGAATGCCTTATTAGGGGTGAGTAAAAAATACTGAGTAGGATCCCAAAACCACATAGGTATTACATAGAGAAATACAAAAATTAGACTACCCAAGAGTTACTCAAAGTGTATACACTATGAAGTATTGTAAAGAGAGTCATTAGAGTCATCACAAACATGTATTCAATAAATAATTAAAAGTAAGACAATCAGTCCTAAAAACTGAACAACTTGTACTACTGAGGCAGTCATCACTGATGAGTCACATAGGCCCACGGGTTCACCTAGACCCACTAATTACTAAGGCCTGTGGGTCACCTAGATATTAATGTAAGTTATTACTATTTGGTCACATATACCCACTCGACACTTAGGCCTGATGGGTCACTAATACCGGATCGTCTCATTGACCAGCATGGTCACCTAGCCCACTCATTATAATCTAGCAATCATAGACATCCATAGGATTTATGATCGTAGCATGGTTGATTATATGATAATATAATCCTCAAGCCCTCTGTCATATCTCAACATCCAGTAAAACCCACCTAATGTATATCAAAAGAACCTGCTCATCGTGAGGGTCCCAATACCACTAACAGATCGTCAATTCAGATGTGCGGTTTGGATGTCATGATCCTTTTAGTTAAAAGAGGCACGATGGTTCTGGGACATGTTTAAACAATTTATGTAATTGAGAAAACCTCTCCATTCCATTACATTGTGAAAATGTGGTGTTGAGTTGTTTCGGGTGGTCAAGGTGACTTATCCCTAACTCTTTTCCAAATTTCTAATTCAGTGAACAGTTTTATCGGTGACGTTTTGTGAATTGTTCTATCGGTGAGGTTTTGTGAATAGTTCAATAGGAGTGGTTCTGTGAACTTTTCTAATGGTAGTTGTACAATAACAGTAGGTGAATAGTAACTGTAGGTGTATCTTAATGGTAGGTGTACAGGGTTTATAGAAAAGTGAGGCCTATTGGTAACCTCTATTGATAGGTCTACAATAATGGTAGGTGTACAATGTTTCCAAAATTTTGAGGTCTATCAGTAACCTCTATCGGAAGGTGTACTGTAATGGTAGGTGTACAGTAACAGAAGGTGTACAGTGTTTCCAGAATGGTGAGGTCTATCGGTAACCACTATCAGTAGGTGTAAAGTAACAGTTTGTGTATAATAACGGTAGGTGTACAGTGTTTCCAGAATGGTGAGGTCAATCGGTAACCTCTATCGGAAGGTGTATAGTAATGGTAGGTGTACAATAACGGTAAGTGTACAATGTTTCCAGAATGGTGAGGTCTATTGGTAACCTCTATCAGTTGGTGTACAATAATGTTTGGTGTACAGTATTGGTAGGTGTACAGTGTTTTCAGCTTCCTATAGTTTCACCCCTTTCATGTTTCCTTTAACGTAAAATTATTTTAAAGCCTTATTTTAATGAATCTTAAGGCTGATTCAGAGGCCATAAATCCTATATTAATTATTCTTATGGCTCGAGATGTTTTTTACTTTGTCAAACCATGTGGGTTAATGTGATCCGCTTTTAATGGGGAATTAAGCGTATCTTAAACCGTCTCCCCATTAAATTTTCAAAAGGGGAAAGATACCTTCCACCCTTGTTCTTGCTATATGATCTTGGATATGAAATTATAGAACCTTTCAATCCATCATGTAGGAGTTTCACAATCAAACATTACTCCTCGGATTGGTTCAGCACTATATTGATGCAACCAAGCTGTATCAGTCAATCTTCGATATAATGTATGTTTTATCATCATTCAATTGGGGATCATCTTCTCATGTATCAACTTTTGATGTTATATCATGTAATATAAATGAGTGTAATAATGTTTTATTAGGTTTTGGATGGTGTCATTGTACCGTGGAATCCTGTGGTGGATGCAGTTGTCACAAGAGGAGGATCGTGTCCCATTGTGTGGATAAAGAACGTGAGGAACTATTTAAGATAGGGGATTCATTGCTTCTCTTTTCTTTAACGTGAAACTCTATTTTTAGTTTGTTTAATCACACTGGACGTCAATTGAATTTACATAATAAATATTTTAACCGGATAAATAAATTGATATCAATCATATGTTTTTTACTCTTGTTTTTCTAAATAGTGTGAAATCTAATTTTTTTTTCTTAGTTGTTCGTTCTTGATGGAAATCAGTAGAGAACATAAATTGGGATTAATTGATAATTGTTTGGATAAAAATAAAGAGGTATGTAATAGAATATGTTTCTTGTGGTAATTTTAGGTTAATCAAATTGGAACAGTAAGAATGTTTAATTATTTGTGATAGCTTAGTGATTAGGTTTTCTGAATTTGGAACCTATGAATAATAAATCTCTTAATTCAAGTTGGATTAATGAACTGTTTGTTTGATAATATCTTAAAGGGTTCTGAGTTACCCTCTTTATTGTTAAATGAACAAGGGCCCAATTGATGTGATGTTTGTTTTTCTGCTGCTTATGTTGTGATGTGATCCTAGATGGCCGTTGTGATATGTGGGGGAATGGAGGCTTTTGGTTGTGGCAGAAAATGATGCCTAGAGTGGCAAGATACAACGGTTTATGTATGTGGGTGATGCAGAGAACACTAGGGATGATGGAATGGGACATATGTGATTTTTGGATGCTTGCTGTTTCTTTTGGTTGTCTATCTGCTTTACTTTTCCCCACTACTCAAGGAATCTGGTCTTACTTATCCCCTTTCTGAAAGTGGCAAAGACACATGGTGTATGACATGTGCTTTCCGTGTTTAGCTTCTCAAGGAAGGATGGGTTTATGATCTTATTATAAGTAGCAAAGACACAACAGGTAGTAAATCTACTCACTGTGTTGAGCCCCTTTGTGTTTAGTAGCATAGAATGTTTTTCTATAATGCATGGTAATGTTAGAAAGTATTTCTATAATGAATAATTGAATAAATGGTGTTAACCCATGGGGATAGAGTTACTGGAACATAATGAAGAGGTTGTAAATTTGAAGGAACAATTGACTTTGGGTGTGATTCTAATGAAACATAATGTGGAATTGTTCATGGTAAATGAAGGTTTAAATAGTTAATTAACTTGAAGTGGAACTAATAAGAAGGGAAAGAAGAAATCTAATAATACTCTTTAAATTGTTGTATTCTTATAGGATACCTAGTCTTATAAGTAACAGCCCAAAATTTGAGAGACGTTAGCTGCAGTTGTGTATAAAACTAGATTATGATCATAGTGTGGATGTGAGATATATTATATCATGTAGTTTTTGTTTTTCTATATGCCACTCCACCCACAAATAAGGGAAACTGACACCCTGTGGATTCTGAGCCCTGTGGGGTGTTTTCCCCAACATTACGGTGGGAGGATGGATGACTGACTATCCCCTTTTTCCCCACTCTCTTCTTATGGTAGTTGCTTGTGATGGTAAGAAAATGGTTATTCTTCCCTATATATGTGTGTGGAGGGATTTAATGGCTTCTGGTTATTCACACACATAAATTTTGGATATAGAATCCTATGGACTATTATAGGACTAATGTGTATGGGTTGTGACGGCTTGAGGATCCTTACTCGGTGTATGGTCTGTAATGGATTGAGGTATAATACACGATGTAGGATACACATTATGCAGGTTGTGGTGGCTCAGAGAAACTACCTAGTTACATTACCTACATGGAATTGGTGGTTTTTCTTCATGAGGTGCACGTTGTGTGCTTCGCCTAGGTTTCTACAGGCAATACTTTCTGGAGAGACATGCTCAGGACATGCAACGGTGGGGAAAAGCGACAACCCAGTGGGGAAGTAGTAGCGGGGTACCCTTGATATTCCTTATTATATGAAATATTCTTGTATGTTATACATGGTGAGAGTATCCATGGCGAGTTTGGGAACATAGTATACCAGTTTTGGTGACGAGTTAGTTTCACTTTTTTCTTCCTATGATTTATCATGATTTCTTTACTTTTGGACGGGAGGCTTCATGGATGATCCTACTTTGTATATTGTTATACTCACCCTATTTATATATAAACTACTTTTCAGGTCACTTAGAGTAGGTAAGTTATCAAGCTGGTTTCTACTAGATTGGGGTAGCAGGAGTTGTTCGAGCTGGTGGTTGCTATCGTTTTTACCTTTTTTGGGTACTTGTAGTTTTTTCCATCCGGTTGTAGTACTTTTTCATTACATTGAAAATGTGAACTTGGGATTCTTTAATATTTCAATTATGGGATGTAGTTGAATGGTGTCTATCTTATCTTTGTCTTCCCCATGTGTTATCTTAGAGGTTAATGCCTCTCATTTGTGTGTTAATTATACCATCAGTGTTAATCTCTAACTCATGGCCTACTAGAGGCGGGACTCGAGGGACATTATCTCCCTTCTCATAGTGTTGACCCAGGAAAGGTACACTTTGTGGGGAGGGGGTCGTGACATAGTGGTATCAGAGGCAAGTTAATAGATAGGATGGAGTTTAGAGTTAGGCACAGGTGAGGATGCATGGGTTTATAGGGAAACAGTGTCATTCATGTTTAGCAAGTGATGTAAACACTGGAGACCGGCTGAGATATAGGCATTTAGGCCCCCCTGTGATATGATGTATGGACCCTTATGTTTACAATGGCAACTAAACAAGGTGATACTAGTTGTAGGGTAGAGACCTAGGAAAGGATCATGCATAATTATTCTTTGTGCCAGTGTTTGAATGGGTAGACCTTGGGATATGTTAACGTAAAATGAATAAAAGAAAATAATTAATTAATTAATGTGAGTATTCCATATTCTAGGGATAGGATCTCAAATGGTTTGTTATTTTAAATGTATGTCTCCAGGTCTATGTCCTTTTCAGGTTTGCATAGAAAATTTCCTGCAGGCTATTTCATCAGATCACCGTATGGTAGAGGTTGGCAGTGATGACACTTTGGAAGAAGACACCCCAAGAGTTTCAGTGCCATAGTCTACAGAAGTATGAGGGATCCATTTAAGATGAAGTCACATGTGACTGGTTAGAGGAGGTCGAGATCATCTTTAGTTTGATTCATGCTCGGAAGGAGCACTGGGTGTCCTTGGTTGTGACGATGCTACGTGGAGCAGCAAGGCAGTGGTGGTTCTTGTACCTTGGGGATCATAAGGAGTTAGTGATCTCATGGGATGAGTTCGGAGACATGTTTATAGTTGAGTTTCATTCTTCAACTACAAAGGCATCCAGTTTCCATGAGCTTCTTACCCATGTATAGGGGATATCAAGTGTTCAAGAGTGTGGAATCCATTTCAAGAACCTTTTTTGATATGCTTCAGACCTATTTCCATATAAGGAGGCCATGAAGAGATATTTTGAAGAGGATTTATATCCAGAGATGCAGCACCAGGTCACCCCATTTATGCTGAAAACATATATTGGATGGCGAGTGAAAAGGTTTTCGAGAGGACTTTATCCAGGACAAGATCATCATGAGTGGGGAATCCGCATGATTCTTCACGAAATATAGTTTTTGTCTTGGATTCCCTGTATTTAGGGAAAAAGGGTTTTCGTTCAGCTGGGGGTAGGTCCGAGCCATTCACATCTCGTTTCTCCAGAGGCAGCAACTCTCATGCCTAAGCCATGTGATCAGGCGCTTGTTTTTTTTATGGTGGTCATGGCCATAATCAGCGGGAGTGCTCCACCTTTCAGAGTGGTCATCATGCATCAGGAGTTATTCTTCAGGTTCCTCCGTTGAGGCAGTTCTAACCGAGGCAGTAGCAGCCAGTTGCACCAGATTTAGATCATCATAGGGTAGATGGGGTAGGTAGAGGATATCCACATGATGCTCCCCATCCACATAGTGTAGAGTGCGGCTGTGGTGGTGGTCATCATTATGGCTAGAGAGTCTATGGAGTAGATTGTGGTTAGCTTCATAATCAAGCATTTCCAGCTCCAGGCAAGCCAGACGTCGTTCGTGGTACCCTTTCCTTGTTTTCTACCTTGGTGTATGACTTGTTTGATTCAGGATCGACACATTCCTTCATATCACCTACCCTTGTCCATGCTATGGGACATGAGATAGATAGGCTTCCAGTGACCTTGTCATTGACTACGCATGTTGGAGGTCAAGATGACTTGTTTGAAGTATGTAGAGACTGTGAGATAGTGTTGGGGTAACACCGCTCTTGGGGAGATTTCTTATGTTTATGAATACAACCATATGATGTCATCCTTAGCATGGATTGGTTGTATTTAGTGCAGGATACCATGGATTTCATGAAGAAGAATGTCATATTAATTGGTAAGGATGGTGAGAAAATGGTTTTTTTTGTGAGAGAGATCTTAGGATGGTTCACAATCAAGTTCTATACTTATCATCCAAGATGGCTAAGATGATTCTCGAGTTCTTTAGAGGTTCAACAATTGGCGTTTCCTAGGGTTGTAGAGGAGTACCATGATGTCTCTCCAGAAGAGGTTGTAGCATTACCCCCTCATCGAGAGATCTAGTTTTTCATCGAGCTACAGAAAGGAGCATATCATATATCTATGTCTTCAAATAGGATGGCCCCTTCTGAGTTATGAGAGATACATATACAGATGGATGGTCTGTTACAGTGTGGTTTTGTTCTCCCAAGTGTGTCACCGTGGGGTGCACTAGTTTTGTTTTTGAAGAAGACCGATGGCAGTTTGTGGTTGTGTGTCAATTATCATCACTTAAAAAAAGTGAAAATAAATAATCTCTATCCTATTCCGTGGATTGGTGATTTATTCGATCAACTGAAGGATGCATATTGGTCCTCAAAGATCAACTTGCGGTTAGGATATCATCATATGTGTGTGAAGGATGAGGATATTCTGAAGACTTCTTTCCATTATCATTATGGGCATTATGTGTTTTTTGTAATGCCATTTGCTGTAACGAATGATCTAGAAGTATTCATGGGATTGATGAATGTTGTGTTCTGTGAGTTCTTGGTCATGTTTGTGGTAGTTTTCATCGACGAAATCCTTCTGTACTCCACATCTGAAGAGGAGCATGCAGAGCATCTACAGGCCGTTTTGGGAGTTCTTCATCGACATTAGCTGTTTGGGAAGTTGTCAAAATGTGATTTTATGGCTAGAGAAGTTCGTTTCATAGGGCATGTTGTGTCCTAACAGAAAGTAGATGTGGATCCATCAAAGATAGAAGCAGTTGTGTCTTAGGAAGCCCCCAAGATAGTTTTAGAGGAGCGATGTTTCATCAGTCTCATAGCCTACTATAGGAGGTTTGTAGACAATTTCTCCCAAATTACGAATCCTATAACAGCTTTGACCAGGAACGATCATTCATTCATATGGACTGATTAGTGTCTGGTAACATTTGAGTATCTAAATAAGAAGTTAGTAACTTCTCCAGTCCTCTATCTTCCAACTGAGGGATTTAAGTTTGATGTTTTCAGCGATGCCTCAGATTTGGGGTTAGGCTATGTTCTCATGCAGCAGAGGTCAGTTGTTTTTTATGGGTCTCATTAGTTACATCCCGATGAATGAAACTATTCCACCCATGATATTGAGTTGTCAGCCATGGTGTTTTCTATGAAGTTGTGCAGACATTACCTCATTTGTGAGTGTTTTGTGGTTTTCGCCGATCATTAAACTTTGAGATATTTTTTCTCCCAGTGTGACATGAACTAACAACAGCATCGGTGGATAGAGTTCTTATAGGAATACGATATATAAATATCTTATACACCTAGAAAAGGGAATGTTGTAGCTAATACGCTGATCCAAAAGTCACATAGTTATGTTGTACATGAATCCAGTGATTCCTGGAGAGTAATGGAAGAACATTTAGAATTACGTCATGATATGGGAGAAGTTAGAGGTAGAGGTTGTAGTTTTCAGATGACAGTAGATTCATCCCTGATGCGGAAGGTGTAAGAGTCCTAGTTGGGATATTTAGAGGTGGAGGTCTAGATATACCGACTTGTTTGTAGTGAGGCCCCTAATGGTTGGTTGCAGGATGAACAACACTGAGTGTTGTATCATGGAAGGATTTTTGTTCCCTTGATGATGCATGAGACGGATCTCATAGAGTTACATAGTTCTCCTTTAGTAGTACATCCTGGTGTGAAAAAGATGTACATATCTTCGAGGAGTAAGTTTCGGTGTCCTGGGCTGAAGCATGCAGTTGCGGAGTTTGTGTGACGTTGTTTAATCTACCAGAAGGTGAAGGCCGAACACCGTGTTGCACGTGGTCTTCTCCAGCCATTACAGAATCCATAGTGGAAGTGGGAGGACATATCAATAGACTTTTTTATTATTTTAACTCGATCTCTGGGAGGACATGATTCTATTTGGATGGTAGTGGATAATTTAAAAAATCGGCCCACTTCGTAGCGATCAAGGAGTCAAGCTCAGTGGATGTTTTGTCAAGGTTGTATCTAGAGGAGGTGGTCAGACTTTATGGAGTCCATAGGACATTCATTTCTGATCGAGATCCTCATTTTTACCTCCAGGGTGTGGAGAGGTCTCCAACATGCATTTAGATCTCTACTATGCCTTAGCATTGCTTTTCATCCTCAAACAGATGGTCAGATAGAGCGAACCATCCAGACCGTTGAAGACATGTTACGATCTTGTGTTTTTGATTTTGGAGGTTCATGGATGATGCACTTACCATTGGTGGAGTTCACTTGAAATAATAGTATTCAGTCCACCATCGGTACAGATTCGTTTGAAGCCTTTCATGGACTGACTTGCCATTCTCGGTTGTTCTAGACCAGGGTCGGAGAGTCAGCAATTCTCGGACCAGAACTAGTGAAGAATACTACAGAGATGGTCCATGTGATTCATGAGAGTATGAAGATAGTTTATGATCATCAGAAATCATATGCTGATCAAAGGAGGGGACCATGGGAGTTTAATGATGGGGATCATGTGTTTCTGAAGGTGAATCCTCGTCGTGGGCAGCGATGGTTTGGTCAGGGATGTAAGCTTTCTCCCTTGTTTGTTTGGATTTAGAGGTGTTATCTCGTGTTGGAGTTGTGGTGTATCGAGTAGAACATCCCCCCCAGATGAGTAAGATACATGATTTTTTCCATGTATCATAGCTCTGTCGTTATCTTCATGATGACTCTAACATCATCAATGGGGGAGAGATCGATGTTGATGATGATGAAACCTTTGAGAAGAGACATTAAGAGTCCCAATACTATAAGTAGAAGGTGTTTCACGGGTGTTATATTCCCTTAGTTCGTGTCTTTTGGTGACACAACGACATGGAGGAGAGTATCGGGGAAGGTGAGTAACAAATACGTTCTCAGTACCCAGAGTTGTTTGATGTTTAACTCTTTTCATTTAATGATGATCACTTTGTGGATAGACCTTTCTTGTTTATTTATGATTTTTTTGTTGATTTTGTGGCCTTCACTCTTTTGAGAGGTATCTCGATGGGTGGTTGTTCAGACCCATTTTCTTTTGTTTCCCTTTAGGTGGGATTTTAATTCTTGAGGATGAGAATGTTTTGAGAGGTATATGATGTATTGGCCCAGAACTCTCTAGTCTATTACCTTGTGAAAATGTGTTGTTGAGTTGTTCCCATAGGTCAAAGTCAGTAATCCTGAACACTTTTCCAAATTTTTATTTCACTGAACTATTTTATCGGTGAGGTTCTCAGAACAGTTCTATCAGTGAGGTTCCATGAACAGTTCTATTAGAGAGGTTCTGTGAACTATTCTAATGGTAGGTGTACAGTAATGGTACGTGTACAGTAATGGTAGGTGTAATGTAATGGTAGGTGTACAGTAACATTAAGTGTACAGTGTTTTTAGAATTGTGTGGTCTATCGGTAACCTCTATCGGTAGGTGTACAATAATGGTAGGTGTAAAATGTCTCTAGAATGGTGAGGTATATCAGTAACCTCTATCAGTAAGTGTATAATAACGGTAGGTTTACTGTAATGGTAGGTGTACAGTGTTTCCAGAATGGTGATGTCTATCGGTAACCTCTATCGGTAGGTGTAGAGTAACGGTAGGTGTATAGTAACGGTAGGTGTATAGTGTTTCCCGAACGGTGAGGTCTATCGGTAACCTATATCGACAGGTGTAAAGTAACGGTAGGTGTATTGTAACGGTAGGTGTACAATGTTTCTAGATTCCTATAGTTTCACCTCTTTTACATTTCCTTTGATTTAAAATACATGTAAATCCTTATTTTAATGACACTTAAGACCGATTCAAAGGCCATAAATCATATATTAATTATTCTTATGGGTTGCGATGTTTTTATAGAGTAAAAACGTGTGGGTTAATGCGATCTGATTTTATTTGCGAATTAAACGTATCTTAAACCGTTTCCCTATTAAATCTTCAAAAGGGACAAGATATCTTCCTCCCTTGTACTTTATAGTTGTTCTCGTCTATGAGATGGTAGAGACTTTAAATCCTTCTCGTAAGAGTTGCACAAACAAACGTTACTCCTCAGATTGGTTCCACTCTGTTTTGATGTAACCAAGTTGTATCGATAAATCTTCGATATAAGGTATGTTTTATCATTGATCCTTTGGGGATCATCTTCTCATGCTTCTCCTTTACATGTTATATCATGTAATCTCTATGCTTCTAATGGGATTTTCTTGGGTTTTGGTTGGTGTCGTCATACCGTGGCATCCTCGGGTGGATGCAGTTGTCCCAAGAGGAGGATCTGGACCTGTTGTGTGGATATAGAATGTGAGGAATTGTTTAAGATAAGGGATTTTTTGCTTCTATTTTCATTTACATGCAACTATATTGTAAGCATTTTAATCCCACTGGATGACAATGGAACTGACATAATAAATATTTTAACCTGATAAATAAATTGATATCGATCATATTTTATTGCATATTGTTTTTCTAGATAGTGTGATATCTATGATTTCTTTTCTTAGCTGGTCATTCTTGATGGAAATAGGTAAAGAAAGTAAATTGGGATTAATTGATAATTATTTGGCTAAAGGTAAAGAGGCATGAAAATGAATCTAGTTCTTGTTATAATTTTATGTTAATCAATTTGGTGCAGTAATAATGTTTAATTATTTATGATAGCTTACTGATTAGGTTTCCCTAATTTGGAACCTATGAATTATAAATCTGTTAATTCAAGATGGATTAAAGAACTGGTTATTTGATAATTCATTAATGGGTTCTGAGTTTCCCTCTTGATTGTTAAAGGGATAAGAGCCCAATTGATATGACGTTTCTTTTCTTGATTCTTGTGTTGTGATGTTATCCTAGATGGTCGTTGTGATATGTGGTGGCATGGTGGCTTTTGGTTGTGGCAGAAGATGATTCCTAGAGTGGCGAGATGCATCGGTTAAAGCATGTGGGTGTCAGGGAGGACACTAGGGATGATGGAATCAGATGGATGTTATTGTTGGATTCTTTCTGTTTATTTTTCCTATTTATCTTCTTTAATTTTCCCCACTAATCAAGGTAGCTAGTTTTACTTATCCTCCTTCCCAAAGAGGCAATGAAAGGTTGGGTATTCCATGTGTTATCAGTGTTTAGCTTTTCAAAGAAGGATGGGTTTATGTTATTGCAATAAGCGGAAAAGACTTGACAGGTAGTACATCTACTCACCGTGATTAGCCACCTTATGTTTAATATCATATAACATTTTTCTAGAATGCATGGGAATATGGGAAAGTAATTATATAAGGAATAATTTAATAAATGGTGTTAACCCATGAATATGGAGTTGCTAGAATGTAATGATGAGGTTGTAATTTTGAAGGAACAATTGACTTTGGGTGTGATGATAATGAAACTTAATGTGGAATTGTTCATGGTTAATTATGGTTTAATGATTTAATTATGATAAAGTGGGACTAATAATAACGGTAAGTATGTAATTTAATAAATATATTTAAATGGTTGTATGATTATTTGATACCTAGTCTTAGAAGTAGCATCCTGGAGTCTGATGGAAGTTAGCTGTAGTTGTGTCTAATACTAGGGTATACCCATAGTGTGGTTGTAGTATATAATATATCATGTACTTTTTTGTGTTTCTATATTCTACTCCACCGAGTCAGTAAGGTCAACTGACACCCCAGGGATTCTAAGCCCTGAGGGGGGGGGGGGGGTCCCCAACATTCTGGTGGGAGGATGGTTGGCTGACTACCCCCTTTGGTCCCACTCTCTTCTCTTGGTAGTTACTTGGGAAGATAGGAACAATGGTTAGTTTTCCCTATATATGTGTGAAGAGAGATATAATGGATTTTGGTTATTCAGAAACATATATTCATTATATAGTATCCTATGGACTACTATATGTGTAACGTGTATGGGCTATGAGGAATTGAGGATCCTTACTTGGTGTATGGGTTGTAGTGGATTCAGGTATAATACCCGATGTATGATACACATTATGTGGGTTGTGGTGGCTCCCAGATAATACCTGGATACTTGATTACATGGATATCGTGGTTTTGTTGCATGAGGTGCACGTTGTGGTGCTTCACCCAGGTGTCTGCGAGAAAACCTTTTTGGATAGAGATGATCAGGACGTGGAACGTTGGGACAAAGAGGAAAACCAGTGGGGAAGAAGTAGCGGGGTACCCTTGATATTCATTATTAAATGACATATTTTTGTATGAATTACTTGGTGAGAGTAACCATGGTGAGGTTGGGAACTTAGTATACATGTTTAAGTGACGACTTAGTTTCACATGTTGTTCACTGTGCTTTAACATTCTTTCCTTACTTTTGCATGATAGGCATCAGGGAAGATCCTACTTAGTATACTGTTATACTCACCCTATGTATATATAAACTGTTTTTTAGGTCACAGGAATTAGGTTGGAGATCAAACTAGTTTCTATTAGCTTGGAGTAGTAGGAGCTGTTCGGGTGGGTGGTTGTTGTCGTTTTTACCTTCTTTTGTGTACTTGCAGTTTTTCGCATCCTATTATAGTACTTTTGCATGACATTGCATATGTGCACCTGGGTTTCTTTTATACTTTAGTTTTGAGTTGGAGATTTTTGGTTTCAATCTTATCTCTCTCTTCTGCATGTGTTCTCTTAGAGGGTAATGCATCCAATTTTTCTGTTTACTATACCCTCAGTGCTATTCGCCAACCTGAGGCCTACTGGAGGCGGGACTCGGGGTTCATTATCTCTCTTCTCACATTACCGACCCAAGAGGGGTACACATTGTAGGGAGGGGGTAGTGAATGTGTTGTATCAGAGGTAGGTTGATGGACATGATGGAGTTTGGAGTTAGGCACAGGTGAGGTGGCATGGGATGGTAGGGCAACAGGGTCATTCATGTTTATCAAATTAGGTAAACACTGGATACCAGCTGAGACATAAAAGTTTAGGTCCGCCTATGATCCGATGTATGTACACTTATGTTTACAATGGATACCAAACAAGGTGATACTAGGTGCAGGGGAAAGACCTAGGAAAGGATCATGCATCATTCTTCTTTGGGCATGTGTTTGAATGGGTATACCATGGGATATGTTAAATAAAATGAATAAAAGAAAATTATTAATTAATTAATGTTAACTCTTCTGAATTCCAGGATTAGGAGATCTAAAAGTTTTTTATTTTATAGTTATAGCTCTAGTTTTATGTCCTCATCAGGTTTGCGCAAAAAATGTCTAGCAGGCTGTTCCAGCAGATCACCGCAGGGTAGAGGCTGACAACAATGACCCTTGGAGGAAGACACTCTGAGAGTTTCTGCGCCAGAGTCTGTAGAAGTATGAGTGCTCTACTTCATATTTAGTCATGAAATACTAGTTAAAGGAGTTCAAGTTTAGCTTTAGTTTGATTCTTCCTTGGAAGGAACATTGGGTGTCCTTAGTTGTGACAATTCTGCATGGAGCAGTAAGGAAGTGGTGGTTCTTGTTCTTTGGGGATCGTGAGGAGTCGTAAATCTCATGGGAGGAGTTCCGAGACAAGTTTAGAGTTGATTTTTTTTCTTCTACTATGAAAGAGTTGAGTCGCTAGGAGATTCTTACCCTTCTACAAGGGAGCTCCAGTGTTCAAGAGTTTTTAATCCATTTTAGGAACCTTTTACAATATGCTTCGGACCTATTGCCAGATGAGGAGGCCGGGGCTGGACACATCGAGGTGGCTTTTCATCCAGAGATCTAGTGCTAGATCACCCCATTTATGATGAAAACATATCTTGATGTGATGGAAAGGGCAGAGGTTTTCGATAGTACTTTGGCCAGTACCAGATCATTACGAGAGAGTAATCGGCATGATTCTTTACTAAGAAGAGCTGTGGTCCGGGTTTCCTGGTATTCATGGAAGAAGGGTTTCCGTTCATCTAGGGGTAGGTCCCCGCCCATCACATATCATTTCTCTAGAGGCAGCAACTCTCAGGCCTATACCAAGGGATCATGCACTTGATTCTCTTGTTGTGGTCATGGCCATCATCAGTGGGAGTGCTCGACTTTTCAGAGTGATCATCGTGCACCAGGCGCTATGCTCCAGGTTCCTCCATTGAGGCAGTTCCAGCCGAGGCAGCAGTAGCCAGTTGCACCAACTTTAGATCAGCAGTGGGTAGATGGGGTAGGTAGAGGACAACTCCATGACTCTCCCCGTCCTCCGAGAGTAGAGCGCAGCTGTGGTGGTGGTCGTCATCATGGTCAGAGAGTCCATGGAAGAGGTTTTGTTCAGCATCATGAACTAGAGTTTCCATCTCCAGGTGAGACAAACATCATTCTATGTACCATTTTCTTGTTTTCAACCTTGGTGTATGCCTTGTTTGATACTGGAGTGACACAGTACTTCATATCACCTATCCTTGTCCATGCATTGGGACTTGAGGTAGAGTGGATTCCAATGCCCTTGGCGTTGACTGCACCAGTTGGAGGTCGAGCTGACTTGTTTGTAGTATGTATAGACTGTGAGCTAGTGTTGGGGCATCACCTGTATTGGGTAGATTTTATATGTTAAAAAATTCAACCATATGATTTCATCCTAGCATGGATTGGTTTTATTCGGTGTAGGCTATCGAGGATTTCTTCAGGAAGATGGTCGTCTTCATTGGTGCGGATAGAGAGATAGAGGTGTTTGTTGGTGAGCACAATACATGGATGGGTCATAGGCACATTCCATCCTTATCATCCATGATGGCTGAGATGACACTGAGTTCTTCAGTGGTTCAGTAGTTGGTGTTTCCTAGGGTCCTAGAAGAGTACCCTGAAGTCATTCCAGAAAAGGTTTTATCATTTCCCCCTCGACGAGAGATCGGGTTTGGGATCGAGCTATAGCCATAAGTGTCTCCTATCTCTATGTCTCCATATAGGATGACCTATTATGAGTTACTAGAGATAATTTTACATATTGATGGTCTGTTTTAGTGCATTATTTTTTTCAAGTCTGTCACCGTGGGGTGCACCAATTTTCTCGTGAAGAAGGCCGATGACAGTTTTTCGATGTGTGTCGATTATCGTCACTAAAACAAACTGACAATAAAGAATCGCTATCCTCTTCCATAGATTGATGATTTATTTGATCAACTAAATGGTGGATGTTTGTTCTCAAAGACTGAATTGTAGTTAGGACATCATCATATGCGTGTGAAGGATGAGGATATCCAGAAGACTGCATTCTATTGTCGTCATGGTCATTATGAGATTGTTGTAATTCCACTTCGCATGATGAATTCTCTATTTGTATTCTTGTTATTGATGGATTCTATGTTCTGTGAGTTCCTATACATGTTCATGGTAGTTTACATTGACGAAATTCTTCTGTACTTCACATCTGAAGAGGAGCATGCAGAGCATCTACAAGCTATTTTTGGAGTTCTTAGTCAACATCAGATGTTTGGGAAGTTGTCTAAGTGTGATTTTTGGGCTTGATATTTATTTTTCAAGGGGAATGTTGTGTCCCAATAGGGAGTAGTTTTTGATCCATCGAAGACAGAAGAAGTTTTGTTTTGGTCATCACCTAAGATAGTTTCATAGGTGTGAATTTTCCTTGGTCTTGCAGGCTACTATAGGAGGTTTGTAGCCAATTTCTTCCGAGTTGCGACTCCTATAACAGCTTTTACTAGGAAGGATCAAACATTCATATGGACCGATCAGTGTTAGGAATCATTCTATTATCTGAAGGAAAAGTTAGTAAGTGCTCTAGTTCTTTGTCTTCTAGATGAGGGAGTTCAGTTTGATGTTGTATTCAATATTTCACATTTGGGGTTAGGCTATGTTCTCATGGAGCAGAGGATAGTTGATTCTTATGTGTCTCAGCAGTTACGTCTCCATGAAATCAGCTATTCCACCCATGATCTTGATTTTGATGCCATGGTGTTTTCTCTGAAGTTGTGAAGACATTACCTCTTTGGTGAGCATTTTGTGGGTTGCACAGATCAAAAGTTTTTGAGGTATGTTTTCTCCCATCGTGACTTGAACTTACGACATCATCAGTGGATGGAGTTCTTACATGAATATGACTTTTAAATATCGTATAAACCTGTAAAATGGAATATTGTAGCTGATGTGCCTTAGCCGATAGTAACATAGTGATGTTGTGCACGAATCTTGTGATTCCTGGAGTGTAATTGAAGAACTGTCAGCATTACATCTTGATATGGGAGAATTTGGGGGTAGATGTTGTCTTATTCAGATGATGGTACAATCATCCCTAATGCAGAAGTTGGAAGAGTCCCAGTTGGGAGATCTAGAGTTGGTGCTCTAGAGAGACCGAGTTTTTTCTGGTGAGGCCCCTGATGGTTAGTCGGAGGATGAACAACATTGATTGTTGTATCATGGAAGGATTTTTTCCCTTGATGATGCATGAGATGGTTCTCAGAGAGTTCAATTGTTTTCATTAATAGTACAACCTGGCGTGACAAAGATTTACCAATCCTTGAGGATTCAGTTTTGGTGTCCTGGGCTGAAGCATGCAGTTGCGGAGTTTGTGTCTCGATGTTTATTCTGCCAGATGGAGAAGGTCGAAGACTGTGTTCCTGGTGGTCTTCTCCAGCCATTATAGATTCCACAGGGGAAGTGGGAGGACATCTTAATGGACTTTTTTATTGGTTTAACTCGAGCTCTGGGTGGTCATGATGCTATTTGGGTGGTAGTGGATCATTTAACAAAATCAGACCACTTCATGGAGATTAAAGAGTCATGCTCAGTGGATGTTTTGTCAAGGCAGTATCTAGATGAGGTGGCGAGACATCATTGAGTCCCTAGGAAGATCATTTCTGATCAAGATGCTCATTTTACCTCCACAGTTTTGATAGGTCCCCAACAATCTTTCGGACATCAACTATGCGTTAATACTGCTTTTTCATCCTCAAACGGATGGTTAGACAGAGCGATCCATCCAAACTCTTAAAGACATGTTACGCTCTTGTGTTCTTGATTTTGGAGGTGCATGGATGAGGCACATAGCCTTGGTGGATTTCTCTTATGTTAATAGTTTTCACACCACCATCGGTATGGTTCCATTTGATGCCTTGTATGGCCAGCATTTCCGTTCTCCATTGTGACGGACTGGGGTTCGAGAGTTAGCAATTCTCAGACCAGAACTAGTGCAGAATACAACAGAGATGGTCTACATGATTCGTGAGAGGAAGAAGGCAGTGAATGATCGTCAGAAATCATATGCTGATCAAAGGAGGGGACCCTTGAAGTTTAATGTTGGGGATCATGTGTTTTTTTAGGGGACTCCCCAACATGGGCAGCGAAGGCTTGGTCATGGAAGTAAGCTTTATCCCTGGTTTGTTGATCCTTTCGAGGTGTTAGCTTTTGTTGGAGCTATGGCATATCTAGTATCACTTCCCCCACAGATGTGTTGGATACATGATGTTTTCCATGTATCACAGCTCTGTCATTATCTTCCTAATGACACTTATATAATCTATTGGGGAGATATCGATGTTGATGATGATTCATCATATGAGGAGCGAACTATGGAGGCCCAAGACTGCAAGGAGAATGTGTTTCTCTGTCGTTCTATTCCCTTAGTTCGTGTCTTGTGGTGACCCAGTGACATAGAGGAGAGTACCTCAAAACGTGAGTCACATATATGTGCACAATACCCATATTTGTTTTATGTTTAACTCTCATCATGTAACGATGTTCCCTTTGTGGTCAGACTGTTCGTGTTTTATTTACGAATCTCTTTTGTTTCTTTTGTGACTTGTTCTCCTTTGAGAGGTATCCAATGGGTGGTTTTTCAGACCCCATTTCATTTTTTTCTCTTTAGGTGGGTTTTTAATTCTCGAGGACGATAATGTTTTGAGAGGTATCTGATGTAATGGCTCCGATCTCTCCGGTCCATTATGTTGTTAAAATGTGGTGTTGAGGTGTTTCGGGAGGTCAAGGTGACTTATCCCCAACACATTTCCAAATTTCCAATTTAGTGAATAGTTCTATCATGGAGGTTCTCTGAACAGTTCTATCAGTGAGGTTTTGTGAACAGTTCTATCAGAGAGGTTTTGTATACTCTTCTAATGGTAGGTGTATAATAACGGTAGGAGTGCAGTAACGATAGGTGTACAATAACGGTAGGTGTACAGTGTTTCCAGAACAGTGAGGCATATCGGTAACCTCTATTGGTAGGTGTAAAGTAACGGTATGTGTACAATAACGGTATGTTTACAGTGGTTCCAAAATGGTGAGGTCTATCAGTAACCTCTATTGGTAGGTGTATAGTAATGGTAAGTTTATAGTCATTGTAGGTGTATAGTGTTTCCAGAACTGTGAGGTCATTCGGTAGCCTCTATCGGTAAGTGTACAGTAACAGTAGGTGCACAGTAATGGTAGGTGTACAATGTTTCTAGAACGGTGATGTCTATTGGTAACCTATATAGGTAGGTGTATAGAACCTGTAGGTCTACAGTTATTCCAGCTTCCTACAGTTTCACGATATTAACATTTCCTTTGACATCAAATACATTTAAAGCCTTATTCTATGGACTCTTAAGGCTGATTCAAAGGCCATAAATCCTATATTAATTATTCTTATGGATCGGGATGTTTTCACTTGGTCAAGCTGCATGGGTTAATGCGATCATCTTTTAATGGGTAATTGAGCGTATCTTAAACCGTCACCCCATTAAATCTTCAAAAGGGACAAGATATATTCCTTCAATTTTCTTCCTCTTTGTTCTTGGCTATGAGATGCTAAAACCTTTGATTCCTTCCCATTGGAGTATCACAGTCAAACATTACTCTCGGATTGGTTCTGCTCTGTTTGGATGCAACCATGTTGTATCAATCCATCTTTGATATAAGGTCCGTGTTATCGTCATTCCTTTGGGGATCATATTCTCATGTTTCTCCTTTCCATGTTATAGAATTTAATATTCATGCTTCCAATGGGGTTTTCTTGGGGTTTGGTATGTGACGTCATACCGTGGCATCCTCTAGTGTATTCAGTTTTCGCGAGAGGAGGATCATGACCCATTGTGAGGATAAAGAATGTGAGGAACTGTTTAAGTTAGGGGACTCGTTGCTTCTAGTTTAATTTACATGCTACTGTATTGTTAGCATGTTTAATTCCAATAGAGGACAATGGAGTTGACATAATAAATATTTTAACCGGATAAATAAATTCATATTAATCATATGTTATTGACTCTAATTTTTCTAGATAGTGAGATATCTATGCTTTCTTTGATTAGTTGTTCGTTCTTGATGGAAATCGGTAATGAACGAAAATTGGGATTAATTGATAATTGTTTGGATAAAGATAATGTGGCATGTAAATGAATCTAGTTCTTGTTGTATTTTATGTTAATCTAATTGGTGTAGTAATAATGTTTTAATATTTGTGACAGCTTCATGATTAGGTTTCCCGAATTTGGAACCTATGAATAATAAATCTATTAATTCAAGATGGATTATAGAACTGACTGATTGATAATTCATTAAAGGATTCTAAGTAACCCTATTGATTGTTAATTGGCCAAGAGCCCAATTTATGTGATGATTGTTTTCCTACTTCTTGTGCTGTGATATGATCTTGGATGGCTGTTGTGATATGTGGGGGTATGGAGGCTTTCATTTGTGGCAGAAGATGACGCCTGAAGTGGTGAGATGCATCGGTTAATTCATGTGGGTGTCAGGGAGGACACTAGGGATGATGGAATGGGATAGATGTGATTATTGTATGCTTGCTGTTTCTTTTGGATGTTTATCTTCTTTACTTTTCCCCACTTCTTAAGGATGCTGGTCTTACTTATCCTCCTTCTGAAAGTGGAAAAGACACATGGGGAATGCCACATGCTTTCCATGGTTAGATTATCAAGGAAGGATGGGTTTATGCTCTTTCTATAAGAAGAAAAGACTCAACAAGTAGTTCATCTACTCACCATGTTGAGCCCCCTTGTATTTAGTAGCATAAAATGTTTTTCTTGAATTATTGGAAAAGTGGGAATGTAATTTTATAATTAATAATTGAATAAATGGTTTTAACCCATGGGGATGGAGTTTCTGGAACATATTGATGAGGTTGTAATTTTAAAGGAACAATTGACTTTGGGTGTGAAGCTAATGAAACATAATGTGAAATTTTTCATAGTTTATTAATGTTTAAAGAATTAACTAATGAAAAGTGGATCTGATAAAAAAGGAAGTAAGTGATCTAATAAATCTCTTTAAATAGATGTATTATTAAAGGATGCACATTCATAGAAGTAGCGGCCCGGAGTCTGAGAGATGTTAGCTGTTGTTGCGTCTAAGACTAGGTTATGTCCATAGTGTGGTTGTGAGATATAATATATAATGTAATTTTTGTGTTTCTATTCACTATTCCACCCAGTCAGTAAGGGAAACTGACACCCTAGGGATTTTGAGCCCTGGGGGGTGTTTTCCCCAACATTCCAGTGGGAGGATGGATATCTGACTACCCCCTTTGGCCCCACTCTCTTCTCTTGGTAATTACTTGTCCTATTAGGCACAATGATTAGTTTTCCCCATTATATGTGTGAAGAGGGATGTAATGGATTTTGGTTTTTAACAAAAATATATTCTAGATATAGTATCCTATAGAGTATCATAGATGTAACGTGTATGGGATGTGACGGCTTCAGAATCATTACTTGGTGTATGGGATGTAATGGCTTGAGGTATAATACCCGACATATAATACACATTATGCGGGCTGTGGTGGATCCCAGAAACTATCTGGTTACATTTCTTACATGGAGGTGGTGGTTTTGTTGCATGAGGTTCACGTTGTTGTGCTTCACCCAGTTGTTTGTGGGAAAGAATTTTTGGAGAGAGATGCTCAGGACGTGCGATGTTGGGGAAAAGTGGAAATCTAGTGGGGAAATAATAGCATGGTACCCTTTATATTCTTTATCATATGATATATTAACGTATTCATTACTTGGTGGGAGTATACATGGTGAGGTTGGGAACATAGTATACCTGTTTAGGTGATGATTTAGTTTCACTTGTTGTTCACTATGCTTTAGCAAGATTTATTTAATTTTGCACGAGAGGCTTCTAGGAGGGTCCTACTGAGTATACTGTTATACTCACCCTATGTATATATAAACAGTTTTTTCGGTCACCTAGAGTAGGTTGGAGATCAATTTTGTTTCTACTAGCTTGGGTAGTAGGATCTATTGGGGCTGGTGGTTGCTGTCGTTTTTTTACCATTTTTGGTACTTGCAGTTTTTACCTTCAAGTTGTAGTACTTTTGCATGACATTGCATATGTGAACATGGGTTTCTTTCATATTTCAGTTTTGAGTTGGAGTTGGTTGGTGTTAATCTTATCTCTCTCTTCTGCTTGTGTTCTCTTAGAGTTTAATGCCAACAATTAGTGTGTTTACTATACCCTCAGTGCTAGTGACCATCCCGTGTCCTACTGGAGGCAGGACTTGGGGGCCATTATCTCCCTTCTCACATTGCTAACCCATGAGGGTACACTTTAGTGCGGGGGGGGGGGGGGGGGGGTCGTGACAGAGTGGTATGAGTTGCAGGTTGAAGGATAGGATTGTGTTTGGAGATAGAAACATGTGAGGTTGAATGGGATGGTAGGGAAATGGTGTCATTCATGTTTAGCAAGTGAGGTAAACATTGGAGACCCGATGAGACATAGGAGTATAGGGTCCCCTATGATCGGATGTATGGACCCTTAAGTTTACAATGGCTACTAAACAAGGTGACACTAGTTTTAGGGTAGAGACCTTGGAATGTATCTTCCAACATTCTTCTTTTTGCCTGTCTTTGAATGTGTATACCATCTGATAGGCTAACCTAAAAGGAATAAAATAATATAATTAATAAATTAATGTAGAGTCTTCCATATTCCAGGCTTAGGTGCTCTAAAGGTTTTTTTTACAAGTATGTCTCCAGGTCGACTTCCTCATCAGGTTTGCGCAAAAAATGTCCATCAGGCTGTTCCAGCAGATCGTCGTGGGGTAGAGGTTGACAACGACGACACTTGGAGGAAGACAATCTGAGAGTTTCAGCACCATAGTCTGCATAATTATGGGGGCTCCGTTTCAGATGCAGTCATGGATGACTGGTTAGAGGAGGTGAAGATCATATTTAGTTCGATACTCCCTCAAAAGGAGCACTGTGTGTCCTTGTTTGTGATGATGCTACATGGAGCTGTGAGGCAGTGGTGGTTCTTGTTCCTCAGGGATTGTGAGAAGTCAGCAATATAATTGGAGGATTTCGGATACATGTTTACAGTTGAGTTTCTTTCTTCGACTATGAAGGTTTCCAGTCTCCAGGAGCTTCTTACCCATTGACAGGGGAGCTCCCGTGTTCAAGAGTTTGGAATCCATTTCAGGAACTTTTTACGATATGCATCAGACCTGTTTCCAGAAGAGGATTCCCGAGAAAGGCATTTTGAGGAGGCTTTTCATCCAGACATCAGGTTCCAGGTCACCCCATTTATGCTGAAAACATAACGTGAGGTGCTGGAGAGGGCATAGGTTGTCGAGAGGACATTGACGAGGACCAGATCATCACAAGAGGGGAATCAATATGATTCCTCATAAAGCAGAGCTGTGGTCTGGGGATTCACGGGTTTCGGGGAATAAGGGTATCAGTTCAGCTAGGGGAAGGTCCCAGCCCTTCACATCTCATTTCTCTAGATGCAGAAACTCTCAGGCCTATGACGAGGGATCAGGTGCTTTTTTCTTGTGGTGGTCAAGGCCATCAGTAGCGGGAGTGCCCAACCATTCATAGTGATCATTTTGCACCAGGTGCTATGCTCTAGGTTCCTCTGTTGAGGCAGTTCTGGCCGTGGTAGCTGCATCCAGTTGCACTAGATTTAGATCAGCAGAGGGTATATGGGGCAGGTAGAGGACATCCCCAAGATGCCCCATCCTTAGAGAGAAGAGCCCGGCTATGGTGGTGGTTGTCATCAGGGTCAAATAGTCCATAGAGAAGGTTGTGGTCAGCTTCATGCTCTAGCGTTGCCAGCTCCAGGCACGCCAGACATCGTTTGAGTTACCCTTTGCTGGTTTTCTACCTTTGTTGTATGCCTTGTTTGATTCATGAGTGACACACTCCTTCATATCACCTACCCTTGTCCATGCTTTGGTAATTTAGGTAGAGAGGATTCTAGTGCCCTTGGCATTGACTATGCCAGCAGGAGGTCGAGCTGACTTGTTTGAAGTATGTATATATTGTGAGCTAGGGTCATAGAAGAGTACCATGATGTCATTCAAGAAGAGTTTGTAGCATTATGCCCTCGATGAGAGATTGAGCTTGGGATCGAGCTCCAACCAGAAGTATCTCTTATATCTATATCTCCATATAGGATGGCCCCTTCCAAGTAATGAAAGCTTCATATACAACTTGATGGTCTATTACAGTGTGGTTTTGTTTGCCCAAAATTTTCACCAGGGAGTGCATCTGTTTTGTTCGTGAAAAAGGCTGACGACAGTTTGTGGTTGTGTATCGATTATCATCTCTTAAACAGAGTGACAATAAAGAATCTCTATCCACTACCATATATTGATGATTTATTCGATCAGCTGAATGGTGAAAGTTGGTTCCCAAAGATCTACTTGTGGTCGATATATCATAAATTGCGTGTCAATGATGAGGATATCCCAAAGACTGCTTTATGTTGCTGTCATGGGAATTATGAGTTTTTTGTAACACTATTTGGTAGTAATAATGTTCTAGATGTATTCATGGGATTGATGATTGTTGTGTTCCATGAGTTCCTAGACATGTTCATGGTAGTTTTCATCGATGAAACCCTTGTGTAATCCACATCTGAAGAGGAGCATGCAGATCATCTACCTGCCGTTTTAGGAGTTCTTCATCGACATCACCTGTTTGGGATGCTTTAGAAGAGTGTGTTTTGGGCTCTATAAGTCTGTTTCATAGGGAAAGCTGTTTCCTAATAGGGAGTAGTTGTGGATCCATCGATGATAGAATCATTCGTGTCTTGGGAATCCCCCAAGACAGTTTCAGATGTGTGAAGTTTTCATGGTCTCGTAGGCTACTACAGGAGGTTTGTAGCCAATTTCTTCAGAGTTATGACTCCTCTAATAGCTTTTACCATGAAGGATAATGCATTAATATGGAATGCTCAGTGTCTAACAGCTCTCCAGTGTCTAAAGGAGATGTTAGTAAGTGATCTAGTCCTTTGTCGTCCAGCTGCGGGAGTTCAGTTTGATGTTTTCTGCGATGCTTCACATCTGGGGTTAGGTTGTGTTCTCATACAGTAGAGGATAGTTGTCTCTTATTGGTCTCGGCAGTTACATCCCCATGAACACAACTATTCCACCCATGATCTTGAGTTGGCAGCCATGGTGTTTTCTCTAAATTTGTAGGGACATTACCTCATTGGTGAGCATTTTGTTGTTTTCACTGATCATAAGAGTTTGAGGTATTTTTTCTCCCAGCATGACTTGAACGTATGACAGCGTAGGTGGATGGAGTTATTATAGGATTACGACTTCAAAATATCATATACACAAGTAAAATGGAATATTTTAGCTGATGCGCTGAGTCGAAAGTTGTGTAGTGATGTTGTGTGTGAATCTCGTGATTTCTGGAGTGTAATGGTAGAACTGTTAGAATTACAACTTGACATGAGAGATGATGGGGGTAGTGATTTTTATTTTCATATGACGGTACTGTCATCCTTGATGCAGAAGGTGGAAGAGTCCCATTTGGGAGATCTAGAGGTAGAGTTCTGGAGAAACCGAGTTGTTTGTTGTGAGGCCCCTGATGGTTGGTCGGAGGATGAGCAACACCGAGTGTTGTATGATGGAAGGATTTTTGTTCCCTTGATGATGCGTTAGGTGGTTTCCATAGGGTTCCATAGTTTTCCTTTAGCTGTATATCCTAGCTTGAAAAAGATGAACCGATCCATATGGAGTCAGTTTTTGTGTCCTAGACTGAAACATGCGGTGGCAGAGTTTTTGTATCGATGATTAGTCTACTAGAAGGTGATGGCTGAACACCATGATCATGTTGGTCTTCACCAGCCATTAGATATTCCTCAGTGGAAGTGGAAGGACATCTCAATGGACTTTGTTACTGTTTTACCTCAAGCTCCAGGAGTACATAAAGCTATTTGGGTGGTAGTGGATCGTTTAACAAAATCGACCCACTTACTAGAAATCAAGGAGTCGAGCTGAGTGGAAGTTTTGTTGGGCCAGTATCTAGAGGTGGTAGTGAGACTTCATGGAGTCCCATGGTCGATCATTTTTGATCGACATCCTCGTTTTACCTCCAGGGTGTGGAGAGGTCTCCATCATGATTTCGGATCTCAACTATTCCTTAACACTGCTTTTCATCCTCAAACGGATGGTCAGACAGAGCTAACCATCCGTACTCTTGAAGACATGTTACTTTATTGTGTTCTTGATATTGGAGGTTCATGGATGAGGCAATTACCCTTGGGGGAGTTCACTTACAGTAATAGTTTTCACTCCACCATCAGTATAATGTCGTTTGATGCCTTGTGTGGCCGGCCTTTCCATTCTCCGTTGTGCTGGACTAGGGTCGGAGAGTCATCAATGCTCAAACCGAAACTAGTGAAAAATACAACAGAGATGTTCTAGGTGATTCGTGAGAGGATGAAGGCAATTCAAGATCATTATAAATCATAAGTTGATCAAAGGAGGGGACCCTTTTAGTTTAATGTTGGTGATCGTATCTTTCAGAAGGTGACTCCTCGTTGTTGACATCAAAGGTTTGTTCGTGGAAGTAGTATTCATCCCCATTTTTTTGGGCCTTTCGAGGTGTTAACTCGTGTTGGAGCTGTTGCGTATCGAGTAGAACTTCCCCCATAGTTGAGTTAAATACATGATTTTTTCCATGTATCAGAGCTCCGTCAATATCATAACGATGACTCTCACATCATTTATTGGGGAGAGATCAATGTTGATGATGATCTACCCTTTTAGGAGCAACCTATGGAGATCCAAGACTGCAAAGAGAAGGTGTTGTGAATGCATTATATTCCCTTTCTTTGTGTCTTGTGGTGACATGGTGGCATGGAGAAGAGTACCTAAGAACGTGTGTCAGAGATACATGCTCAGTACCAAGAGTTGATTGATGTGTAACTCTTTTCCTATAATGATTTTCCCTTTGTGGTTAGATATTTCATGTTTTATTTATAAATTTCTTTTGTTTCTTTTGTGTCTTGCTCTCTTATGAGAGGAATATCGATGGGTGTCTGTTCGGGCCCCGTATCATTTTTCTTCTCATTAAGTGGTTTTTGAATTCTCAAAGATGAAAATGTTTTTAAGAGATATCATTTGTAATGGACCGGACCTCTTCAGTTCATTGCGTTGTGAAAATGTGGTGTTGAGGTGTTCTGGGAGGTCAAGGTGACTTATCCACCACACTTTTCCAAATTTCCAATTCAGTGAATAGTTCTATCGGTGACATTCTGTGAATTGTTCTAATGGTATGTGTACTGTAACGGTTGGTGTACAATAATGGTTGGTGTACAGTAACAGTAGGTGTACAGTGTTTCCAGAACGGTGAGGCCTATCAGTAAACTCTATCGGTAGGTGTTCAGTAACAGTACGTGTACAGTAATGGTAGGTGTACAATGTTTCTAAAATGGTGAGGTCTATCTGTAACCTCTATCAGTAGGTGTACAGTAACTGTAGGTGTACAGTAACGGTAGGTGTACACTATTTCCAGAACGGTGAGGTCTATCAGTATCCTTTATCAGTAGGTGTACAGTAACCGTCAGTGTATAGTAACAGTAGGTGTATAGTGATTTCAGAATGGTGAGGTCTATCAGTAACATCTATCGGTAGGTGTACAATAACGGTTTGGGTATAGTGTTTCTAGAACAGTGAGGTCTATCGGTAACCTCTGTCGACAGGTGTATAGTAACAGCAGGTGTACAGTGTTTCTAGAATGGTGAGGTCTATCAGTATCCTCTATTGGTAGGCGTACATTAATGGTAGGTGTACAGTGTTTCCAGTTTACTATAGTTTCACCACTTTGACGATTCCTTTGACTTAAAATTCATTTAAAGCCCTCTTTTAATGACTCCTAAGGCCGATTCTAAGGCCATAAATCCTATATTAATTATTCCTAAGGATTGGGATGTTTTTACTTGGTCAAACCGCGTGGGTTAATGCGATCCACTTTTAATGGGGAATTAAGCATATCTTAAACCATCACCCCGATAAATCATCAAAATGAACAATATATCATCCTCCCTTGTTATTGTTCTTTGTTCGCAACTATGAGACAGTAGAACCTTTTTATCCTTCCCATATGAGTTTCACAATCAAACATTCATCCTCGGATTGGTTGTGCTCTGTTTTGATGCAACCAACCTGTATTGATCAATCATAGATATAAGGTATATTTTATTGTTGTTCTTTTGGGGATCATATTATCTTGTTTCTCCTTTCCATGATATATCATGTAATATGCATTCTTCTAAGGGGGTTTTCTTGGGGGATTTTTGGTGTATCATACCATGGCATCCTCTGGTTGATGCAGTTTTAGTGAGAAGAGGATCCTGACCCATTGTGTTGATAAGGAGTGTGAGTAAGTGTTTATGGTAGGGGATTCGTTTATTCTATATTATTTTACATGATACTGTATTTTTAGCATGTTTAATCCCACTACATGAAACTGGAATTGACATAATAAATTTTTTAATGGGATAAATAAATTAATATCGATCATATGTTATTGCCTCTTTTTTTCTAGATAGTGTGATATCTATGCATTTTTTTCTTAGCAGTTCATTCTTGATTGAATTTGGTAAACACCGTAATTTGAGATTATTTTATAATTGTATGTATAAAGATAAAGAGGCATGTAAATGAATCTGGTTAATGTTGTAATTTGATGTTAATAAAAATTGGAATAGGAAGAATGTTTAATTATTTTTGATATCTTACTGATTTGGTTTCCTGAATTTGGAACCTGCGAATAATAAATCTGTTAATTCAAGATGGGTTAAATAACTGGTTGTTTGATAATTCCTTAAAGGGTTATAAGTTACCCTCTTGATTATTAACGGGCCAAGAGTCCAATTGATGTTATGTTTTTTTTCTACTACATGTGTTGTGATGTAATCTTGGATAGCAATTGTGAAATGAGAGGGCATGGAGGCTTTTGGTTGTGGTAGCAGATGATTCCTAGAGTGGAGAGATACGAAGGTTTATGCATGTGGGTGTTGGGGAGGACACAAGGGATGATGGAATGGGACGGATGTGATTGTTGGATTTTTGATATTTCATTTCGTTGTTTATCTCCTTTAATTTTCCCCACTGTTCAAGGTATCTGGTCTTACTTATCCTTATTTCAAAAGAGGCAATGACACATGGGGTATGCCACGTGTTTTCCGGGTTTAGCTAGTCAACGAAGGATGAGTTTATTCTCTTACAATAATCGGCAAAGACTCGACGGGTAGTAAATCTACTCACCGTGGTGTGCCCCCTTGTTTTTAGTAGCATATAATGTTTTTTATAGAATACCTGGGAATGTGGGAAAGTAATTCAATAATTAATAATTGAATAAATGGAGTTAACCCATGTGGTTGGATTTGATGGAATATAATGATGAGTTTGTAATTTTTAAGGAGCTGTTGACTTTGGGTGTGGTGCTAATTAAACATAGTGTGGAATTATTTGTGGTTAATTAAGATTTAAAGAATTAATAAACATAAACGATAACTGATAAATATGGTAGGAATTAATATAATAAAGCTCTCTAAATTATTATACACTAATAGGATGCCTAGTCTTAGAAGCAGCAGCCCAGAGTCTGTGAGAAGTTCGCTGCTGTTGTGTCTAAGACTAGGTTATTCCCATAGTGTGGTTGTGAGATATAATATATAATGTACCTTTTGTGTTTCTATACGATAATCCACCCATTCAGAATGGGAAACTAACACCCCGAGGATTCTGAGCCCTGGGGGGTGTTTTCCACAACATTCTAGTGGGACGATGGATGGCTAACTACCCCCTTTGGCCACGCTCTCTTCTCTTGGGAGTTACTTGTGCTGGTATGAAAAACGGTTAGTTTTCCCCATATATGTGTGTAGAGGGATGTAATGGCTTCTATTTATTTACACTCACATATTCTAGATATAGTATCCTATGGAAAATTATAGGTGTAACGTGTATGGGCTGTGATGGATTGAGGATCCTTACTCAGTGTATGGGATGTAATGGCTTGAGGTATTTTACCCGATTTATGATACACATTATGCGGTCTGTGGTGGCTCGCATAAACTACATGGTTACTTTGCTTACATGGACTTGGTGGTTTTTTTGCACGAGGTGCACGTTTTGGTGCTTCTCTTAGGTGTCGGTAAGCAATCCTTTTTGGAGATAGATGCTCAAAACGTGCGACGTTGGGGAAAAGCGGCAAAATAGTGGGGAAGTAGTAGTAGGTTACTTGTGATATTATTTATTTTATGATATATTCTTGTATGTATTACATGGTGAGAGTATCCACGGTGAGGTTGGGAACTTAGTATACCTATTTATGTGATGAGTTACTTTCAGTTATTGTTCACTGTACTTTAGCATTCTTTCTTTACTTTTTCACGAGAGGCTTCTTGGAGGATCCTACTAATATTGTATTATACTGACCCTATGTATATATAAACTGTTTTTCAGGTCACTTAGAGAAGGTTGGAGATCAAGCTGGTTTCTACTAGCTTGGGGTAGCAGGAGCTGGTCGGGCTGGTGGTTGCTGTCATTTTTACCATATTTTAGGAACTTGCAGATTTTTCCATCCACATGTAGTACTTATTCATGAAATTTCATATGCGCCCTTGGGTTCCTGTTATATTTTAGTTCTGAGTTGGTGTGGTTTGGTGTCTATATTCTCTATCTCTTCTACATGTGTTATCATAAAGGATTATGCCTCTCATTTGAGTGTTTACTATACCCTCTATGCTATTCGCCAACCTGGGGCCTACTGGAGGTGGGAATCAGGTGTCATTATCTCCCTTCTCACATTGCCGACCCAGGATGGGTACACATTGTGTGGAGGGGGTCGTGACAATTTAGACCGACCTAGCATGGCCTAGGGTCTGGCGATCCGACCCAAATTCGAACTGGCCCATTGGGTTTAACCCACCCTCCAGGTTGAGCAAGACCAGCTGGTACCAACCCAAACAGATTTAGACTAGCAAAAAATGGTTGTTCCCAGCCCAATGTTCCATCCCTGCCCGTTTGGTCCACTCTAGCGGCCCTGCCATCTTGATCTGCATAGTGAAAATAGGTTTGGTCCACCAGACACAAATAGAGATGTGTCTCACCACCCACCATGGTTGTAGCTGTAGGTTCTCCTCCACCTCACGAGGTCATCTCAACCGGCCCATGATCCCTCACACGATCTTCGGAATGTGGTTCATCAGAACAATGCGACGCCCACCACAGACCTCGCTACCCATGTCCGACATCCGTCATGTACTACCACCATCATATGATCCCTAGTGGCCCCTTCCTCTAGCCACCAGATGAACTCATGTTTTCCAGACTCTGATCTAGAAGACGTTACACAATCCTTTGGTCTCCATCCTCACTATTGATCATTCAAATACATGTTACAAACCACTTCACTAGAAAACTATAGAATGAAGTTATATCTCATGTCACTTTAATCCATCCATCACCATCCATTTCACACCTCTAATAGGTCGTCGCAAGGCTGGATATCTGGTTTGGGATAATTACAACAAGAAAAGTGCAAACAATAATAATAATTTATTTATTCTCTAAAGAAAGTAAAGAACATTATTGGGGGAATAACTAAGAAAAAGAAAATTGAACAATGATCCTAGACCATTGTTTATTATATCCTTGATCTACTACAGTTATCCAGATCAACAAAATTAACATAAGAAGAACAATTTTATCCAAATTAAAACCAGAATGTCGAACCCTCCCACAAGAATAAACTATCCACGTGCCATTGTATTAATGGGTTCATCCACTTTCTTAGTCTAAATTCAGTAAATGGGAATGTCTATAATTAAATACAAACCCCTACCTCATGGATTGGATCAATAACTGGTTAAGAACAGAGCCGCACATACATTGTTCGCTGATCCTCGGTATGTAATCTGTCGTTGTAGGAGAAATCCATAAAAAATGATGGGGATTTTCATGGTTGTTAGCGATTCTGCATTTTTCTCTGTTCATCGGTCACTATCTGAATCCCTAACACACTTCAATTAAAATAACATGATCTATGCCCGATATCATATCTCCATTAATCTAATTAATGGAGGAAACACGTTTATGAATTTATGTTACACTAAGTCATTGTGTTGTTAGGCTGTTTCATTTATGGAATGAAGCAGGTGTCTAGGCATTGTGTTGCTGCAAAACATTATTGAATAAAATAAACACTCATAAAAATGTTTTATTATTCAATAAAAGAACCAATAATTAACATTTAACCTATACCTATTTCGGTCGAGGTTATGCCCCGCATAATGAAAGAACACTCACATGAGCTCAACGATATATTCATATTTTCTATCAGAGATACCTTTTATGTGTTATCAAAGGTTGAAATATAATAATATTAATTTAATTATTTTATTTATGGTTACGTCAAAAAAATAACATTACATATTTGACCCATGTCAACCAATTCTAGGTTCCCTCTACAGAAGACACCCCATTCTTAAATCAATCATCGTCTAAGATATTCAATGAGAGTCACCGTTTATGAGTTATAATGATTTTAAAAATAAAAAAAATTTATTTATCTATTTTATATATAGTTATGAATTTTTCGGGTTTTATCAATGGAGACCCACATTGATTAATGTAATGACATGGCAACGGTAAAACTGATATCCTGAATGAAATAGTGCCATCAGATCTTTTATCCGTACAACCCTGTATGAGTAATTCATTTTTTGTAGAAATCTACTCACCCACACTATTAAAATCATAAATTTTTTCTCCAAACCATTTTAGGCACACTAGGCCATAAAATCACACGTAGTCTCGATGCCTGGTCTTATAATATTCCCATAAATATAATAAAAATAATACCAGGAAAATCCGAGTCATTAAAAACAATAGACATTATCTCAATTTTCCTTCAATGTGGAATATTTTAATTTTATTCAAAATATTCCTCTTATATGGTGTATACTCAAACCATTTTCCATGAAATGACATCAATACATCATCTTTCATGATATTTTACGTTAAAATATGAATGAAATTATGGGGGTTTACATTAATATTTATTGAGTGGTAAATAATTTCATAACTCAATTTAATTTCATTGGTATATATTATTCCAAAAATTTATTTAATATTCTAGCAGTTTTTGTGTAATTTCAGTCAATTTTGATATTTAATACATTTATATTTTTATGTGTATTTACATTTTAAAAATTTAATCAAATCATTGATTAATTATCAATTTAACAATATAATCATTACAAGGGCTTATAATCTCAAATTTTCATATATGGGACCAATGTTATGTTATACACCAATCCTAGTTCATGAAGTGTACATCCATAGCCTTTGAAAATATATATCATTAATATCATTATATTTAATATCATTAATGTTTCTGTTTGTTATATTCCATTCATGGGTCTTTTGAGTCAGATGATACTAATGTGTTAAGAGATATTTGTTTCACTATAATTTTAATGGTGATTGATTATACATGAAATCCATTAACGTAAATCATTAAGTCATTTTTTATTAAATAAATTTACAATTATTATCATTTTTTTATTTAGGATGTTATGATGAAAATTTTAAATTTCCTCCCAGAGGAACATCGAATGATTGAGAAAATGTTTTTTTAATCCAAATTCGTTTATCTCTTTTTTTGAAATTCAATTTTCTTCCTAGTACTTGTTTTCAATAAATTGTTTCAAAAATGTTTTACAATGGTTTTTTTAGTTTCCTTCTCCCAAAAAAATTAAATTTTAAAAAACAATTATTAATGAAAGCCACCATTCATTTCCATACAAGGTACTTCTTACTTTTCATTGTAACTAAATTGAAAACAATAATTTCTTTAACATACTTTGGATGAATGGAATATTCAAAAAATAATTACAACACATTTACATGATGAATATTTTATATTATTATAATCTTTTATTTAATGAAAATTCTTTTCCATTTATTTTTTATATTATATTTTTAATTTTTTTTTCAAAATCAAATGTTTATTTTCTTAAGGGTTGTTTTTATGACAATTTTATTTTATTTATATTCCGCACTGACAACAAATATTTATTTTAAATATAATAAACTAGTTATTTGATGAAACGATTCCATCCTTTTCCATATTTGGACGGAAACTGGTCAATTTCACTAGAAAAGTTTTCTATATTCTCTCTAATTGTATTTCCATAATCATTAACATTGCCTTGGTATGTTATCCTTTAAATTTGTAATGGACACGTATTACCAATGAATATCCATATTATATATCATAAATAAGGTTTTTTATTTTACATTATGTCATTTCAATATAAGGTTTCTTAATTTTGATGTTATTTTACTAATTATG
Source organism: Viscum album (assembly GCA_963277665.1). Classification (NCBI taxonomy): domain Eukaryota; kingdom Viridiplantae; phylum Streptophyta; class Magnoliopsida; order Santalales; family Viscaceae; genus Viscum; species Viscum album. The sequence goes on along the minus strand of OY728131.1, from coordinate 788,799,216 downwards.
TATTTATGTTTTACGTATTCTTTAATCAATATGGAAATTCATATCCCATGGATCGATTAAAAACGTGGGTGGTGAATCTAAAATCTTGCATTAAATGGTTTTACAAATATTTCTAGACCATATTGTGAATAGTCTTACAAAAATATATATCATGACTTTGAGATTTTAATTCTCAATATGAATTATTACTTTTATTTTGAATTCAATCATTATTTTCAATGAAGTTATTTCAGTGATATTATCCATGGATGTATTTTATTCACAATTAATTGATTAAATAATTTATTTTTTCAGTTAATTAAAATTAGAGGTTATTTACCCCTTAACTAATATTGATGGTCGATTACATTATTAAATGGAATGAATGTATATGAATTTTTCTTGATATATTTAATATTATAGATTTATTATGCTGCCTTTATTCATGATAAAATTCAATTTATTGTACAATTACTGATAATTTTAGCTCACCAATTTTTTTTTAATTTTTCAATTATATGGAGAAAGAAACAATGAATGTTTTCATGGTTGATGATTTTTATTCTTTTAGAGAGATATATTTCATGTTTTAAAATACAATGTAGGACACACATACATGACTAGTTTACAAAGACTACATAACTGTTAGGTCTTTTGGGATGCAATTCATTTAAGCTAGAACAATTTGAAAAAAAATCACTAAATCTGTATTACAAAGGTTGTAATAATTACAAAATCTATTAAATGTAATGAAACCAATTTCTATGTGACATATATAGAAAAATCAACACCCATGAAGAATATCTAAATTGCAATAGTAACTACATTTTAGGACAACTCGTCCAAATTTCACTTTATATCACCACATTTAAATCCGTTATTAGGAACAACCTCACACTATCCAATATATGTTTGAACCTGGATCTTCGTGTCAGGAATGTTTTTCCTTTTCAGGTTTTTTTGAGAAAAAGAGGAAAATCGTGATATTTTCGAAGTACACGCCATGTACTTTATAAGTACATGTCGTGTACATTGATGTTTCACTAGTCCATGTGTTGGCCGTGTATGGGCCACACACATGGTGTGTAAGAGAGATGTGGGGGATGATTAATGTAGAGTATGGAAAATATTAGTATACGTCGTGTACCCCAGAAGTACAAGCTGTGTATTTTCTTGTTTTCATTAAACGGACCGGGGTCGTGCCTAATCAATGAAAACAACTTCTTCTCCAAATTTCTCGATTGAGAGTGACCTTTATGACAACAAACACCCTCTAAGCCCCCAAGCCTCTATTTTTTTTCGAATCAATCTTCGTTGATTGTGTTGTAAATTCCGTGGTGAGCTCTTCCTTATTCTTGTGTTTCATTCCATGATTCTCCCTCTTTCTCAAGATATCATGGGTTGAACATTTTGTGTGTTTTCATAGTTATACACCGTTCTAATGAGATTCACACCTCGGGGTCAAAATATATTGATCACCTAGCTTCATGGTAGATGGTTTTTGCCTTACCTTTCAAAGTCATTGAGATTTATGTGTAAATTCCACCAATACCCGTGAATGGAATATTGCATGTTTACATTTTCCCCCATTGTTTTCATGCCTTTCTTGTATGCTTGTGTAGAGGTAATTTGATCATTTGTGAGGATAATTTTTTTTCCTTGGATGTTTGTCCCATGCCTTGTTCTGTTTATGATCCTTTGCGTCTGGCTTAGATTTTCCCACTTATACCAATTTTCCATGTCGTGTGACCGTAGGATAGAATGATATTCTTGTCAGGCTTGTTATGTTGTATAATGGTTATCCAAGTATCTCTATAGGTGAACTTTGGTTAGCCATGTAGCTCTATATGTGTACTCTGACCTTATATCATTATTATGCGCAGACCGACATGGGATCGTGAGAACCTGGTGCTATTGACAATAAGGGATTTACCGAGTGAGCTTCCTCTAGAGTCTTGAATATTATAGACTATATGAGGGTAGACCGAGTAAGATTCCTCAAAGAGTCTTGGACATTATATACTACATGGGATAAACCTAGTGATCTTCCCATAGAGTCTTGGATATTATAGACTATAGGAGGGTAAACCGAGTGAGCTTCCTCAGAGAGTCTTTACTTGTTTGAATTTTCTTTAACACCTTTCCAGGATAGAGAAGGAATTGACTGAGTGATCTTCCTTAGAGTGTCTGGGATAGACCTCAGACTATATGAGGAATTGAATGCGTGAGCTTCCGTAGAGTGTTTCTAGACCTCGGGGATCTAAGAGGGTTAGACCACGTGATCTTCATTAGAGAGTCCCTAACTACCCTATAATATAATGGGAATTGACCGAGCGAGCTTGCCCAGAGAGTCTTATAAATTCATATGACCAAATAAGAGGGGTTACGCTGAGTGCACTACCCCGAGGTTTGTGGGTACCTCTTTGATAAGACCAGAGGGGTTGGCTACGAGTACTTCTTAGAGGGGTTCCTATTGTGGTTAGTTTTTTGTGTCACTTCTAATTGTTGTTCTATGGATTTGTTACTGTTTAATATCATCCTTCTACTACCTACTATTTACTGTTACTGTTTACTACTTACTGTACTATTACCTGCCATATGCTCCCTGACAGTTAGGCACAAATCTTTGGGTGGTTGCCTACTGGGATTTAGTCTCACACCATATTTGGGCCATGATTTTGGGCCCAAGAGGACTATGTTGTTGTAGGTATAGACAAAGGAAAGTGCCCTTCGACTTCTGGTACTTGATTTCTTTATAGTAGGAGAGCATGGGACGAAGCCAAGGCTTGTGATGCCAAGGAGTTGCTGATCTATTTACTTTTCCTTGTAATTTGGTTTAATATTGTATTTATCATTGTGACTTGTTTTGCTACTTCTCTACACATATGTATCTTGCATCATTTCATATATACATGTGTGGTCTACCTGTTTATTGGTTTAGACTTTTGTTGTTTATTATTCTTGGATATTCACTACATCCGCTATTGCATGTTTTTTTTACATCCACTGTGTACTCTGCCAATAAAGTAATTGTTTCCCTACAATCACACCCAAGGCCCTCGATGCGAGTCGCCATCCTCTGGCGTTTGGGAATATGCGCTTGAGGCCATGTGACCAACCAGGTACGGGGCACCTCTGGTTGGCACTCGGAATCAGGACATTACAAAGTGGTATTAGAGGAATTAGTTTCTCTTTATATACTGTTTGGAGCCTTTAGCCAAGGATAGGATAGATTCAGTACTTGGTAATAAGATGTGCTCGGGAGTAGCTAACCCATGTACAGGGAAAAACCAATCTACGTCGTTTATTGAAGAATTCTGGTTTTGAGATTTTACATTTGATATTATTTGACTTAGAGTGATTCACATGCCTTGTTTTGTTATTGTTGTGCTATTTTAGTTCTCATTCTGTCGAAACCCAATGAGATAAGGGTATTCCATCTCATGAATCATATAGGAACTAGTTAAAAATCACATTCCATGCATTCTTTCCATTTCATCAAAGGTGAATTAGCGATTCCATGTTGTAGTGATAGACGTTGTGTATATTATGCATGCTTTTTGTATAGATGCTTTGGTAGAATCCCTTCAGTTTGATAGAGAAGTTGTTTGTATTTTACTTTAATTAAATGAACACCAAATTTTGGTTCTTGAGGTGTTATGGGCCCTCATGAATCGGAACATGGTGGATCATTGACCTGTTACCATTGTATTTGTTATGAAGGGGATGTCAAGCATTGATTCGCAGGGAGTATGTGCCCTCATAGATCAGAATTTGGCACCTCCATGTTTGTTTTTCAGTGTTTTTTGGGCTTCAAGGATGTTTCTGAGCTACTGCCTGGAAAAACCCTGAATAAACGGCGTGTACTTCACTACACGCCTTGTAGTTTTAGATCATGTTACTGACTGTGTAAGAAGAAACACGGGGTGTTGAAAAAGTTTTTAGGAACACACCTTGTACGATAGTTACAAGTTGTGTAGTAGTGATCTGTGTACCCGGTTGTGTCACTAACAACAAAGGTCTGGGAAGCTGATGTAGAACAAGTCATGTTTGGTAAGAACATGTTGTGTATCCATGTTCTAGGTACCCGGTCGTGTCACGAACAACACAAGTCAGTGTTATCTCTCTTATAGACACAGTGTTTTTTTAGAACACATCATTTAAAGGTCCGTCATTTAGTCGATCGTGTAACTAACAACATGGGTCGCCGAAACCTTGTATAGTAAACGCCGTGTCTTTAGTGAACAAACTGTGTAGTCTAGGGTAATGTGTACCATTTTAGTTTGCTTTATAAAGAGACTTGTTCAAGGGAATGGAGTTAAAGTACACTTTGTGTAGTCTGAGGTGTTACATGACCAGCTATGGCTGAAGTACATGCCCATGTATCTGACGTAAGAGGACACACCGTGTAATCATGTTTTGTAGAACATTTTTGTTAATTTCTCCTATTCCCATTTTGTGCTCCGGTGTTCTATGTACTTGATAATCCTGTTCTATGGTGTGATTTTGACCTTTCAGAACTATGCCTCCAAGACATCCTCGAGTTGTTCGTCAGTTTCCAGACGGTGATCAGACACCGGATATGGCCAATTATGAACCTCCTACAGATCCTCCTGCTATTCCAGACTTTACACCAATAGTTCTACCTGTTGAAGGCACTGATGCACAGTTTAGGAATAAATTTTTTGAGGATGATGCATACCTTTTAGGGAGCGTCGTCTCCTACACCGTTGATGGATGATTTGACGTGGGTTTTCCAGCAGCAGAATCCTTTTCCATTCTTAGGGGATGGAGGACCCTGGATATAGAGTCTTTTCTAGAGGCCATGTTGACAATCATCGAACATCTGGAGATACCTCCAAAGAAAATGATAAACCTTGTGACTTATATGACAACCAAGAGGTGGTGGGATGTGATCTCACACTCAGGTCCCCAGCAGAGTATGACATGGGATGAGTTTCGGAACATCATCTATGATTACTTTTATCCATATACCTTGAGGGCTGACCGAGCCCGAGAGTTTATGATTCTCGAGAAGGGTACTCTTTCTGTCATGGAGTACTTGTATCACTTTATCGAGATGCAACACTTCAGACCGATTCCAGCAGGTGATGATTTGTTCCTTGCAAATAAGTATGAGGATGGTATCATGTATGAGATCCATTCCCAAGTGAATATCTTAAGGTTGACTTCTATATCATCTATTGTCAACTAGACGCTGATTAGTGAGCGCAATCTGAGGGATTCTGGAGCAGTGAGACAGGGCAGTTCGACATCCAGAGTCAGTGTTCCTCAAAATGATAGCAGGAAACGCCATAGGGAGTCTACTCGAGGATATTATGGTAGGCTGAATATATCTACAGGAAGTCATGTTTTATGCTACCAGTGTGTTTGAAGTGTACATACTAGGCCTTAGTGCTAGAGAGACCCGATGGAGTGCTGATCTTGAGGCATGATTGCCCATCTTCAGCGTTTCTGTCTGATCTTCTCTCTTACAGCTAGTGGTAGGGGTTCTTCTATGACCCCACATGCAGGAGATGTATTGCCAGTTTCTAACCAGTCTGGAAAATGGAGTTCTTCTGGTCGTTCGTGCCGAGGTGGAGGTCGTGGCCATGGTGGTCAGTCACTGAGTTACCAGCGACATCCGAGTGGATCAACTCAAAGTGGTCAGCCATGGGAACAGGGCCGCAGTACAGTCCAGACATTCCCTGTGGAGAAGACCTATCAGGGGCAGGATCCCGACCCATCTATAGTTCGAGGTATGATCATAGTAGCCTCAGTCTTATATTCATCCCTTTTTGATACTAGTGCTTGACATAGCTTTATTTCTATTACTGTTATAGAGAGCCTTGGACTCTGTATATTTTCGTCTGCTGACATGTTGAAACTTGATACACCGTTGGGGATGATGACATGTAGAGTATGTTAGTGCAGAGAGTGTCCTCTTGAGGTTTCAGGGTGTCACTTCTTATGGGCCCTCTTTTTCCAAGAGATTACAGGATATGATGTCATTCTTAGTATGGACTGCTTAGTTCCCTTCCAAGTAGTCATCGATTACTATCACCGCAGGGTGTGTTTCGTATCACCAGAGGAAGTATCCTTTCTTTGTAGAGCTGAGTGATATGTCCAGGTGGGTAGAGCTAGACTAGAGCATTATGGGATAAGAGGAGTTATAGCCCAGATTTCCAGTATTTATCTGGATGACCAGGGGACATCACAGTTAGCCTTTCCTCCTGTGGTGGATCATTTCAAGGATGTCTTTCTAGAGGACATTTCAATTTTACCTTCATAGCATGAGGTAGACTTATCGATTGAGCTCGTTCTAGGAGTGGCACCGATGTCTATTCCTCCGTATAGAATGGCTACACATATGTTTCAAGAGCTCAAGAAGTAGTTGTAGGAGTTTCAGGAAAATGGTTTCATCCGACCCAGTTCTTCTCTTTGGGGTTCGTTTGTCCTGTTTGTGAAGAAGGCAGATGGAACCCTTAGGCATTGCGTGGATTATCAGAAGATGAACCCGTTGATGGTCAAGAACATATATCCCTTTACAATGATAGATGAACTCTTTGTCCAGCTTCGAGGAGCTCAAGTGTTCTCATAGATCGAATTGAGGTCCGGTTATCATTTGTTGCACGTTAGGCCATCAGATATACCTCTTACAGCTTTCAGAAGTAGGTATGGTCTATACGAGTATACAGTCATTCCATTCAGTCTCACAAATGTGCTAACAGTTTTTATGGCACTTATGTACCATGTGTTCCATCCATACCTGGAATTTTTTGTGGTGGTCTTTGTGGACGATATCTTGGTGCACTCTCACACTCGACACGAACATGCTACCCATCAAGATATTGTTCTGAGTACACTGAGAGAGCATAAGTTATATGTTATGCTCTCGAAATGCTACTTTTTGATGGATCAGATTCACTTCTTAGGTCACGTAATCTCAGAGACAGAAGTATCTGTAGTCCTAGAGAATGTGAGAGAAGTTGTTTCTTGGGAGAATACAAAGAATGTCTTTGAGGTGTGGAGTTTTCTAGGGATGGATGGATTCTACAGGCATTAATTGTAAGAATTTTCACACGTTGCAGAACTGCTGACAGGTCTGACAAAGAAGGCGGCGAAGTTTTTATGATCAAATTCTTGTAAGATAGCCTTTAAAAAGCTGAAAGGGAGGTTGACATCCGCATCGATACTAGTTTTTCTAGAGATGGGAAGGATTTCTATAGTCAATTGTGATGCTTCAGGTGTCTGGTTTGTAGCTGTTCATATGAAGGGAGATGGATTCGTTTCTTACGGGTCTCGGCAGCTAAGGGCCCACAAGAGGAAGTACCCGACACACGATCTGGAGTTGGCTGCTGTTGTTCTGGCCTTACGCTGTTGGCGACACTATCTTCTGGGAGATCACATTTTGGTGTTTACCGACCATAAGAGTCTCATGTATATCTTCACTCAACCTGATCTGAATTTGAGACAGCGCAGGTGGGTCGAGTATCATCATTCCTTCAACTTTGAACTTTCATATACACCGAGAAAGGGAAACGCAGTGGCTGATGTGTTGAGTAGGAGAACTCAAATTTAGGTAGTTTAGGAGGCCAGTAGTGAGTGGCAGCTTATGGCTCGGTTCTCTCATATGCACTTGGAGGTGCACGACAGACATGGATAGACTTTTCTATCTTCTGTAGATGTTACCTCTACCCTTCTCGATCGGGTACGAATGAGGCAGCTATCAGAATTAGAAGGCCTAGTCTTATGAGAGTGTGTTTCAGGATAGGACCCTCTTCTTAGATGGATAGTGGGATAGGTTGAGATCATGCGTTTCTAGGGACACGTATGGGTTCCAGCAGACATATGCGAGGAGATGATGCAGGACATTCATTCTTCAGTTTGGGAAGCTCATCCTGAAATCACCAAGATGTATCATGAACTACACAACATGTATTGGTGGCTAGGTGTGAAGAGAGATGTTGCTGGGTTCATCATGAGATGTTCTAATTAATAGTAGGTGAAATTGGAGCATCATCAACCATTGGGGCCTTTACAGCAATTACCCATTCCTGAGGGGAAGTGGAACGATGACGCGATGAACTTCATGACTAGGTTACTGAGTTCACCTCGAGGGAGTGATGCTGTTTGGGTTGTCGTCGACCAGCTTACGTAGGTTGACCACTTCTTGAGGATCAAGGAGACCTTCAGTGTTGATGATCTAGGGAATTTGTACATTAGAGAGATTTCACTTATACATGGAGTTCCGGACTCCATTATTTCAGACAGGGATACACATTTTACTTCTCGGTTCTGGCAGGGGCTTAAGAAGGCCTTGGGTACACATGTACTTTTGAGTACAACATACCATCCCCAAACAGATGGCCAGTATCAGCGTATGATTTAGGTGCTTGAGTATATTATCCAAGCTTTCATTATAGACATTGGCGGTTCATGGGGGAATCATATTCTTCTTGTGGAGTTGGCCTATAACAATAGTTTTCATGTGACTATTTAGATGGCACATTATGAGGATTTGTACAATAGGCCATGCTGATTACCTTTATGCTGGTTAGAGGTAGGAGAGGCAACATTGCTGGGACCTCGTCTTCTTTAGGAGACCTTAGAGCAGAAAGAGTTGATTCGGAAGAGGATGGCTACAACACAGTCTCGACAGAAGTATTAGGCTGATCAGCAGAGACGACCTCTGGAGTTCAAGTTCGGGGATCATATTTTCCTGCGTGTCGCACCGAGATTGGGACACAAGAGGATTCAGTGACAGGGAAAGATTTCACCACAGTACGACAGACTGTTTGAGATACTGGAATGATTTGGGCCGGTTTCCTATTAGTTGTAGTTACCTTAGAGGTACCAGGATATGCATGTTAGCTTCCACGTTTCTCACCTCTGACATTACTTTTCAGACCTGTATCATGTCTTTCAACCCAAGGTGGTTGAGCATTGTTGACTCTCCTTTTCGTCACATTTTCTGAAATAATGGAAAGAGAAATTACTTAGAACAAATTGATTCAACCTTTGAAGAAAACATCAAAAATTGACAAAGGCATGAACATGGAATAAAATAACACATTTGTCGTGCAAGTTATATCACTGTCGTGCACGTCCACTTGCGCGACGCCTAGTGGTCGCGCAGGTGACTTGCACGACCTATGTGATAACCTCATGGGGTTATCTCCTTCCTATAAATAGACTCTGGGGCCCCCCATTTATATAGTATTTTTTTCCAGAAACTCATATTTTAGCTCCCGGCTCCCTAGTCTCTTCTCAAAGCATCTGAAACAGTTCTAAGGTAATTTCATACCTAGAACGGAAGATCTAAAGAGGGGGAGGAAGTCCTAAGTGTTGAAACTCATCAACAATTGCACGCATGAGTGGTCATCCCTTAAGGTAAAAGGCCACACTTGCGCGCCGCCTTACTCCTTCAATAGAACTTGCATGCCCCTCTTCTGGAAGAACCTCAAGGAGATTCTAAAGGCTTTAACCAAGAGTCGCTCAAGTATTACCCTTCTAGTTAACCATCACGCAAGTACCCATGTGTCAAGCAGGTATACCTGCACGACCAGGACTTGAGCGCCCACGCAGTACCTTCGTGCCTGCCAGGACTTGCGCGCCCCTGCCTTTTTGGGTGCCCTTCTTACCCATTTCACCTCTCTTAAGCAATTCCACCTCTCCTATTCAAGATTCAATCTTCAAGACACTCTTCAAAGACATTTATGACATGATTTCTTGATTTGGATTCCTTATCTAAAAATAACTATGTGGAATATCTCTCAAAACCCAGTGATTTAAAAATCATTATGTCACTAAAAAATTTGAGATTTCATTCATTCAACCTCATCCTTTAAGATGAGAGAAAACCTTAACCTGGGCCTCCTTTTCAAGAATAAGCCACAGTCGTAATTCTCAAATCTGGGCATCCTCCTTAGGAGTAAGCCCCAACCATAATTCTCTTAACCTGGGCCTCCTTTTTAGGAGTATGCCCCAGACTCAAATATGGGCATCCTCTTCAGGAGTAATCCCCTAGTACCTTAATTTTTCAAATATCTTAACCTGGGCCTCCATTTCAGGAGTAAGCCCCAGTCTTAATTTCTCTTAACCAGTCCTAATTTACCTTTGATCTGGGATTCTATTTCAAGAGTAAATCCCAATTATAAGTCCTCTCCTAATTTGGGCCTCCTTTTCAGGAGTGAGCCCAAAATTAGAGTATTCAAAATCTCCATGAATCACATATACCTTTATGGACCATGTTCCTGGATTTATTTCATAAAGTTAATCCTAACCTTCATTTATCTGGGCAGTCATACATACATAAGACCCACATTATTTCCTATGATTGCATCTTTCATGGCACAATTGCCAAAAAAAATTTACCAATACCTCTTTTTTCTCACACCAAGCATGAGTCACGTGAGATTAGAGTGTAAAAGTAATTGTGAAATCCTTCTTTGAGCCATCAATCATAAACATCATACTCCCTTACTCGAGCTATGTGGGTTCTTATTCCTTTTATAAACAAAGGATACGTTGGTATCCCATATGCGGGTTCAATCTCAACACTGAAATACATCATGTCCTTCTGAATGACAATAAACATCAAGTTCCCCACTAAGTGGCTTTAAAACCTATATGGTCATCATAATGACCAAGATATTTTATGTATCAAAGGATACCATTGACTAAGAATCTCTAAAAAATAAAGATGATTCTTTATCAGTGAAGAAAACCAAATATATGTAAAAGATTCTCTAAATTTACTACATATCGATCATTGATTGACAGATCTAAAGGAAAAATCATTTTATATTTGGTAATGTAATATGAATAAACGATCATAACTTAAATCTATAAAGAGAGTCCCTGAGTAGACAATAATTCCCCTATAAAAGGTGTGATGAGTCCGACCTCCCATCCTCTCGACCAATGAAAATTCCTAAGCCTCATCCGTCCATAAACTAATGAGCATCTACCTTTGGAAAGTAGGTCCGAATGGATGTGGAATCATTGGTTGTTTTCGGTTTTACAAACAAACCCATTAAAACCCGATAGGAATTTTTGAACCTCTAATCAATGGAGTTCATCCTCGAAATCTGAGGGAAACAAAAAATGGTGAACCCAACGTGAATCCTTAACCAAGTTAAAATGATGTTTTACCTATTTGTTAGGCCCCTGTTTAAATCTCAATAAAAGGGACAACAACAAAAATCATTGATATATGTTCTCATTCAAAAGAAGTAGTGGCTGAATTTATGTTCATTACATCTATTATATCAAATAGGCACTATTTTTCAAGATCTTCTGCATTTCTAGAATGGCTGCTCTCAAGTTTACATCTATGAATACTGCTGCTGCAAATGCCACTACTACTACTCCTGCTGGATCATCGTCCGCTATAAGGACGTTATCACCTACTCAGCATCTTCAACGCTGGGTATCAAACGTGTAGGTTAAAGAGTATCGTCAACATGGTACCATCCCAACTCTGGAGGCTGCCCGACAAGCCCTCGAAGTAAACAACTTACATCGGTCGTCTGGACAACGACGACTAGTGATCAAGAAGCAGGCGGTGCTGACTACCGTATCCAGTTGTTTCGGGACGTTATCCCCGGAACACAATATCCATTCGCTCCCTTATTCTGGGGAGGTGAATGAGCAGGTCCCTCAGGGCATTATTTCATGGAAACAGGAGTCCTTCCTGAGGGCTCCCACCAACAATCACCGCCATACTCGTGCAACAGTACGCCCTCAACATGATGAGGGTACCAACTGCAGGCATTCACCTTAGGTTCTTTGAACCTGAGTAGGCAAGACGAATCATCAGAGGCGAAGTACGGTTAACAGTGAGCATGTTCTCATCTCTACCATCTCCGGATAAGTCCACCAACCTAACTTGGTGGAAAGCAGCACGCATGCACACACACCTGCCTGTTTTAATTCTGATGACCAGCAGACTCATCTGGCAGCATCACACCAATCCCGCCAGGCCATTCCGGCAGAGTACTATAGGCAGGAACATACACCAGTTTATACATCATCAGCTAGTCAGCAGGCTCGTCTGACTAAATATGATGGATCTTGTCAACTACGTTCAGCAAAGTGTAATCAGCTAGAACATACACCTGCTAGTACTAATCAAGCCTACCAAGAGTCTCAGATGTTAGAATTCGGAGAAGTTATTCAGAAAGCCCCGACAAAAAATAGGAGGCAGACTCAACTCTCTGCCCCCACACTTTAGTATTGTCAGGATTCACTGATAGGAAAAGGAGGACAGGAGTAGGCACATACACCTACTCCAAGCCTGGAATGGGCGTATATTCCCGTTCCGGCAGCTGATGTCACCAAGCATATTCTATCAATGCTGAATGTGCAGAAGCAAATCCCTACTCATATTCTAGATTCCTACCATGATATTATAACAAATTCAGTGGTATCTTAGGGAAAGACACATAAATCTATCCCTACCCGTGGAGTGACACATCAAAAATTCACTCCGGAACAAACACACACATCTGTTCCAGTACAAGAGGGTTGTGGGGCATACTCCCCCGTATCATACGGACAACCAAGTCAGGCACATACACCTGATTTTAGTGGAGATCATCAGCCTAACATGGCCATATTTCCCGATCAGGCATATACACCTGCTCAGAGCGACCACTTTCGTCATCAAGTGGTTTCCAATGCGAGTAAGAAGGAATCTAAGAAAAAGTCATGCCTAGCACAGTCATGAGATCAAGATCCAATATGTAACAAAGCCTTGCTCAATGCTAGAGTTCTTGATGCCCCCAAATAGTTATCTGTTGAAATTCAAGATTCCACTCCCTCATTTCCCAATAGTGGGAACATTAATTTTGAATGTCTTCAACAGAAAATTCCTCATGATGACTTGCTTCATGAAAATTCGGTCGATCTCAATGTTTTATCTTTAGATGAGAGCCAGAGGAACCCTCTGTGTGGTCAGAATACCAAGCAGCAAGATATCACAACTTTTGTTGTAACCCATTATGGTGGTCCTCCCCAGGATGATGAATTTCGCTGTGAAAGTCCTCTCCATAGTAGTGTTGCACATTTCCCGGAAAATGCTCCAGTGGACAATGTAGTGCCGAGAAATCTCTCTTATCTTGAGGCACTTGCAAATGCGAAACCAGTCATGTCTAATGCTTCATCTCTAGCAGGTGAAATACTTTCTCAATCAGAAGATATCCCATGGTGTAGTTTATTCTCCGAACCACCCCTAAGTCATGAATATTTTAGTTTTATCACTGATTTATCTACCAATCCTCTTGAATCCAATGAAGCAACAAGGAAAAACCAACTCTGGTCAAATCAGGTAGATGAATATTCATCAAATGATAAAGAGGAAATGCTGAACATGAGAAAAAAACTTGAGAAAGGTGAAGTGCTAGTCATGTTTTGGCCTCTGGATGACTCTCAGTATGACATTCCAGAAATGTTGACGGATGATGAAATTCATGATATTCGTCTCAACATATAAAAAACTCTTTGTTAGTTTAAAAATAAAGAATTATCTTATGATGAATATCAAAATCATCTTAAGATAATAGTAGGGTTACAACGTCAGATTGAATTGGCGCCTCTCTCAGTATCTCAATATCTGAAGGCTGAAAAGCAGTAGAGAGCCCTTCAACATTCATGCTCTGGAGCATTAAGAAGATTGCGTCAGTTAATTGCCAATGTCCCATCTAGTATTCATGTCAGAGGATGGGGTGTTCATGGAGCACTGCATTTCACGGTGCTCCCCAGTCAGTAAAGCCCGCCGAAAATGGTATAATGCAATGTTATTTCCCATGGTCGTCCATAGTCAATGGGCTTTGTTTGTAATCAAAATCATTCCCAAGAATAGGATTCAACTAGTTCCTCTCAAAATCAAGAATACAGAGAACAAGTTGTTGAATTACTCTTGCATCAAGCAAAAGAGTATATTGAACATGCCTCTCGTTTAAAGCAAGCTCGTCCCCAAGTGACAGAAGGGTCAGAAATCATCCAATGTTATTTTGAACCAGGTGATAAAAGTGGATACAGGTTAATGCATCCACCTAATTTCCAGACTATGGTTCACAAGATCGGGAGAGCTTTTAAGAAGGTCTCAGACATAGCATGTCAAGAACCACCCCAGCTCACCAGACTGGGGACTCTTTTAAACCAACCCTCGAAATCAACAAATAAGATTTGAGAAGTTGAGAAGGAACAGCCCCAATCCACTGGACAAGGGACTTTTTCAAATCATAAATCCCCTCCTCAGAGAAAGTCAGTTTTTTCTCGATTGGGGAAGAAGCCTCAAGATGAACGAAGAGCCAAATTATCAGGATATTCCCTCCAAATTATGGTTCGTCAAGAAGTTCCTAAGGGATCAAATCAAAAAAAGGAAATGTCTCTTGAATGATTTGGAAGAATACAATATCACAGAAATGCTGATAGAGGGGATGCGATGATTTATGCATCAATTAATGTCATCAATGTCGTTGTTGCTGTTCCACCAGATGAGGCTCACTCAGGGGACTCAGATTAAGAGGTTCGTGCTCAAGAATATGTACGCACTAACACAAATGAAGAAGGTGTGCGTACACGAAGTCAAAATATTACTCATAACCTAGGTAATCCTTCAAGTAACCCACTTCCCCCTCTCTGAAAAGGATCCAACAAAGGGAAGGGAAAGAACCAGGTTACATATCATTCCTCTAGAGAAGGTCAATCTCTCACACTAGAGAAAAGTTTTTCACAACAAGAGGAAGAAATGAAGGAATTAAGAAGGTTGAATGCATAACTACTTAAGAGTAGTCTTCTTCTTTATCATGCTGGAGTCAGTCAGCCAAAGGAATTTGTTGCAGCTACTGAGATGGATCATGAATATCTTCCTCTATCAGTACACCCTCACACGTCTAATCCTACGGGTCAAGTGCAACAAAAGTTGGTAGTGCTACCATTAGTTGTAGCAGCAATCGCCAAATCTGTCCACGATCCAGTCAATGCACCTACCCAATTCCATGTTCAACCGTATGTTTCTCAAAAGTTAATAACTACTATTGAGTCATTAACAGCTCGGTTAGAAACTATGGAAGGTAAAAGTGCACAAGTTCAACCACAAAATAATGTTTACCATGAATGGGTAGATTCAATATCACCTCCATCCAGTTTTGGGAACCCTGTATTCCCTATATGTAATGGATCAGGCGATCCTGAATAGTATTTGATGCATTACGTGTCTTGTTGCGATCCTATGATGGGAACACCGGAGAAGCAAGAAGCAGTGAAACTCAGATGCTTCGTGCGATTCATTGAAGGACCAGCTTTTGTCTGGTACACAAGCTTGCAATCCCGGTCAATTACTGGATGAGAGGATCTTCGCCAAAAATTCCTCCTTCAGTTCAGCTCAACTTTGCCAAAGACAACAGTTATCAATCTTACAAACTATAAGAAAAGGGATAATGAAAGGGTCTCTGATTTCATTGCTCGTTTGAAGGGATTGACATATTCCTTGAGTTTAGCACTCCCTCAAGAAGAATTGTTGCCAATCTGTGTGGAAAATCTGCATGATTAATTACACACGCCGTTAATCCCTGTGAAATACACACGAGGGTTTCGAGACCTTACTTTAATTGCTCAGCAGATTGACGATTCCCATATACAGGCTAAGGCTAAATCTCATGTAATTCCATCAGCTTCAGGAAGGAGAATGGGTAAAGCAGAAACTGCTACAGTTATGATTAAACAAGCACCTATACCTATTTCGACCTCAAAACATTCATCTTCTCAAAGGGATCCACCTTATGAGCACCAACACAAAATTTCGTTTCGTCCAGACGATCAAAGAGATCAAAAAAGAAAACAATTTGAGGATCTGAAGAGAAAAACATACTCTTTCTAAAATTAACAAGTTCTTTGTTATTTCATTTTGGCTCTGGAAAACAATTTGGTTCAATTGCCAATGCCCAAGAGGCCAAACAAGAAAGGAGATGAAGACCGTCCCAATTATTTCCCTTTTCATCAAATGTTGGGGTATCCCATCTAGGAGTGTTTTGTCTTCAAAGACCTCTTGCAAAAGATGGTCAACTCGGGACAAGTCAAACTGAAAGGTTCTTCAGCTCAGGTAGCATGTGTTACTTCTACAGTTCCAGAGGAGAAAGGTGAATGTAAAGAAGTCAAAAGAAAAAATACAGAGAATTATGATGATTGAATGGTCAAAAACACAATAAAATGAACTCATGCTATTTTGGGAGAACAATTAAAGAAACCAATTGTGTCTTCTGACATGAATGTTGCGACAAAACCCTCTTCTTTAGAGGGAAAGTCCTCAATGAAACAGCATGATTCAACGAAAGAAAAAAAACGAAGAAGGTGAGTATATGTTAAATCCTATGTTGTCTTTGACTTTGGTAGACTTCATTCCATCTACTTCAAAGCCACGGGCACCACCCCAACAAACGGCACCACCTAAACAGGCTAATCAGGCAGAGTCTTCATCAGACGAAGAGTTAATCTTTGGTTCTGTTAATATGATTCAATTAACAGATTCATATGCCAGTCGTAGTTTCAATTTCAATGAGCCTGAATTCCCTGTATCAAATAGAGGAATCATAGGAGGTTCCAGGGTCTCAGGATACAGGGGAAGGCGTGGATCTTTTAGAAGCCACTATTCCAATTCTACCCCTGCTAGAACTGTGTACGCAACATAAACTTGTGGTAGATCCCTTTAGCGAGCTCAGCAAGAACAAGCAATTTCTTCTACCAATAGCAAATTCAGCCCTGGAATAGTTATTTTGGAAGACCGGTTGATGGTTCTATCTTCTTCCTCTCAGCATGTATATGGATATAATTGGTCTAATCTTCCAAAACCAAGAATAATGCAAACTCATATCCCGATACAAGATGCATCAACTTCCAAAGCATCTGCTTCCAAGGTACCTGTTAAACCACATATTCCTATTGGGAAACGCAGACCTCTAGATCAATAGTATGATATATTGAAATAATTGGTCCTTGTACCAGCCATGTTATCAATTCTGGATGCTCTGAATCTATCAAAAGATCTTCAGGAAGCACTCATCGAGGCTTTGTCATGTCCTCGGGAGTTTGAAACTGAAATTGCGGCAGCTAAAGTCTATCAGATAGATAATAATCCTACATAATTCAATGTAATAATATATTTTACTGATAAAGATGATGATGATGTTGTGCATGGACATATTAGACAATTTTACTAGTCTAGCATGGTCAATGGTGTAGAAGTCTGAAGAACATTCATTGAAAATGGTTCAGGAGTCAACCTCATGCCCATTCGTACACTTCCTCGATTGGGCCTCAAATAATCAGATTTATCTCCTTCTACCATGATGTTACAAGGATATGTTAAAAATGAACAAGAACCACTGGGAAAAGTTACCCTCCGAACATAGTTTGGAGATCTTGTATCCAATTCAGATTTCATGGTTGTTGATCAAGACCCAGCATTCAACATCTTTCTTGGAAGACCCTGGCAACATCAACATGCGGTTATCCCTTCATCATACCATCAATGTCTCAAATATTGTTTAGATGTTCAATTTGGGACATTGTATGGTTATAAGGCCTCGTTCAAGATACGTGAGTCTCAATACATTGAGGCAGAATTCTATCACATGAAGGGAAGGGGGAAATCCACAACAAAAGAGATTACCATAGTTAATGCTCTACATGGTTTGGAGAAAATTCTGGTAAATCCATTTACACATGTGAGTACAGATTATGTGTTGCCTATTAGTAAAATTGACAAGATAGACCTAAATCAAAATACTATTATAGAAAGATCCATAATGTCAATTACGAAAATCGAGCCAGACAACATGAGAGAAATTGGTAATATACCAAGCAGTGATGAAAGTACAAATGGTGACATCTTCATTTCATCTGCTGAAATAAAACAAGTCTATGCCTCTCCAATTAGGCCAGAATAAGTTATAGAATCATCGGAGGTGAACAATGATGTTGATTCTCAATCCATCATCTCCTCTTTATTACCCAAAGAAGAACCTTCATCATCAATCGGGTCAGAAATGGAAGCTTCTTCTTCAAGATATACCAAATTTGACATCTTTTCAGATCATGAAAATTCTAATTTATCATCTACTATGCAAGTAGAAATGGATGAAATAATACATGATGAATAAGTAAAGGAAAATCTCAGAGATTCTCCTCCAGCCTTTGAACATGGTATCTCTACCTCTGTGGATGAACTCAGAGAAATAAATCTGGGTACAAAAGAAGATCCACGCCCCACTTTAATAATTGTGGCCATGACTCTTGAAGAGAAAGAGATGTATATTTCTATTCTAAAGAAAAATAGAAATATATTTTCCTGGAACTATACAAAAATTCCTAGGCTTGATCCTGATGTTTCTACTCATCATTTGGGTTTACCAGAAGAACATCGAGGATTTAAGCAAGCCGCGAGAAGAACACACCCAACTTATGCTTCCAAAATTGAAGCTGAAGTGGATAAGATTATCAAATATAACTTTGTTAGAGAAGTTCAATATCCCAAATGGTTGGATAATATTGTCCTAGTAAAGAATAAGAACAGACAAATTAGAGTTCGTATCGATTTCAGATATCTTAATTGGCATTGTCCTAAGGATGATTTCCTAGTTCCGATTACAGAACTTTTAATTGATGCAACAACTGTATATGATGAAATTTCCTTCATGGATGGATATTATGAATATAATCAGATCTGAATGGCCCTATAAGATAAGGAATCTATAGCCTTCAGAGCCCCTCATGGTGTTTTTTTCTACCAGGTAATTCCCTTTGGCTTAAAGAATGCAGGTGCAACTTATCAGCGTGCCAAGAATCGTATCTTCAAACCCTTCTTAGAGAAGTTTGTTGAATGCTATGTAGACGAATTGGTAGTTAAATAAAAACAATGTTCTAATCACTTGGCTGATTTAGAAGTCATATTCTGCAAGCTTTGACAACATAATTTGAAGACAAACCCCATAAAATGTGCTTTTGGGGTAACATCAAGAAAATATCTCAGCTTTGTTGCACGCCATCATGGTATTGATGTCGATCTTGATAATACCAAGTCAATCCTTGGTATTTCACCTCCTCAAAATTTGAATGAATTAAGAGGACATCAAGGAAACCTATCCTATATTTGGCATTTATCGCCAATTTAGCAGGAAAATGTTTACCCTTCACCAAATTGATTAAGAAGGGAGTCACATACCAGTGGACTGAAGAATTTCAAGAATCATTAGATACTCTAAAAAAATACCTCTTTAGTCCACCTATACTCATACCACCTATTGAAGTAAGACCACTTATCCTCTACGTGATAGTTCTAGAGCGATCATTGGGTGCCTTTCTTGATCAAAATAATGATTCTGGGAATGAAAACAGCCTCTAATATCTCAGTCGAACCATCCTTGAAGTAGAAACCCTATATTCAAGTATTGAGAAGTGCTACCTGGCATTAATCTATGAAGTTCAGAAGATGAGACACTACCTGCAACATCATGAGGTCCAATGGGTATCTCTCAATATCCTGCTCAAATTTATCCTTAGTCATCCAATGCTTACAGGACGTCTGGCAAGGTGGGCAGTTATTTTGCAGCAATTCGACATTCAGTATGTGTCTCAAAAGGCGATAGAGGGCCAAGCTCTGGCTGATTTTCTGGCTGAACACCCTTTTGTGGAAGACACATCTTTAGATATTGAACTCCTTGATGAGGAAGTCTTCTCTATTCCATAATGTCCTTAGGCATGGGAAATGTATTTTTATGGTGCTTCCAGAAGTCCAATAGGGAGGAAAATGGAAAATACTAAATTCAACAAAGTTGGCTTAGGAATTGTGCTAATTTCTCCAGAAAAGGCATTGTTACCTTATTCCTTCTTATTGTAGGAAGGTGGTACTAATAATGAAGCAGAATACCGAGATCTCATCGTAGTATTGGAATTAACACTTCAAGCACAAGTGAATCACTTAAAGGTGAAAGGTGATTTAGACCTGGTAATCAAACAAGTCAATGGGGATTATGCCATCAGAAAAGAAGAACTAATCCCTTTGTTTGATTACGTCATGGAGTTAATGGTGGAATTACCATTGGAGCCAACATTTTCTTATGTACCAAGATCACAAAACGCTCAAGCTGATGCACTGGATAATGTAGCCACAACTCTAGCGGATCCAAATTAGGACGAGACAACCATCAGTATTTCCCAACGTCGTACAATTTTACCTTATGTTCGAATCAGAACAGAAGAAATTAATAAAATAAGTACCATTCCTAAACTGTATTTTCATACTACAGGATGGATGTCACCTATCAGGGAATACCTTCAAAAATTGAACACTTCCACCTAATAGAGCTGAGAAAAAACAAATCCAGTGACGTGTGGTCAAATTTACTCTTTATGATAGCCAGGGTCACCTAGAGAAAATTCTCTACAAATGTGGTTTTGATGGAGTTCTCATCAGATACCTTAATGGTGAAGAGACAATGGTTGTCATTAAAGAAGTGCATGTCGGAGTCTAAGGTGCCCACCAGCCTGGACATATACTGTCTGATCAGATTCGAAGGCTTGGATACTTTTGGCCTTCAATAATACGAGATTGTGTTGATTTCACAATGAAGTATCATTCATACCAAGTACATGGAAACATCATTTATCAACCTCCATAGTTTCTTTATACAGCTAAATACTCATGGCCATTTTCTACATGGGGAATGGATGTGGTGGGACCTCACCCTTCAGCTACGACCAAGAAGTTTAAGTACATTCTTACTACTACTAACTTCATTTCCAAATTGGAAGAGGCAATACCTCTCAAGGAATTCAGTTCTAAATGCGTGGTTAGCTTCATCAAGTCTAACATCATTACCAGATCTGGTGTCCCTCATACCAAATTGATGGACAATGGCACCAACCTCTGTTCATCCGAGGTGAATAAGTTGTATCAAAAATACAACATCAATTCCAACCATTCATCTCGGTATCATGCAGCGGCCAACAACCAGATAGAATTCTTTAACAAGACTCTTTCAAATATAATGAAAAAGATGGTGGATAAAGATAAGAGGTCATGTGCTGATAAAATCGTTCATGCTTTATGGGCTTATCGGGCTACCACACGCACTGCAACTTAGTCAACTCCATATTCATGGGTATATGGAACCGAAGCCATCTTGCCTATTGAAGTGAAATTACCCTTGCTCAGAGTTTCCTTTTTTGATCAAACGTCTATAAATGAACAATCTCAAAAGCGATTGAATTAACAGGAATGGTTAGATGAGAAAAGATTATGCACTTTTCACCACTTGGAAGTCCATTAGAATCGAATAGCACGAGCTTTTAACAAAAAAGTTCATATTTGTTCATTCACTCAGGGAGAATTGGTATTAGTTCTCAGAACTCTAATGATACCAGGAAAGAAACCTCCCAATCTTGAGCCAAAATGGGATAAACCTTATTCAATACATAGGGCCTACTCCAATGGAGCTTATTCATTAATCTCGATGGATGGAGAACTCATCACTACTCCAACCAATGCCAGATTTTTGAAGAAGTATTTTGTTCAAACACAAAACCTCTTTCATCCTTGATATATGACGTTAAACTATATAGCAACTGTCCATACATATGACCTTAAACTATTTGTATTAATTTCGTCCCACACGACGTTAAAATGTGGAAAAAATCCCAAATGCGTCCAACATGACGTTAAATGGTGTACTCTTTTTTCATCACTACATGAAATTAAACTACAAAGTCCCTCTTTCTTCTTTGTAATACAACATTAAACTATACAGCAATGTTCCATACATATGACCTTAAACTATTTGTATTACTTTTGTTCCACATGACGTTAAGCTGTGAAAAAGTTCCCTAAATGGTCCAGTATGACCTTAAATTACAACTAGGTCATGCATGACCTTAAACTACATCAATGGTCCAGTATGACCATAAACAACATCATCAACGGTCCATGCATATGACCCTAAACTATTTGAGAGTCTCTTACGTCCAGCAAGATGTTAAACTGTGAAGTCCTTACTACATGACGCTAAACTGCATGGGAGTCCCTTATGTTCAGCAAGACGTTAAACTGTTATTTCATAACTATATGATGCTAAACTGTATAGAAGTCCTTTACGTCCAAAAATACGTTAAACTGCATAATCATCAAAGGTCTTTAATGACCTTAAACTACACTTTTGTCTAGCATGACATTAAACTGCACCATCCACAGTCCATGCATAAGACCTTAAATTATTCTCACTTTCGTCCAACATGATGCTAAACTGTGGAAAAAATCCCCAATGCCTCCAACATGACGTTAAACTATATCTTCCCCATCATCCTAACTACATGACACTAAACTGTACAAAAATTCTGTGATACGTCCTACATGACATTAAACTAAACTTTGTCCCTGATACATGACACTAAACTGTGCAGCACCAATAGTCCTAACTACAAGAATTTAAAATGCATAGTCCCTTTATATGTCTTACATGACATTAAACTATGCATCATTAATGTTTTTGTTACCTCTTGTTTCTCACACTGAGTATGAATTACGTGATCTTAGAGAAAACCTCAACCATAATACTCTCTTTGGGTCTCTAACCATGTGTATGTCCCAACAACATCATTTTTAGGATATTTTCTCCAAGAACAACTAGATCATTATTTCATTCTTTAATTGAACTACACGGGATTTGATCCTTGCCTTCTAGGCTGGATATGTAGGCAACCTCCCAAGGTTCAAGCCCAAAACTAATCTCTTCACATCTGTTCATCTCCATCTCATACGATGTTAATTCGTGAAACCACCCTTAGAATCAATATCATTACATTGGTTCACTGTCGTCCTTGCTATATGATGTTAAACTATAAAACACTTTTGTCCAGTATGACAATAAACGACAATATTCTTTGATACCCTCACCTGGGAGGGAACCATTATTTACATTCATTTTTCAATCATGTTTCATTTCAAAGACTACGTGCATACATGGCAACACCCAATCTTTTTATCTTGGGTTAAACCATAATTGTACTAAAGTCCCCGTTCACCCTTCACATGTACGAACCAAATTTTAACGAAGGTTATTTATAGAACTACGTGGGCTTGATTCCCATCCTTATGGGATATGTAGGAATGTTCGAGTGTCCCTCTAATCTAGCCCCAAGTCTTTGGGCCTAACCCCAAATTCCACTTTCAGTTTCTTGGCTAAAAAGTCCCCATGAAAACAAAAACTGGGTATTTCTAACAATGGTCCATGCTCTATGACCCTAAACTATGATCTCTAATCCTTTTGTACAACACGACGTTAAATAGTAATTTGAGAACCACATATGAGATTGATTCCCATTCTTATGGGATACGTAGTGAAGTCCAACATTTCAATTCAGGACCTAGCCACAACATGATTACGGTTAGCAATGATCTGTGTATCTCTATATACATTGAACAATACCCATATTTATGTGTCATAATCCTAACATTAAATATATTCAGATATTCATAAACCCTTTTCATGACATATAGGTCACAAAAATGTCAATATTATGAGAATTCTTATGCTTGACTATGCAGCATGTGCCTATAGACATCCTTGCATAAACAGTCTACATAATAGACGTGTTACCCAAATGATTCTATTATCTGACTATGTATCCAATGCCCTTAGGTGACCCTGCATAATTCATCCCCCTAACGGGTTTGTCGGAAAATGGTAACTTCATTATTTGGAAGAATGCCTCTTTTGCCATTATTTTTCATAAATGACAGAATGTATGGATCCACAAAAAATCCATCCTTAACATATTTGTCCCAAAACCTTTTTCATGATCTGAAAGTATTCAAGTCTATGGTTTATATTCTCCTTCCCTACGTTTGGGTCAGACCTTTGTAGGAGTGATATTCATCTAGTTCTTTGATAATCCTTTATGGAAATATCTTCTCCATATTCAAGTACCTCTTTCAATACAGAAAACTCTATACATTGGAATATTTGAATCTCCATAAACTTTCACTGGCTTTTAACACTAGGGAAGTAAATTTATGAGATTTTTTTTCCTGATTATGAAGCACATGCATATAGGCAGCCTTGCATAAACAGTCTACATAATAGACTTTTTAGGCAAAAGATACTATTTATTTGACTATGCATCCAATTCCCTTTGGTGGCCCTGTATAATTCAACCCCCTAATGAGTTTGTTAAATAATGGTAACTTCATTCTTGGAAACAACTTCTTCTAATACCTTTTAACTATTTTTCATATCATTCCTCAGATTCAAATATTCTTAAGTCATAGCTTACATATTTTCCCTCATACTTGAGTATGGTAATATTTTTTTATATTAATTATCAAGGAATTGAGTCAATTCTAATTCATTCGGTCAAAGATATTTCAACCATAAACATTATCCTTTTTACGTCCGATGTGTATGACTTTAAACTTCCTTAAAAAGACAAAGGAACTCTGAATAAAAGTCAAGTTTCCAGCTCACTAAATATACATTTTGTATGATTTAGGTAATATTGAGAAATTAAAAGGTTCACGTTTTTAGGGTTATTCACATTAATCCAAGTAAAAAATCAAACTATTCATGCTAGTCCCATTGTCTTAGGTAAAATATAAATCATGTAGAAAAAGAGAATTCAGGTACAAATAAGTGAAGGATAAAGTGTTTTTCATTGATGCACAATAGATAGAAGGACATCCACATACTAGAGTCTCTTCTCTTTTTTCAATAATTACAAGGGTCTTTCAACATAATTCCTAATTTGATTTATGGAATCACGAGCTTCATCAGCAACCACATGGAATTCATTCATTCAACTGGATACCATAAGAGATGCAGTGATACCAGCTCTTCTTGGAACAATTGTAAAAGAATGTTCTTGAGTGTGGATTGTGAAAATTTTCTGCTGATAAAATAGTGACTCTGTTTCTGTCCAAGAGACTTGGAAGATGGATACATGGATTTCAGAACGGAGCATTGAATGTAAAGAGCCATTTTGGAGAGAGTACTCTTTTCAGATATTGTTCTAATGCCATGTTTTTCTTCTCTCCACCAACCGGCAGCGGGAAACATTTCAGCCCATGGGTTTGAAATTTTCATATCTGCAAGGAAATAACATGGAGGAAGAATTTGAAAGTTCACGCAATTGTTTTTTCTCTTAATGCACAACATAACCGAAATAGAGGAGAAGAAATTCAGATGCATTTCAGGGATATAGTTCTTTGAATTTGGAACAATTGAATCCTTGCCGATGACCATGCCCATATAGGGACAGGTAGATTCTCTATGGGAAATTAAGATGATATTTCTTCAAGTATTTAGCCAAATCTGGGAGAGTGTTGTCGTAGATATCATAGTAATCATGTCCAAAAATGTTCATCATGTCATCAATGTGCTTGCTAGCCAGTTCATTAGCCATTCTGATTCTCCTAAGAGCCATTGAATCTACACAAAAGTTGAACAAAGTAACTCTTAAATGGGTTTATTTTTTTCATAAAATTTGTGATGGAATTCCGAAAAAGGCTAAGGCATTAAGGCGTGCATTTGTAAACATGGTGCGCAAGTTTTTGTGTGCCATGCTAATTTTTTACGCGCATGTATAAAATGAGCATGTACAAATACCTATAGTGCAGCGTGACAACAAAGAAACATCAGAAAACAAAGCAACCTGCGCGGCTAAGGTGACCTGTGTGGCGAGAGCTCGACGGTTTGAAATCCAGAAATCTGTAATATTTGTACAGATGTGAGGCCCTCTATTTATAGACGTGGCCATAACCCTGCATGTGATACCCCTATGTGCCAGGCCTTGCGCGCCGCCCTCTGCTCCATCAGAACTTGCGCATCGCCTTTCCATTTGTTTTCTTCTTTTCCTCAGAGTCAAATCCACATTTCTTTTGGATCCAACTCTGAGGGGGGACTTTTGTTGATGATTATTCTCATCACATTTTCTAAAAGAATGGAAAGGGAAATGACTTCGAAAAAATTGATTCATCCTTTGAATAAAACATCAAGAATTGAAAAAGTCATGAATAAGTGATCAAAAAACACATGTGCCGCGCAAGTTATATCACTATCATGCAAGTCCACTTGCGCGATTCCTATTGGTCGCACAGGTGACTTGCGCGACCTACGTGATAACTGCCTGAGGTCTTCTCCTGCTTATAGACACTATGGGCCACCCATTTATAGACGATTTTTTTTTTCAGAAACTCATATTTGAGCTCTCGGTGCCCTAGTCTCTTCTCAAAGCTTCCGAAACACTTCTAAGGTAGTTTATTACCTAGAAATGAAGATCTGAAGAGGGGGAGGAAGGCCTAAGTGTTGAAACTCATCAAAAATTTCACGCCTGAGTGGTTAGACCTTAAGGGAAAAGGTCACGCTTGTGCTCTTCCTTACTCCTTCAATAGAACTTGCACGCCCCTCTTCTGGAAGAACCCCAAGCGGATTCTAAAGTCTTTAACCAAGAGTCGCTCAAGTATTAACTTGCTGGTTAACCGTTGCCCAAGTACCCAAGTGTCATATAGGTATACCTGCGCGACCAGGACATGCACGCCCACGCAGTACATGCGCGCCTGCCAGGACTTGCGCGCCCCTTCCTTTTTGGGTTCCCTTCTTGCCCATTTCGCCCCTCTAGACCATTCCACCTCTCATATTCAAGATTAAATCTTCAATACACTCTTAAAATCCATTTATGGCATGATTTATGGATTTGGATTCCTTATCTAAAATGAACTCTGTGGAATATCTCTTGTTGGGAAAAAATCCCTCAAGGTATCATTGAATCATTTTTGAGGTGATTGTGTTTGTTGACGAAGTGGACATCTGAGTTGTGATTGTTGACAAAGAGGATTTCATGGTGGAATGTCAAGTTCAAGAGTTGAGTTCAACGATCCATGTTTGATTCATGAACGTCAATAAAATTAATGGATGATCTGGAGGTGGTACAAAAGAACAGATACAAGGTGGCATCGTTTTCCAGTGTTTGCCAAATTTTTGGGCCTGAAAATTGGCAAATGATGAAAAGTGTTTTTGGCAAAGGGACTTTCGCATCGTGGACTTGGAGTATAGGAAACTTGCGCGCCATATGTTTTTTAAGATCAGAAGATCAAAATATGGCTAAGGAAATAGGCTCGTGCAAGTTTGGGTGTTGGTCGTGCAAGTGTCTAAAAGGAGAGAAGACTTGCATGCTGAGATTGGGTCGCGCAGGTGACTTGAGCGCCGTCGCGCAGGGTAGTCTGATTGCCTATAAATACTGGACCACCCCACCTCATTCTTAACCGGAGTTTAACTCAGAGCTCCCGTCGCGCAGGTGTGGTGGTCGCGCAAGTGGTGTGTGTGGTCGCGCAGGTGGGACTTGCACGCCAGTGGTTGAAGTTGTGCGCCGGTGTTAGAATATGCGTTCCGGTTTGCAGTTTCGCCCCAATAGTGGTTTGGGCGTAAAAGGAAGAGAGTCGCGCAAGTTTGGAGTTGAGGAATCTTGTGTCGCGCAAGTGTCAGTGGAGGACTTGCGCGCCCGTTGTGACTTGCGTGCCGATACTTGCGCGTCGAGGTTGACTTGCGCGCCAAGTAAGGATTGTTCCAGCAGTGTTTTCGGGCTGCGTGGAAGCTGGAAGTTTTCCCGATACCTTCGGTGAAAAGATATATTCATCTATGGGTGAAATTTGTACTTCAACAGAGCATCTACACACAGAAGAAGATGCATTTCATTCATGCAAATGAAGAGACCTACATGTCTTTAAATTGTGAGTGGATTCCTTCCAAGAGCAGTGAGCTTAGGAAGAGGAAGAAGGTGATCCTCTCCACCGGCAGTGAGCCAGAGAGAGAGAAACAGGGAGTGACCCTTGGGAAAGTAGTGAGCTGACCCTAAACATTGTAAAGGCAGTGAGCCTGGGCATAGAAGTGATCTTGCCCGAACCTTGTAATCCAAAGCTAGTGAAGATTAGTGGAATTTTGTATGACCAGAAACCTGTCGGCCTATGCTCCTTGGACGTAGCCCTTAGCGGTGAACCAAGTAAAATTGTTCTGTCCTGTGCTTGCTTTACTTTCTGTTTATATCATGCGGAAGGAAAAAGAGAGAAGAGTGTTTTGCTTAACAGTGAAACAAGATCAGAACGGGAATTTATTTGTAATTAGCCATACCCTGATTCACCCCCCCTCTCAGGGTATCCAGCCTAGTGGACCTAACAAGTGGTATCAGAGGGAAGGTTTACAGTTGTTCTTCTCTCAAATGGAGGTCACTAATCATAGAGGGATTCTGATCTTCGACGTATGTAATTTTCAGATATGGAAGAATCGAATGCAACACTATTTCCGATCGTTTGGAATGGATGTGTTTTCAGCAGCTATGAATGGTATCACAGCTGATATTACTAGTGGTGCATTATCAGAAGAAGAGCATAAAGAGTTGGATGCGGATTCTAAAGCAATCAATGCCTTAGGTGGATCCCTTTCCAATCCCATATATACAAAGGTGATGTCATGAAAAACGTCACATGCCATGTGGGAAAATCTCTTGAATATTTATGAAGGGGATACAAAAGTCAGAGAGGCAAAGCTGGAAGTGTTGTGGAACAAGTATGAAGATCTCATAATGAACCCGAATGAGTCTGTTGATGCATTCTTTGACATGGTAAATGTTGTGGTAGAAGACATGCGGGGTCTTGGTGAGATTATCGAAGACATTAAAATCGTAAAGCGCATGATGAGAAAGCTTCCACCTCGGTTCAATATGAAAGTTTCTGTTTTGGAAGATAAAGTTCCGAAAGAGCTGACATTGGATAACCTACACAGCACTCTTGTTGCATATGAAATGAGAAATGATGACAACGATGTTGTGGAAAAGGGGAAATCCAAAGAGGTGGAATTTAAGGCCATGAAGAGGCTCACTATTGAAGATTATCAGGAGGAAGAAGAGTCACATGAGGTGATGTCATTCCTTTCATCAAATCTGCAAAGAGGAAAAGGAAAGTTTAAAGGGAAACTTCCACTAGCATGCTTCCGATGCGGAAAGGTTGGTCATCTTGCTGCAAGATGCCCCAAAAAGTTGCAAGAAGAAATCAATGAAGTTGACGTTGAGATTCCCATGAAAAAATCTTCAGCCTATGTGAAAGGGAAGAAGTCGTTCAAGAGAAATTTATTTAAGAAGAAGAATCTAATTTCACAATAAATAGACAGTTCAGCTGAGTCTGAGAGTGAAGAAGTTGAAGAGATAGAAAACTGCAAAGATCGTGGACAAAATGCGATTGTGGCTGTTGCTAGTAGTGCTCTAGAAAAGAAAGAAACTGAAACTTATGAAGAAGAAGAAGAAATTGAAGGGAGAGTTGACATGGAAGCTGAATTAGAAACATCTCTTGAAGAGATAGATGTTTGGCGAGAAAAAACAATGAAATCCAACAAGATAGTACGAGATGTCAAACTCTACATGCAACAACAAGAAGAAGAGAAGTCTGAGATTGAGAAAGAAATTGAAAATATTAAGTCTTCCAGGCCAGAGCGCACAGAAAAGTGTGATAGGCATAAGCTCAAGATTGAAGAGCAGAAAAGGGAGATCGATTGCTTGAGTTGAAAATTGAAAGATCACGTCAAGCGTATTGAAGATCTTGAAGAGGAAGTTGTCGGTCTACGAATAAAAGTTAAAGAACAGGAAAAACCATTGAATCCCAACACATTCTTGGGAAATCAGGTTGTTACGAAGACTGAAAAGAAGAAAGAAGAGCCTAGTAGTTCAGCAGAAAAGAAGCAGAAATTGAACTCAGATGTTAAGGTTGAGTCATGGCTTAATCAGAAACTAAAATCTATGGCAGTTGATGTTAGACCGCAAGCCCCGGTCCTAATATTGAAAGTGGATTTGAGCACAAAGCAGAATCAGAATACTCAGAGATCCCAAGGGGAAACTCGTAGTGCTAAAGTAACACGGAGGAATGCACCTTATATCAGGTGTTATTGTTGTGGAAAGATGGGGCATTCACAGTATGTGTGTTCCATAGCCAAGAGATATAGAAGGGAACAACAACAGAGATGGCAGCCAAACAGAGGACGAATTTCTCGAACATATTTTGAAGGACACTGTTTTTTGTGTGGAGGATTTGGACACATGGCTAGGTATTGCACTTCGACCATTCAGAGAAATGTGCCAAAGCAGAATCAGGATGTTCGCAAGCAGCCAATCAATGAACCAACAAGTGAGTTAAAAATTCAGAACAGATTTTCTACTCTACAAAATGAAGCTGGTCCATCATACTCTGAGAAAGAGCAGAAGTCTCAATCTATTCCGAGTATGAAAGAAAAAGTATTGATGAAGAAGAAGAAAAATGAGAAGGCTGTGGTGGCGGAGATTTCCCTTAAAGCATCAGATCGATCTGGTTTTTGGATCCTTTATAGTGGTTGCACATCCCACATGACGGGTAATAAGGATCTTGTTACAGGCATCAAATATGAAAAAGAAGGAGTTGTCAAATTTGGAAATGATGAAGGCCTGAAGATTGTTGGCTCAGGGAAACCCATGTTTGGGGGCAAAGAAATGAGACATGCTGATGTCTTGGTGGTAGAGGGTCTCAGTCATAATTTTCTTAGCGTCAGTCAACTATGAGACTCTGGGCACTCTATCCTATTTACCAAGAAGATGGGTATTGTTAAAGGAAAAGATGGAATAGTCATTCTACAGGGAAAATGAAAAAAGGGGAATCTTTACCTCGTAGGTAGGGAAGAAGATTCATGATTTTTATCCAGAAAAGAAGAAAATCAGTTGTGGCATAAGCGACTTGGTCATCTATGTCAACCATCTAAGGAAGATTTGGTAAAGTTTGATGCTGCTAGAGACCTTCCCAAACTATCACATGATCGCACTCATACGTGTGATGCTTGTAAACAAGGGAAGATCATCAGGAAGACATACAGGCCAAAGGAACAAAAAGCAACTGGAGTGCTCGAATTGGTGCATGCTGATGTATGTTGACCAATCTCACCACAAGCTATAGATGGGAAGAGGTACTATGTTCTTTTCATTGATGAATATAGCAGAATGGCCTGGGTATTCATCATTACCGATAAGACAGAGGTGTTCAGTTTCATAAAGCCGTACAGGAGGGAATCAGAAAAGATGCTTGGGTAGAAAATTCTGAAGTTTCGTACTGATAACGGTACAGAATTTACAAACAGTCAAGTTGAAAACTATCTCGAGAAACATGGGATAAGGCATCAAGTTTCATCATTAAGAACTCCCCAACAAAATAGAGTGGTTGAAAGGAGAAATCGGACAATCAACAACATGGCCAGAACAATGCTTATTAACAAGGAACTACCAGAGAAATTTTGGAAGGAAGCAGTTTTGACATCGGTCTATGTTTCAAACAGGTCCCTATTATGTCCGAAGCAAGGGAAGACTCTGTATGAACTGTGGTATGGAAAGAAGCCAACGTTGAAATACTTTCGAATCTTTGGAAGTAAGTGTTTCATTCTCAACAAAGAACACCATAGGAAGTTTTAGGCATGAGGAGATGAAGGGATATTCCTTGGCTATTCAGGGAAAAGAAAAGAATATAAATGATTCAACAAGAGGCTGGGAAAAATTGTTGAGAGCAATGATGTCACTATAGTCGAAAATGAACAGACTGCTCAACGACCCAGTGAACAGTTTCTGGATGAAAGTGATAACGAGGTAAGCAACACAGGGGGAGAAGAAGTTACATAGGCTGACTCAGAAGAAGATACTGATGATGAACAAGAAAGTGTCAAGTCTATATCTGCAAGGAAGCCAAAGAGTCGAGCTGAAATTGATAGGAAAAATATCATTGGTGACCAGACATCACCAGTTCAGACTCGAAGAATGATGTCATTACAGTAGACATCGTTTTTATCTCTGGTGTAGCCGAAATGTTTTTCCGATGCAGCTGAAGATGAAAACTGGGTTCAAGCTATGAATGAAGATCTTGATCAGATTGAGAAGAACCAGACGTGGGAGATTGTAACGAGACCAGCAGACAAGAATGTCATTGGGACTAAATGGGTCTATCGCAACAAAATGAATGAAGATGGAACTGTGATTCGAAAAAAAGCACGACTAGTGTGCAAGGGGTACTCCCAGATCAAAGGAATAGATGTTGATGAGACATTTTCACCAGTTGCAAGGCTGGAGACAATCAGATTATTCTTGGCCTTAGCAGTGCAAAGAAAGTTTAAGGTGTTCCAGATGGATGTCAAATCCGCCTTCTTGAATGGGGTTCTGGAAGAAGAGGAGTACATTGAGAAGCCAGATGGTTTTCTCACTCATGAGGATGAGAAAAAAGTTTGTAGGCTGAAGAAGGCATTGTATGGGCTGAAATAAGCACCAAGGGCATGGTACTCAAGGCTTGATCAATACTTGAAGAAGCTTGGTTTCCAGCGTGGAGGAGTTGATTACAACCTCTATTTTAGCAATGAATGTAATCAAAGGATGATGGTTTTGGTTTATGTCGATGACATAATATTCTGCGGATCAGGTGAAGCTCAATGCAGACAGTTCTCTGAATTCATGAAAGATGAGTTTGAAATGTCAATGATTGGAGAGCTAACATTTTTCCTTGGTTTACAGGTGACACAAGGAAGTAATGGATCTTTTATTTCTCAATACAAATATGCCAAGGAGGTTCTAAGAAGGTTTGGAATGGATAATTCCAAGGAGATGAAGACTCCGGTTGCTACCCGGATGAGATTATCAAAAGATGAGGATGGAAAGGCAGTTAATATCACAGAATATAGGAAAATTATCGTAAGTTTGTTGTACTTGACCGCGAGAAGGCCTGATATTGTTTTCGCCACATGCCAAGTAGCGAGATATCAAAGTAATCCCAAGGAAAGTCACATGCTTGCAGTAAAAAGAATACTTCAGTATATCAAGGGCACAGTGGACTTCAGGCTAACATATAATGACAAGTCTCCGACAAAATTATTGGGATATATTGATGCAAACTGGGCCGGATCAGCAGATGACAGGAAATCAACATCTGGAGGTGCATTCTATCTTGGTGGATTGTGTATTTCTTGGCAAAGCAAGAAACAAGATTGCATTTCATTGAGCACCGCAGAAGCCGAGTATATTGCGGCCACTCAAGCATGCACACAGTTATTGTGGATGAAGCAGCAGCTTGAAGATATGGGAGTTGAAGTGAAGTCTCCGATCGGAATCCAGTGTGATAACTCAAGTGATATAAATCTCAGAAAAAATCTCATCCATCACTCAAGGACAAAGCACATTGAGATTAAGTATCATTTTATCAAGGGGAAGGTTGAGCAGGGAATCGTGAAGTTTGAGTACGTGCTTACAGAGCTACAGGTTGCAGACATTCTGACAAAGGCCTTACCTTAGGAAGATTTTGAGAGGCATCAACTGGCTCTGGGAGTTCAGTCGATTCCCCGCACTTGAAATAGTGTGGATATGGGACCCCCCTCTCCCCGAGGTATAATGTGTTTTTCCCTAATATGCTAATATGTGTTCTATAATATGTTACAGACTACAAAGGAGTGTCCTTTGGGTTCGTTGACAAAGGGGATGAAATGTGTTTGTTAAAGGGGGAGAAAATAGTTATTGTTCAAGGGGGAGACAGTGCGGAGATTTGATAAATCATAATTGATACGGGGAGAAGCTGATAGGTGGAGCAGCCAGAAAGGGGGAGCAATGAGAAAGGGGTAGAGTATTAAATCTGACGATGCTAGAAGTGATAGATCAAAGAATAGATATAACGACAGCTGAGGATCGTGATAAAAGCAGAAGAGTGGTGTTGGAAAGTGGTAAGACTATTTTCAAACCAAACATTGGACTTCCAAAAAATTCATCAACAATTGGTATCAGTTTAGTACAAATTGGTATCAGTTTTGTGTCAACAGTGGATGTCAGAGATAATGTGATTCATTGATGAACTTTTCATTTACTCTTGTTTCTCATGTCGAGCATTGCTCATGTGGGCTTCGAGTATGTGTTGAGTAAATCCTTGATCGCTATCATAATCGCAATGAGGCGAATGGAGCCTGAAGAATCAACAGCGTATCTTTGTTTTGGAAGAGTTGTCAACAAACCCAAAGGGGGAGATTGTTGGGCAAAAATCCCTCAAGGTATCATTGAAGCATTTTTGAGGTGATTGTTGAAAAAGAGGATTTCATGGAGGAATGTTGAGTTCAAGAGTTGAGTTCAACGATCCATGTTTGATTCAAGAACGTCGATAAAAGGAATGGATGATCTGGAAGCGGTACAAAAGAACAGATACAAGGTGGCACCGTTTTCCAGTGTTTGCCAAATTTTTGGGCCTGAAAATCGGCAAATGATGAAAAGTGTTTTTGGCAAAGGGACTTGCGCGCCGTGGACTTAGAGTATAGGAAACTTTCGCGCCATATGTTTTTTAAGATCAGAAGATCAAAATATGGCTAAGGAAATAGGCTCGCACAAGTTAGGGAGTTGGTCGCGCAAGTGTCTAAAAGGAGAGAAGACTTGCGCGCCGAGATTGGGTCACGCAGGTGACTTGTGCGCCGTCGCGCAGGGTGGTCAGATTGCCTATAAATACTGGACCACCCCTCCTCATTCTTAACCGGAGTTTAACTCAGAGCTCCCGTCACGCAGGTGTGGTGGTCGCGCAAGTGGTGTGTGTGGTCGCGCAGGTGGGTCCTGCGCGCCAGTGGTTGAAGTTGTGCGCTGGTGTAAGAAGTTGTGCGCCGGTTTGCAGTTGTGCGCCAATAGTGGTTTGGGTGTAAAAGGAAGAGAGTCGTGCAAGTTTGGAGTTGAGGATGCTTGTGTCGCTCAAGTGTCAGGGGAGGACATGTGCGCCCGTTTTGACTTGCGCGCTGATACTTGCGCGCCAGGTAAGGTTTGTTCCAGCTGTGTTTTCGGGCTGCGTGGAAGCTGTAAGTTTTCCCGATACCTTCGGTGCAAAGAGATATTCATTTATGGGTGAATGTTTTACTTCAACAGAGCATCTACACACAGAGGAAGATGCATTCATTCATGAAAATGAAGAGACCTACAGGTCTATAAACTGTGAGTGGATTCCTTCCAAGAGCAGTGAGCTTAGGAAGAGGAAGAAGGTGATCCTCTCCACCGGCAGTGAGCCAGAGAGAGAGAAATAGGGAGTGACCCTTGGGAAAGCAGTGAGCTGACCCTAAACATTGTAAAGGCAGTGAGCCTGGGCATAGAAGTGATCTAGCCCGAACCTTGTAATCC
The DNA here is from genome assembly GCA_963277665.1 of Viscum album. Lineage (NCBI taxonomy): Eukaryota > Viridiplantae > Streptophyta > Magnoliopsida > Santalales > Viscaceae > Viscum > Viscum album. The sequence goes on along the minus strand of OY728131.1, from coordinate 788,764,014 downwards.
ACAGCTAGTGAAGATTAGGGGAATTTGGTACGACTGGCAACCTATCGGCGTATGCTTCTTGGACGTAGCCCTTAGTGGTGAACCAAGTAAAATTTCTGTGTCCTGTGCTTGCTTTACTTTCTGTTTATATCGTGCAGCAGGAAAAAGAGAGAAGAGTGTTTTTCTTAACAGCGAAACAAGATCTGAATGGGCATTTATTTTTAATTAGCCATACCCTGATTCACCCCCCCTCTCAGGGTATCCAGCCTAGTGGACCTAACATCTCTAAAAACCTTGTGATTTACATATCTTTACGTCACTAAAAAATTGAGATTTCATTCATTCAACCTCGTCCTTTACGTTGAGAGAACCCCTTATCCTGGGCCTCCTTTTCAGGAATAAGCCCCAGTCATAATTCTCAAATCTGGGCATCCTCTATAGGAGTAATATCCAACCATAATTCTATAAACATGGGCCTCCTTTTCAAGAGTAATCCCCAGTCTGAAATATGGGCATCCTCTTAATGAGTAAGCCCCATGTTCCTTAATTTTTCAAATATCTTAACCAGGGCCTCCTTTTCAGGAGTAAGCCCCAGTCTTAATTTCTCTTAACCAGTCATAATTTACTTTTTATCTGGGATTCCTTTTCAGGAGTAAAACCCAATCATAAGTCCTCTCCTAATTTGGGCCTCCTTTTCATGACTAATCCCCATGTTAGATTATTCAAAATCTCCATGAAGCACATATACCTTTATGGACCATGTTCCTGGATTTATTCGCTAAAGTAAATCCTAACCATCATTTATCTGGGCAGTCATACATATATAAGCCCCACATTATTTCCTATGATTTCATCTTTCATGGATCAATTGCCTAATTGTTTTACCAATACCTCTTGTTTCTCACACCGAGCAAGACTCACGTGATCTTAGAGTGTAAAAGTAATTATGACATCCTTCTTTGAGCCATCAATCATAAACATCATACAACCTTACTCTAACTACGTGGGTTCTGATTCCTTTTATAAACAAAGGATACGTAGGTAGCCCATCTGCTGTTTCGATCCCAACTCTAAAATACTTCATGTCCTTCTGAATGACAATAAACTTCATGTGCCCCACTGAGTGTCTTTAAAACTAGTATGGTCATCATAAGGACCAAGATACTTTTACATATCAAAGGATACCATTGACTAAGAATCTCTAAAAAATACAGATGATTCTTTATCAGTAAAGAACCTCGAATATATATAAACGATTATCTAAATTTCCTACATATTGATCATTTTTTGTCAGATCTAAAGGAAAACTCATTTTATATTTGGTAATTTAATAAGGATTCAAGAACATAACTTAAATCTATAAAGAGAGTCCCGGAGTAGAAAATAATTCCCCTCAAAAAGGTGTGATGACTCTGACCTCCCATCCTCTCGACCAATGCAAATTCTTAAGCCTCATCAGTCTATAAAGTAATTAGCACCTACCTTTGGAAAGTAGGTTTGAATGGATGTGGAATCATTGGATGCTTCCGGTTCTACGAACAAACCCGTTAGAAACCGATCAAAATGTTTGGACCTCCCATCAAAGGAGATCATCCCCGAAATTCGAGGGAAACAAGCATGAAGTGGATGCATCGTTTGAGGATCATCCAATCGGGATTGTCGATTGTAGTACGATGGTTCTATGTGGCTGATATGTTCCTATTGTACGAGTGCTATGGAAGAACGAGTGTGTACATGATGAGACCTGGGAGTGGGAGGCCGATGTACGATCGCAGTGGACAGATATGTTAGGGGATTCATCATCTACGCCTCGCTAGGGAAATTCGAGGAGGAATTTTTTTAAGGGTTGAAGTTTTTATGAACTTGGATATTCATTTCAGGTATGTTTTTTCTTCTTCAGGATCTATTTGAGAAAAATTGGAAAATATAGAAATTTTCAATGTACACGTTGTGTAATTTATAAGTACACACCGTGTACTTTGATGTCGCACTAGACCATGTGTTGGCCATGTATGGGCCACACACACGGTGTGTAAGGGTGATGTGAAGGATGCTTAAAGAGGATTATGGAAAATCTAAGTACATGCAATGTGCCCCAGAAGTACACACCATGTAGTTTCATTTTTTTCATTAAAAGGATCGGGGTCGCGCCTAATCGACAAATACACCTTCTTCTCCATGTTCCTCTGCCAAGAGCGACCTGTACGGCAGCAAACACCCTCTGATCCCCCGAGCTTCTGCTTGTTTTTCGAATCGATCATCATAGATTGCATTGGGACTGCAGTGGTGAGCTCTTTCATCTTCTTGAGTTTCATTCCATGATTCTCCCTCTTTATCAAGATGTCTTGTGTTGAAAGTTTTGGGTGTTATCATAGTTATACACCATTCTAAAGTGAATCAAGCCTCATGGTTGATGTATTTTTATCACCTAAAATCATGGTAGGTGGTTTGTGCCTTACCGATCAAATTCTGTGAGTTTTTTGTGCAAATTCCACCAATACCCGTGAAAGGGGTATTACATGTTTACCTTTTTGTCCCTATTTTTTTCCTTCCTTTAATTTATACTTTTGTAGAGGTAATTTGATCATGTCTGTGGATAATTTGTTCTGCTTTGATGTTTTTCCCATGCCTTCTTCTGTTTATGACCATTTGGGTCTTTCTTAGCTTTTCGCAACTATACCTATTTTCCATTCCTTTTGACCATAGGATGGAATGATATTCTTGTCTTGGTTGATTTGATGTAGAATGGTAAGCCATGAAGCTCTATAGGTGTACTTTGATTACCCAAGTAGCTCTATAGGTGTACTTTGGCCATATAGAATTATTATGCAATGACCGGCACATGACTTTGAGAACCTGGTGCTATAGACTATAAGGGAAAGACTGAGAGGCTTCCCAGAGAGTCTTGGATATTATATACTATAGGAGGGTAGACCAAGTGAGATTACGCAGAGAGTCTTGGACATTATATACTACAGGGGATAGACGGAGTGAGTTTCCAATAGATTCTTCGATATTATAGACTACAGGAGGGTAGACCGAGTGAGATTCCTCAAAGAGTCTTTACATGTTTTAATTTGCTTTTAGACCTTTTTTGGATAGAGAAGGAATTGACTAAGTGAGCTACCTTAGAGATTCTATGATAGACCTGATATTATAGGAGGAATTTATAGAGTGATATTCCTTATAGAGTTTCTAGACCTTGGGGCTATAAGAGGGTTATACCACGTGATCTTGCTCAGAGAGTCCCTAACTACCCTAGACTATAAGGGGAATTGACCGAGCGAGCTTCCGTAGAGAGTCTTATAAATTTGCATCACCAAACCCGAAGGGTTAGAATGAGTGCACTGCCCAATGGGTTGTCGGTACTTCGTTGATAGGACCAGAGGGGTTGGATGCGAGTACTACCTAGAGGGGTTCCTGTTGTGGTAAGTTGTTTGCTTCACCGCTGCTGGTTGTTCTGTGGATTGATTACTGTTCCATATCAACATGTTACTGCCTACTTTTTACTGTTACTGTTTACATCATTCTATACTATTACCTGCCATATGCTCACTGACTGTTAGGCACAGTTCTTCGGGTGGTTCCCTACTGGGATTTAGCCTCACACCCTATTTGGGCCCTTCTTTTGGGTCTAAGTAGACTATTTTGTTGTAGGTATAGATAAGTGCAAGAGACCTTAGACTTTCGGTACTTGATTGCTTTGGAGTAGCAGAGCATGGGACTAAGCCGAAGCTTGTGATGCTGAGGACTTGCTGAACTATTTACTTTTCCTTTTACTTTGGTTTAGTATTGTATTCAGGATTGTGACTTGTTTGGCTGATTTCCTAGACATATGTATCGTGCATCATTTCATATATACATGTGTGCTCCAATTATTTATTCTTTGTCTTCTTCTCTTTATTGTTCTTGTATATTCACGACTTCCGTTATTGCATGTTCTGTTTACTTCCACCATGTACTCTGCCAATGACGGCATAGTTTCGCCACTATCACACTTATAGTCCTCGCTGCAAGTCACCAGCCACTAGCATTTGGGGAAAGGCGCTTGAGGCGATGTGACCAACCAGGTACGGGGAGGCTCTAGGTGGCTTTCGGAACCGCGACGTTACAATATAATCCACATGTCACTACTCTTCTATGTAACAATCCACTCCATAATTTCAGTCATTAATTATACTCTACCAATAGTCAACTAAACTACCAAAAAAACCCTCAACATTCAATATAGATGGTGAAACCACAATTTCAACATTCAATCAAATTAATTAGTCCCACCCACATCATCAAAATATTACCCACATTGGACAGTCCTAGATCATCATAATTGTTTTAGTTCATGTTTTATATATGACACGTCATCATATAGAAGATGTTTTAGGAGATTTCATTTTATTGAATCAGTAACATTCATTACCAATTATGATCAATCAAAAAACCCTTGTAAAATTATAGACACCAATAACATATTTTTATATTTTAGTTATGTAACGAATGTTAATTGTTATTTATTTAATGTTTTTACAATTAAAAATATTATCTATGATAGTAATTGATAATAATTTTATGCTTGTTTGTTTATTTCTTCAAATGAAATCAATCTATCAAATAATTATAGTTGTGGTACATGTTGAAAACTACATGAAAAATCATCAAAAAGATCCCACACATTTAAAAGTTATTAAATATATAAGGGTTTAGGTTTAATTATTTTCTATACAAGAAATAATTTAGAAAAAATTAATATATAAGTTTATAATTTGATTATCATTAGCAGATAATATCAACACATTAATGAAACAAATCAATAAACAATTTAATAAAGACACAAAACTAAATTTCTAGGTCATTTTTAGGGAAATGATAAAATCTTTCAATTAATTGACATTATCATGAAACTCAATTAATGATTAAAACTAAAAATGATATATTATTATAAATTTGGATTGTTATACTAAAACTAAAAATTTCACTACTATGAAAACATCCATAAAATAAAATGAATCTGTATAATCATGTTATTTACCTCAATTAAAATAAAAAAATATTTTAAAATACTCAAAATTAGACTATATCATATATAAAAAGTTAAAACTACACATGTCTTATCAATATGTAACAATATTATGATTCTCTATATAATATTTATTTATCAATTTCATTACTCATGAAAACATGATTATATACTAACAATAATGGACACCTAATTTATATCATTTTATAGAATAAATTATAATCATTTTATTACATGTTCTAATTTTATAATTACAATATATTAATCATGTAATGTGTCAAATATCTATATTACATAAATTGTATGTTATTTCATTCAAATAATATCATCATTGTAGATACTTCTAATAAACAAACTCTGCATGACTTGAAATTCAATAGCATAGTTATTTATGTTATATAAATTAATCAATTATTTAAATAAAATTTCAATCATGTAAAAATGATAATTTTTCAATCAGAAATCATGAGCATATTTATCACTATCCTATAATATTGGACAATCAATAACAATATTGTCTTATAAAAATTCCTAACACAAGAAATTTAATAATAATTAAGAGTAAGGTAAAAAATGGTTTTACATTCATAGTTGAATATTCAATAACAGAATTATTTCATAGTAACAATTATATCAACCATGTTTAGTAATTGAGATGGATTATTTGATTCGAGAAAATGAAAAAATTAGGTTATAGTTGGATTTTATTTCATTTTAGAAAATTAATAAACAAATTTTAAAAAAGTCACACTCGAAATAAATCCCAAACACATGTTTAAAAAATTTAAATGTATCAATACTATAAGAAGGTAGTAACAAAAAAAGAATCGCTTATTTTAATCATTCCATCATTTTCAAATTTTTTATCAAATATGAACAATTACTACGGTAAAATTAAATATATAATAATTTAAATTTCCAAAAATAGGATTTATAAAAATTATATATTAAAATTTAATGACAAATAATTAATGAAAATTAGCACATTGAATATCTACTGACTTGGGAACTTGAATACTTCTAATGGTGGTTATAAAAAAATATTTCATATTAGAAATTTTAAATAAACTTAGTGTAAAACATATCATATATTTTTTTTAAATTTTGTAGATTTTCACAAAAAAATTTACTAGGCACTCTTCAGTAAACATTTCTCACAATTGGAAAAAATGATAGCATGTTAAGATTCTGTAAAATGGATAAAAATTCAATTGATGGAATATAATATTATAATATGAAATGGAATAAATCCTTAACGTATCAATAAGGGTTCAAAAAAATATCATTCATTATATCCACAAATATAATATTTAATCATTGGATATATGAATAAAAAACTAAAAAATATTTTTAGTTACCACATAACCTGAAATATTTGATGAGCACAATGTATATTTAATGATTTATTTAATTTAATTCATTTTTTATTTCCCAAAAAACCTCATTCGATCATAAGTGTAGTGAACTATAATCTATGTACCTATCATAGTTCTCTAGCATGAATTAAATAAAGACTCACTTTGATATTTGATAGGCTCTAGGTCCATCAATATGATCAAAGGAGGATATATTGTATTGTGTTATAGCTAGTCTCCCAGGAAAATATCTTTCATAAATATTATATAGTACTATTTCAAAACAAATCCTATGATTTTTTCACTTGTTCCAAACATAAATATCTACCATATATCCACACAAAATTCTTTAATAACAAATTTTCATGAGAAACTCTCAACCCAGGAATCCCATATTTTGATTTAATGATGGTTGAGAGATAATATGCCTTGAGATCTTCCACCAGTTGGCCACAATTTTGTGACAGTAACTAACAATGAAAATAACACCAAAATGAAAATAATTACCTTCAAAAATAAATAAATCTTTATGATATAACATGAATATACTATAAAATAATCCAATATATAGAATAATGATAACTAAATCATCCCACAATTCACGTAAAATGTAAACAAACCCAACATTGTTTCTAATTGGAACCAAAAGACAATACAAATTGTATAAGTTCAAAATAATCTCCAAAAAACATGCTAGTAATATTTATCATAGTACATTAAATACTACCAGTATCCTGAAAAATAGTTTATATGTATATTGGGTGATAATATGTTATACAATTTGTTAAAAAAAACCATGGTCACTCGAACACATGTGAAAATAAATTACCAATAAACCATTTGACAATTCGTAGAAAAAACATGAATAAACACATTTCAACTTTCCAATCCTAGAAAAATAATACTTATCCCATAAAATAATAAAAAAATTTATCATAATACATGAATATTAACAATAGTGGGTACCTTATACTATATCCCATCTTATTTAACACTCACGCATCCCAGCGTCGCATGTCCAATTTATCCATACCTTTTATACCAATCAAATCACAAAACATTATATCTATGATGTTTATTGGGATGAATTTGAACCGATAATATCCTCTCATGGGGCCCAACATTTTTTAAAACATCAATCTTATCGCACACATCATAGCCTTGCCATTATTGGCATACACCACTAATGAAACCATTCCACAACCCTCAAATCCAAAATATCTCATAAAAACATATATAATCTAGAATATTTTACTATCTTGAATAGGAGGATATCATCCTTATTCCATAATCTTATAATTAAAGAAACATAAAATGAACCAATCTATCCTTTAATCAAAAAAAGTCATGGTATAATTGTGGTGTCTCGGGCTTGATAGAGAATAGATATTGATGATGGTGAATTTATGGTCTCTTTTTATGAGTTATATTTATTATTACAAATCTCAAAAATAATACGATTCAAGACACACATAATCAGTTTTTATATCCTATATATTAGATAAATTCATATAAAAGATTATATTACAATATTGACATTCTTTTGAATAAAATAATACTTTTTAATTCATTGGTCGGTCCTCCAAAAAATGACTCCACACTATCAAAAAAGTTATTAAATCCATATAAATATGGTTCAAATAAATACAAGGCCCCACTATGTCCCAATATTTTTATGACCATCATGAAGTTAGAATTCACTTTTACATTGAGGATACAACATAGGGGGATCTTATTCCTCTTTTTAGTAACTTTTTAACCCCTTCAAAACCAGAAAATACTCAATGAGATAATGGATCAATAAGTTTTCAGGTATACCTCTCAACAGTCTTAAGCACTATATTAAAGAATGATAGTCATGAAACAGATTTTGTATCTGTTAGGAACTATATTCTCTTTTATTTCATTTAATACTCATTTTTATCACCCACTTTTACACTTTATATGAATGAATATGTTTCATTGATAATATAAATTATCGGACACTCTAAATTCTCTATATCTCCTAATTTATAGGACATATAACTTATTATCTATCAAATTTTATATTAATATCTCATATATATATATATATATATTTGACCTCATTGTCCAAAAAAATCATAAAATTATTTTAAAAAATCCATTAAAAACTATAATTTTTGGATCAAGATTCACATTATTTCCTTATATTAAAAACAATTTTGCATGAAATTAAATATTCTACCATGATTTATTCAGAGAAACTACATATGTGAAAAGCAGTTCTCTCTATTTTATATTGATTTAATGAATCCCAATTTTATCATATAATTATCTATATTAATTATTTATTTTTTCTCAAAATTATATATCTATAATTCATCATAAGCCATGATTTATATATCTAGAAATTCTTTTATTAAATAAGAACATAAGTATATCATGGACCTTTAATTCAAAATATCCACATTCCATCTTCTTTAAGAAAATATAACACCTCATATTTAATAACTAAAATATTAGGAATGAACATTAATATATTAATTATAATTTCATTATCTCATTTTAGGTCCATAAATGAATAAAATAATGTTAATATTCTAGATCCTCTATAAAATTCATGATTCTCAGGGTGAACCATCGATATCATGAAATACCATTTAGTCAATGTTGTATAAAATATACTACCATTATCATTTTAAGATGTGAATTATTTGCTTAATCACAGAAAACATATGAACACATGAGACACATATTCAATTTTCAAAAAACTCATAATTGTATCATCTTTTTTGGGAATCCTTATCTTCTCCAAAAATGAATTCATATTCATGAATGATAATCTATATACATGACTTTATAATTAAAATATCATTCCCATTTTTCTCTATTCCTCTTCATGTGATTTCTCCCGATAGTAGAATACATATGGTATAATAACAAATTTAATCATCTCATGGAATAACTCCAATGATAGAACACACAACAATTACACTTTGAAATTTCATGGTAGAACCAAAATATAGATCATGGATATTCAAACCTATGGATGTGGTTAAATATTGCACATGAAATAAACACATTGTGGTATAACATGAAGATAAATCCGAGTGATTGAACTAGAATATAATGCCTGAGAAGTATCATGTTTCAGTAGCATCAAAAAATATTACCATGGTTATTGTAACGCAATAGTGACACCATTTCCGTGTAAAAAATTTCCTAAACATTTCTTAACTAATTATTCATGTTTTTCTCATAGATTTCCATTTCCATCAAGAATTTTTTTAAATCATCACAATATTTAATTATAATGTTATATTATTTGATATGAAATTAAATACAACTAACGAATCTATGATTCCCCAATGAATCAACTAAAAAGATATTGAATAATTTTAAAAAAATTCAATATTGCAAATGTTTGAAAAAAAATCCCCTACATCAAATTTCTTTTAAATAAACATCCTCAATATTTGATATGGGTTCTTAGATGAAATAACTCTTTCTCCATATTATTTAAATATATATACATATGTACATTAACTGTAACATAATCTCTTCATCATCAATTGATGGAGTATAAGATTATCCTCCCATTTTGTAAGTGAATCTGATACCATATGGATCTATTATAAATGTGACATTATATAGAATACACTATTTATATATATGAAAACCCATTTTTGAGATGAAAAAAATGTAGACACTACCAAGGTTGTCTATACAATCCATTAACATAAATTCATGATATAACATGGGTAAAATAAATAATTTTCCCAGCTTGTTCTGAATAGAAATAGATTATGATGATAAAAAATTAGCCATTATATATCTATACAAACCAAAAAATCATTTCATGTAAAAATAATTAACACCCTCCCATTTCACATGATAATAAATCTATCTATCCCAATTAATAAGTGGATTTAATACAATCATGCAATAGGGTTGAAAGTGTGATTCGAATATCTCAATCTTGTAGCTATAAAATATTCTCAAAATTCATTGATTCTTTTGAAATGAATAATTATGTATTATAATAATGGTTCCCTATTTATGAAACTAAAAAATCTATTTAAAAGTATTTAGAGAAATTAATGATGGCCAATCTCTTCATGTTGTGTAGTACAGAAACCCACTACAGTTTATCTATTTTAGTAATATATGTACTAGTCTCTTCAACTCCATAATTTAACTATATATAATAAAAAACTAAATAATAATAAAAAGAAAATAATGAGAGAATACAATTTCCATTAGAAACTACATTCAGACTGATATCATTCACTCATCCTAGAGAATTTTATCCATCAAATATTTATATTAAAATATTTATTTGGATAATTATTCTCAATATGTGTTTGAGATATTTTATCATATTCATCCATCCTAGTATAATTTTATTTATATTTAATAACATTTTAATGTTCAAGGAGTTAAATTTTCTTATTTATAATTGTGGATAACATCTCAGTAATTCATTCCAGACCTTTTGAATCTAACTAATTTTCTTTATCCCAAATATGTAATTTATTTTCCTTCATATGTTTATTCATATTAAATTAATTTTTATAATCAACTAGGAAATAATTCATGGAATTATTTGAATTATTATATTCATCAAAAGTATTATCACTATTTTTTTATTAATTAATTATCCACATAACAACATAGGTATCAAATCTTTGATCCCATTTCATGCATAAATAATCCTAATTCCCTTCCAAAATTCATATTCTACATTCTTGATCGATAATTAGAATTTTTTGTTATAGTTCAAGAAAAAATACTTTAATAAGGTGTTTTATCAGTTATTTTTCCCTCACATGGTCACTAAATCATCCCCTAATATATTTAATTCAACCTGATAATTATACAATAACACATTGGTAATAAGAAATGTCTTAATTCTTACCAATGCACCAATAGAACACTTGTAAAATTTTTCTTCTATAGTAGATCAATATTTTTTGAGATTCTATCACATTTTCGATATTTAAAATTGAGACTTATTGTGGTTGGTTCCTTTTGATTACTATAAATTTTAATCCAATCCACAAATGAGGATACTTACCTATTAACTTTTTTGAGACAAATATTATAGGATTTGGTTTTCAAAAAATACGCTGTTAGAAAAAAAATTTGTTGAAATTGAGTTTTTTATTATTTACTATCCTAATTGGAAATTCCATTTTAAATGTCTTGATAACATTATTTATATATCTCAAGGGACATTGTGATGTATTATCTATCCTTTTTAACTTTTTTTTAATGGTGTCAAATATTTAATTCTTTTTCAATTGCACATATTATATTATATAAATAATTTTCTCATGGTTAGTCACTATTTATTTATATATATATAGATATAAACATATGTTACATGATATTATAAATATAGCCTCTATAATTCTCTCTTATTTCATCCTTATAAGACAACATTTTCATTTTCTTTTTCAATATTTTTTATTTTATGAAAAAAAAATTTGATGTCTCTTGTCACATAACATTTTCTTAATCTAATTTATCAAACATTAATCATGGACTAATGATGCCAAATTGATAAATTTTTTAAAATAGAAAATTATTATTATTATTAATAATCATTCTATTCATATTTCCCCTTTTGAATCATTTCAAAATAAGATAATTTTTTTTAATCAAATTCATCATCTATGTTTTCATCTTAGTATATAGATCCATTAACCTCTGAATTAGAGGGGATTAAATTTCTCATGATTCATATTGTAATTTCATCTTTTTCATTCGATATGAAAACTACAAAAATTATTATCTCATAAGATATGATCGTGTTACATAGAACATAATTTTTTAGTTCATATGTATCCCTATGTAATAATACATTGCATCTAACATATTAGGAAAATTCCTCATTGGGTTTTTTATAATAATGGAATCCTATACCTCGTCAAAAAATTTCTATATTTTAGTCATAATCCAATTTACTAATGTACTGTATTTATCAAAAATCCCTTAAAACCATATTCATATCCCCATAATAAAACCTAAATAATTTTTTTATCTTCCTTGAATTAGTATTACCTTCATAGATGCCTCTAAAATTTCCCCATTTTTCCTTGTCTATGAAAAGAATCATTACCATTTATTAGTGATTATCTAATAGAGGAATAATAATATAATTTTTAGAATTACTATATAACTATATATATCTAATTTTAATATTCATTCATTTGAAGTCCTTTATAAATGTTATGAAACCCCACCATTACAGAATCCCCCACATTCAGACCTAGTGGTATGAGATATGTAAGAATCCTATTTCTCTAGATGGGATAATTATTCCTATAATTTGTGGGATCCTCTCATAAATATATAGATTAATGTTTTAGAATCACACAATTTTATACATTATATATTTATTTGAAGCCTACATATTATACATCTTATGGGGTTATTGGTATGATGGACTATTGAGAAGAGCAATTGAATGAGTGTTATCTTTTATGAATTATTCTTATTTTCAATTCAATATAATAAAGATATTACTATTCATTATATAATCCAATAGTTCTACTTCCCTCGCTATTATAAGGAGAAAAAAATTATTTTAACATTTTATATTTACATGGTTCTACATAATGGTAAGATCCTCTTTTTATTGGATAGATTTGACTACAATGATTTTTCACAAAAAAGGTGTTTGCTTCATCAAATAATTATTAAATTATCAACATATAGTCCTTCTATATTCATCTAATGTAGTACCAATTAAATGACATAATTATCTTTATCAATGAATACCAAGCATTTAAATATATTATTCCTCTCCATGCATTCTTCTGTACAAATCTAAAATTTTATCTTCCACCATAAGATGAAGGATTTGCAGGTCTCCATGTATACCTCATAATGATTATCAACACTGGATTACATAAATACAGGTAGTATCACTTATTCTAGATTTGTTTTGAACAAAATTATCCATAGTTTCTATGGAACCCAAGGACTATCATTACCACATAATTCTCTCTTCATATCCATTCTTGAATCAATTTAATAGATTCATAAATTCTACAAAATAGTAGATTCTTATCTAGTATATAAAACAGAATATCTTCCCCACCTACATAAATATAAATATATATCATATATATATCATTATATTCCAAAAACCATAATTGTATTAAAAAATTCCACTAATATCATTAAGATTCATTTCATTAACACCCCGATTTCGTAATCTTAACTAAATCCTAAAATGATTTTATCACACCTTCCATGATTTCTTCTCAAAATTTCTTATATCCACATTGAGTTATTTCTATTTTAAATTAATTCTTTGTAACCCACTTATTTTATGAATAAATTTTTATATTAATTAATTTTTAATATCTCATAAATATTCCCCTTGAATGTTGAAAGAATCGGGATTTATTTATCAAAAAATTATTTATTTAATGAAAATATTAATTGTGTCGTCACATATTAATTCATCATATACTCATACCATCATATAGTATATAAATATAACAACTCATGTTTAATATAGAAAATATCATTCATGACCCACAATCCCAAGACATATCTTACCTCCGTTACATCTAATATCAATGCTTGCATCCTGGAATATTTATGAACTACATCATCTATAGAACACAAAAATCCCATGATGAGCCACTGATGAAATATAAATCTATTTAGTTCATGTTGTAAAAATAATAATTCCTTTTCAATTATATAGGTGAAGGAAAATATTATTATAATAAAATTTTAGGAACACCCATTACTAGTATTTAATGAGAACACAAATCATCTTTATGGAATCATCTATAGATACACTCATCTTATTACAATATGATTTATATTTAATAATAGATACTAAATATTAATTCATGTATATTTGAAACTCAATGTCATTTATTTCATATTATTCGTCATGCGGTTCCATATTATGGAACTAGAAAAATTGTAGCACAACCAATACTAGCATATCATAGTAACATATCAATGTTATCAAAAAAATGGTACCATGTGATATAACAATATCATATACCATTATATATTTTTGGAATAACATTTTGGAAACACATGATTATAGAGGCTTGTGGTAAAATCTAATGGTAGAAGCTACTGTCAGATCATAATGGTAATAGTGTGGCAGTATATACTTGTGGTAGTATCATACAATAATAGATGATTGTAGCACCCCGTTGGTAGAACATCAATTGTATTAAAATATACTTAGCCACATTTATATGATCTTATAAAAAATATTCAATCAATTATTATCTACAAATACAAAATTTTTAGTATACCATTGTGGAAACTAATTCAACAAATATATTTATGTGAGATTATAATGAGTTGTGTCATCGAAGCGTTCATATGAATATAATAACAATAATTAGTTCCACATAACACATATTGTATCATTCCAAAATAATTTAACAATACATAATTTGTATTAACAAAACCATTTACTTTTTTTCATCAAATATCGTGCATATTAGTCCCTCCTCAATGATATATTGGGAAATTGTTGTTAAGAAACCATTCATTTTAACACACTAAATCAATGCATCCAGATTCAGCACAAAAAAAATTAATTTGTATAATTATTTTATAAATAAATTTTAATACATAAAAAACCAATTTTATATATGATTAATTTTTCTTATCGATGTTCTCATGAATTAGACAACATCATTCAATTTATCAATGTTGTAATAAAATAAAACAATTTTTTTCACAAGTTTTATCTCAGTAGACATCATTATCTGGGACATAAATTATAAAATACTTATTAAATATAATTTGAATTTAATTAAGGCATGAGAATAAAATTTTCATTACCCATTTAAAAACTAGTGAAAACATTTTTATGAGATCTTCTTTTGAAATTAACTTTTTTGAAATACATTTGAAAATTATTTTGATAATAACATCAAAAATAAATTTAGAAACACCAATGGAAACATAATTGAAATAATTTAAACATGTGAAAATACTATAATAATTTTATGTTACTTTTTAAAGAAATATATTTTAAAATAATCCTTGAATTTTTTATAAAATAATATGCAAGCATTTAAAAATAAAACATGGGGCCATATGAAATATGTAAGGCTGTCTCGACCAACACACTTTCACGAGGAATTATTTCCCTCCCCATTTCCATACTAAATTTAAAATGTACAATTACATAATAATTTAAAATCATTATAATCTTTCCTTACATATAAATATATTTTACACTAGATTTTTTCCCTTTAACAAAATTATTCATCAAATATATATATACAAACTTTTATTTATATATAAATATTTAAATATGATTTCTCATTAGAAATCACATATGAGATCAAGTATATCCAAAACTAATAAAATAATCCTTATCATGGAATAAAAATAATATTTAATATCCATATATTCAATATTTTCCATGAATTAATTTTTATTAAAATGTTGTACGTTATCATTAAAAACTCATCTTCAAAGAATGATATACAATACACATTAACATGATTCTGAATTTGATATTTTGAAATATAATTTTATAAATAAAAATACGATAAAAAATAACCCTTCACATAAAATAATAGAAATTATAAATTGATATTCAAATAAAATAATGGATTAATAATAATAAGAATAAATAAAAATAAAATTTTAATGAATAAATTTTTTAAAATAAATTACATCAGTAAATGAATTTCAAATAACAAATTTAGTGGGACATTGATTTGGGATGAATTATCCATTAAACAAAATCATAAAATAATATCCTAAATGTGTGTATATAAATAAGTTTATATATTTTTATATGACTACATTATACGAATAAAAATATTAACATAAGTGTAAATAGAAATTACTTCCATAATTAGAATTAAATAAATATATGATTTGGAAGACCTAAACATGATGATGTCTATAAATACAAAATGTACATAATTTTAAATATTAAAATAGAAGACTTACTAAAAATGAGCGTTATCATTTAATAAATCATATATTTATAGTATATTTATATACAAAATAAACCAATAACAATACTTACATGATTTTTGAACTGAATAATCCTAGTGTGTGAAAAATAATATATAATTATTTATTTGTTAAGAATAATATAAATGATTACATATATATTTATATGAATCATTCATTCAAAAGTATAAACCTAGAAATTACAAAACATGGCATTTGAAATACTAATATATAATAGTTTTTAAAATAATTTCCAATTAACATATTATAATTCAAATGAATTAAATTTTTTAAAATAAAATCCAAAGAATTAAAATTAAAAAAATATACTCACATACCATTAAATTGAGCTAAATTATTTAGATTGGAAGAACTAATTACTTTCTAGGAAGACTTCTTCTCGTGCTTTATAATTATTAACATTAGATTTACAATATTTATTCTTCATATATTTTCTCTCATAATCCCCAATGAAGGAAATATACAAAAAGGGATGTGAACATCGATGCAAAAATTCTCTTGACAAACTCTATATATCAAGATCCCTTTTCCACTATCTTCACTTTAATATATATATATATATATTACTGATATTTAGGGTAACAATTTTATAGTTTATACATATTAATTGAAACTCTCATAAAAGAGAATAAATGATGTCATTTAAAAAAATATATATATCACTATTTCAAAATGTTCTAACAATACTACAGAAAAAAATAAACCTTCTACATAAAACATGCCAATAATTCAATTGGGTTAGAATTTTTTATCGGAATAAATTGGAATATAAAATTATTTAGTTATCAAGTTGCTTAACATATGACAAAGGGTTTGATTCGGTGAATTTATTCAAATCTCTTGGATATTTTTTAAAAAGGGATGGAAAATAGGGAATTTCTAACAGGAAATGAGGATGATGAAATCATGTAATATGATATATAGAGAAATTAATACACTTGAATTAGTCCAAGATATATGATATATAATGATTATGAAAAAAACATAATGGACCGTCCTGAAAAATAAATAATGAACAACCTTTGGAATTAAATATCCATCGGTGTTTCACATGAACCCTAATCCTTACTGATTACAAACTCACCGAAAAATGTAACTAGTAAATGAATTTGATTCTCTTTCATCAGTAGCCCAATTTCATTATTTCTTTTAAATTTAAACCCTTTTGAGATCAATCTTCTATCTCTATCATTGGATTCCCCTCCCTCACTCATCATCTCACCATCAAAAAATCAACATAAATCGATCCATCTTTGATTCATAGTCTTTCAACCTCAATTCCTGTCAAATATAAACACCCATATTCCAAGATCTCGGTTTTAATTGATCATGGTTCAAAGAGAGACCCTAGAATCCATCAACACTTATCTAGTTATCTTCTTTTATTGATATTTTTTTATTTAATCTTATAGTTTTTTATAATAAAAATAAACTTATCATAATAATTTTTTTAAACATTCAAAATATTAAAATACAAATTTATATATTATTTTTATAATTCAAAATAATAATAATATATATATATATTAATAGCATATATTTTGTTAATTTTAAATGTATATGAATTTATGTGAATTATTAATTATTTCTTTTGTTTTGTTGAAATGTTATTAATATTCATTCATTAAAAAGGTATTTATTTTATAATAAAATTTTACTATTTTAATATTCACAATTATGAATACAAAAATTTTATTTATAAATTATTTATTAATTTCATTTATATCAAATATATATATTATATTACATTTAATTCTTATTTTAATCATTTTTTTAAATTTTTGTATGTACAACATGTAATTCATAATTGTGATTCATAATTTCACATATCTTATAAAAAATATTTTACCCTTATAAATCATAAAATATTTATAATATTCCTTTTTCTCTTTATTAATATATTCATATTTAATTAATTGATATTATCTTTAATCATTTTCAATCTAATATTTGATAATGATAAAATTTAATATTTTTTATTAAAATAAAATTTATTTTATTCAAATATTTATTTTATGCATAATAATACCATATTATTTTATAGATAATAATATTTATTAACTATATCAAATCATAATTTAGTGGTTGTTAATTTTATGATATAATTATTTCAAAAAATTAGCTAGAAAACATTTTATTACTAAAATTATAATTATAATTTACTCTTTTATTTTTTTATTTCCTTATAAAATACTTTAATATTCATTTATATTTTTTAGTTTCTATTATTACTATCATTGAAATAAATTTTAAATAAAAAATATATTAATACAATATAAAATTATTCTATTATAACCTAGGATATTACATTCTACCCCACATAAATGAATTTTTCCTTCACAATTCCTTTACTGGACTTGAGAAAATTTAGATTTTCATCCTTAGATTTACTATGACTAAAATTTTCAAGGGGGAAAATATTTAAATGAATATTATACTGTGTATATTTTTTTTCTTCTAATTAAAACACCTAATATCCAACATTGTCTGAACCGTTCCAGTGATGGAAAATAGAACACCTCAAATTCAAGCATCAGAATTCAACACATAATAATTTTGTGTGTTTTTTTAAAATACTTTTGAAATATACATCTTTGATATTACATAACAGAAACATTTCCATTCTTTTTTCCTGAGAATTTGAAAAAATCATACAATTTAAGAGAGTTATAATAAAGTAATACATCTTTTTCAACGGATCTAACCCATTTAGTGATGATATAAAATTTAAAATTTTAAAAAAAACATGTGAAAAATATTACACATTGGATGAGCCTAAAGTTTTTTAGTAATGATTTTAAAACAAGTGAAAAAGTATTTATAGAACCCCCTTGTAAAAATATCTATTTTAAAAAACTTTTTAACATTATTATTTTATTACCTTAAAAAAAATTATAAATACCTTCTAAAATTTCTTGTAAATATTGTCACTTTTCAAAATATTATAAAAAATTGAGATTTCATAAACTCATATTTTATTTAAAAATAAGCATGTTATATTTTAGAAAACAATATGAAATATTATCATAACAAAGAATGGGGCCATATAAAACGTTGAATGATATCTATTCCTACCTTTTTTCTTAAGATATGTGTTCACTCCCAAATCCCCTCTCAATTTTAAAAATTAAAATTTTATAATTTTATAAAAACATTTTTTTCTTGAATTATATATATATATTTCACTATATTTATTCGTTAAAAACACAATCATGTAGTAAATACACATATAAAATTTTATTTGAATAAAAATATAATTATAATAGCATTCATTTGAAATCACATGAATGATTTGATACAACCCAAACTTAGATCATAATCATATGTATGGAAGCCAATGAATGACTAACATCCATATGTTATAGTATTACCATGAAATAATTTTCATTAAAATTATAAAATTTTACTTTTAAAACTCATATATAAATGAAAATATTAAACACATATTTTATTGGCTCAAAAATTGATATTTGACGACAACATTTTATACATAAAAAATAGTGAAAACAAAAGAACCATTTAAAAATAATAATAGAACTTCAGATTTATATTAAAAATAATAATGGATTAATGGTCATAAGATTAAATACACATAAAAATATAAAGATTAATAATATCAAAAAAATTCATCATTCTTCAACATGATAATATCTGTTTGAGTAGGACAATGAATTGAAAAATAATTTACCATTCATTAAAATCAGTCAAACATTATCTAAATGTGCATATATATATGTATATAATTATATACACATGAATCAAAATTATTAAAATACCCATTTTTATATAAATTTAATATATTTCCATAATTATTAGTGTATTTTTATTTGTTTTTAAGGGAATAAACATGATGATATATTTAAATACACATATATACATAATTGTAAACCTGAATCTAGAGGTCTTACATTTATATCATCAAGAAAATTAAATAAATATTATTTTTTAATATATTAATATATATAATAAACTCATATAAATATATATTAGTTTATATGTAAATAATTAGAGTGTGTAAAAAATAAAAATATCTATATTAAGAGTAAAAAAATGAATACATATGATTGTATATAAATCATTATTTCAAAAATATAAGCTTGGGAATTATAAAACATGGAACTTGAATTTCCTATATATAATAGTTTTAAAAAATAAAATATCCTTAAAAAATTAAAATTCAAATTAATTTTAATTGTCAACATAAAATCCTATGAATAAAAATTCAAAAAATAAACTCCCCTACCTTAACATTGTAAGAAATATGTTGAATTGATGATCTATGAACAACCTCGAAATTCTTCTAAATGTTCTTCGTAAAGATTCATGAGAGAGGTAGAGGATTTATTCCTCTAATATTTTCTCACTTATAACCTCGACAAGAAAATATAAAACAATGGACGAGAATTTCCTTTCCACTAATCAATTTCTATCACATATTTATATAGTGCCTCTATGCAGTTTCTCTTATTTAATATATATATATATATATATACTATCAATATTCGATGTGAAAATTTTATGAAGAGTACTTATTAATTTGATCTCTCATAATAGATTATAAATGCAATCATTTTCAATATATATATATATATATATATATATATATTAGTTTTTATATCTAGTAGTATTCAAAATAATGAAAAGGTCTAAAAATAAGAAATATTATGATCAGAAACGTAGAAATAATTCAATTTGGTTAATCTTTTTCTTCATATTTTATTCTAAACATACATAATGAAATTATCAAGTTGATTAATAAAGTATAATAGACACCATTAGGTGCATAAATATAAATTTATTATATATTTGTGAAAGATTGATGGACAAATAGGAATTTCCAGCCCTTAACGAAGATGAGAAAATTAGGAAAGATGAAAAATAATGATATTAAGACACTCAAAATGGTTCAATAGATATGTTTTATATGGTTTCATGAAATAGAACAAAATATACCTACATGTAAATAGGAAAATAATCCACCTTCGGTATTCAATCTCCATCAATATTGTGATCTATCCTTAATCCATTCTTGGTACCTCCTCATTGACATAAGAAACTCTTATTCATGTTTTGATAAGCTTCGTAAATAGCCCAATTCATTTCATCAACCCAAAAATAATCATTCTAAAATTCATCATCTTCCTCAGATCTTGTTTTCCACTCTCTCAAATTTAATCTTGTCATCAAATGCACAACCATGAACGATCCCTCCTCAATCTGCAGTCATTCAAACTCCCTAACCCTTGATGATGAACCACCCGTATTTTATTCTCTCGGTTTCTATTGTGCTTCGTTCGAAGTGAGACCCTCAAATCCATCTCTACATTCCAATTTTTCAACAATTATGAAATTGTTTTATATTTAATTGATTCTTTTTCAATTATTACATATAATATACATATCATAAATTATACATTTATAATTTTAAAATATTATAATAAAATATATAACATTAATTTAATAATTCAAAATATTAATTATATATATATTTTTATAATTATCTTGTATTTTATAAATATTAAATAAAAATTAATTTATATTATTTATAAAATATATCATTGGATTTTATGAAATTATATAACTATTCATTAATAAAAAATAATATATATATGTTTTAATAAAATATAATGATTTAAATTTTCATAATAATGAATATGGAAATTATATTTATTAATTTTTTTAATAATTTCATTTAATTCATAAACATAAATTAAATTACATTTAGTTATTATTTTCATAATTTTTTTTAATTTTATAAGTACTACATACAATTAAAAATAATTATTAAATATTTAATATATCTTATAAAAAAATCTATATGACATTCATAATACCAAAAATATTATTAATAATAATAGTTTTTATTAATGTATTCATAATAAATTATTTAATATTATCATTAAATATTTTGACAATCATATTTTATAATGATAGAATTTAATATAGTTTATAACCATTACTGTTTTTATTCAAAATATTTATTTTTTTAATGAAAAATAATCACCTAAAATTCGTATAATTTTTTTTAATAATTATATAAAAAAATTTAGATGTTTCTAATTTCTTAATATAATTATTTGATGAAATTTTCTAGTGATGACATTATTTAATATATCTTTACTATGTTTACTTATTTATTCACTTTCTAATTTAATACTTATTTTTCATTTATTACCTTTTTATTATTATTACTAACATAGAAATAATGATTAAATAAAAAACAAATAAAAAATAAATACATCATTTACTAAAACTCGATATGTTACATTAACTCTCATCAAAATCGATGTTTAGGTAGAACACCTAGAACAAAAAAATATTTGGGAATTGAAATTGAAACAAGATTCAGAGATAGTGATTATATAAAATCTCACGGAAAATATTATATATATATATATATGAAATATAATCCCATTATATGGGTTCACACTAGAAATATTTCCCAGCTACCATGACCAATTCCCCACCACGATTTTATAAAAATTTCAACTAAACTTCCCAAAAGCAACATAGCACACCACCAATGCAAAAAAAACCACAAAATAAGAAATTGAATTTAATATTACACTACTTCTCTATTTTTTGGACTTTATAAAAAACTCCATTTACAATTTCATAAGAATTTAACTATCATATCCCACTAATTTGTCATCCAATTAATTTTTTATAATTTTCTTATCTGAATTTCAGTCGAAGATATTTTATTTATAGAGTATGAAAATAATTTAATAGATAATTGAGAAACAAAAAAAGTAAAAAAATTTAATGATAATCCAAAAACAATAAACCAATATCATGACAAAATTTGTTCAAATAAAACCCCTCATTTTATCTATTTTTCCACAATATCCACATAACACAACCACCACACATCTACCTATATTACATTCTATGTCAACTGACCATTGATTCAATACCAAAAACCCTCCTCTTTTACAATACACAACACTATCACTAATAATATCCCAACAATATCTACAAACATCACACCAAACATTAGTGAAATAACATTGGCACATTATTGTATTAATCATATTCTTCATTTTCCACAATTTCAGATTAAAAGGACATTATAATTTCATATCATTTTTATTATATTTGTTATCAAAAAATCCAAGTAACCACGTCGTTAAAGGGGAAAAATGGAGAAAAAAACAACTACATAAAATTATACTCAATTATATTGAGAATTTTTAAGAACCATTATTCTGAACATTTTTGGAATTACCAATAGGATGGCTCTAGGAAAATGAAAACACCTCTCCATGGTTAATTTTTTTTTGTTTTTTTATCCCAAATTCAAATCAAAAAAAAATTACTATAATAAGAATAAAAAATAATTTAAACACATAATAAATTAATTCATAATTATTGGATCAATCATATAACCTCATTAATTTTCATTTAAATATATTTTATTTAAAATACGTCGATCGTTAATTTTTTAATCCATGGCCTTTATGGAATTCAAATTTTTGATATAATACTTTTAAATATTATTTTAGAATACATTATTAAGGAATTATATTCCTTATTTTATAGTAAACCAATTTCAACATAATTCATGAACAATTTAATATTTTATAAGAATTTAAAACTTTCAAATAGTTAGATCAACCATGAATGGATCAATATAAAAAACATAACTTGGATTACCCATACATCATTAGATAGGAATCTCTATAAGTTCTCATGTTCATATCACCCTAAAAAATATCTTGTTGAGTAAAGGTAATTGTCTAATTTCTGAGAAAAAAATATTATACCAATTATAATCATATTCCTGCATAATAATTGTAATAAACTATTTTATACACATGTTATTTTAGTGTAGGATAATGAATAAAAAGTTTAGAAAAAAACTTCCACCACATGAAACATATAAAACAAACCTGAAAACTAATAAGGAATCCAAAACTATATTTCAGTAAACATGATTATATAGATATAGTTACAACAGTCTTGAGTATGTCCCTAAATCACCTATTATTTTGATCATGTTTCACTATAAATCCTTATCACAAAACACTTTACAGTCATGTGATCCATACTCCAAAAATATTGACTTGGAATGATATTCTAGTGGAGGGTGTTACTATAACCTTATTGGATACCCACAATGCATCCTTATCGTAATTATAATTTATTATAGAGTTTTATATCCTGATAATAATATAAATGAAGACATATAGAAACAAAACCATATGAATAATCCATTTTAAAATTAATCCATCATATCCCTCAATCATACCCATATATTTTCCATATCAAAAAAATATAAAGAATGGTTATGGTGACATCAAAAGTGGTTGGTGCAGGCCCAAGTATATACAGTAGTAGTACATTCCAAAGGATAAAGATCATATAATTAATGGATATAATTCCATATCTACACTACATACTCTTAGTTAAGGTCATTGATGAACTTCATACCCCTATATAATTCAAAGCATTTACAACATAACATTGTGTATAACTCATTCCTAACATACTATCACGTGCAGTATCTAAAATTTCGACTATATAGGGATAATTAGTTATTATGGATCTACATGTCACATTTGTAAAATTTAAAGATCCCAAAAATATAAAATATACAAGAAAATCATGGGGAAATTTTTTACCATATCAGTCACATATACAAAGAGGTTTATACAACAACTATAGTTATCAAAGCCCATTAATAGACCCTCGCATATCGTATGAAAGAACTATTTTCAATGATATGTTAACACATTAGTAAATTTGATATGACTTCCAATTAACATATGTATATACATAAAAATACATTATAACCTGGAATCTATCAATAATAATGGTCCTTTATGTGATTTACTTATATCTATTATATTGTTCATGATTATCCATAAACCACATTGATGAGTGTTACTGGATTCCATTGTGAGATCTTACTAGATCGAGTGTTCACACCAAGATCTAATAGAACTAATTTTAATTGAATCACATAAATTCGATGTGTTGAGATTAATAATATCTATATTCCAATATATAATTATCTATAACAACATACCTCTCACTATCTTTCAATGATGTTAGATCTAATAATGATCAATGGAGGGTTTCCAATGAGCTAAATCTAACACTAATCTATCATTGATCCCAAAATACACCATTAGATGTTATCAGAATCCATATATATGTTTAAATAAAATAAATTTTATATGATTTGTTTCCATGGTATAAGGATGATCAATAAGAAAACGAAATAAAATTTATTCATGGAATAGGCACATTAATTCACTAATTATCAATATGATTTGATCTATTGAAATTCATAAAGGAATGTAATAAAATAAATATGGGGATATGATTGATTCTAAAGGTTAGATAGGGTAGAAATTATGAATAATATAGGTAAAATATAATGTTATATTGGACTGAATGGTATCAATGTAGTTTTCTCTCTAGATCATTTCAATTTATTTACTTTCACATTGATTGTGAGATTGACTTATGCATAAAAAATAAGGAATTTCTATTATTGGAATCAAGTGAAACCACAATCTTATTGATCAATATTATATTCCATAGTCATAGTTTAACCAATCACATAGAATTCACTAGAATAATCCTACATCTAAATATTAACAATTTTATTACTGTATAAAATCCGATTTAGTTATTGTGGATAAAAATGTCAATTTTTTAATTTTTAATAATTGTAAAAACACATCACTTTGACAATTAAAATTGTCAACTCACTATTTATCTATATTTTTTAAATTAAATTATTAGTTTTAATAGGATCGAAATATTTTATAATTCCCTTATATCCTTCATAAAAAAATATACCATTTATAGTCAGTGGTGACATTAAAAATGTTGTTGAACATGATTTGATGTAAACTAGAATCAATTTACCCAAAAAAATACCTAGATGAATAATGTTTCTCTATTAATGGATCTAAAAATTATCATACACGTTTTTCAGGGATTATATCGCAAGGTAAAAATAAAATAATATTGGTTGGAATATTGGTTAAATATTAAATTTTTTCTATATTAATTTAGTTGATGCCAAATTTAAGCTATATTTTCATTATGATATACATGAGTATTTTATTATATTAATCCATTTTTTATTAGGAACAAAAATTAATCAATTACTTATTTTTTGGGTTTTTTTTATATTTCATAGAAATAACTTCATCACATTTGATTCGTGTTTGAGAAATGAATGAAATATATTTTTATGAAAACTAAATAATATAACAATAGATTATATGTAAGGAATTAAATTTATTTAAAATATAATGCACTTATGAACATTACTCAAGATGTTGGATAGATTTACATTTCTCATTTCTTATCTCTTCTAATAGAGGTGTTGGGTGATTCTAAAACATGATATTTCAATAAATATTTATAAAAATAATTTAATTTTTTTGATATATTTCATAACACCCAACACCTATTTTATATTTTTTTAAACATAGCACTGAGATGATCAATTGTTGAATATAACAATTAGTTAATATGAAACATGGAATATAATTAAAATATTATTATTTAATATGATAGTTATTAAAATCCATTTAAATGGTTGGTATGATTATGTTTCACATAATTTTGAATTCATATGATCTACCAATTTATATGAAATTTATTCTTTAGAGACCATTAAATTATAAATTAAAATAATCAACCACAAGGAAAAAGGGTTTCATTTTATAGAAAATATTTTTTAAATAAATATTTACATCAATAAATTAATAAATAAATTCATGTTAATAAATTTCATAACATTTTTGTAGAATATATTGAATTTAATATTTAAAATTCTTGATAAGTGTTTTCCAGATAAGAAAAACTAAAAAATAAAATTAACTCATTACAAACTGTATTTTCCTAAAATGTAGTTTTGTCTCCTCTTTAGGTGTACTTATTTTAAAACTAATTTTTGAAGCTGGAAATATTCATTAGAAAAAATTATCAAAAATTTATATATCTGAATATAAAAATGAAAATTGGGTTTATTTTTTGTCTTATTTTTTAAACTACTCTTCTGTTGAAGAATAGTAACAAATATTTAAGTAACCTTTAAACGACCTTTTAGTTTAAATTATCTATTAATATTAATTGAAAATTAAAATTTATACCAATGGAAAATTCGTACAATTATATTTTTTTTCTTCAAATAAAGACATTTTGTGAAATTTGATATTGTAATTGTATAGAAAAATATTATAATCTTTTGACCATTTTCTCTTTCAAAGCCCCCTTTCTTATTATGTACGTGGGATTAATTTTATGAAATAATTTAACAATTCAGTAGATTAAATTTATCAATAGGGTTAAATTATTTTTGAATAGGAATAATTGATATTATATAACAAGTACAACATTATTTTTTATTAAATTTAATAGTGAAAATTGTATAATTTTTTTATGTGGTTATGGTCAAAATTGGATTATCGGGGGGCTCAAATACAAAGCTAAGGATCGTAAATGACAAAAAAATGTCTAAAAATAATATTATGAAGATATTTGTAAAATTTAATTTATGTAATTAATACTACTCAATTTTTTCATTTTTTTCAAACGTAAATAATGTGTACACATTTTTCTTTTCAAATAAATTTCAGGTTTTCCACTCAGCGGACCTAGAAAAGGCTACCCTTATTCAATTCTTATTAAAACCATAAAACAATTTTTATAAAATATTCAAGAAAAATAAATTTGCAGTATCCATAATCTAATAATATATTCATTATAATGGAAAATATTCCATCTTAGTAAGGATTTAGTAGCAAACCTAAGGAGGATACATGAAGAAGAGGTATTGTTCCTCACCAAGCATTTATGTTTTATTTTTTCCTCCACATCCATAATTATTATTATACAATGATTTTATAATAAATTTATTATATTAAATATAATTATATGATATGATATTATGTTAATTTACATCAGCCATCAACACTACTATGAAAAATGTTTTTGGAATATCATTCGTGTGTACGACATACCACCACCTCGTAAACTGATGTCATTCTTTTTTCCTTTACCACCTTTCAGCGATATAGATAATGCTTTATTTACTATTTATATATTATATTTTTCATATTATTAAAATTATATAAATATTATATCACATGTAACTTCATAACATCCATTTTTTGGACTATGACAACATCACTCATGTATACAACGACTAGACACCTTGCAAAGCGATGTTTTTCATTAATGATTTGAGAAGAAGGTATTTAGGATTCTATTAATGGACTTATTTCATATATATGGAATAAATATTATTTTTTATTGATAATATATTATTTAACATTATTTATATTAATCAATTTTGATAATGGAAACACCATTCATGCATATGTTTGTCTTACCATCTCCATCTACAGGGTATAGCATTTTCTATCCATAACATTAATTAATTAATATAAATAATAATCAAATTAACATATATGATATTTATATCAGGGTAAAAATTATGGAGATGATATAACCCTCAAAAAATTTATTGGAAAAAATAATACCTAATCAAAATATACACGAAAAACAAAGCTGTTATTACATGAGATACGACTTTCGCATTGAATTGATAAAAAATGGGTAATAAAAGGTCATATTTGTATTATAATCTTTATGGAATATGTATGTATACATTTTTAATATATTTATAATATAATTATATTTATCATATAGGTGGTTTTATTGGGTATGAAATAATTCTACACATAAGTTATATATTTTTTTCCTATCACATTTATTTCTATATTATTTATTCAATACTCACCACTTATTTATGTTATGTAGTGTACATAATGGCCTCAGAAGTATTTTATTTGATCTTGAAGAATATTACTGGGTTAAAAATATCAATTTTAGGTTCAATCATTCTTGGGAATTTTGAATCAAATTTTACCAATGAGGTAACATATTTTTTTCCCAACAACTCTTCCATGAGACTTATGTTATAATTTATAGCTATCTCATTATGTGAGGTATATGTAAAACCAATTTTATATGTTATATAATTAAAATAAATATGTTATTTATAATCTAATTTTCAAATTATTTTATTCTTTCAAGTGACATTCAATTCAATATTACCTATGTGGTATAATGTTTTTGCTACAATCTCTTCAATAACCATGATTGTTCAGGATTATGTCTCCAATGATGAAACCATATGTTATATCTCTCATAATTCCTTTAATTTCCAACTTAATGTAATAATCTAGACATATTAATTTAATTTTACAATTTACTACCCTTATTTTAAACAATAATTGAGAAGATGTTTTCTATAAAAATAATCATTATATCCTTCTTCTTCCAAATATCATTTTTCTTCCAAAACCATATTTTACTAAAATATTTTAAAATTTTATTAAAAAATTAATAATATGATTCATAATGAAAATTATTATACACTTTTAATTATTCATTAATTTTTTGAATAGAATCGTCAATTAATGTTCCAAACAGTTCCCATTTTTCAGTCACTGAAGACATAATAGTTAACATTTTTTAACCAGTATAGCATGGAATGAATATTATTCAATCATGAAATAAAAATGTTTTAAATATTATAATGTAGTTTTTCTTGGTTTATTTCAATGAAATTTATTTTCATAATGTGTTATTTTTGGAATTTTTTTTCAAAATGAAATGTTACATTCATCATGAAAAGTTTTAAGTGATTTTTAAAACATCGTATATAAATATTATATGATATTATCAATGAAAATTATTTTGATACTTATTTGACATATAAAAACATTTTTTTCATTATAGAATGTTTCCTTCCTCATTAAATGTACCATGAAATATCTGAAAATTAATTTCTCTCTAAGAAGTACACAATTGTTGATATGTATTCATTATTGAAAATATTATGAAATGACTAAATTATAATTAATTATCTGAATGGTTTATGTTTATGATGAAAATATGTTTCTGTCACGACCCATCCTTGGGGCATTTGCCGTGACTACCCCAAGCCCGCCTTCCAAAGGCCAGGGGCTAGCGACTAGCCCCAAAGGCGTAAATCACTAAACTGGGAAGGCATTTCCTTTATAAATGAAAAAACACAACAGGGTATGCAATAGGAAGTAAAGAACTAAGTTGAAACTGTATACCAGAGAAGTTCTTAAAAGTAAAAGGGGCCATAAATACAAGACCAATAGTAAAGTACAACTGAAAAGGGACAAACAGGTGAATGTAAAGAGAAACTACTAGATCATTATCGGGGGTTCCTACCTAAAGTGCAGGAACAGATGGTCACTTCAGCACTCCACGTCCGTCAGACTCTTCCGTGTGGCGACTCGTCAAATGTTCCACCTCCGGTTACTATCCAGTCATGGCGCCATCGGCCTTCGTCAGCATTTTCCATCATCTGCATCCAACACAATGAGGTGTAGGTATAGGCCGTGCAGGGGTTAGTATAACGATACTCATTAGGGGACCAAGAGACCCCCGAAGGACTCCTACAATCCCCAAAGGATAAAACACAGTAGAAAGATACAATCACAAAGTATCAACCAACCAAACTTAGGTATATGCCCATACAAATATCTAAGTTATCAATCTCAATCTGGGTCCAACTCTCGAGCTGAAGCACAAAAAATTCTATAAAGGAAGTAAGGTCAATCACCATAATGGTAACTATTGGAATGCATGAATCATCTCACACAGGTATACATATTTAATATAGTGATAGAGATGATCAGATGTTTTCATTGATTCATCTATGCTGTCAGACCCACACAGGATACAGGACCAGCTAAGTTGTTGGACCAACACCGGATATAGGAATAGCTACTCATTCATCTAATATGCCAGATCTTCACATGATACAAGACTAGCTAAGCTATCAGACCCACACAAGATACTTCACCAGCTTTTCTGTCGGACCCACACAAGATCCAGGAACAGAAGTCAGAACTATCGAACCCACGACGGATCCCAGTAATGTAGTCGTCACTGTCAAACCCACAGAGGATTCCAGCACAATAGTCATCGCTGTTGAACCCACAGAGGATTCTGGTATAGAAGTCTTCACTATTGAACCCACAGAGGATTCCGATACAAAAGTCATCGTAGTCGCAGCCAGCCCTAGGGTTCCCGCACACATAACACTCGATTCTGGGAGGGTCTTCTCCTCGAGCCAAGTTTTGATATATCAAATTTCATGAAATCCTAAATAGATTTATCCCATAGTTTCGTATCATCATAAGAAACCAACACGACATACAACGCGTCAATCGGATGCCATGTCTGTGAGTTATTGGCATTTCTGTTCCAGGGGCCCGATTGGGTTTTGGCTCAAACCAACCCGGTTGTACCCCAACTGTGTCCAAACCTCAATTGAAATATTCCAAAAAAATGTCTCCCTCCAAGAGTTCCATAGTTGTAGGTGGTATGTCAATCAGACACTCGTACACCTAGATGTGGGCTAAAAGGTGTAAACGACCATAGCGGCTCCAGGTCCGGTCCGACCCCGTCAGACTGACCCGGCCCGAACCCATCTGAACCAAGGTCTATCCCAGTCCGCGGGTCCGAACCGACCTGAGGAAGCAACCCGTTCTAAGAGGACGGCCCGACCCGAAGAGACGACCTGGACCGAGGTGGCCTGGCCAATGGCGGCCCGGCCTAAGGGAGGCCCGAACAAGGGATGGCCCGACCAATGGGGGCTCGGGCGATGGGTGGCCCGAGTGAGGGGTGGAACATCCGGCCATGTGAAGGAGGGGGTGTCTCCCACCTGGTTCGTCGATCAGAACCGGCATGCTGCATCGGTTCATGGGTCGCGAGGCCCGACTGGTCCGGATGGTCCAACTCCACGATGGCTGGCTCAGCCGGCCACCTCTACACCTCCACCGTGGCGCGACGACGTCGTGGTCCTGCTACTCTCTGCGCAGTGCGATGGCGTCGTACCCCCACTATCATGGCCCAGCATGGCCGCGGCCTTCAGCTCCACCGCGTGACGGCTCCGTGCTTCTCCATCCGCTGCAGCCCTCATGGCCTTGGTTCCTCTCCGGTGCGGCCGGACAGTGCCACACCCATTTTCCGTGGCTCCGCACCTTTAGTGCGGTGCGATGTGATAGTGTCACGCCCTTTTGTTCTCAGTGGTTCTTCTCCCACGCGGTGCGATGGCACCGTTCCCTTCCGTCTCCGCCTCCGACGTCAACAAAACATGAATCAACAGAGGGTCTTTGGGCCATGTTTGTTCGGCCCACACCCTCTGCATTAGGTAATATCAATTGGCCACCGTTTAACCAAAACAGACATCGAAGTACAAGGGTATAATTCATAAATTAAAATAATCAAATTCCCCTATCTCAAGTTCGGTGATGTTGACGAAGTCACAGAAAAGTGGTGTTGTTCCGTCAATGTCAGAGGTGGAAGGAGGTGACGTTATCTCTAGTGATGTTTTTCATAGGTGGTGTCTTCTCCTTTGATGTGGAGGAGATTAAAGGAGATGGGTGTTCATTGTGGGCATTGCCTCTCTTTCATGCCCCAATTGAAGAAGGGGGAAGATGATTGATTTCCTCATGTTCTTCGCTAGAGAGGGCGAGGTCCTCCAAAATCTTCCAAGATCCACCAAAATAATATGTGCCAACCCAAAATAATATATTTGGATATTCATTTATTCTTGACATGAATTCAAAATAAATCAAATTAATTAAGTCTATTCACTTAATTATTTTCTAGGGAGTAGGCACATTTAATTGGGGATGGAAGGTATAGAGGCTACCCACTTTAATGGGGGTTTAAGGGGGTTTAGGGGGAGTTAGAGAGGTTGGGTGGGCCCCACCTAATAATCCACACAAGGGAGGTTATGTGAAGGTGGGACCCACCATCCTAACATCCTCCCAAGGGAGGTTGGTGTGTGGTGGACCCAACCTCCAACCTCTCCTTGGAGGTTTTAACCACCCAAATAAAATAAATTTAATACTTTATATTATTCAATTTAATTTTAAAAACTAAAAAACTATCTTTCAAACCCTTCAGAATGAAAATGTAGTGAAGTTATTACTAAGAAATCACCAACACTCTTAGTTCAACGGAGCCCTCAGATTTCAATTTCAAGCACCGGTTCAAAAGTTATAAATCGTTGCTCGCACATTTACTAATCGTACCCGAAAAAAAGTTCGTAAAATTATTAATAGCCATCTGTGACCCAATTCGGTCAAGGTTACATTACCCAATGAACCTAACCGTACCCTCGTATTTCCAATCTAAGTTTCCATTTAAATGTTATGAATTTTACAATAAAATAATTTTTACTTAATTATTTTATTTACGGCCAATAACTAACTTTCTTTGTTGGCCCTTGCCGACCCAAGTTAGTATCTGCCTAAAGAAAGCCTACCTTCATGATTTCATCGGTGGTATCATATTTTTAATCTGATTTACCATATGTGAGTTATAAGCATATGAAAAATAAAATATCTTTATTTAATTATTTTATTTACGGTTATGCCATTTTCGGATTTCCTCAAAAGAGGCTTGAACTGAATAAAAATAAGTCACGTCTAGGGTAAACCCGCCATCTTGAGTGTAACGGTGGCCTCAGATTTCTGATCTGAGTAAATCTTTTAGAGTTATTCCACATTTTCTGGAAAACTGCATAGGCGTGATAATTTTAGCTTAACAAAACGTTGACGGATCATTCTGGGCACTCCGGGCCTCGGAATCATGCGCCGTCAAAAAACGTGGAGTCTTAAAATTCCCAAGTAGTTTAAAAAAACTCCATGGAATTTCCAGTTCTTTACATTCTCCCCACCTTAGTGCTTTACGTCCCTGAAATCTAAAACTCAAACTAATTGAACAAATGGGGGTAATGAGCATGAATCTAAGCCTCCTGCTCTAATGTGCTCTCATGGAGGTTCCTGTACTGCCAAAAAACACACACCCGAGGTATCAACTACCCACGTAATACCCGTTGCTATCAATCCTCAATCTCTACTGGAACCTCCGTGGATGTAGCCCCGTCGTCAACGTCAATCTTGCCATGGGCGATGATGTAGGAAGGGTCGTGCACATTCCTTCTCATCTGGGATATGTTGAAGAGGTCGTGCACCCGATGAAACTGTGGTTGAAGAGCTATGCGGTAAGACACCTCTCCTACTCTATTGAGGACATGGAAAGGTCTGATGAATTGTAGAGATAACATTCCACCTCGACCAAAGCTCTGTAGATCTCGTCGAGGTGAGACCCGTAGAAAGACGTGGTCGCCATCCTCGAACTCCAGAGGACTCCGTCTCCAAGATTTAGGTGGAAGAAATGTCATGAATTCCATGGAGATCACATCCATCTTCCACTTTGGGACCTCTAAGGTATGAACCAAGCCCGATGGTACCTGATGCTCCGCCTTCACTTGTTGAAAAGGGACGCATCGAGAGAAAAATTTCATTACTTTCATCTTTATACCTGGCCACCATTGCTATCATCGAAGTTCCTAGTACATCTCTACCACTCTTGGATATACAGCTAATGGATATTCATGGAACTCCCTCAACACTTCCACCTAAAGTGCAACCAGTACCATAGTACGTTCTCTGAAGAGTATGACGTGATCCCCACGTTCAGAAAATTCATCAGGTGTCATCCCATTGGATATCTGAGAACATCATGTCTCATAGTCAACCTCCCCACACTGTGCCTCTCTAACTCACTAAAGAAGTGGATGAGTGACTATGAGAGACTGCGAAAAGGTAGCTCCATCTCTATCCACAAAGGATATCTGCAACCCAGCCAGCTGGTCAGTTGCCTCACCTAGCAGTAGAATGCATGATCTCATATAGAGAGAATCTTCAACAATGTTCCCCTTACCAGGATTATAGAGATTCTCAAAGTCATAATACTTGAGGGACTCGAGCCGTCGTCGCGGTCTCAGGATCAGGTTCTCATGAGAAAATATATTCCTGAGACTCTTGTGATCTGATTTGACTATAAAGAATTTACCTATAAGATTGTGCCGCTTCAACTTTAAGGAGAAGACCATTACTGCTAACTCCGGGTCATGGGTAGTGTTGTTCTGCTCATGCCGTCACAACTTCCCATAACCATACTCTATCATTACTCGCTCCTGCATCAGGAAACACCCGAGTCTGGTCGATGATGCATCACAGTAAAATACGTTTTCTATGCCTTCCTCTAGAAGCCTCAAGATTGAGGTGCTAGTCAGACTCTGTCTCAGCTCTTGAAAGCTCTGCTGAAACTTCTCCGACCACACGAAGAGTTGCACCTTCTTTTCCAATGCTGATAGTGGTTGTTCAACTCTGGAGAAGTCTGGCACAAAGGAAAGTCTGTCCCACTCATGAGTAATCGACCGTACCCTCTTATGCATGATTCCCTCTTGTGCTGGATGGGTTTTCTTTTTCTCCGACCACAAAAAACACATCCCAATGTTGTATATAAGCCACAACCTTTTTTCCTAATACAGTAAATCATTGTAGGAACTGTGGTTTCCCAGTCCATAACCAAACTATCGTCGTACGTCCTCGACACTGCCACCAAGAGGTTATAACCGAAACTCTCAACTCAAGGGTCAAATCACATCGTCGGCATAAGTGTGATTATCAAGTCTCCTCCCAAAGGTATCTCCTGATGTAAGGGTCGATTCAACAGCTTAACCGGAAACTCTAGGTCTAGGACAGGATTTGTGGAAGGAAGGAATGATTGGTACCTATGTCTATTGATACAGCAGTGAGTAGTAGACACATACGGTACCTCAAATATTTCATAGAGCCCTTGGGTCACACTCCTTGACCACATGAAGCTACTGTCTTCCCCAACCCTCCATCTTCCTAATCCTATAAGGGACTACAAATGCCGATGGTTACAACTTTTCAGAATGTTCACCGATTCATGCTGCTCTCCTAGCTCTACTTCCACATCAACTTCCCTGCATATTCACCCATCCATAACACTTACTAATCTTGAAACATCTCACATGCCCAAGTCTCTGAGACTGGTGCTAGTTCGCAGCTTCCCACTACTGACATTCACTGGATGTATCCGCTCAAACAATGAAAATTCAACCACAACGGTTCTCTCTAGCACCCTAAAATATGTAGGAATACATATAGGGAAAAGTACTGGCTCAGATATCATTAAACACACATTTCTCAGAGGTCCAATATCTAATTAACTGATCGTATCATATTCATCGAGAACCCGGAAAGATCGGTATGCCCCGATGAATATTCAGCAACCGACTTGTCATTCTGCCTAAGCTGTATGAGCTCTAGTAAACTCTCAGCCACCTCCTCATGATAGTTCTCAGACGCCAGTGAGTCAGGATTGCCTTGAATCCAAAGGGGTATCTGATGCTGAAACAAGTGTAAGGCAGTAAGCCTACACGTGTCCTCTACTGGTGCTTCCTGTTGACACGGTTGACCAATACACAATTACATAGATGACACACTACCCAGCGGTTCTATCCTGGGTAATGGTCCACGTACAGAGGCCTCGTCACTATGCGGACCATCCTCATGGTCACTCACTGAAATCTTCTTGTAGGTAAGATCACCATCTACGCTACTGGGGTCTCAACTAGGTGGAAAACTCTAGCAATCGCCTCCATCCAGCCCTTAACGATGAGAGAATCTGTCTTGCCTCGAAACCTGAGAGGCCTCTACTGCTGGAACTTGTAAAATGCGCTTAGTCGGAATGCACCGTATGCCAATCCAACCAGTTGTATCTACTGCCCAACGGGTGTGGGTGATGCTGGTACACCACCCGAAGGTGCAAAAGTAGAAAGAGGACCCTAAATCGGAGCCTTGTCCCTTACTGGGCAGTCATCATGTACTCTCGGAGGAACTCTAACTGACTGTCAACACAGTGGCATCCTGATAAAGAACAGGCGCACCAAGGTCAATATGTTATACATGGGTAGATGACTCAAAGAGACCACAACAAAACTCTTGACACACACACACATGAAATCAGTGTTTTCATGCACTGAGTCAGATATCAGAGGTCATGGTCTTGGTGTATGGATATTTCATCTATTGCACAAACACTGGGCTCCCTGGAATGAAAACCACACTCAATACTCTTAACACTATTACTTCACAGTAAGGAAGATCATAGTCCTATGTTCTTTGGTAGAACCGACTCCTCTGATACCAATTTATCACGACAATATCCTCGGGGCCCATTCCATGACTACCCCAACCCCGCCTTCCATAGGCCAGGGGCAGGTGACTAGCACCAAAGGCATAAAGCCCTATGGTTGGAAGGCATTGCCTTTATAAAAGAAAAAATATACATCACAGTATGCAACTAGAAGTAAAACCCTAATTAGAAACTGTATACTAGAGAAGTGATGAAAAGTAAAAGGTGTTGAAAATACAATCCCAAAAGTAAAGTACAACTAAAAAAGGACAAATAGTTGAAAGTAAAGAGAAGCTCCCTGATTATCCTTTGGGGTTCCAACCTAATGGGTAGGTATAGACGATCACTTCCGAACTCGACATCCGTCAGAATCCTTCATTTTTCGACTCGTCGAAAGGTCCACCTCCAGGTACCGTCGAGTCCTTGCACCTTCAGCATCTGTCAGCATTGTCCGTCTTCTGCATCCAACACAACGAGGAGCGGGCATAGCCCGTGCAGGGGTGAGTATAACGATACTCAATAGGGGACCCCGAGACACACAAAGGTCTCCCATAATACAAATAAGATAAACCACAGTAGAAATATATAATCAAAAAGTTTCATCTAAACCTTCTTAGTTATATATCCATACATATACCTAATTTATAAATCTCAATTAGGATCCAACTCTCAAGCCCAAGCACAAACCATTCCACAAAAGAAGTAAAGTCAATCACCACGATGATAATGGTTGAAAGACATGACTCGGCTCACAACAGGTATAAAACTTTTGTAGAGTGATAGAGATGATAAAATGTAGACACCGATTCATTTAATATTTCATACACACACAGGATATAGGACCAGCTAAGATGTTGGACCCACAAAGGATACATGACCATCTATTAATTCATCTTAGATGTTGGACCCACAAAGGAATCAAAACCAGCTAAGCTATCGGACCCACACAGGATAGAAGACCATATTTTCAGCGGGACCCACACTGGATCCGGGAACAGAAGTCAAAAATGTCGGACCCACGGAGGATCCCGATATAGTAGTCATCATTGTCGAACCCACAGAGGATTCTGGAATAGTATTTATAGCTTTCGAACCCACAATGGATTCTGTTATAGAAGTCATCACTGTTGAACCCACGGAGGATTCCGGTATAGAAGTCATCGCAGCGACAACCCACCCTAGAGTTCACACACACAGCACGCTTGATTCTAGGATGGTCTACGCCTCGAGCCAAGTGCCGATACATAAACTATCACAAAATCATGATTTGATGTATCCTGTATTTCTGTCTCATCATAAGGAACCCAACACGACAAATGGCGCTTCAATCGGACGCCCGGTCTAAGAGTTATTGGCATTTCCGTTCCAGGGGCCCGGTTTGTTTTTAGGATCAAACCAACTCGGACATACACCAAATGTGTACAAACCTCAAGTGGAGTATTCTAAAATAATCATATATGTCCAAGAGTTCCATCACTATAGGCGGTACATTAATCAGACACTCGTAGCCCTAGATGCAGTCTAAATGGTGTAAAGGACCATTGCGGGTACGGGTACGGTCCGACCCAATCGGACTTACCCGGCCCAACCTGGTCTGAACTGGGGTCTGACCCGGTCCACAGGTCTGACCCAGTATGAGGATGTGACATGAGT
Organism: Viscum album; assembly: GCA_963277665.1. Classification (NCBI taxonomy): domain Eukaryota; kingdom Viridiplantae; phylum Streptophyta; class Magnoliopsida; order Santalales; family Viscaceae; genus Viscum; species Viscum album. Next base: position 788,724,954 of record OY728131.1, on the reverse strand, counting down.
AGAGAGGATGTCCTGGCCCGACGGGCGGCTAGGCTCGAGGCGGCCCGACATATGGTGGTCCGGCCGATGGGCGGCCCGACCAAGGGTGGCCCGGCTGAGTGGAAGCCCATCCATGGAAGCCCAGCCATGGAGGCCCGGCTTGTGGCGGACCGGCCTGCCACGCGAGGGATAATCGGCCGGGCAGTGCCAGTTCAGGGGCCATGGGACCTGGGACCCGGCTCGTCCCACTGGTCCAGCTCCACGGCAGTTGGCTGTCTCACAACCTCCACCGCGGAGCGATGGTGTCGCGGTCCTACTGCCCTCCGCTTGTAGTGAAGGTTTCGTGCCACCGGCGCCGTGGCCCAGCCTGGACACGGCCTTCGGATCCACCGAGCGGCACGACAGCGTCGAACTTCTCCATTTCTCACGGCCCTCTTCGCCGCGATTCCTCTCTGGTGCGGCGCGGTGAAACCACACCCCTTTGCCACGTCGCACCTTGGCCACGGTTCCACACCTCCGGTGCGGCGCGACGCGACGCGACGATTCCATGACTCTTCTATTCGCCACTGTTCTTCTTCGGTGTGGTGAGATGGCACTATTCCCTTCTGGCTCCGCCTCTGATGTCAACAAAACCAGAATAAACATAGGGTCATCGGGCCTTGTTTTTTTGTCCCGTGCCCACCGCATTAGGTGATATCAATTGTCCCCCATCGAACCATAACAAACATCGAAGAATGAGGGTTTAATTAATACCTTAAAATAATCAAATCCCTATACCTTATATTCGGTGATATTGACAGAGTTGCGGAAAAGTGGTGTCGTTCCATCAATGTTGGAGGTGGAAGGAGGTGACGTCATCACTAGTGATGTTCTTCGCATGCGGCGTCTTCTCCTTTGACATGGATGAAGAGGAATGGAGATGGTGTTCTTCATGGGCTTCACCTCACATTCTTTCCCTGGTTGAAGAAGGAATAAGATGATCGAGTTCTTCATGTTCTTCACTGGAGAGGGTGATGTCCTCCAAATTCTTCCATGTTCCACCAAAATAATATATTCCAAGAAAAAATAATATCTTTGTCTATTCTTTCATTCTTGACATTATTTCAAAATAAATAAAATTAATTAAGTTGAATCAATTAATTAATTGAATGGAGTTGGCACATTTAATGGGGGATGGAAGGTGTAGAGGCACCCCACATTAATGGGGTTTAATGGGGTTTAAGGGGAGTTAGAGAGGTCGGTTGGGCCCCACCTAATAATCCTCCCAAGGGAGGTAACATGCGGGTGTGCCCCACCAAAATAACATCCTCCCAAGGGAGGTTGGGGTGTGGTGGCCCCCTCCTCCATCCTCCCCTTCGAAGTTCTAACCACCTAAATAAAATAATGTTAATACTTTATTTTATTCAATTTAATTTTAAACCCCCCAAAAACTATATTTTAAACCCATCAGAACGCAACTGTGGTGAAGGTCTTACTTAGAAATAACTGACACTATGAGTTCAGCGGTGCCCTGAAATTTCAATTATGAGCATCGGAACATTTATATTACATTAGGATGAATATATTATATTTTTATAAAATGTTTTGTTTTTTGGTGCATAGTAAAATAATATTTTTGAGTTTCCACGTGTTTAATGACATCATTAATGATTTAATAATGACTTTAAAATTCTTGTAGAACATTGAAAAATAAAATATATTATGAGGTGTACCATGTGGCCAAAACCATGAGAAAATATTAGGGGCATTCCCATGGTTGTGAAAATACAACTAATGTGGCGTCCTTCAGATATTAATAAAATATTCCCTCGCTTTTTCTATAAATTCAAACCCATTCATTCATTTACATCATTCCAAATTCCTCCTTAAGTGTGATATGGTCTTTTTACTTCCCAAGCAGTTGTTCCAAGGAACCCATAATCCTCTAAGGTCCCATCCTTTGCATTTTTTTGTTACACTTCAAGGTGTGTGAGCCTTTCACCCTCCTCTTTTAGCTGAGACTTCGTTTAGGTTATGTATTTCAATTTCATCTTTTGTATGATCAGATATCTTATTTTTTAAAATTATTTATTTCTATTTATGTCAATATTTTGAGATCCCCATTTCTCTATGATCAAAAAATTTTCTGAAATTTTATGTTATGTCATTAGGCTGCAGAATTTTCGTAATGAAATTTACAAATCCTCTTTTTTCATTCAAATTATATTTTATATGGTAAGTCTTGAAAATTTCTATCACGTGTTCTTATATCAATTTTATAATGTCTTTATACTATATTATAACTCTATTACGAATGGTTTACCTCTTTCCCCTATATTTTTAATGTTTTCAAATACCATGTTGCATATCTATTATGCTGCAGAATATTCAACTCAAAATCTCTATATTTTTCTCATTAAATACTCTTATTTTATTTATGTTAATTCCCCAATATATATCATTTCGTGGGGTATTAATCATCATATAAAATAGATATATATTTTATAATATAATTAAAATTCATTAAACCCTCATTTCCTTTCCATGGGTTATAAATGATATAATGATCATGTTTTTATGCACTTTTTAAAATGTCATGTTTCTAATATAAAACCCATTTCATTTATTCTCTATGGGTGATTTTAATACTATTTTATTATGATATATGTGTATCATATAAAAATAATGACATTTCAATGGTGAACCCTAATATAGTTCCAATGCATTGGGTAATGAAAATTAATCTCTAGATATGAAACATTTTATGATACATTAGTGAATAAGCTTGGTATTTTTTATGACACCATTGGGATGTACCATAGTTATATGATTATAAATGTATAAATTAAATTTTTTGGCAAAATTATTAAGATTCTTATCATGTTATTATTATTAATATATGCATCTTTATCATATCGATATGATATTACCCATGTTCTTATTGATATCAATAAAGTTCACATGTAAACTATTTCACTTTTTTTCATTACATGGAATTCTACAGATTTTTTCCATTCATGTATGTCTCTAAATTATAATATTGGGTAATTGTACAATGGATGAATATTTCAAGTATATTATCAATGGGATTAAGACATTTTTATATATTTTCATGTAATGCATTCCTTATTTACAATACATTAGACTTTAATGATCTTTGTATAGTAAAATGTAATGGAATGTTATGAAATAAGAAGAAGGGATTCCATAAAAACCATCATAAACATCCCACATTATATTTTTCATTTTACAAGTTATTGAATTATATTATAGATAATACTCCACTATTGATTATCCTCACCTTCTAAGAAATGTTTTTTGAGACAACATTCTAATAATATGATCGTAAAATAATTAAAAATATATTTCCCATTGCATTGATCAATTGCATGTAAACAAGTTGATATGATGACCCACATAATGAGATCATATATTTTCTTATAAAAGTTTTAATGGTCAGTTTTTTGATCGTTAATGGATTTTATTGTTCAAAATGGTAAAAATAACCACTCATAGATTGATACATTTGAGTTTTCATAGTTACAAAATATCATAACCCATCCACTATTACATTTTAAATCTCATGAAGATGGTTGTTGAAGATCCCATCATATTGAATTATCACATGGTTTATCCTATATCGGTCCATTAAGAAGAAATAAAAGCATAGTGTAATCATTAATCAATAATAAATTGAAACCAATAATATATTTATTAAAAAAAAATATGATTACCTAAATTATCACACCTTTTCTTTAAAAAATGATTCCTTACATTTAAACATGGCCATTACTGGTTATCATCTATTAAAATACTTAATAATGTCTCAAAAAAATTCAATACCTTAATGGATATCTCTATGGGGTGAATATCTAGGTTCTTAGTCATAGGCGTAGTAATCATGAACTCATGTTGATCATGTTAATACCCAATACACTATTTTTAGAATTTTTACCCCTAGTTCCATATTTTCAATAGGCACATCCCATTCATAGTATCCATATAAGAATTTATTTTATTAGGAAAACATAAAAAATAATCCTTTCATATTCATATGGATTTATTTTATACTTGGAAACATCCATATGCATTTATAAAATATTCTATAATCTTAATCTCTAAAAAATATAGAAAAATATATGATTGAATACCTATATAATGATGTGTAACAGACATGAATACATAATCATTTAAGATCAGTATAAAAAAATAAAAATTATAAACAACCCATAGTAGTAAATGTATATATTTTTAATACTAGAATAAATAAATATTTTATTTCATAAAAGATTGTAATTATCTCACACAATTATCATCATATTAATACAATTAATGTCATACCATACACTGAATATTCCATCAATACCTTTTATAAGGAAAACATAATAAAGTGTAATCATATATACACAAAAATTTTAGACCTAAAAGTTATCAATTACTAATAACACATAAGAATACATGTATGAAAAAATTATTATAACATAAGAAATTAATACACAACAAATTATATATCATTAATCATGAAACATGGAATAAGGATGTGTCACTACATATGCAGAAAATCATAATAGTGATGAAGCCTAAATAAGTAATCATGACCCATGACAGTATATCATAAACATTGAAATATATAAAAATGTAATGATATAATAATATTAAAATGTATATTTAGTAACATGTCCAGAAATTATTTTATGGTCACTGAATATAGTCAAAACAAAAACATATTAACATAAAACCAAGTCCATTCATGAACTTATGTATGTTGGACAATGTCCTCCCACCAACTTATATATAGAAATAAACCATTCATCAAATAATGGTCATGAAACAATGTCCATTAATTATATTTTCAACAATAAATATGTGTAACACAAAATATAATTTTCACTTGAGTAATACATTGTTTTTTAATGTGTTAGAGGGATAAAATGAAATTATTTATCAAAAAATGACTATCATATATATGATTGAAAAATATATAATATATTTATAATTTTATTTTAGATGATATAGGATTCATAAAAATTTTACCATAGAAAAACCCATTGAATATAAATGGGTTTTATTAATATTTCATCATAACACCATTATCATGTGATAATGACACAAGTTCTGTTGAGTAATCCATAAAAAATTATCGTCGTTATCCATCCAATGAGTGAAATTGGATGGTATCAAATAATCATATGAAAAATGAAGCATAAAAATACTTAAAGAATAATGAAATTGATGAAAATACGAGTACATGATCTGTGGAACATATCTTGAGGAAAATAACCATTTCATATTGAAATTTCTAATTTAAAATAAAAAATATATAAATTATTATAAAAATAATATTTTAAAAGAACAATAGAAAAATAAAATTGATGATTCAATATATAGAACAATATATATAATTGGAATATCTGTCTATGACATTTATATTAATGGATAACAATATTTTACCCCCATTAGAAAAAAGTGGAAAATATATTCATTAAAATAAATTTCATTAAAAAAATTCACCAAATCATATAAATATAAAATAAAATATAATTAAAATAATAATTAAAAACAAATTCAATTATATAAAAATAAATAAATACATTTTTTGGTGAATGATCATGGATGAAAGTAATTTCCCAACAAAGATGAAATAAGAATAAAATATCAATAAAAAAGCATGTCGTGTTTTTTATATACTAGAGAGTGAATAATTATAATAATACATAAAAAAAGAATTAACATAGGATAATAATAAAAATGGGGACTAAAGGATATGATTATTTAAATTCTTCAAAAAATATTTTTCATTGAAAATACAAAAAATGAGATTGAAACACAAAAACCATAACTAAAATCTTTTATTTACTTATATACATTAAAATATCTAGTATAATATATATGGATATATTATAATATGATTATATAACCATAATAGATTATTATATTTAATTTCATAAATATGTCTCATGGTTCATATATCTTTTTTCCCAAAATAGATGGAATACATTGCCTTTTAGACCAATCGAGGAAAAAAGAGATGTATGTGTGCAACATTTTGAATATGTGCACAACTCCTCAATTTTATTGCATGAGTCACATGTGTGATAATTTATAAATCAATCTCTTGATGTTTTCTTGATTTTTTGAATTCCTAAAAAAATCATATAATGTAGTATGAAAACTCTCCCAATATTAGAGAAATTTCATTAGAGGAAGATTTATTTGGAAGTGGAAACTATAAAGAACAGACACAACTAATTTTCCTTTGAAAAAAGGCATGAGAGTCCCACAACCTATTTTTATGAGATCTATAACACCCCAAGATTCCACGGTACGATTCTCTTTGAATAATACAGTAACGTTTGTTGTACGCTACTTCGAGATTCTAACACACCTCGATCAATAAAAGTAGCCATTATGAACAGTAATACCCAATTTTTGAAATGTTATAAATTTTATCTCTCAAAATTTAATTATTTTTTGGATTTGTAATATCGAAATTAGACTAAGGTGAAATTTTAGTACTTTTTGGATAACTTTTATATTTTGATGAATATAGAAAATTACTAAATTTTAATTAAATACATCATTTATAATCGAAATAATTAATAGTGATACATTATTAATTTGAGTGGTTTTAATGTATATTTATAATATTATTTTATAATTTAATACAATTTTGGTCATTGGACAAAATTTCACAATTAAACCGGACATAAACAAGTTTCAATCTTTTGATAGTTATTATCTCTTAAAAACTCGCTTTATGTTTTAACAATGGGAATTAATTTTAAATTAATTTATACCATTTCTGTGTTTTGAATTATGAAAAATGGATTCCATATTTGTTATCAGGATGTCCATATTGTGTAAATTTGTTACTTTTATTTTTATAAATTTTGAATAATTATTTCTGTAAATATTTTATTTACCATGGTAAAAGTTTAAATCGGGTAAATATGGGAAAACAAATAATATTATAATAATAATAAATTACCCTAAGACATGTCATAACCTTATTGGTTGATAAATTTCCAACCATGGGCATCTTTGGGTCGATTTTGGGACCCCATGGATCCACTTTTAAGTGATAAGGACACTTTATATTAATTAAGTTAAAATAAATAAATAAAATGACACAAGCATATATCTTTTAGAAAAAAAATTATATAGGGTTATATATGTTGAATTTTCGACTATAAATATTTATTAGAAAGATAAAAATATTTCCTACAAAATGGTATTTTTATTTATAATTTTTAGAGATTGAATAATTAATATTATTTATGACAAAATGATGATGCAGTATTTTCTTTATTAATGAGTGAATCAAATAATTGGTATTATAAATGTTAAAATAATGATTATTTTAAAGGTTTGATGACATCCATTAATTTTATTGGTCAATATAGAATTATATGATTTCGTAAATGTATTTGGTATGAATTAATAATGTTGTTAAGACATTAACAAAAATCAATTATTATATAGTGTCAAAATTGACATAAATGAGTTTTTAAAACAAATATTATATTATTAATTGATATTATATTCCTAAAAATACAAGGATCGGCCAAATTACATATATCATGATATTTGTATCATTGATGGACCACATGGGGGTCTCTTGGAGGTATATAGTAAGTTTATTAACTATATAATATGAAAATACACCGTGACATGGTAAATGTCAAACTAATTAACTAAGAGCTAAAACTAACTGATAAGGTCAATATAATGACCCAAACATATCAAAATTCTATTGGTTGAAAGTATTTTGACCCATACAAACCTTATACATTGAATAATACACTATGGAGCCATTACATACCAAATATGAATTTATTATAATATAATATTTCTATCTTTTCCAAAGGTTCCCCTCACCCCTCTTATAAAAGGGCACTCCCCCTTCTCACTAATTCATACATTCAAAGCCTTTTGGATCGTCCAAAACCTCCACAAATACTCTATAAACTTCCATCACTTCAACCTAGAGGCCTTAGTTTGATCATAAAGCCAATCTAAGGTGCCCTTTTTATCAAATCAAAAGGAAAAACCCGAATAAGAGGTAATGATTTCACCACCCTCTTTCATGTTCCTTTCTTCATCCACTTCCTTTTTCTTTGTTGTTTATAGTATAAAATTATAACTATAGTATCTTCTATATACTTTGATGTTATTATAATTATGGTACAAAAAAATTCATTATTCTATACACCCTTTTAATTACATGTCACCATACGTGCATACGTACGACTTACCGTCTCCAAGTCGTGGTGTAATTGTTATTCAATAATTTATTATTTGGATGAGTATAATAATGATGTTTATTTGATGTAAATAATAATTATAACATGATAAGGTTTCTTTATATATGATATACCATCGAATAATATATTATTTTAATATCAAAAGACTGATATTTTGGCTTGTGCGTACGTACGGATTATCGTCTCCACGACGCGATGAGATTCATTTGCAAGTTCACCATTCATCGACGATTATTAAAATATATATTACTAATAAGTATGTAATATATGAATTAATAATTCTACTGGAGATATATATATTTATATATATAAGTATTTATGTACTTACATATATATTATTCACTTACTTCCGTTCAATACTGTATGAAAACGAAAACAACGTTTATGTGTACGTACGGACTACCGTCTCCATAAATGGTGTTTTCCATTTCATATATATGTCTACTATACATATTTATATTTTAAATATATATGATATTTAAATCATTTTTTATATTTTGGATGTATTTAAATCATGATCTTAGTGACACAATCAAGAGTAACAAGTTAAAACACATACGATAAAGAAAGCGATTATTACACGAAATATTAATATAACATGGAAATTGTTATTAAATGGGTAATATAAAGTCATAAATGAATAATGTATGATATTATAAATATTATTATTGTTCTGGTATAATTTAATAACATACTATATTCTTCATACAGGAGGCTAAACGTACCCTCGACAAAGGAATTTTCAAGGTAAGGGGTTTCTTATCTAACTTTTAATTTCGTGAGATTCCCATTGTTCACAAATTATTTATTGCATGTGGTGTATTGTGTACTTCCATTTGATATGTATTATCATGATCCTATTTATATTCATGATATTATATTATTCATTTGGTGGTTATTTACTATTTTTCATACGACTCGATTTATTACAACGAGGTAAGGGTTAATTTCACAATCTCTTCATTATCTGAGGTTGTTTATTCATAATTATCTACTAGGACATATTTATCATCCAAATACATGTTTCTAAAAATATATTTCAAGAAAGAATTACTATTAATTAGGCAATGGGTTAAAGTCATTTATACCCTTGTTTGAGTTTTTTTAAAATGTTCTGAAATGATTCTTTCTGTCGTCTTCCAAACAAGGTACATTATAACCTTTTCGACAAAATGAAGGTAAGAATGTTTTTTTAACATATACGTTGGGTGCATTTATTCTCTGGAATTATTACACTTTTCAAGCTTCCCTTACAATATAATAAGGATATTTTCAAAATAATCGGTTTTCTATATAATTATATGATTTATAAATGATTTTAAAAAACATATTTCCCTAAAATATTTTTGATTTCATCTCTGTCAACATCCTTTGATGGATTTTAAGCTTATATGAAGTTGATTTATTATGATACAAAAAATCCATATTTTATTGAAGGTTTTGTGATATGTTAGACTATGGATGATTTATTTTTATGTCATTCATGGTTTATGGTTAATTTATTGACATTTCGTAAGTTAGTTTTAATACGAAAGATTATGTTATATATCAACCTTTTATTAAGATGAATGTGTTGGACTAGAATGTTTTGGGTTGTGGACCAGTGAATTTCAGCCCTCTGGGTTGGTGTCCGGTTATTTGAGGCACTCTGGGTTGGTGTTCGGTTATTAGAGGCACTCTGGGTTGATGTTCGGTTATTAGAGGCATACCGGGTTGGTGTTCGGTTATTAGAGGAACTCTGGGTTGGTGTCCGGTTATGAGAGGCACTCGGGTTTGGTGTACGGTTATCAGAGGCACTCCTGGAAAGTGTACGGTTTTTAGAGGCACTCCGTGTAACTTCCCAAGTAATTAATGAATAATAGATATTTTTATCTATGTCTATTAGTGAATTAGATTGTGTTTTAGATGCTTAAAATGAGAATAAATCCAATCTTAAGAATGGAATACACTAATATTTTTAAAAGATTGTTTTACTATATTTTGATGGAAAACCATTTTTAAATATACCTTTTCACGATTTTATAATCCATGTTTTAAAAATAAACTTATTCTTTATGATTGGGACATCAAAATTTAATTTGTGTGTTTTTTTGGTATTTTTCTGATAAAGATCATTTTTTAATGAATAGTGAAAATTGTAGTATTTTAATTCAAAACCGCTTTTTAATATAATTTATTTATATGATAAGATTATCTTTTGAATTAGTTTTGAAGTGAAATTATAATAAATTTTTACCATTTAATCCAATGGTGGTCATTGGAATCAATTTCACTTTGAAATTGCACTTAAACTGGTGTCAATCGTTTGATACTTATTGTTCCATAAAAACACTCTATTTGTCATGACAACGGGAATTTATTATTAAATTAATTACTGTAACTTATATGATTTTAATTTTTTAAAATAGACATCAATTTTTGATTCAGAATATCAAATATATCTTAGGGTGATGTTTTGGTATTTTTCTGAAAAACATCATTTTTTTATGAATAGTGAAACCACTAAGTGGTAGTTAAAGAAACTGATTTTTCATTTAAATGAAACATTTCCACTTCTATGATTTGATTTTCAAAAATCCAACATACATGGTTGTCATTAAGAATTAAAATTTGGTTCAATGAGATTAAACTAATTTTTTGGTGAATAGTAACTTTTAAGTTTTTAATCGCTATTAGAGGCAATTAGTGTAGTTTACGTTAAAAATAATGTTTTAATAATATGAGATGAGCTTGAAACATGTCCTACCCTAATTTTATGTGTCATGGCCGACCATGAAAATCCATGGGTCAACTTGGGGACCCCATGGAGCCACTTTGGTAGGAAAATTTCATTAATATCTTTTTTTTAATGTTAAAATAAAAATGACACAAAATGAGTTGTTTTATTAAAACAATTTTTAAATTGGGTTATACAAGTCAGAAGTTTGACTATAAATATTATATAGAAACCAAAAATTATTTCCTACTTCATGATATTTTGTTTATAATTTTTAGACATTATATAAATTAAATTATTAATGACATCATCATGATGCAGCGATTACCACATTAAAAAATGATTTAAATAAAATGAAAAGATAATGTAAAATCTATGACCTACACATGTCCAAAACCTATTGGATGGGTGTATTTCGAACCCTTATTACGTTACCCTTTAATTATATCAATGTGGGACCTTTTTAATGTGAAACTCATTTTAAAATAAAGTAACATTTCTTTACTTTCCAAGAGTGCCCCTCCTCTCCTCTTATAAAAGGCCCCCACCTCTGCCTCCTTAACAACACTTCCAAAGCCTTTGGATCGGCCAAAAACTTCCCATTTTGTCTCTCCACTTCCCTCTATTACTCCTTGAAGCCTCACTTTGGGCATAAGACTTCCCAGGGAATCCTTTGAGCTCAAACCAAAGGGAGTTACCCGATTTAAAGGTAATGTCTTCACTTGAGTCTTTTTGTTTTATTTTTCTTCTCCAACCCCCTAAACTATTTTTATTCATTTCTTTTATAAAAAATACAGTATCTTAAATATACTATAATTTTGTTATAATATCGATTAGATCTACACTTACACACACCTACATCTAATGGTTAAAGAACATACTCTTTCCGTGTATGACGAATTTCTGCCTCACGAAACGATGATTGTTCAATATTCTTCTAACACCTTCAAGGGAGGCCATTAAGATGTCACTATATTTATATGTGATATATAATATGTTTATGTTTTCCTTAATCTTCTGTATTTTTCATTTATGTCATACCTTTATGGCTTCCATTATGGGTATACATGATATCTTCATTTTAGGAAGTGCGGACTAGCACCCCCTCAAAGTTATTTGATTCGTTAATACCATATTTGGTATGTATAAAGGATATATATAATGATATTATATACGATACCATATTGGAATTAAAATACTATTATGTTTCATTATGTTTTAATTCCATTAAATATGAAATAGAAATGTAGGTAGCGTTCATGCGTACGTACGACTTACCGTCTCCATGAACGATGCATTTCATTTCATACCTCTAAATGTTTTGTAATATTATATATTCATGAATTTACTAGATATATATGATGTATATGATATCTACATCATGAATACAATTATGGATATAATGGATATTTTACCACATGGACAACTTGTAATTATAAAGAGTTTATTTTTGACTTAAGTACCAATGATCGTTAAAACGACCTTTATTAACATTAATAACAACATAGTGTTCATGACATGGTAATAAGTGATTTAAAAAGAATAATGAACATGAAAAAGGTTCTTAAGCAAGTAGAAATTAACTCAAGTTTATTATTCAGGAGATTAAAGAACGATCGAGTCAAGTCGAACCCGAGGTATGGGACTTCGTCTCAATCTCGGCATATTTTTTTTATACACAACCTTATATTATACGGTGTATAAACCCCTTTGACTTTTACATTTATTCAAAAGGAATATTTTTTATACTAATCAGTTACTAAATGACAAAAGGGAATGTTTTTTTGTCGTATGTATGCGGCTACAACGACTTCTCTACCGCCGGGACCATTATTTGAGTGTCACCTTCCGCTACAAGCCATACTTTTTTTAAAGAAAAATAAATACCATATTTTACTTTTCTTTTATTTTGGTATTAAAAATGGTTTTCATAATGTTTTTATATCAATGTGTTATATTGATATCTTGTGATTGAAAAGTGGAAGTGTTATTTTTCCTTTATGCATGTTTTATGTGATACGATTATGTTATGGTTCATGGGAATTATTAAGAAGATGGGTGGCTCCGTGATAAACTAAGCGCGGGTGAGCCAGATATATCTCTCCAATGCATTGGGTAACGCGAAGGAGTTAAATGTTAAGGTTTCTGCGAAGAGATTTAGGGAATATACTGTGATGGGTATTCCAAACGTAACCAAGAGGGTTACTCACTACGTAAAAATGTTATCAATGCCTCAATTACCTTTATGTCTTATGATTTCTATGATTTATTCATGATTTGATGAGGTATGTTAAAGTGATTATGTTTTATGGGTAAAGTGTGATTTCATTCTTATGTATATATGTACTCATGTTTCCTTTCAATATTTTTATATCCCTTACTGAGCTTTTTATGCTCATCCCACGTTTTTGAGATGTTTTTACATCTCAAGGGAAAGGTACATGATACGATGATAGTGTCAATGAAGTGTTAAGAAAGAATCCATGTTTTATTTTAAATATTTTTACATTGATGGGAAAAATGAATACTATCTTTTATGTAACTACTTTGTTTAAATGGGGAATGTAATGCATGTTTAATGATCTAATTATTTAAAAATCTAAACCTGAAAAGATCCTCATGGTGTAATCTTGTAATAACTCAAGATTAAGTAATGTTTAAGGCTGGGGCCTTATATTTGGTATCAGAGGTCCGTTTAGATAACCTTAGGAGTTAGAATTCTATTCAATGATTTTCCAAAAATAATTTTTATGGTCAAATTGAAATGATATAGCATTTGAAGATTACCATGTTGCTTCATCTAAGACATGTTTGTTCAGAATGGTTTTCCACAGAGGAAACAGGGAAGCAGTGCTAGGAAGGCACACAAAAGGAAATAACCATCCAAATCAGCATCCTGAGATGGTCGGAATTGGAACTGAATAGTTTTTTGCAGTAATGGCACAGTTGACTCATGCGATAAATGGTGGTGGTATCCATGCACAAGATCAACTAGGTCAACCGCAGAGGAACATGTTAGTGATGGAACATTTAATGAGGCAACATCCACCATCATTCAGAGTATCATCTGACCCTATGTTAGCTGAAGGGTGGATTAATTCACTGGAGAAGATTTTTGATGTCATGGGGTGTTCAGAAAATCAAAAGGTTAGTCTTGCTATTTACCGTTTGGAGGGTGAGGCAGATCAGTGGTGGTCTGTGGTTAAAAATATCAGGGAAACTGATGAGATTGATGCTCTTGACAGGGAAGAATTCAAAGGTATGTTTCTTGAGAATTATTTTCCTAAGGCTATTCAACTTAGGATGGAAAAACAATTCTTGGAATTGAGGCAAGAGGAAGACTCAGTGGCTGCCTATGAAGAGAGGTTCACTCGATTGGCAAGGTATGCTCCAAATTTTATCCGAGACCTTGATAGTAAAATCAATCATTTTTACTCAGGATTAAAACCAAAATATCGAAGGGAATTAACTTCTCATGAGTTTAAAAGTTATGAAAATCTTGTTTGATGTGCTGAGAAGGTGGAAATGAAGTTTGCCGATGATCAAGTGTTCTATAACAACCAGCAGAAGAAGAGACCGAGGTGGCATGAGAAATGGAATAATTATTCAAAAAAGTCTGATGGTAAGAAAACTAAATTTCCAGTTTGTGATAAATGTGGTAAAAGGCATGCTGGGGAATGACTTCTGAATTCTGGAAAGTACTACTGATGTGGTAAGATGGGACATAAGGCTCGCGATTGCACTGAAAAACATCAAGGTGATGGTATGTCCAAATTTGATTTATAGTTAGTGAAATGTTTTATGTGCTATGATATGGGTCACTATGAAAATGAGTGTCTGACAAAGAGCTCGAGTGATGGGAAGCAGTTAGACTACAAGAAGAAAGGGGTGATCAAATCCTTTTCAACTACTTCAGCAGATGTTGGGCCATCAAATAAAGTTGTATCAGGTACTTTGTTTGTTTTTTCAGATTTTGCCAGTGTGTTGTTTGATTCGGGGTCCACACATTCATTCATCTCTGAATCCTTTTCTAGTAAAATGGGAATACAATCTCAAGAAATGACTCCTGAACTTGTGGTAAAAACACCAGGGAGAAATATTGAGGCAAAAATAATTTATGAGAATCTTCCAATCCTTATCCATGGAAATAACCAACTTGAAAACCTTATTGTTTTACCTCTAGTAGAGTTTGATGTTATCCTGGGTATAGATTGGCTCTTTATTTACCTTGTTAAGATTGACTGTAGAACTAAAGAAGACTTTTTTTAGAGAGACTTTCAGTTTGTGTACAAGAATGAACCTTTACTATTGATAACATATCAAGAGGCTGAGAAACTTGAAAAAGATATAAATGAATTTTACCTTGCACATATTGTTGAAAACAAGGGAACTGTTCATATTAATGATGTGCCAATGGAATATGAGTATCCTGATGTTTTTCCTGATGAGTTTACTGGAATAATACAAGATCAGGAAGTTGAATTTACTGTTGACTTAGTTCCTGATGCTAAGACAATTTCAAAACCCCCTTATCGAATGGCTCAAATTGAACTTTTAGAGATGAAGGAGCAATTGCAAGATTTATTAGAGAAATGTTTCATTCGACCTAGAACATCTCCATGGGGTGCTCCTGTTTTATTTGTTAAAAAAATAACGGTTCTTTGAGACTTTTCATTGATTATAGGGCCCTGAATAACATCGATGTTAAGAACAAATATCATTTTCCTCATATCGATGATTTGTTTGATCAGCTCCATGGAGCTCAGTTTTTTTCAAAGATTGACCTGAGATCGGTGTACCATCAGCTGAAGGTAAAGGAATCAGATGTTCCAAAGACTTCATTTCGTACAAGATATGGCCATTATGAATGTTTAGTAATGCCTTTTGGGATAACCAATGCACCTGCTGTATTCTTGGACGTAATGAATAGAATTTTCCATGAGTTCTTGGATAAGTTGGTCGTGGTTTTCATTGATGATATTTTGGTGTTTTCTAAAAGTAAAGAGGAGCATGAAAGACATTTAAGGGTTATTTTTCAAACATTAAAAGAAAATAAATTGTATGGGAAACTCAGAACGTGTGAGTTTTGGTTGCAACAAATTTCTTTCCTTGGTCACATTATTTCTAAATATGGGATAACCATTGATCCTGCAAAAACAAAGTTTGTTGAAGAGTGGCCATGTCCCACAAATGTAACATAGATTCATATCATCCTTGGTTTAGCTGGCTATTACCGAAGGTTTGTTAGAAAATTTTCTCGGTTATCTAGTCCAATGACTAAGCTAACTTAGAAGAGTGTTAAGTTTATCTGGAAAAAATAATTGATGATGGTTTTTAGGAATTGAAAAGAAGATTGGTGGATGCTCCAGTTTTGGCACTACCTTCCAGGAATGGGGAGTTTGTTATCTACAATAATGCTTCATTGAAAGGACGTGGATGTGTCCTAATGCAGAATGATCAGGTAATTGCTTATGCTTCACGACAGTTGAAAACTCAAGAGGTAAATTACCCTACACATGATTTGGAATTAGCTGCTATTTTTTTCGCTTTAAAAATTTGGAGGCATCATTTGTATAGAGTAAACTGTGAAATATATATCGATCACAAAAGTTTAATGTATATATTCACTAAGAAAGAATTGAACATGAGACAAAGGAGATGGGTAGAATTAATCAAGGATTATGATTGTACAATTCATTACCATCCGGGAAAAGAAAATAAAGTGGCTAATGCTTTGATTTGAAAAAGTAATGCTTCATTGGCAATGTTGTGTTTGAACGTGATCCTTTGGAAAAGTATTTGATGAACTTTGGCATAGAAGTTGTTGGTGTAGGATGTTCTTCTGTTTTTTTTCAGGTATCAGTGAAATCTTCTTATTAGATAGAATAAATCAAGCACAGAAGCCAGACAATGAGTTTCAGAAAAAGGTAGAGCTGGTTCAGAAAGGTAAGTTTCCTGAATTCAACATTGATAATGATTGCATTTTGAGATTTGGGAAGAGATTGTGTTTGCCTTGTGATTCACAGTTGAAGAGAGAGTTGTTATGTGAAGCTCATAGTTCTCTGTTTCCAGTTCATCCTGGAAGTACTAAGATGTACAGCGATCTGCGGGAGTATTACTGGTGGGATGGAATGAAATGATATATTGCTGATTTTAAGGTAAGGAATCCAAAATCTCTCTTTCTTTTCAAATGCTCTCTTTTAAGTCATTTATTTTATGCTACATGTTCTTATATTGGAAAGTGTTATTTTATATTCCTCTTACATTCCTTTTCATGTTCATATAATGAGAGATCCCCTCTTACTCTCATTATTTAATTTTATGAATGTTTATGTGGCACCGTTAGGCTGCCGAAAATTTTGCAACAGATTATCTCTCCCTTCTCTTTTTCAAGATCTATTTTCATGTAAAGTCTTTCATTTTCCTTTTTATTATGTTGGGTTATGATATATATATCTATCATACTGATATTTTATGATCGTATGATGAGATTCCCCTTTTGATCTCTCATATTTAGTATTTTGAAGTTATATGTGATGCAGTTAGGCAGCCGAATTTTTAGGTGGTTATGTCTCCCTTCTCGTTTTGAAGTTCTACATTCATGTCAAGTCATTCATGTTCCTTTTTATTATTTGGGGGTATGATCTATATATATATATCATACTTATCTTTTATGATCATATAATGAGATACCCCATTTGATATCTTCAATTCAGTATTTTGAAGTTTTAAGCGACGACGGTAGGCTGCCAAATTTTTAAGTGGTCCTTTCACCCTTATAATTTTGAAGTTCTACATTCATATCAAGTCTTTAAAATTATTTTTTATTAGGTTGGGGTATAATCTCTATATCTATCATACTGATCTTTTTTGATCCTATGATGAGATTCCCCATTTGATCTCTTCAATTCAGTATTTTGAAGTTTTAAGTGACACTGTTAGACTGCCGAATTTGTAAGTGGTTCTTTCAGCCTTCTCATTTTAATGTTATACTTTCATGTCAAGTCTTTAAAGTTGCTTTTTATTATGTTTGAGTATGATATCTATATCTATCATACTAATCTTTTATGTTTGTATGATGATAGACCCTATTTGATTTCGTCAATTCATTTTTTTGATGTTTAAGTGACGTTGTTAGGCTGCCGAATTTTCATAAGAGAAATATTATTTTTGTCTTCCTTCTATATTTTTCATTTCATATGGTATATCATTAAAATTTCATTACCATGTTCATATAACCCTTATATTCTGTCCCCCTACTATTTTATGGATCATTTATGAGTGGGTGACCCATGTCCTCTCTCTTTTCAATGTTTTGTAAAACCCCAAAACATAGTCATTATGATGTAGAATTTCTGTTTCAAAATGTATCTCTCTCTCTTGTTCTAATGTTATTTCATTTTATTAAGTGAATAATCAAAGCTCTATCTTCTATAACGGTATTCAAATATATACCAAAATGATCTATTTTAAATTCTATTATTTAAATACATGAGACCCACCTTCCTTTTCTGTGGGTTTTAAAGTGACACAAAGATCATGTCTTTAAAGATGTTTTTTAAACGTTATGATTATGAAATGAAACCCATTACTTTAATGATATATGGATTTTTTATGAAATTATTGATGATGATATATGTGGCTCACATGATAATAAAGACATTTCAATGGTGAGCCTTTATAGCGCTCCAATGCATTGGGTAAAGACTTAATATCTAGAGATGACTATTTTTAATGACGCCTTTGTGAATAACCTTGGTAATGTTTAATGACACCTTAGGGATGGACCTGGGGTGAAACAGAAATGATTGTCAATATTAAATGTTGTACCCACACCTTCAAGATTATGAAAAACGTTATTTTTATTATGATATCCCACATGATTTCTTTCTCATGTCTTAAAGTTATTATTCATGACATTGTTGATGTATCTCAAGTTCACATGTTAAATGTTTCCCCTTGTTTCCCTTACAGGGACTTCTACTCACCCTTTCTTTTGATGTATGTCCCCAGGTTATGAGATGCAGTAATGATCCTTGGATGAACATAAGTAGAATCATTTCAAGTGTTTAAGAAGAATGTTTTTTTGTTTAATGTATTATGTTCCTGGTTTCCAAGACACTAGACCTTAAAGATCCTCAGTTTTGTATAATGTAATGAAAGTTAATGTAACAAAAAAGCAGGATGCTATTGCCCCATTCATCAGACTGTGCTGAAAATGATGCTATTGGATAATAATCAAGTTATGATACTACAAAAAATGAAGAGAATTTACTAGTGTTCTCATTATGTTATTTTGGAATTCTTTCATTTAATTGTTGTATCAATGATGTTCTGGAATTAAATAAGGATTGTAATGTAGTACTATTTCATTAAGGATTTGAGATTTTATTGTACTAAGAAAATTGACTCTGCAACTAGGTAATATTTTTAGAAATTACATGGTTGAAGGAATGATAAACCTTAATATGGTCCTAATATTGAGGTACTGATTTTGGAATAAGATATGGTTGATTTGGGCAAATTATATTAGATTTTCCTAAATCCCATGAAACTGATTAATGATTTTTCATCGTTTGAGTTTAAAAAATTTTTTATAGGAGTATATCCAGTATTATATAAAGAATAAGATTGAATGAATGTAATCAATAATGTTTTATGGTAATTCAAGATGTTACCGTGTTTTAAAATAATATATGGTGAAGGTGTTCCCATGTAATTACATGGAAAAAGGATCTTCATTGTGTTTAACATCGTTATAAATTTAGGACTATGATTTTGGATAGTAGTATTTTGGATAAGCCTAAAGGTTGGAATGGATAAAAATTGAATGGTTATTTTTGGATTTTTATAAAAGGACAACACACAGACCGTGTGGGAACCCGTCTCGTCGGAAAAAGCTGAGGGAATCGAACCCACAACCATAGTGCGATTGTATTTATCACCTACCACTGGACTACATGAAGTCCTTGGATTGTATAATGTAGTCTCATTTTTTTAATGGGTCTGATATGTGAATTATACATTCATTTTATATGGAACCATATACGATTAGGATAAATAGAGTATTTTTGAGTGGTATTATGTTTTGTAGTGAAAGATGAGTTTGTGGTAGAAATTTATTAATTGATAAAACTATAATTATAAAGTAATTATATCTGCTTATGATCTTATCCAAACTCATAAATAAATTCCTCAACATTAATAAATGGAACATAGAACAAAAATGATGTCCTCTATAATACCTTAGATCATCACAAATTTATGGCTTTGGGATTATTGGCCTTTTTGTAGCCATGTTATCTACCATTATCCATCAGATATTTATTGTTAGATTTATCATCCATATCCACATATTCTTACATGGAACCATAGTATGTGTTATTTTCGGTAACCATCATACTAACCACTCTTTATTTTGAATAGAGGCATCATTAATCCATTTTTCGATGTGGGATTTCAACTAAGATATCTTGAAATGTGAGCCCCACGTTTCCAATACCGAGCATAAACTGTGAGTTTATGATTCATTTAAGGAGGGGAAAATGTAACACCCCAAGCTTACACGGTACGATTCTCATTGAATATTACAGTAGCGTGTGTTCTACGCAACTTCGAGATTCTAACACACCTCGACCAATAAAAGTAGCTGTTATGACTAGTAATACCCAATTTTTTAAATTTTATAAATTTTATCTCTCAAAACAGAATTCATTTTTGTATTCGGAATATCGTAATTAGCCTAGGGTGAAATTTTTACCTTTTCGGATAACTTCTATATTTTGATGAATAGTGAAAATTACTAAATTTTAATTAAAAACAACTTTTTTAATTGAAATAATTAATAGTGATAAATTATTAATTTTAGTGGTTTTAAAGTATATTTAGATTATATTTCTACCATTTAATACAATTTCGGTCATTGGACATAATTTCAAAATTAAACCTTACATAAACTAGTGTCAATCTTTTGATAGTTATTATCTCTTAAAAACAAGCTTTTTGTTTTGACAACGGGAATTAATTTTAAATTAATTTCTTCCACTTTTGTTTTTTGAATATTAAAAAATGGTTTCCATATTTGAAATCAGGATTTCCAAATTATGTAAACAGGTAAATTTTATATTTAGACATTTTGAATAATTACTTCGGTAAATATTTTATTTAACATGGTTAAAGGGTAAATCCGGTAAATAAGGGTATAAAAATAATATTATAATAATAATAAATTTCCCTAAAACATGTCCTAACCTTATTGGTTGATACATGTCCAACAATGGGCATCTTTGGGTCGATTTTGGGACCCCATGGATTCACTTGTAAATGATAAGGACACTTTATATTAATTAAGTTAAAATAAATACATAAATGACATAAGCATATATCTTTCAGAAAAACAATTTTTATATAGGGTTATATATGTTGGATTTTCGACTATAAATATTAATTATAAATCTAAAACGATTTCCTACATAATTGTATTTTATTTATAATTTTTAGACATATAATAATTAATATTATTTATGACACAATAATAATGAAATATTTTCCATATTAATTAGAGAATCAAATAATTTGTATTATAAATTTTAAAATAAATATAATTTGAAAGTTTTGAAAACATACATGAATTATATTGGTTAATATGACATTATAGGATGGATTAAATGTATTTTTTTCGTTTTAATAATGTTTTTAAAACTTTATCACAAATCAATTATTGAATAGTGTCAAAATTGACATAAATGAGTTTTTAAAACAAATATTATATTATTAATTGATATTATATTCTTAAAAATCTATGGTTCGGACAAATGACTTATATCATTAGAGGTTTATCATTAATGGACCACTTGGGGGTCTCTTGGATGTATATAGTATTTTTATAAACTATATAATATAAAAATACAAAGTGACATTGTAATTGTCAAACTAATTAACTTAGATTTAAAACTAAATTAAAAGGTTAATATAATGACCCAAAACTATCTAAAATATATTGGATGAACGTATTTAGACCCATACCCAGCTTATAATTTGAATTATCCACCTGGGAGAAATTAGAAACTGAATATAAATTTATTATAAAATAATATTTCTAGCTTTTCCAAAGGTGCCCATCAACCCTCTTATAAAAGGTCACCCCCCTTCTCAGTAGTTAACACATTCAAAGCCTTTTGGCTCGGCCAAAACCTGAACAAATACTCTCTAAACTTCCCTAAATTCAACCTAGAGGCCTTAGTTTGATTAGAAATCCAACCTAAGGATCTCATTTGATCAAATAAAATGGAAGAACACGAAGAAGAGGTAATGATTTCACCACCCTCTTTCAAGTTCCTTTCTTCTTCCACTTCCATTTTCTTTGTTGTTTCTATTATAAAATAATAAATCCAGTATCTTCTATATAATATATTGTTATTATAATTATGGTACAACCAAATTCATTATTCTATCCACCCTTTTAATGTCATTTCACCTTACGTGCGTACGTACGGCTTACTGTCTCTGCGTCGTTGTGTAATTGTTACTCAATAAATTATTATTTGGATGGGTTTAATAATGATGTTTATTTGATATAAATAATAAATATAACATTATAAGGATTCTGTATATATGATATAAGATCCAATTATATATTATTTTAATATCAAAAGAATGATATTTTCGCTCGTGCATACGTACATATTACCGTCTCCACGACGTGATAAGATTCATTTCCAGGTTCACCATTCATCGACTATTATAAAAATATATATTACTAATAAATATGTAATATATGACAAAATAATGGTATTGTAGGTATATATATTTATATATATAAGTATTTATGTACTTATATATAACTTATTCACTTACTTCTGTTCAATACTATATGAAAACGGAAATAGCGTTTATGCGTACGTGCGAACTACCGTCTCCGAAAACGGTGTCTTCCATTTCATATATATGACTATTATAAATATTTATATTCCAAATAGATATGATATATAAATAATTTATTATATTCTCGAAGTATTTAAATCATGATCTATGTGATATAATCAAGACTAACAAGTTATAACACATATGATAAAGAAAGCGTTTATTACCTGAAATATTAATATAACATGGAAATTATTATTAAATGGGAAATATAAAGTCATAAATGTATAATTTATGATATTATAGATAATAATATGGTACTGGTATAATTTAATAATATACTATAGTCTTCATACAAGAGGTTAAACATACCCCCAACAAAAGGAATGTTCAAGGTAAGGGGTTTCTTATCTCACTTTTAATTCCGTGAGATTTCCATTTTTCACCACATATATATTGCATGTTGTGACTTTTGTACAGCCATTTGATATGTATTATTGTGATCCTCTTTATATTCATGATATTATATGATTAATTTGGTGGTTATTGACTATTTTTCATATGACTCTATTGATTACAATGAGTTAAGGGTTAATTTCACAATCTCTTTATTATCCGAGGTTGTTTATTCGTAATTCTCTACCTGAACATATTTATCCTCCACATCCATGTTTCTTAATAATTCATTTCAAAACATTTTTACTATTTACTAGACAATGGGTTGAATTCATTTTTACCATTGTTTGACTTTTTATAAAATGATTTGAAATGAATATTTCTGTCGTTTTCCAAACAAGATACTTTATATCCTTTTCAAAACAATTAAGGTAAAAATGTTTTTTTAACTTATAAGGCGGGTGCGGTTTTTCTCCACTATTATTACACTTTTTAAGATTCCCTTAGAAGTTTATAAGGATATTTTCAAAATATTGGTTTTCTATATAATTATATTATTTTTAAATGATTTAAAAAAAACATATTTCCCTCAAATAGTTTTAATTACATCTATGTCAACATCCTTTGATGGATTTTAAGCTTATTTGATGTTGATTTATTATGATACAAAACATCAATATTATATTGAAGGTTTTGTGATATGGTTGACTGTGGATGATTTTTTTATGTCATTTATGGTTTATGGTTAATGTATTTAAATTTCGTAAGATAGTTTTAGTACAAATGTATATGTTATATATCAACATTTTATTTAGATGATTGTGTTGGACTAGCATTTTCTGGGTTGGGGACTGGTAAAAGTAAGCCCTCTGGGTTGGTGTCTGGTTATTAAAGGCTCTCTGAGTTTTTTTCCAGTTATAAGAGGCACTCTAGGTTGGTGTCTGGTTATTAGAGGCACTCCGGGTTGGTTTCCGGTTATGAGGGAACTCGGGGATGGTGTCCAGTTATCAAAGGCACTCTGGGTTGGTGTCCGGTTATCAGAGGCACTCCGGGTTAGTGTCCGATTTTTAGAGGCACTCTAGGTTGGTTTCTGGTTGTAGAGGCTCCTCGGGCTGGGTTCTTGTTGCATTTAGCCCTTAGGTCTTGGCACGAGGCTTTGACACAGAGATTGAAGTTTGGCATTATGCATTTCCTCATTATGAAATTAGTTATTACATGTGATTATTTGATTAGTAGAATATCCATGTACATGTTTAAATGGTAATGTTTGATTTATTTTTTTTACCATATTATATTCTAGTATATCTTTAAAATGGCTGATGTTTTTATTACACGTCATTATTTAAAAGTTTATAGCTTCCGCAAAATTATTTACCCTTACTGAGCATCTGAGCTAACCTCTTTCTATGTATTATATTTCCTAGGATCCCAAGAAGTGTTTTATGATTAAGATGCATGGTTAAGCTAAGGGAACAATGTTGTTCTCAAAGGATTATTTATGTTGTGTTGTATGTTAGAAAGTGTAATGTAATGTTCATGTTTGTAATCAATTTTCCAAGACTGCTAAAATGATCGGTCCTTCAGGACATGATTCCCTGTAATTATAAAAATGTATTAAAATAATGCAACGACTCTGGGTAACTGGGGTCGGGGCATTACAAGATCTAGACACATGTTGTGTGAAAGATATGAATTCTCATGACCTATCACCTATATATCAATCTGGTATATAATGAGAAAAATCACCCAACACATTTTGGAGATAAACCTATTAAATTGACTCATTGGTATCTATGTTCAAAACCCCATTCATTGATATAAGGATAGAACTAAAGAAAATATCATTGATTTCCTATGTTGTTGAATAATCCTAAAAAACAAAGTCTATTTCCTAAATCACATAATCATATAATATATATGGCTTCATATAACATACTTGATTCACTAATTATTTCACATATGCCATCTTTCCCTTATGAAACAATAAATTTAAGACAAAACTATTCCTACATAAATGATGCCACATTAATTTTTTGAGACCATGGTATGTGAATCATCAACATATATCATATCTCTAAATATGTGTGACACAAAAAACAAATACCATATCAAATTCTTCCTTCATCCAAAAATAGTTGCATGTAGGTGGATTGATCATGTGTGCTTATTCAATAAAAACCATGCTCATTTGTGTAATTCCCTATAATTTCCACATATTTTTGTTAATTGTATGAAATTATTTAGAGACCATGGGCTGTGAAAACACGTGATTCTGAGGCCTGTGGTGCCTATAATGTAATTTTGAACATTTCTTTAGTTCACATAAGTAAATGTGAGAGTGGATTTTTCAAATAATTGAACCAATGCTCGTATCACAAATATGAGGGATCCGTTGGACTTGGAATGCCACGATTCACCTATAAAGAACATAACATTGACCAGTATGTGTGGAATAGAAATATTAATTCCTTTAATGTTCTAAAAATAATAATATAACATAGAAATAAGCTAATTTATTCTATTTCACACCATTAAGTGGAGGACGACTATACTGTGGTGTGTAAATGGGGAGATAAGAAGTTCATAAATGAGGATCCTTTATATCCCACTGTGCAAGCATAACTGAAATGCTATTTTATAAAATAAATAGCATTATGATGTAATGTTGTAGTGTAACCAAATCATTGTGATGAGTTTCTTTTTATTAAACAAACCTTTTGGAGAGTTTGGAATTAAACCTTGAGGATTCTCTAATGAACCTATGTCACAAATTACTTTTTAACGAAGAACAACTAACGCTAGAAAAACCCTCACCTACGGCGGCCCCTGGAGGATCCGAGAGTGACAATAAATCCCATGGAGAACTAGATCTGATCCTGGAATTGACAAATGATGAAGATGGATAGCATATCACATGTTGACAATGACTTGAATCATCACCCATCGCATACGATAGATCTGAATTTAGATAAGTATTGATTTGTTCTTGAATTACACATTCTTTACTCTAAAACAACGAATGTGGATCAACCCACCAATATGTTGAACTGCATATTGGGTGTTCTAGTGGGAGTTTTATTTTCTTGCGGTATTGAATTGGGATTGTTGATAGCTTGATCAAACTATGATCCCGAACCACCCTTGTTTTAATATTCTGACGCAGAGGGAGTGGGCCAACATTAACATGGCTTGAGCCCCTCCTCCTTGTGCGTTATTCGTGGAAAAATTCTCAAAATAGTGGAAAGGAAAGTTTGAGGCCACTATAGTGAAGGTGGCAACACTATGGTCTTGTAGGTGTAGATAGTTGGAGAAACATTCTACCAGAGAAACTTTTGTTCCAATTATAATGAATGGTCATCCCGCTAGATTCTGATGGAGGCCTGCAGTGGCCTTGGGGGAGAAGGTGGAAGTGCACCCACTAGCCGGTCAAGATGGAAGAAAGACATAGCTGACTTCTTTCAGTTTCGTAGAGAGTTGTTGCCAACCAGCACTATGTTGAGGGAATGGCCCATGTTTGGGATGCTAGGATTCTTTGGACGCACACGGTTCGTCGACCGCATGTGGGAGTCTAGCCGTCTGCATGGCTCAAGACATAGTCATTTGACTGCGTCAGAGGCAAACACCCCTTGTCAACCATGGGTTGAGTGGGGAGTTGGGCATAGCTTCAATCCATGTCCCGGTTGGGAGACAAACCAGCCCACCTATAGAATACTAGGCAAGCCTGCACACCAAGCCTGTCTCTATGGGCTAGACCCACCTCTGGGATGGACACACCCTTTTTCATAAAAACATCAATAATTGAAAGTCCTACGTCCAAATGATGTGCCGTCTATGTCATGAGGAACTTTGAGAGAGGCATTCCTTCTAAGATACTCTATGTGAGTTTTTGAGGAGGGTGGCATATAGCTCGGTTGGATCAGACTAAATTCCAACTGGACCCTTTTTATAAAAATGAACATATCTTACAAAACCAGAATCTGTTCTACATGTAATCTTTTTCATTGGGACCCTTACAATGAGAAAATTCATTGGGTTACACAATTTTGGGCTTCCTGGTGGTTGATGTATGACTGATGTCTTGAGTAAAAGATCCTACCAGAATCAACTGGGCTATGTTTGGGTATCAAAGGGCTCACTATGACATGAAAAATATAGATAGTACTTTTGTGGTTCCAAATGAGAGAGACCCATCATGGATCCACAAAAGACCAACCCTTCATAGATCTATATGAGAGTGACACTTCATGGATAATCATGAGAGAAACTCTTCACTGATTATCATGTGAAAGACTGTTGATGGATCCTCATTAGAGAGAACATCCAAATATCAACAAGTGAAAAATCCATTGTGGATAAATAGAACAGTGACCCTCCATTGATCATCATGAGAGTGACCCTTTTTGGATAACCAAAAATGGGACTTGTTGTGGATCAGAAATAGTGAGGCCCTTAATGTATCAGCCACAAATACACTCAACAAAATAAGATGATCCGGCTTTAAGACTAATCATCCTTACTTCGATACTTATGTTATACCTTTTGTGAGAAATTTCTTTTTCATTGTGCTTTACTTTCAGATATTTCTCTATGATATTTTTTCTTTTTGGATTTCTGTGAGAGTGAGTTGGTCTTGGGGTCCCTACTGAGTATTGTTATACTCACCCTTACATGGTCTTCACCTGCACATATTGTGTCTTGGGAAGATGACAGAAAAATTTGACTTGGAATTTGGGGATCCAGGGAAGAAACTTCTCAGAAGTGTATCGATAGACATTGTGTGATATAGTGACATCCGACAGTGATATGTAGAAACCCTTTAAGTAGTACCCTTGGAATAAGACCTCCAAATCTTGTAAATATATTGTTTTACATTCCTTTCAGTTGGGATTTTATATTGTTCCTTTTACTTTATTTAGTACATATACATATTGTTTGTTCCAGTTTCAGTTTACGTTTCATAGTACGGTTTCACATGTGTGTGTAGTCTGAAAGGAAATGCCTTCTATTTTTGGGGTATTTCTTTTTCCATTCTAGTTGCTATCCCTTGGCCTATGGAAGGATAGGTTGGGAAATTCACAACACTAACCCCTTGGGATGGGTGATGACAAAGTGGTATCATATGAAATTTGGTAATAATAGAAGAACTAAGATTATTTATTATCGTTGGGGAAAATTTTTTTTGTTTCTTGAGTTTGGAATTCAGTTCAGGGAGTCCAGTTTTGATGCGATGGCCAGTGTATCAATACACCAAGACCCTTAATTCTATTTTTGGACACGATTCACAAAAACACTGATTGCATGTGTTTTGAAATTTATATTCTCAAGATCTCTTTTAAGTCATCTCACCAAGAATATCTTATTTATCGTGGCACATATGTTTCCCTATAAGATTATACCATGAATATATCCATCCAAGTATACTACGAGGGATCATGACAATGGCCCACCGACCGATGAAGTGTTACTGCGGGGACTATTTAAAGTGATAACACCTTCCAGTGGAGTACCAGTAGCACCACAACTCCTAGAGATGAAATTGCTTCTAGCCTTACTAGTGAAAAATTCATGTCAAATGAGCATGTTTCATGTGTTCGAGAGAATGATGCATTTCAGGATTCTTGGAGTGAAAAATCCTTAGTTAGCTGAGGATTGGATAGTGGGAGATTCACCTTTTTTTCACCTGGTAGAGGTACCTACATACCATATGGTGGTCCTAGC
The DNA here is from genome assembly GCA_963277665.1 of Viscum album. Lineage (NCBI taxonomy): Eukaryota > Viridiplantae > Streptophyta > Magnoliopsida > Santalales > Viscaceae > Viscum > Viscum album. The sequence goes on along the minus strand of OY728131.1, from coordinate 788,696,040 downwards.
CTCCTTTTGTTTTTATTTTATGACTTAAAGATGGTGGAGTTTGTTCTACAGACACATGAAGAGGGAACCCTTCCCTGGTCGGACATCGAGAGCCTCTATAGGGTGGTGTTCGTATGGGAAAAATTATGTGTAGTGCGTATTCATGTGCTAATGCACATACCATAGGGTAGCCTGACTGTGGCCCAGAATTTGGAATGGTTTACCAACCACTCATGCTACTCCAAAAAATGGTACAAGAACATTTCATCATGGACATGACCTTTTATTCGGGACTTCAAAAGGAGATCAGGGTGTTGATGTTTTTTTACAGCATCCAGACACATGCTGGAGTTCTAGAGTGATCTCTAATAGTGTAGAGCTTCTTATCCAATCATATAATGATAGTGAGAGCCACCAATAGAGGACGTGTGGCCGAGTCATATGTAGCAGGTAATAGATATATGACATAAATTCCCAAATGGGATATAAAATCATGAGGACGACCCAGAAACGCATTTTCAGAGGTGCGGCACTCACGGGGCATAGGAGTACAGTGGGGGATAGAGTTTGTAAGACTAATTGAGGGTAGGGATACATGGATCATGATTGTATGACCCGCCTCACATACCTTTTGGAGATGGTTGTGGGACCACTAAGGTAGAATAAGAGGTTTCAGTGTGGAGGTCCAAAGGGTGGAGGACATGGAAGCAGAGAAGGCTAAGTGGTAGCCAGTGGACGATGTTACGTGGTACATCCTACACCACCCCAGGTTGTCAACCATGGGATCTGGGGGTTGGATGACTAGGGAGAGCTAATATTTGGGGAATAAAGGCCTATGACTATGGGACTATAGAGATTATTAGTGTTATGATCTTTGAATTATCCACATCTATTACAGTTCTTATAAACAAAGCATCTATTCACTCTTTTATTTCCACAGGCCTCATTCGAGGATCAAAGATTCCAGTGGAACTATTGGATCAATACTTACAATTAGAGACTCATACAAGAGGGTTTTTGAAGATGACACACTAGTGACAACATCGTGAGCTTACTCTAAGAGGTGATTTCTCTTGCTAGAATCTCTTATTAGAAACATTGAGGACTTATGATGACATCATGGGTATGGACGGGTTATCCACAACCCTTGTTCATATCAACTATCTTAGGGGAAAGGTGCAGTATGTCTGTGATGATGGGACTAGGTTTTCCTTATCCAATGAGAAGGGATCTTTAGAAGCATAAGATTGACTTTCTTGGAGGAGTTAGGAGCCAATAACCCACCAGATGGATAGCCTCGCCCTCATTTTGGTGTATTATTGGACTATGATCTTTACTGTAGTGGTGGATGAGTGTGATGATGACTTTCATGAGGATGTTACAGGACTACCAACACACAGGGATGAAGAATTCTACATATGCATGTACCCTAGGAGGGCGCATGTATCCACAATGGTTTATCGAAAGGCACCAATAGAGATATGCACATTTAAGGTATAACTGGAGGAAATTTAATATATACAGTTCATAAGATATTGTGCTTTACCATGGGTAGACCCATGGTTTTTTTCATAGTAGGTAGACAGGAGCGTGAGTTAATTCGTGGACTTTTAGAACCTAAACTATGTGAATATGAAGAAAAAGTATCCATAACTAATGATTAATGACCAATTCAGTCATCTGAATGGAGAACTGTGGTTCTTGAAGATAACCCTAAGATCAGTCTATCATCAGCTACAGGTACGGTATGGTGACATACCCAAAATAACCTTTAGATGCTATTACAACCACTATGAGTATTTGGTGAATACTTTTTGTGTGACCAATTCCCCAACGGTGTTCATGAGACTCATAAATAAGTTCTTCCATACTTACCCTGATTGTTTTGTGGTAGTCTTCATAGATTAAATCTTTGTGTACTTAGCGTAAGAGGAGGATCATGTGACACACCTACAGATTATTTTGGAAACACTCTGAGAGCACCAATTTCTTAGTAATCTCTTGAAGTGGCAGTTTTGGATTTGGGAGGTCCACTTCTAGGAAATATCAAATTTTTTGTTGTAGTTACAATGGATCTCACAATGATGGATGATGTTCTTTCTTGGGAGCCACCTAATAGCGTGACTGAGGGGATGAGTTTCTTGTGATTGGTAGGACAATAGTGCAGGTTCGTGCACAAATTTTCTAGAATAGTAGAACATTTATCTTCCATGAAATCGAAGGGACAACCCTTCGTGTGGTCAGAAGATTGCCAATTGTGCTTCCTAGAGTTTATATGTAGACTTATATGTATATATTTCTTTAGAATAACTAAAGAGGGTGTTGGGTATTTATTCTTATATGATGCATCAGGGACCGAACAAAATTTTGTCCTGATGTAGGAGTGAGACATCTTCACCTACAACTCATAGCAGTTCCGGCATCATGATCAAAACTAAATTACCCATGGCATGGAGTTAGTAGTGGTTCTGTTTTCTTTTAAAATTTAGAGACACTACTAGATGGGTTAATTTTTTACAATCTACTCAGACCAAATGATTCTCAGTTATATCTTCACATATAAGAACATGAACTCAAGATAGTGGTGATGGATGTAGATCCTCTGGGAATATGACTTTTAGATAGTTTATAATCTTTTTAAGGGGAATGTGGTGGCTGATGTGCTCTGCAAGCTTTATTTTTTAGAGCTACAGAGTGATGTGAAGGAGTATCTAGCTATGATGCATATATCCATTGTGGATAATGATGGAGAATTTTAGCTCCAGTCTTTGACTATCAATCCCCCACTCCATCATCGAGATAAAGAGGCCAGGTATTGGATGTTGACTGCGAGGCCTGACAGGCTCAGTTATCCTATGGACAACTCCTCATAGATTTTTGATAGGTGGTGATAAAGTCGCCCTTTTCAAAGGATGCACCATGGTTCCAATGAAATTGTAAAAGAATTTGTTGGGAGAATTCCTTACATCCCTTTGGCTATATATCATGGTGTGTAGAAGAAGTACCAGAGCTTCAATCATCAGTACTGGTGGCCAAGGATGAAGAAATCCATGGCATAGTTCATTTCACAATACCTCGCTCGTCTCCATGTGAAGCCCAAACATCAAGTCATAGTATGATTGACACAACATCATGATGTCCTAGAATGGATGTTTTATGGTATTTACAAGGATATTTGAATATGATTTACACACACATCGAGGGGTCATGACTCTACATGGGTGATCATTGATCGATTCACCATGTCACATCACATTCTACCCATCCAAGATTATGGATCGGTAGAGGTATTGGGGTGCCTATCTGTCAAAGAGATAGAACGGTTTCACAGGGTTCCTTCAATGATCATCTCAGACCATGATTCAGGTTTTAAATCTTGGTTACAGAAGTGGTTTTCGATGGATTTTAGAACACATCTGTGCTTGAGAACAAATTTTTACAACCGAACAGATGGTCAGATAGAGTGGACCATATAGATCGGGGAGTACATGGTTCATGCTTTTGTCCTAGATTTGGGTTCTAATTGGGAGGATCAGCTACCACTAGAGGAGTTTTAATACAACAATTACTATCACTCCACCATTGGAAATGCACCATTTGAGGGTTTATATAGGAGACTACGTAGATCTCCTCTATGCTAGACAGACCCATGGGAGTTAGCATTCGTTGGTCCAGAGATGGTACGGGATAACACACAAAAGGTGAATATAATACAAGAGTTTATGAGGACCACCTAGAGTGAGAAGAATTTGTATCGTGAAAGGATGGTGAGACCCTTCTAGTTAAAGGAGTGATACCATATGTTCCTTTGAGTCTCACCTCAGTGGGGAATATAGATATTTGGCAAGGGTGGAAAGCGATTTCTAAGGTTCATACGACTTTTCCAGATTAATAGCAGAGATGGTGAGGTGGGATAGCACAAATATATTCTGCCACAGATGGATCATGTGTACAATGTTTTCCATGTATCATATCTAGGGAGGTATGTGCATGAACTATCAAACATAATCGATAGCCGCGAGATAAAATTTGATGATTGGGTGATATTTTGGGATTTCCTGGTGGAGATATAGTGTAGTCATGATCAGGCTTTTTATGGAATCTGAATTCTTCTGGTGTACATTTTGTGGTAGCAAGGGAACCTCAAATAGAGAACATGGGAGCAGGAGGCTCAAATTCATGTTCAATGCAACCATTTGATTGATTAAAATTTGTTTTGGATTTTAGGGATGTAAATCCCTAATGTGGGGAGAATGTAATGTCCTAGAATTTTTGTGTAAATTATTTAAAATTATAGGGATGTATTTCATGACCTTGTGCTGAGACGGCAGGTGATTCTGAGGCCTGGGGTTCCAATAATGAAATTTTGAACTTTTTTAGTCCACTTATTTATACATGCATACTAGTGTTTCTAAATTTAGAACATGTTCTCAAATTTAAAATCTGAGGGCTTTTTTGAACTCTAAACGCCATGAATTTTCTAGAAAGGAGTTAACTTCGACTCGCAAGGGTTGGAAAAAAAAGTTAGTTTTTGTACATTTCATAACATAATAACATAACATGGAAAAAGTTATTATATTTTCTTTTTCACCATTGAGTGGTGGATTATGACATTGTGGTGTGGTGATGACGAGGCACATTATATGAGGGTCATTAATGGCTCATAGTTCATGCATAACGATTTTATGTTGTACGTAACTGAAACACTACAACGTGTTTATTTTTATTCAACTAAATCATTATAGTGGAGGATATTAAACCATATGGATTATCTAATTCTTCTACTATGGAATTCATCTCCAAAAAAGAATAATGACCTATAGAAAAACCCTCGCCAATGATGACAGTTGGAGGATTAGAGCTTGATGACAAATCTCGTCGAGATCAAGATCAGATCTAGAAGTTGACCAATAGTGAAGAATGATAATTGATAATCAGTCAATGATGACTCGGATCATCATCCACCACTAATGACAGATATCATTCTAGGTAGGTATTCCTTTATTTTGGAATTTCCCATTATTCATTCTAAAACAATGATTATGGATCAACCCACGAACATGTCGATCAGTGGATTGGGTGTTCTTGGGGGATTTTTCATTCATTGGGGTTTTTAACGAGGATTGTTTATAGCATGATATAAATATGATTCTGAACCTCTACTATTTCAAACATCTAACACAAAGTTCGTGGGATTACATGAACAAGACCCGAGCCCCTCCACCTTGTTCATTCTCCATGAACATATTCTCAAAATTGAGGCAAGTATAGTTCAAGGCCATCACATTGAAGGTGGTAGGACAACGGTCTTGTAGGCATAGACAGTTTGAGAAATTGACCACCATAGAAACTGTGGTAGCCTATAGAAGGAATTGTATGTGGACCCATCAGTACACCACTATGGAAAAATGCTGCAGCCGGTAGGCCAAGGCGACAGAAAGCTGCTACCATCTAGCTGCGGTGGAAGAAATTCATTGTCAACTGGTCACAGTAGTAGGGATACAAGGAGCCATCCAGTGCCATGTGGTGGGGAAATTCCATTTCTGGGATCCTCAGATGCGATGGTGGTATATTTTTCATCGACTACATGTGAGAGTCTAGACACGATGTTTAATCTGCATTATCTTGACCACAACATATGAAACCACCCCAAATCGACCATGGGGTTAGCGGGGACCCGAACATGGCTTCTAATTGTGTCCTGGTTGGGTGATGAACTAGTCAACCTCTAGTAGACCAAGCAGTCCAGAGGATTGGGTCGTTCTGACCATGTCAGACCAGACCTAGACCCCACCTGTCCCTTTTTGAAAAAATTTCAATAACTATTAGACTGTCTGTGTACAGTATAAGGACCCTTTTGACGAGGTGAATTTTCATAAATACACTACGTGTGGTTTTTCAGAGGTTGGAATATGGCTGGGATAGATTGGTCTCATATCCAACTGCGGCCTTTTAAAAAAATGCAGATATCTTATAAACTAGATGTTTATTCGACATGCCATCTATTTTGTTTTGCCCCTTTAGAAAAGATAGTTTCTTTTGTTAATCAATGTTGAACATCCTAGAGATTGATGTTTAACCAATGGCTTGTGGAGAAGAACCTAGAGGAATCAAGCATGTCATGTGTAGGTATCCATTAGTTGGATGTGATGTAAAGAATTTAGATTGACCCTCCATGGATCATCATTAGAGATATCCTTTTAGAGTAGAATGAGATAGACCCTTTATGGATCAAATTAGAGTTACCCTTCAATGATCAGCATGAGAGTGACCCTGATTGGATCTTCATGAGAGTGACCCTCCGTGGATTAGTAAGAGAGTGATCCTTTATGGATCAGCAATAGAGTTACCCTATGTAGATCAGTATTAGAGTGACCCTTTGTGAATCAGTAGCAGAGAGACTATTCATGGATCATTAGTAGAGCAAAAAATCGTTGTTCATTAGAAAACCCTCTCAATAGAATAAGATGGACTAACATTAAGAATTATCATATTTACTTCTGTACTTACGTTATACATTGTGTAAGCTATGAAATTTTCATTGTGATTTACTTTTAGATAATTAGTTGTATAATTTTTACATTGTGGACATATTTTAGACCCGAGTTTGTCTCAGGGTCCCTACATAGAATTGTTATACACACCCTTGTAAGGGATTCTCCTGTAGCTGGTGTGTCTTTTGCAGACAACGAATGACGTTGACAGGGACATTGGTGAGCTAGGTATAAATAGTTATTGGAGGTGGTCGATAGATGTGGTGTGTTCTAGTGACATATGACAATGATCAGTACCTACCGTTATGGATGCATACTTGGTGGATGACCTCTGAGGCTTCTACTATCATTGATGTAAATTCCTTTCAGTTTAACTTTTATTCGGGACCTTTTACTTTCTATTTCACCTGAACATGAAGTTGGTTCTAGTTTCAGATTACTTTTCACAGTATGTCTTGCGCATGTGTGTACAGGTTGAAATGAAATGCCTTTCCTTTTGAGGGTATGCCTTTCTGATGATAGTCTTTAACCCCTAGCCTATGGAAGGCAGGCTGGGGTAGTCACAACGGGGGCCCTGGGGGATGGGTTGTGATAAAATGGTAAGGCACTTCCATTAAAACTATATTATCACATTTTAAATCTATTTGCTATCCCCTAGTCTATGGAAGGTGCACTTGGGGTTGTCGGAACACAGGCCCCGAGGATGGGTCACGACAATTTTATTGAGTCATACCCGCATAAATAATATCAGTTATTCTCATCCTTGTACCCAATTATCAACGAACAAAATATGAATCATCAAATCGATATGTTATTATTTATAGTATCATTGAAATTTATACCACAAAATGAAACCTAAATGGATGTTTTCTATGAATGTTTCTGTCCAAAATCACATGTGTAATAGACATATAATCCCCATTAGCGACCACGTAAAAGGTAACAAGCTACATTTCCCTTCATTGAGGTCCTATGAGATTCATTTATCCTTCATTCCACCTACAATAATTTTTTATTAGTAGATATATATGTAATATTAAAACCCTAATTAAACCTATAGATTTATAAGATATATCTCAAAAAATTCATGAAAAAATATATTAATTTAGTTGAAAATGTCCTCAAAACAGTATACTTAACTATAGTATTTTTCTAATGAAACTAACATGGTATACCCTATGTGATCTACAGATAATGATTCATGAAATAATGTACAAATCATCATGTTATATGAAATAGATGATACCCCCTATTTTATGCAGCCTCAATGCATATTCTCCACTCTACCCATATTTTCAACACATTTCTGACATAATTGTTCTTATTGCATGACTATAATCAATATTGAATAATTATATCCCAATAACTAAAACTGTGTAGTCAATCTGGATGAGTTTTGATCTATATACCTTATGATGGTATATAAAAATCCTTCCATATTATCAATCATGGTATCCTAGAAACTAAACCAATTTATCATTTCCTTGTTATGCATTATCTCGATAACTTAAATGGGAACCAAAAACAATCATCCCATCAAAAAATAAGGTCCCCACAATACATTTGGGATTCCATTTGGTGATAATCAATATATATCATTGTGCATGGTGTGAATATTTTGGAAACATCTATTCATAAATATAAATATATAAGATACCCAACAATTATTATCTTATAAGGGATAATACACAATGGAATATAAAAAGGATAAATTTAGCTAATATGGTCTAATATCCTTATCTTAAGATGTATCATAATACCAAAAAAAATTATTGGAATGTAATAACATATGTGACGTTCTTGGGAAAACATATATGATGAGAATATTTTTTCCGAAAGGGGGGGTGTTAGATTCATAACATTAAATATAAGAAACATATATTTTTAATGGGATATGTACATGATTCCCTAGGGAACAAAACATGGAATCCTTAATCTATTATTTTATGTTTCTCAGTAATGAAAAGTTAATTCACTAGGCACTAATCCTTGGATTTATAATAAATTTCAATACTTCAATATAGAATGTTGAATAATTTACATATTCTAAATATGGAAAATTTTTGCAGACAATATTGATACCTAATGCCCTTATGAACTCCAATGAAAATTAATCACCCTACCATTGAAGAATGAAATTTTATTAAACTGATTAAACATTATGATGGTTTTAATAATGATATTCATATACAACTATAAGGTTATTTAAGGAGACATATACTTGGAAATTAACTATACAGTTGAAACAACTGAATTATGAGCTTTCATCCCATTATCATGTTATGATATATGATATGACATAATCGACCAATATGGTTGAGGAATCCCACCATTGGAATTGTGGAATTAAGTGAAACACATGGAGGTACTATGAACATTACAATAATGTGAACCATTCTATAAAATCACACCCAATACGAGCCTTGTAAGAGGTGTATGAAAATAAATGTTGAACCCGAATTGAATCTCTTCCCCTTCAATATGGGGAAGATTATGACCATTGGGTGTTTTTGTTTATAATATTTTTTATATTGATCTATTATCGTATATTTTTATTAATAGAATAATATAAATGTAATGGAATCCATTTCATTTGGCATGTAATTATTGTTGATCTCTTATATCTTAGGGTAAAAATGCTCTGATGATGCCCAGTGACCCACTTCTATCAATAAATGGTTCTTCTAGATTGATTGTGAGGAAATATAGAATAATATGTCACACTCCATAAAAAATACAACTAACATTGGCAATGATGACAATCTCTCCCAATACCCATCACATCACATCTTGAAAATCATGATCAAATACCATGTTCATTTCTATAAACATGAAGGCATCATTTCTAATAGGAACATATCCCACTATCAATTTTTTTCCACAACCCCATTCCATTTCACCATCAATTTATACTTATGAAGAAATCCCCAACCAAATTAATCATGTAAATTAATTTCATCAGTACCTCCAAAATATTCTTCAATAGATCACACTTTTACATTGAAGAGGTATGGGATGTATGGGTTGTACATTCCTTGAATACCACCTACGAGTTTCCGTGGATGGATCAACCCCATCCTTTCTGGCATTATTAGATAGTCTAATGGGAGTATGAGTATTATTATCACATCCCTAATCCAATGGACCCGGTCCAAATAAATCCAATATCCAATTATTGGGGATGGATTCTTATCCATTCTTAACTGAGGCCCCCTCTTATGATCTAGTGGCCACTAGCACATCTGAGGAACATCCTATAGGTACAACCATTGTCAATGTGTATGTTATCCCATGATAAGAATTGATATCCTAGATATCCGTTAATATGGATGAGTTTCCTATACCCAACATTGGTTCTATTAAAAACATCATTTTCGATCCCATGTTGTTGAATTTCATCATTGAGGGCATTGTCATTTCACAATTAGCACACACTAATATAATCTACACCCCAAAGTATTTCTCTAACCTAATCATCCATTTTGGGAATAGAGAACACACACCCCCTAGGATGTCCTTCCAAATGTTTATAGAAATAAAATAAATTAAGATACCCAAATTCCATTCATAGGATTATCTTTGGGGGATTACCACATAATAAGAGACATGAAAATGTGAAATGAAATCATAATGAACCTCTCAGAGTCTAACATGCCCCATGTATTAGCATAAATTCCTCTTCATCCACCACGATAGCTGGGGTTAGATGCCTTCCAGTGGATCAAATATAATAGAAAGACCCACAACCCAAATATCTGTCCACATGAAACTACATGTAGGGGATTCTATTGCTCCTATAAATGTATTCTTTGTTAAAACATCCATTCTTTTATCCACTCTCATCTCCACCAGCATAATGGAATTATGGGAGACTCCAGGCTCTAGAATTGATCCCTCTAATGAAGGTAAAAAACCTACTAATTCATTGGGTAACGATGAAATTCCAATTCAACAGGAATATTGGTTATCCAGTCCTACATGGATATTCTAAATATGTTGTTCTTTCCACCAAGAGAAACAATGTTAGTTCATTTTCAATTAGACCAGATGATGGAACATTGAGGGAAAATAAATAAAAGGGATTTTTTACAACTACCCACATAGTCATTATAATTTCCAATAAGATATTTGGTTGAACATGAACATAATTACCTTACAGATATTAGGAGACATGAGGAAATGATTGAAGAGGTCCTAGAGCTATCCTACTATTCATCATGGGTTTTCCACCCAACTCCCTACACTTCTCTATACAAGAGTTCCATTTTCAGGGTCTTGGGAAATGCCTATTACAAATTATCATGGATAAATTAAACCTCTTATGAGATAAAAAAATATTCAATCAAAGAATACATAATCAACCTGAGGTAATCAGAAAAAATGATTGACATTTGACATTACCACACTACTGGTGGATATGAACACCAACTCATATGGGTACCTACAATTCCATTAGTGGACTTGTGTTTATTTAAATAGCTCAAATTAATGAGTCCGGCATGATGAATCCCCTCTTTTGAATATTTTTGGTTCAGGGTGGTATTCAACTGTAGAATTCAATTCAATCTCATTGTGAAAATATGTTCATCATCCAATTCCTCTTGCTAATGATGAATGTTGCTCTCCAGGAAATACAAATATAAATTTTCATTTGTTCAATAATAAGGATAATCAAAGATATGATTCTTATTACATAGGGAATTATTGAGATAACCCACCAGGTATGGCGATGAAAAACTATAGATAACCTATTATAAATTCCCAATCAAAATAACATAGGGATATGTTGGACCTCAGATGTCCTACTAAGGTTAGGGTAATGATCCATCACCACCTAAAAGAGCATGGGAAATGTTGATCATATCTAACCATATGAGGCCATTGTTGAAATTGAACAATATTATATAATAGAAAAATTAATCATGGTTCTTTATGGGTAAAAGTGGATCAATGTAAATCTCCTCACTATGAATCACTTATTGGGGAAGAAATTAGATGTGTTCCCCTATCCTCTTATATATGAAAATATAAATTTTCTTAACCTAATAGTTGTAGTGGAGGTGGGTGGTTATTAACTACCTTATATGGTAAAGGATGATTTTTGAGAAAATAATGAATATATAACCATCATAACAGACATAAAAATCTCGATTTAAAATATTTTATTGTGATCAGTTTTTCTTCTATAGTTAATAAGCATGTTAATGTTCTAGGGATTATAATTTCTCAACCTAACAATGTTATTTCTACTCTTCATACCCATGTTGAAGATCTCTATATATAGGATGCTTCAATAACACCTAATGGGAATCAGTATACAGCATGGGTGGATAATGTTCATCCACACCTATCATCCAGTAATAATTGTTTCACCTGTTTCAACAAGATGAGGAATTTTCTACATATTATAAACCACATCATATCATGATGTGGAATGTTTCTGGGAACATTATAGAATATTAATGCATCTATGATTTTATGTTTCATCCATAACATAGAGTAAAACTCTTCTAGTTGGTACATTTACCTTCCGATGATATCTATTATGTTCTAGGATGATCTTTGTAGGGAGTTTCACAGCTATTTTATCCATACATTAGAGAAAAGAACTTTTTTCCACTAGATATACATGTATATTAATGATGAAATATTTATTTATATCATTACTTGATGTAAGGGTCTCATGTACTAAATTTTGTACATATTTCATAAGAATAACAATTTGGGATATTCAAGATGAATTTTTAAGATGATATTATGTTTTACTTTATATTTTTATGATATCCAATTGGACTTTAGGATTTCATCAAAAGAAATAAAATGTTCGAAGAAGACATAAAGATTAAGAAGTAGGGGTCACACGAATCATATCACCATAATCCCCCATAAATGCCTATGATTGAAAAAAACTATACCTACGAAATTATAGGTCCAATATTTAGACATTCATTAGGTACCTCTATATGGTAGGCCAATCAATGTAAAACATCGACTTGAGATTTTGGACCATGAACCACATCAGTGCAAGGAGAGAAGGTTTCCCATTAACACATAGATTAAGGGAGACTAATTATTCATGGATTTATACCTCCAATGATAATATATATGTTTCATGGAGATGACAATATTAATGGATTTGGAATTTATGTTACCTCTGGATGCTAGATTTAGTAATCATACATACTAATACCAATAAAATAGTACCATTGGAATCAATATTAATGACTGCTTCGTCATAAATTTGTTTCTCCATGAATTGGTGGTGTTTTTCCACTTTGAGTTGGGTAATGTCGAATGAATGGATTTATACATCTATACTACCCATTATGGTGATGAATAACACTCAGATTAATGGATACAAGGACTTAAATGAGGAACATATATGTTTTGTGAATTTCTACTGCATAACATGGTCCCCAACACACAAGATATTTTCTATTAATAGATGATATAACAAAATTGTCTCACCAATTCCAAGTCATATCTATCTACCAAGTAGAATTCATTAAAATCCATGTCTCTGATGAATAAAAATGATGATTATATGTTAATAAAATGCCACTTCTAGTGTCAACACATTTTTTTCACATTCAACAATATCATACTCAATTAATATAGAGAGGCCCTAATAATATATAATGTATAAGTATATTAAATAATATAGAACAAGATACAAAAATTATCATTTTTTTTTGTTTTTGTATCATTGTAAATTACCAATTGATGATGTACGTGTTGTGGACCATTTAGAAAACTCTGGTTGTTTCCATTAATGGACGACATAGAAAAAAGAAAAAATATGTGATATTCAAATTTTATATTTAATATGAAATTAAATTTCATTGATACAATACATCAATCTTCACATAGTGAATAAAAATAACAATTACAACATGTCACCTCATCATGTAAATCTCGACACCCGATGAAATGTTTTTATTTTTCAGCGCATCCAATATAGCCTAGTTCTTATCTATGACTGGCCAGGTCCTAATAATATATTTCTATTTCTCAGAATAATCAATAGAACCATTGATGTAAAAAATAAAAATCCATAAATTCTATTATTCCATTGCTAATTGTTCCCACTTTTCTCACATTTAATGGGTATCCATTAATGGAAAGAAGCATACTCCACACATACAAGTATTTTATTTTGAATCTCCTTTTTAAATACCAACATGACTATTGATCATTGACTCACATCCCATATTATAGGAGTTTCAAGAGTCTTTAATTGGGTACATGAATAGATCCCAATAGTTTTTTATTGTGGTAGTTTCCACTAATACCGATGTGGATGAGGATTCCCAGATGGAATTATTTTTATGCATTGAATTGTCTAATAAATAATATGAATTTACTATTTTAGGTTACATAAGTCTATTTCCCATTAGTGAATTTTCAATGGTGATAAAATAAATTTTTTCCTATTGGATAGAATATTTTGGAAAAATCTAATTCCTTTTTAGATGCTTCAAATACAATCGCACATGGAAGTAAATCTAATCATGTATATCTTGAAAAGATAATTGTGATAATAATGAAAGTAGAATACATGCAGGCAGTACTAGATAGAGACTCTATTTATTTTCTTTACATGAAATAATGAGTTTATATTTATGTCAAATGATATTTCCATAAATTCATTTTTTTGAGGTATACATTCTCTAAAAATACATTATGGAATGATACATATATCATTAGTTCCTCGTGTACTCCAACATAGTCAAGTAGGTCTTCTATATGGTGATTATGATCCATTCAATATATGTGATGTCAGTTTACTAGATTATGTGTATAAAATAGTGGGGGGAAATTATCACAACAGTGATGGGGTTGTGAGTATCAATACCCCCATTTATTTTACTGCCACCTTAAAAAATCCTTAGAGTGATTTTAATTACATATTCAAAATTCTTATTAAAATGGTGGATCTAAAAACCCCACATCCTGAGAAATATTATTATTTTTCATAAGAAGAAATAATTCTCATAGATTACTTCATATTCCCATAATATTAATGAAAATCCAAGTTTGAAAATAGATACTCATATTGAGTGCCTTGAGGTCAACCCCTTAGTTACCAAACTGTGATAACAAAATTACTTCGATTGAGTAGGTCTATCCTATTGGACTTCAAACTCAAATAAATAATGTGGCTTCATAGGTGAATCATTATATCAAAAAAACACATCATATTGGGATATAATATATTTTTTACTATTTACTTTACATAGATGTAATACCACAGTAAGGATCAAACCCCAACTATAGAAATAGATAAAACCACTAACTAGTCTCAATATATTATGTTATCACCTTATTCCACTAATACATATGGTTATAATGATAAATATGAATCTTTTGAATCCTCTATTACCTTGGGGGAAGGTTTATCCACCACTATCAATTAATTAAATAGTGTAAACCTCATCACCGATGAGTACCCATAGCTTACAGTGATTTGTGTAGTTATTTATCCTGATGTGAAAAATCAATACAGGTGCATTAAAAAGCATCACCCTAATGTTTTTCCATGGAGTTTCTAGATGATTATTGGGATCATCCCCAAGTCATTTTTTAATTTATTGACCTCATATTAATCCATCAGGGTTTCAAACATGATCCATATATGATGAACACTTCTAACAATGACATAGTCGATATTTAATTGATTATAAAGGCTAGAATAACTATATAAATAATGTACCAAAGTTTTTGGAAAAAAATATCTCATTATATAAGAATAATGGGTTGATCAAAGTCTACATGGAATTTCCATCCATCCAAATCAACAACCCAATGATTTATTTTCCCACTTTGACAGAGTTGTTAATCCATTCACCTTATATTATCGTGGATTTATCCTTTCTGGGTGGGATGACAAGGTATAAATAATACTATATATCCACTATTAATGAAAAATACACATCTATTGGGGTATCAGAAGAAAACTTTTATTATCCAATGATATTGTTCAGTTTAAAGAATGCATGGGCCACCTACCAGCACCCCACACACCACATCATCATGATACACCTCATAAAATCAGTGCATGGCTGTGTGGAAGATTTCGTTTTCAAATACCACCAATTATAGGACTATATATATGATCTTGATAATGTGTTTTACTTTATCATTTCAAATCAACTAATGTTGAATAAATTTATGTGTTCCATTTTGGTGACATTGGTGATGTTCCATGGCTTCATCAACAAGTAATGTGGAATCATAGTTTATCCATAAGTTATTAAGGAAGAATAAATGCCTCCTCAACACAACCTAATTATGTTACAAGGCCATCGAGTCCCCAATATACTAAACCAAATGATTCAGTACCAATTTGACTAGAATTTTTATTCCATTTTCAAGGTTCACGTAGGTTATAACTACTTATCTGTGGGATGAAGTATACTAGATCACATTTAGGGATATCCAGATGTATATTTTATTTCAAATCATCATGTTTCCACCAATTCCAATAAGTTTTCCATTTCATTATGAAACTCCCTACAAATGGTATATTGGATAAATTCCTGATAAATAGACCAATGAGGGATGAGAAAACATCACGTGCTACAGCAACAACAAGTTACATGATAAGAATTCCATATATTCTCCCATTGAGAAGATATTACATACCCATGCCTTCAAATTTCAAAAAATACATTGCAACTGGCAACACAATGAGATAATGTAGGTAACCTATATCTATCTACTAATGAAAATTCTCAGTATCCCCTGTTCACAAAGTGATTTTCATTATGGGGAATAAATATAAAGTTGTTTGAAATCATATTTTTTCTCAGAAATATTTTTAGGGCCATTCATATGTATATTTCTTATATGCACATAGGAAATGTAAATGACATAAAATTTCTGTCGAAATCAATTATGAGGCAATATTTTCTGAGGATAAGTCCACACCATGATGGAAGTTTCACTTCAAGGTAAAATCCCATTGTATAATATAGACGATTCCCAACAACACCAAACACTATATGTTGTACCATGGGATTGTACTCATCACTCCTATATTGGCCATATTTCTATACGACTTTCTATTGATTTTAGTATATTAAAAAAATATATTTTTTATCTGTCTCTTGACATTGCCTCAATGTGGATCTCATGACTGGAGTCCCCCAACTATATATGAAGGGAGACTCAGAACATTTATTAGGTAGATATGTGGTCACTACATTTTCATGATGAATAAAATATTCCACCAATAAGATTGAACATTTAATATGATGTACTAGTTTCATTTTTATTATAAGTTGAATCATTTAACTAGATCCCAGAGTGATATAGTTTATGCCCAGAAATTAGTGGCTATATTTCTCAATGTTTCAGATGACGGTGACATTCTCATCCACGTATCACATATTTTATTCAATTCCAATATAAAAATAGATAAAATGGAATGAAATTTGAACTGTTTATCACACATGAAATATTTATAGGGGATATAAAAATGTATTGAATCCCAATAAACACCAGATTGGACTACTCATCTATTCATGTATCTCTAATATTATACATTCCTATTGTATCTAGTTGATTGTGAGATGTTTTGTTAGAGTGTGTGAAAAATATTCCTCAGATATAGATAAATCATCGGTTATACATGTGCATGAATAGTTATGATAGATTCCTTCATTTTTTAATTCAATGGTTTGAGGTCCTAGCATTCCTTTATGAAGTTCATATTGGGTCATGTCGGTCCGACTATGTATTATTATAGCACTCTCACCATATCTAATCATTTTAAAACTTTTATCAGATAATGAACCATGAATAAATTAAGTTTAATGATAACTATAATGGATATCAAATCAATGAAAAAATAGTTAATTACCCAATTGAGCATCACTATACCACTAAATACTATTTGACGCTTTATATTTGAGTACAAGAGGTTGTAAACCGCAATCGACATGATTTTTATTGGTAATTAATGTACAATATAACTACACCATTTTAATCTCATTGTGAGTAGATATAACCCCTTCAAATAAAATATGGTTTGGTCCATGATCAAGATTATAAAAGAATATATCATCCATTGATTTTGGATTATGGACACCATTCTGATAGAAATGACACTCAATTTATATGATGATGTGACAGAGGAATTATACATGAGGAACATGATTTTGTACAATGAAACATCCTATAATCATTTGTAGTTCAATAGTATATTATAGAATCAAATGAAAACATCTCTAACATCCTAAATATTATATCATGTCAAAATTAGAATATTTATCATTATGAGGCCCCCAATCCCTCTTTGTCAAATACGTGTTTTCAACCAATTCGACATAGGAAACTCTATAATCCATTATATATAAGTTAATGGAAAAATTAACGATAATGGATCAATTTAAAAATCATTATATGACCATTTATTATTTGTAGGTGTAGAAAGAGAGTGAAAAAAAATATCTAGCTTTGTTGGATTCTCTTAAAAAACTAGGCTCAACTCATTTGATAACATATAAATGCCTTACAATCTGTTGTTGTAATAATTAAGAAAAAATACCTATTAACATTAATTTAGGTTTATATGTTTCCCATTTTAAAGGATATGAGTATATGTGGGGAAATGATACCAAATATAGATCTCAAATGGGAATGAACTTACATTATACCTAAGGACTACTCTAATAGTTCATAATCATTTATCACAATTAATGCGGAGTGCATTAAACCTACCATAGATAATAAGTTCCTAAAGGGATATATTCCAAGACTCTCCAGGATTCATCATAGTCACATGATGATAAAATAGAAATCAAAATAAAGGATTCTTGAAGTTATGTGGTTAGAGAAACCCCTTTTTATTAGAAGTTAGACTACTCGGGACACCTTCTGCGCATTTTGTGGTTAAAATTTATTTTATAATTATTTCTAAAAGGAATTAAAATACATTGATTGTATCTACATGATAAGATTTATAATAGAATGATTCTTTCTAACTTTCTCGATAAGACCTTCTCTATTATATATAGTAATCACTAACATCAAATTACATAATAATGAATTTACTTACTCCCATTACTATTGTGGTTTTTTGTGATATTTAGATATCAAAACTCAGGACTAACCTATAAAATGACGTATTTTATGGATATTATAAATGGGATCCTATAAAATTATATCTCACAATCATATACACTAATTATGATCAATAATATTGTGTAATAATTCCCACAGTGTTTAACACTCCCCAAAAAACATCACATCATATTCACTTCTACTATTCATTCCTTCCCTTATTTATATTCTAATTATACTTGTGTTTTTAATAGGATACATGAATTGTGATAGTTCTTATCCATGTTTTCTAAAAAATCATTCGTGGTATATTCCTTTAATGGTCCGTTTTGTTATTTTTTGATCCCATGTTATTAAAATGGTCATTGGTTGATCTACAATTTTATCACCACATCCATGACTGATGTGAACATAGAAATCATGTTTTGAAAATGGTTCATGGTAATTATATACACTTACATAACCCTTATTTAATGGTCTTAATCTCAAAATCTGTAATTTAAATCATTTTTACATCCATCAATTATAGTGGATCATTCAATTCCTCATTGTTTACCCCATGCATTCGAGCTTGTTTGTCAAGAATTTTGGTGTCATGGGAACCATCCCATGCTGAATTGATTTACCCCTATCATGTACTCATTTTTTATTGGGGGAAACTAAATTCATAAACTTTTTTCTCATGCCAATAATAGATCACATGACTTATGGTATATGATATTGTATTACCCAAAATATTATAGAATCATAAATTTTATAATGAAAATAAATCTTTAGTATGATAACAATGAACTTATTCTCTGTGATAAATTTATTGTATAAGTGGTGGAAGGAAGTTCATTAATTATTTTAACATTTGGTATATGTTATATTTAAATACACTATAATATATAGGAAAAATATCCATGGTCAGATCATTATAACCATAAACTGTATGAAATTAATATTTTATATATATTAGTCCTTATACGAAACCATCAACTCTTCCTAGTCACTAAATCTAAATTGAGGGAAAATAAAATAATTATATTATGTAATAAAATTTCATGTATGATCATAGCAAAATGACCATAGACTATGCATCATGATTTTTTCTATATACCATAGACATTTATAGAATTATCTAATCAACATCAATTAAGAGGAAATCCCTCCAAATTGGGAATTTATCACATTCCACAATAACATATGCTTTATTTATGAATTGATTCACATTTCGTGTTAAAAATATTTATTAATATACCCCATGTATCATTCCCATATGAAATTATCCCCAATATGTGAGACTATCGTAGATATTTTTTTCCTTGAGGTATGTGTTCACATCTTGTTCGCTATTACATTGTAGTAAATCTATCTAACCCTTTCCATTTTATTATTAATAAGAAAACAACAGCAACATCACAAATACCTATAGAATTAAATAAATATTCATGATAGTAAATCCATTTATAAATAAGAAATTATCTATCATTTTCGTTATACACCACAAAAACTTTTAGAATTATGTAACACTTGATTCTTAGTTTCCTCATATATGTAGAGAGACTATGATCCCCTAACCATGATCTATCTATTTTATTAGTCTATTTAAGATCCCCCTTAATTGAGAATGGTTTTGTATATAAATCATTAATAAACTAAATATGTGTTCTCAAATGGGAGAATCTGTAGACAATTGAGTGGTTAATTACACTTCTACAATTTCTTAATTCATCACCACACATTGAATATTCATCTATATGGATCATTTTCATACTCCATATATGAATTAGACACCATAATTTTGATGGTTCCTATAAAATGGTCTCTCCTCCCATATTTAGTATACACCTCAATTAATTTTTATGATCGGTTATGACTCTCTTGTATAAAATATTGTTAATAGATGATGTTATATTTTCTCTCCAAATACTAGATACTTGTGTTTTTGGAACATGTGTTCTGAATTTGTTCAACTATCATTTATATAAAATTATCACCATAATTTTTGTTTCTAATGTCATAATTCACAACTTACATAACATTCTCCTCCAAATTTTCTGATGTAACTTTAAAACCCTTTCTATTACCCTTCAATAAATTTGATAATGTTGAAAAATAAATTGGTGTTGATTGGACTGTCTCAACTTAGCCTCCATTCAGTCTTCTATAAACTCTTGTATGATATTGTAGGATTTTAAATATTACGTTCTTCCCAAAATGATCATGGGCCATGATTGTTTAAGGAATCTTTGAATGTCCCACCAGCATTATGGTTGAGATGCACCAATCCACAATTTTATGTAAAAATAGAAATTGTGATATATATTTTTCAAATATCATAGACTTTTTGTTATGTGGTTCATTTTTACCCCTCCATTATAACTATATTTTTAGTATTATGGCAACACATGATTCCTTCTTGAAGTAGACCCTTTATTTCAAGCTTCATTACCTTTAACTAGTATCGTCCCATATTATTTAAAAAACCATGAACATAAAATGAGATCAATGGCCTTTTCATGTGATATTAAAATAGCTTCATATCATTTAATAGGATATATTTTATATAAAATAAAATATTATCCCCCACATAGGACATTTCATTGATGTATGGTATGATGCACTCAAACTTATTATGTCATCCCACCCCACTTGGTTTAGGAATAATGACCACAAACAATGTGAAAATTCACATGGAGACATGTTTTAAGGTAGATGATTCATTTATCCTATTCACACATAATGCTCAAACTATCCACCATTCTAAAAAATTTAGAACCTATTTCTATTTGGTCTCTATGATCCTCTATTGGTAACCTCATTTCTCTATGTTTATTACCATAAAATATGAGAAATTAATACACTATACCCCATAAAATAAAACTTGATCCAATGAGAAATATATGTTCATTTATTCTGAATATATGTAATATTTTTCTTCATTAAGATAACATTACCCTTTTGGAAATATAGATTAGACTTATCCCAAAAAACCTAGTAACATTTATATTAAATGTATAAAAACCTATTTTCCTTGAGACATTAAATTTTCAGAAAACACATATTCACTGATTTATGAAAAATATATCGATCAAAATTATTCAAAGATGATTATGAACGTATTGATTAATGTACCTTACAGATTATGAAAAATTTTGTAATATTTGGACCCTCATTAGAGTGGTCATTTCATTGGAACTGGTCTCTGCTACCTCTCTTTTATAATATAATATATGGAATTATTCTCATGTCATGGAATACATTGAGTCTCCTAGATCCCAGATACTAAGTATATTCCCACTTCTAATATATGTTATGACCGTCTCATTAAGAACTATTTTATATACATTGAATTAATGATCTCATTCTACATGATCTTTTACATGGTGTTTTAGTTCTAAAACTTTTGAAATCTCTCCAACCATATCTCTATTTTCAACTCCATAGATTAGAAATTTTTAAATTTTGATATTCATCATCATTATAGTTTCTTCACTATACTATAAGGGTTATTAGGTATGAAAAAACTAGATTACCATCCATCCATGATAATATACTTGATGAAATATGTTAGATATGTAAAAAATACCATGTCAAAAATGGTCAATAGAATATCTGGGATTTCTTCTCCCAATCCATGACAGGTCTTGTCAGATAACCGATATTTTAGAAAAGTTAATCAAAAAATCCCCAAGAATTAGTCACCCCTGTTATTATATAGATCATGTAATTCATGATTCACTTCAATTCCACCTTCCAATGATATTGTGGAGTATTTAAAACACATAGTGTTACACATCCATGCACTCAATAATAGAAACTAAATATGTTTCCATAATTTGGGACTTCTAAATCTAACTTCTAATTTCCACTACCATGAATCTCCATGGGATAATGGAATTCATCACCATTCCATGTTTCGTACACAAATCATGTATCATGTGTCCTAAAGAGATCAATATTAGTTGTATTACCTTTATGGTCAATCAATACATCATGGGTTTATAAAACATTAATTAATTTATACACAATTATCTAATGGAAGCACCATCCATTCAATTTGGGATTATATTACCTATCATGTTACACAAACCATTCTGTTGCATCCATAAACTAAGATATATGACCATAATCTAGCGTCCTTCTATTCCAAAGGATATAAAACAAACTATTTGAAATGTTTACCAAAATATCCCAAAATAATATTATTATTTGAATCACCATTAGTAATCCATAAGATAAATTTTCCATTCATTACAACCTCCCATTAGAGGACATCACCTCCTTTTGTTTTTTTCCTATTGCGCAGCCTCCAAGAACTATTTGTGGCTGGATTCACAGTTTCATGGGGTAATATGGAAAACCAATATCCCATATCTTAGGTGAATCATGAAATAATCCCATTTATCATGATATTTTTGGACACAATCATTCCACATTATAATGTAGTGACTATTTTCACATCAAGAAATTTCAATTCACATGTTTGTGTAGTCTAATAACTGGGTCTAGGACCATTGTGTTCCAGTATATAGGAAGACATGTTTTATACAATGATTCACCATAACCCTCCATTCACATTAGTTTCAAAATAATTTTCATACCACACAATCTCCCCTATGGATATTATGGAATGACTATAATGGGCCTAAGATATATTATGTAAAAAGAAAAAATTCAATTTCAAGTTAAAATCCCATAATGGGAATCCTAAGAGAAATCATGTCTCACAACCACTATATGTCCCTTTTGATAAGGTATAAATTAATGTAACTAATTGAAAATGTATATTTCAGTTGGGATTTGGATTGGGAGATATTTAATAACCAGGTTTTCACCAGTAAGACTGTTATTATTATAAATTTTATAGCCAATCCATCAATATTTTTCAACCCATTCATGTGTTCCTCTATGAGGAACCATCCTCTATTTCACCCATTAGTTAATTCAAGAACATATATGGGGTGAATTATATTCACGTTAGGTTTTTTCAATAACCAATTTCCTCAACTCACCAAGGTCAATGCTATATGACCAATAATTACAGTAGAATTTAGACTTTGTAGAATGATGCTAAACGGTGGTACCATAATTGGTTCGCATCACACAATCCAAAAATGAACATCATATGGTCATGTGATAATGATAATAAATGATGACCAATTTATTTAGATCTATATTACATTAAACTAAAAATCATTATATATCAATCATTTAATTGTTAGAATATGATAGAGCATCACATTGGCACATTCTAATTGGTTGGCCATTATATTTTCACCACTAGAATATAAACCTTCCATTAATTTGGTATTCAACCATAAATATTCCCATATATTTGATTGGAAAGCCCTATGTGTTCATGAACTCTTCTCAGTCGTCATTATCATTTTTCTAAAATCTTTTTGGACACTTTTGATCTAAATCATCCTCATATCATTAAATTAACTTCAATACAATCATATTGACTAGAAAAATCAGATCAACACACATCAATGTAACATGTCCTAAATTACCTATTTTCATCATCATTGAAAAAAACCCAAATAATATTTTTCTTTTTCAAAATGACACACCTCATACCTAAGTAACGCATCATGAATGAGATATCATCAATAGAAGGGTTAGAAAAAAACATTTTTAGAACATAGTCAATGGATAACCTCAACATGTCCACAACAATTCGTTGATACGAACTCATAAGTTGATAATTGGCATATCTCCACTTTTACCTTTTAAAATGTGAAATTAAAACACCAATTTTCTTACACATCCATGTTCTATTTTAACATTAAAATAATATCAACCCTAGGAATAGAATCACGTGGTTCTAAAATTTGATGGACTTCAAGTTAATGGATGTGACATTCTAATCCTGAATATTAATATATTTCTTATATCTCTAATAGAATTGAGTTGTTTTTTTATTGGTCTCTTATTTCTCTCATTAATCCTATAATATGTGGTCTAATAGATTCATTGTTTTCTAATGTGATATAGACATATTAAAAAAATTATTTGAGAAAATGGGAAAAAATGAACAAATATTTTGTTATGAAGACATCTATATTGAGGGTTATCTACAGGATATAATGTACCATTTATTACCATGAAAACCTTTATGAATTAAATTTGTAAAGATATTACTCAATTATAGTTATTAGTTGACTAGTATATTCAAGGGATTGCAGAAAAATTTCTATAATGGATCCCATCCTATCCTAAAATACATGATAAAACTCCTTAGCTTGGATTCTTTACTAGAAATTTCCAACACTATATTCTACCACAAATCATATTACTACAGATAATTTTGACATTTTTTCCTAAAAATATTCATTGAGTTGGATTTTGAATTTCACTTTGGAATATATTATTATCAAGAGTTATTTTTTATCCTCCACCATTTGAGAGAGCTATGTTTTTACCACTAGGAAGGAAATAACCACATTAGAGGTATGCTCATAATGTGTGGAGTGAAATTATTATAATATCATGTGTACTCGACCGACCAATATATCATGAGCTATAATATATAGGGATTGATAGGGAATACCACTAATCCCTATGTTCATCTAAAATTGTTCATGGATTCCATTAACCTGATATGACAATCAAATTGAGTGTTATTGATGTAACTCTAGACCCTCCTCAGTACCATATGTCGGACGTCCCTATTCTCCTCAGAAAAATCATACTCCTAATCAAAAAATATATATTATTAGTTTGGAAAAGTATTTTAGTAATGATATCAGAATTTCAATAGTGTGATGCTCATCAAGAATCCATTAATAATCATTGTGATTCATGCCGAGATGGAGATCGGTTGTACTCTACCCTTCTCCAGCAGCAACATCTTCACCAACATCATGCTCAAACAAATCCTTGGTCATATCTAATGACATGATTGGTTGATCCTTTTAGGATGGGTAATTTTTTACATATAAACCCAATCCCTATAGTAATGGACATTCCATTCTGGGATCTTTTGATATCGAAGTCTCCATTAAATGCTTGTTTACAATACTACATTTTCATTACTAGTTATATTAATAATTAGGTTAGTTAAATAAATAAAAATCAAAAAATATAAAAATAAAAAAAAACATAGATTGGACATACTTATTGACAAGGCATATAATTCATCTTATTTCCCTCATCCCATTAATGATCATTCATAATGTGGATTCCACCATGGATAATGTAGTTAGTCTTTGGGAATCATACCTGAGGTCCAACACTGAAGACCCTTCCACCCCGGTTGAAATCACAAGAGATTCTATAAGTTCCATAATGATTTTATTAAATATAGTTTTAGATTGTAATAGATTAGGCTTGTATGTAATGGTAAATAAATAAATATGTAAAATGAAGACAAGGTCAGATTGAATTTTGAGTTTACTATATGAATAAAATATGATTGTTTTGTTTTTTCATCTTTGGTGGTGTCCCTCACCCTCATAAAGATATTCCACTATAAAAAATCGTGAATACCACAATATATTAATAGATAATTGAGAACCTTGAGAATCCATATATGCTTATCTTATTGAGGTATCTCTCACAATGGCTCCAGAGGTGAATTTTGAGGTGGGATCATCAGTTTATAAGGATAATATTTCACCTCCTTCAGTGGAATCCTCTTAGAACAATCATAATGATTCATATAGATTTTTAAAATATATTTCATTGATTATGGGGGATATAAAATCATTTTTTGTATTACATCATGTTAGGTGATCTTACCTCCAAAAATAGGATATCAACTATATCGTTATCCTTTTGGTAAAATTCACAACAATCTGGAGTGATTTCTTACTCAATGGTAGAATAACCACAAACCACACAATTAATTGCTTCTAAGTCAAGATCATGGGTCAGTTCCTCTATGTATAATGAATCAATCGTTCTCAACTAATTGATATTCCTTCCATGTATGACATACACTTGGGGAGTGTTGGATTCTCCTCCCGAATCTAGTGTACAAAGGGGTACATATCTACCTGATATGAAAATGTAACATTAAGTTTATACTATGAAGATATAAACATCGTATATAGAGCATTAATCTCAATACCTTCCTCTATTATCCTCTTCTATAGGACCTCCAGTGTTCAAGATAGGCACAATATCTCCCTGGCATCTCAAGTTATGGTATTGATTAGGTTTTTAGCCTCCTGAACCAGGTGGAATACAATAATACCAAAAACCACATGAGAGTTTTATTCTCCAACCTTGGAGATGTTTACCTACTACTATGATTATTTTTATGGGATCATATCTCATCCATAGGGTAGTTATGAATTTCCCCTAAACTCCTAATTTTTCTACCCCTATATCATGAAATCACCTTGTCAAATGGAGGCACCAATTATGAAATCCAGAATTACAACATATTTCTCACTAGAAATATTAGTGGGAGAAATGTTCTACACATATCATCCACAAATTTCATCTGGGTATGTCGCCAACTAGTTGGTGGCATTGTTTTACGCGAGTCTACCACCATTGATGGAAGGTGACTACAATATCCTCTCGTTGGAGCCTTCAGTGTAGAATTTCAAATATAGTTGGTAAAGGAAATAGCAGTGACCCTCCAATTGAAAACTATTATAAATTTACCATTATGATTACTAGATTCACCCAAAATGGTGAAAATTATTAGATTAGGTGTGTGGATTAGAGTAGTGTTTTCTATTGATCCATGTGTCCAACATCCTACATTTGAAATCCGAAAAGTATTAAATCTACTATAGAATCCTGAGAATTTTTTTGTTCCTCATCCAAAACAATAATATGATAACATAGAAGGTAAAATTCCTAGAATTATAATTGATTACGACCTTCCCATTCTCGCTATGAAACAACGTTCATACAACACCGATGTTGAGTAAATATGAAGAGAGTCCAACATTTAGAGGGACAATGACTTTTCAAAATTCATTCCCCAAAAAAATGAGTCACTAATTTATACATGAAGGAATAATAATGTGTTAGAAATATGGTTATTAAATTTGACCTAAAAACAATCAAAAATTTCTTTTAAAATTTCTCAATAATTTACATGTCTTTATTGACCTATTATTCTAACACCATGACTATCACTATTACTATGGAACCCAACTGTAGAGGCATTCATGTGGAATAATACATATGTATACACCACCACAATATGGTTTATGGGAACACTAAATATGACATATATTTATGATATTATATAATCCTACTATCCAAATATTCCAATCTCTCTACTTATAGTATTTTCTAGTCTAACCCATACCTCCTTCATTTTCATTCCCCAATAAATTTTGATTGGAGATCTTAAATGATCTATGTGGGGATGTTTACAAAATAGAAATATCCATTTATTATAGGAAATTTTATAGTGTCAGTGTTGTGATGCTTCATTATTATTTTTATCTGGTCTATAAAGATCTTCAATACCACTATAGATTTGTCTATATTCATTATGTATAGGATTATTTGAGGAATTCAATATAATGATAACCCGTTAAGAGGATCATATAAATGTATTATTGGTATCATATACAAATTTCAAAAAACACACATTGGATGTTGAATGTGTTAGTGTATGGATACCATCCTTTAAGGTTCCATGACTACTATTATAATTGGCGATAAAAGTGATTTTTGGATGTCCATACAACCTTGTAAAACCTAATATGACAAAACTCTTCCCCACAATCCATGGATATGTAAGATAACAAATATATCAACTAAAATTTATATATAAATTTCCCACTAATCGAAATATATATTTTTTTACTACCACATTTTTCTGTTTAATATCATATCTCTTACATTTATTGTAAAATGGATGTCCAAATTCTCTCCAACTAGTTGATCATGAATGACGATACTAATCCTACCATTTATTATGAAAATATATCCATCACCATTCTACATGAATGAGTTCTTAGTAGTATTGATATTTTAAATATTATTCTCATATTTGGGGGGGGGAATTTCATTGTGTTGGTTTCCATAACCCGAATGTCCATGTTATTAGGAAACCATATTG
This sequence comes from Viscum album, assembly GCA_963277665.1. Lineage (NCBI taxonomy): Eukaryota > Viridiplantae > Streptophyta > Magnoliopsida > Santalales > Viscaceae > Viscum > Viscum album. Next base: position 788,667,474 of record OY728131.1, on the reverse strand, counting down.
TATAATGTGATAGAAAATTGAGGAGAAAATATTGTCTATGATATTTTGATAGATGATTTATAAGTCCAGTAAGCCTTGAGATATACATATAAATAATTGCTAAATCTTGTTTCCCAAAATTTTATCTACTCATGGATTATTCCATAGAAATATCTATTACCTATTTACCTATTTTTTATGATTAAAATGCATTAAATGTCATGATCATGCAATTGAATGGTGTCTCAGGCATTCCAGTATAAAATTTCCAAAATGGACCTGATTCATTAAATGTATAGAAAATAGAGAAAAATAAATTTTCTTCTCCCAAAATAGATCTAATATGAGCAGATTTATAAAAAATTCATGAAATTAAGGATACAGAGTTTCTGCATGTAAGTTGAGTTCCATGAATGGGAGAATAATTATGATGCATTAAAAAATAATCATTGTACCTAAGTAACATATTTATATATATATTCATTGTACATACATGTTTAAATATTTTCATAAATTGGATTCTTGTCCCAACCATAGAGTCGTGTTAAGTAGAAAAAACTCTCCACTGGTTAGGTGTTCAAATTATAGTATGACTCTCTCTGTCTACATCTACTCAAATTCAGTGGGTGGTTATTTTCTTGAATTTGAAACGATTCTCAATATTTAAAACACATTGTTTCCCATATCAATAGAAAAACAAATTATAGGGGACTACATTATATATATATATAGTGATTTGTGTATGAATCATTAATCATTTTCAGAAATGTCCTTATTTTTGTTTATAAGACACTTGCATGAGAAATGGGATGTCAACCACCTATTGTTTCATGGGTTTTGTAAAATATAAAAAACGATACTATGACACATAAAAATATCATTTTTTCTACCCAATTTCATGGATAGATATATTCATGAGATATGTGCAGTAAAAACGAATGCATACATGAGAATCCTCTAAAGAGAAAGGTATGACATTTACACAGTCCATAACTAGACAAGCGTTCCTATATTGGTGAGACATTAACAAATATATATAAACCAGTGAATATAAATATAGTATGACTACAAATAGGGAATTTTACCACAAAAATATGGGGTATAAATTATATAAATTGAAGAATTAGACTATTTTAGTTGAACATTTCTACTACGCACTTGTGAAACACAAGAATTTATTATGTATTTGTACAGTTAGAGAAGTTGTTATAAAATAACTAAATAATTCCATACATCACATTGTATTATGGTACATATGGATTCCTAATTCTTAATTTTTGATTGAATGATATCACCCTATATTTATTATCTTGCTAAAATATCATTTTAACAGCATATCATTATTTTTACTCAACTATGCCTTTATAATCCATGCATTGTCCTCATTCTGGATGGAAAGGATTACACATCATAAAAGATGTCTAAAACTATAATGATTCATGAAACAACCATAATTTACACACAAATTCCACATTATAACACAATAGTAGATCACATATTTAATGATCATATGTCTTATGCCCATTAAAACAAATTTTTTTAAATATAAATTCAAAACTAATATCATCAATCCTCATTTATGACCACTTTAACTTATGTATATTCATGGTATCCAAATTTACTTTTACTCTAAATAATAGGTACACTAAAAACAACATTGCCACATAATTTGAAAAGTGATAAGTGTTGATGAATATTTATATCTAAAATAACAAGAACCAAAAACACATAATCTCTTATAGTATCCCAACCAAAGTGTGGAAGATAGTTTCTCTTTTGATGATAGCATGTGGTATCCCCACATGCTTATATCATCATATAATTAGATGAAACGTAAAATATGATGTTTAATCCCAGATAAAATGTTAGAGATTTAGTGTATTAAACAAAAACAGACATCATTATAGGCATATGTTTTTAATTCCATTAATTTCATTCAATATACAAGATTTAAATTTGTAAAGAACATACCAGGAAAAAAACTAGGGATGTCCTGTCTAAAAAATTGAATTATGTTATTGAAATTGAAATAATATCCATCATAATATAAGTAAGATCTAATATCCCTTCAATCTGTAATCCTCTATATTCTAAACAAACACAATCTCATATTGTCACCCATTTCATGAAACAAGAGTCCTTAACACAAAACATTAATTCGAATGGACTTTTCATGCCACATAACATTAAATGTCATATTTAAACTACATGGGATTCTATCCATATCACCTAATATGGTAGGTGTTATTTCTCTATGACATTAAATCCCATTATCCAAAAATCATCACAAATTCTCAATTACCTCATGTGCTTAAACTATAGATCATCTAATAGAACCACAAAAACCAATCCCTATCCAATTTTAAGGTCTCCACTAGACATTAGTTTATCCATGTTAAAATAATATATATGCAGCCGAGTTCATGATAAGTGTATATGGGAAATATCCATAAACGTATTTATATCTATTTTTTGCCCATATGAGGTGGTCATTTGTGGGATAGTCTATACTGGACTCTAAATATGTAAAATTCAATCACTCGACATTAAATTTATGACCCCTCTTGATGCATCAAATCATCAAACACATGTGGTGAGAATAAGATTAAATAGTTCAAAATACTAGGAATCCTTATGTAATAAGCATAATATAAATGGAATTTTGAGTTTTGGATTCCTCAAATAAGACATAATAATTTGGTGTCACACAATCAAATAAGTACATGGTTCATAAGGAAACAATCCTTAGATTTCATTCCCACCTCATGGATGATTACCTATAACTAACATGGGATTCCATGGGTTGTACTTCTAGGACACCTCAAAACTTAGAAGAACTAATATTTGAAAAAATAATATTTACAAACACCCAATATTCCGAACTTCATCATACTAAGGACATACCCAATGCCCTCATCATCTCTAATTTATGTCAGTTATTCTTCCATGACCATAAGTTGTGTAATTTGAAAAAATATCATTTAATATGCTTCAATTAAAGTATTTTTATGCATTGAATATATCTATGATGGATAGATGGACTTCTAAAAGTACTCCATGGATGAATCCTCTAATGGATGAGATGCTATATAATTATATTGTTCTGGTCAAGGTGGTGAAGTCATCATCCATGGTAGTATAAGTCACAAACCATTGGAAAGAATAAATGCAATTTGACAACACATAGGTAAGTTAACTAGTCCATGGACGTGGAACAATCCAAAAATAACTCATGAATATTTACCCATTGTTTTATTTTTACTGAAATAAAATAATATGTACCATTCCACTATAATATCATGTTTTACTATTATTATCAATATATTTATTTGGATGATCATTCAGGTATAAACTACTCCATTTAATATAATTATATTAATTTAATAATTCAATTACTTTTAACAAATTCAAGATACCATCTTCTATAGATTCATAATAATTACATAAATGTCATTTTTATTGATCATATATATATTTATAATCATATATATAATGTTGTGATTAAAAATTAATTATGTCAAATTATCGAGACAACATTATGTAAATATGCATGACTGTTAATTAAATTTATTGAATCATGGAATAAAAATAATGTAAATAATAGTTATAGTAGACCACACTTCTCATATATAATCACAACTTAATAATTGATCGATATTCATTACATAATATAACAATCCAAGATAGAATAATTTAGGTCAAGTGCCTTTAAAAATATGGATACAAAAAAAACTTGTTCATTAGTAAACTATATCATCTCCCAATAAGTTATTAATAACTAGAATAATTCATAGGAATTTCATATATGTTTTCACTCTTCAAAACGTGGGGAATGTAAAAAATATTAAATGGAGAGCATAGATGCTCAGTAAGGGTAAAAATGGGATCATTCAATATAACATGAATATAAGTTTACAAGTTAACAAAAATAACTATTTAAAACCATATCCTACCTATTATATATCAAAAAATTATACATTAATGAAATATTGGAAATTCATAGTACACTAATAATAAATGAATCAATAAAAAATATCCATAAGAGCATTACATTTTCATTTGACAAGAAATACTTTCACACACATTACTATAAAATTTCATTTCCTCAGAAATAAAGGATCAATTCCATGACTATCTTAATCGATTGGGATGTCTAAAAACCCATCATAGTAGTTAAGGTTCACTCCCAATTCTATCATAGTTAATGGTTTAAACTCATTAAAAAATGTTATTACTCCTGGTTCACTCTCATGACAATCATAGTGGTCAAAGTAGAATGTTGGTCTAGGTTCAATCCATATTGCAGTCATATATATCTCAGTATATATTAAAAATTAATTTATTATTTAGTGGGCGATATAGGTCCCTCGCATATCATAATGTAAATAGTACCTGTTTGTGAAAAAAGATAATAAAACTTTCATCATTTTATAAAATATGAAAACTAATGGGTTTCAGAATCAATTAATCATATTTTATCTTGTAGAAAAAATATTTTTCATAAATATTTATTCATATACTAATATCTTTACATCAAGAAAAAGGAATTGTTTTCAGAAAAATATTTTCATCATAATCATAAACCTTTATAAAAAGTTTAAAAATGGTATCATGGGTTCATTTTCCCATTAAATCATGAGAAATATCAATGGATTACATCATATATAGAAAGATATTTTGAATGATCACATGGATAATTTCTTGAGGAAAATATAATTTCTTTTCTAAAAATATCCATTTAAAAACAATAATTTCTCATACATTATGAAAATAATATAAATTTGAAACATCCATTTATTTATAAAAATTATTAATTAAATCATTAATTGGTAATGGTGGTTGAAAATATTATAAATGTACTATATTTAAAAAAAATTATTGCTTTCCAATTTTTAGTAAAATTAAAACAAAACATGTTTGGAAAACAAAAAGTATATTAATTAAAATATTTTATTTAAAAAGATTATATAATCACTAAAAAAATAAAATAAATTATATTTTGATAACAGTAATAAGATTCTTTAACACATGTTTAGAAAATATATACATTGAAAAATATTTCTTTCATACTAATGAGTGAAATGTATTTGCGTAATAATGAAATAAAATTATGGGAGGAAAATGACATTAAATAATTAATATTGATGAATTTACCTGATTTGATGAAATTTTTTGAATTTCATAGTGGATATATAAAATAATTCATCATCATAAGAGAAATATTAATAAGTCGTGATATATTATGAAATTATAATTTAAAAACATTTCTGAATTTGATGTATTTTGAATTGAAATATCCATGAAATAAATAACATTTGATAGATATCATTATCTTAAAATTTCCTTATAATAATAATAAATTGAATTCGAGAATGATATATTGACAACATAAATTAATGATGTGGGTTGTACGTACTACAATAAAATGTTAATTATCAATGATTTTTGTCATTAGTGATGTTTGTAAACATCAGTAATTCATTTACCCCAATTTCTAAAAAGCATTATCAAATTATTTTTCACTAATTTAGCAGTGTTTAAAAATGTCAATATATAAATATAAATGTTACATGGAGAAATAAGTAAATCAAATATCTTTAACTGAAACTTGAAAAAAAAAACTAAAAAAAATTTTACAGACATTTTTACATGTTTATAATTAAAGAATCATCATTGACTACCATTTTTAGAAATCATAGAAAACCAAACATAAATGAAAAATTTCTTGAAAAACGTTGGTAATTTTATATGTTGATATTTATAATTTTTTAGAGTTATTAGCCATTTCATAAATAAAACTCATCTATCCCCCTTCACAAACACTACCCCACCTACAATACTCACCTCAAAACCAACATCATCCCTCACCCATAATCACCTATGTACACACTTCTAGTACCTTCCATGCCTCCTCTATTCCAGGTACACTTCTCCAACATATCCCTACTATAGTACCTCCCCCAATTCTGGAATGTAGTCACCTCCATCACTCTATGGTCATAATCTAGAATATATATATATATATATAGTGATATTATTAGAAAAATTCACTAGATTAGTTATTTATTGGAAATATAACTTATTTAATGATTTTATTTGGTAACATTAATATTTTAGTGAACTTTTTAGGGGTAAAATGTGATTCCTACCACATATATTGGTTGAAGAGGCACTAAAATCCTGATTTTTAGTCATCCAATTAATTGTACATTTATGGGGAACATAATTAAGAAACAATATACTTCCCTAGATTTCCTGGGATCTAGATATTTTCCATATCTCATTGATTGAAGTTCAATATATATTGTGTCCTCCATTTTGAATAGTTTGAGGAATGTATTTCATTAAATCACATTAATTATAATTATCATGTAAGTAATAATTATAATCCTATTTATTGGAATGAAAAATTGATGGGATCTACTTTGGTTTATTGAATTAACTCCTCTTATAAGAAAATTGACTACAACCTCTCAATCAAACAGTAGGTGGATATCATGGACTCTATTCTAGATGACACTAATGAAGCTGTTTTGAGTTATGATTTCAATAACGAGGATGGTCTTCTTATCTGGGAGCAATCCCCTACTGTAATTATACAATCCATGAATTTTTATAATCATCATATTTATGAAAATAACAAATATATTTGGAACTTTAACAAAGAGTGGATCCTCCATTCAATATTTACTCATCCCAATAGGCTTTCATTATACAAGGTTCATGTTGATGCTAATCTATAGAATGTTGTCATTTATCTATGCTCGATGTGTGTCTTTTCAATAAACATATGGCTGATAATGACCCCATTTTCATGTGTTGCAAAACAAAGTCCTCACCATGGGATTTTGTGTTCTATATTTGTTGAGACTCAACCTATGGATGATACCACAATATAATAGTTCTTGGGTTCCTTCCTAGACCATTAATTTTCCATCAAACATATTGATCTGTTTTGGGATTCTTGTGATGCGATGATACACATAATGTTGCTGAGTTGAAGCAAAGATGTTCCTGAGTTGATGAAGTTCAATCCTTTTTCTTCCATTATTGATATAATTGAATTAGTTTAGATATCTAATATGATACATACTATGAAATGAAGTAATAAATTCCTCAAACTCACAATTCGTAAGATACTGAGAATCACAGGAAACATACCCAACCCTCATGCTACGCTTGAAGTCTAATGGTATTCCCACTTCCAATGATTTCTAATGTGTAATATCGATGGTCCATTGAGGGGAAATCTAGGACCTCCAGGATTGGGGTCCATATTTTGGGATCAAAATGGTAATGTGGTAGAAGTTTTTAATTATTCAAACGGGTTAGATAATGTTCATGAACCTGATAAGATTGGGTTTATCGTATTGGTTTTCTAGGCATGGAAACATAACTCAAACAAAATAGGGTTATAATGTGACTCTAATACTATAGTAAAATATATCTACGTTGGAGTCATAAACCTTTCAAAGAACCTGACAGCAGCAATGGAAAATTTTATGGGTGTACTCTCCTTAATAAATTAGATTGTAATGCACATATATCTTGAAGAAAACTATTTTATTGATGGACTTTTGAACATGGGAGTTTCTGATGAGGATTTTTAGTACCCCAATTCTTTTCCTAGAGATATGGATGACTATTAGACAATGCAAGATAAGATTTCCCCCCTTTTCTCATAATTTCAATATCCAACCATTGAAAATTCAAAAATATTGTATCATTTTATCTATATCATAGATAATCCTTGATGATACTTTCAAATAAAATCATAATACACCAGGTTCTCTTTACAAGCTTGGTAATGTATTTAGAAATCACAATACCTTTTGATCTCCAACCATATTATCTGAAAAAAAAAACATAAACTATTTTTATGATAATATACAAATTAAACTATTTTGATTAAACTATATATCACACTATTTTACTCAATGATCTTACTTCCAAAACCATAATGAAAAAAATTACCACATCTTACATTAAATCCTTAATTGGGTAATTATTATAATGAAACATCAATTTTCATGTGGCATGTTCTATGAATATATCATTCTTAAAGAGAAAACATAACATTCCCTTCTTCAATACAAAACTCTATATTACAAACTCATATCTACTATATTGTAGTGTATGACTAGGAGCACTGAAGATATTTATCATTAATACATCAACATTTTCCCCAAATTTGTTGGTATGATGGGACATGGATCCTTTCTGAGTTAACCTGATGTGTAGATTGTAATTTTATGATAAATTTTTTCAAAAAACATTGATAATAACTAGAATACCATTAACACCACAAATATGAGTCCCTTTGGTTTTTCTAGTCCAACGTTCAATAGCCTCTATCATGGATGGATCCCAGGATATAAATTTACTTTAGAATATATGACTCTAAAATGATAATTTGGGTTGCTAAAATTCATGATTGGTAAATTCTTCATAAAAATTATATTTAATGAAGGTCTTCGTAATTATCCTTAGGTGATCTTCATTTTTATCCTTTATCATTTGTTATATAAATATATCATATAAATTATGACTAACATCAAAAAATGTTAATCTCTAAATTCTATATTCATTAAATAGGTTATGAATGAATTTTAATTAGTAAGACCATTTGGAACCCCAATATATTAATAGTTACCATACCATGTATACACTTTTTCAATCATTCTAACCACCTTATTGGTCCCCAGTTGATCATGTCATGAATGACCTTCAATTGTGGAAGAGTATTTAGATCCTCACATTTGGAAAATAAAATCATTAATATTGGTTAAAGGATACATATACATGTTTATGATCATTTTCAGATCCAAATAATCAATAAATATTCTCATCATTTAATCTTTGTTCATAAAATCGTAAATTTGAATCCTCTGGAAAATCATAAGGATGAATGAATCCCCATTCATGGTTATTCAAGGTTCATTCTTCAATTATTGAAACTAAATCTATGCATTTCAATATCGAGTTATTGAAATTGGTATAGCACCACTTATGTGTCATAATAAGAACTCAACTTCATGATTCAGTGGATGTCTGGTAAAAAATTATAGAATTTCATCAAAAGTATCCAACATAATACCAATAGTCATCCAATTAGAAACAAAAGAGTGTGGGTGATTCATTTTTTGGACCACTCTCTTTATTCATACCATTATCTTATTTCATTAAATGACATTGGAAATCGATTACAAAATATCCTTCTTTTAAACGAATAATTTTATTCCCCTTTAAAATATTTCTCCCATGGTTTTTTCTATTCTCATAATGAAAAACACATATAAATTTCTATATGGTTTTTAGTTTTTTATGTCAATTGTATCTCTCGTATCTTATCAAAACATTAACATTGAATATTGTATCTAATATAAATTTACCCCTTGATAAATAATCAATATTTTATTTATAGCAACTATATACCAATATGGATAGATCCATTTGAGACTTCATTTTAATCCATTGATGAATTGATCAAACATACAATCAGGATAAAAGAAAATATTATAAGAATAAATAACATGACATGTAAAATTTTCTACATATAAAAAAAAGTATTATTTATCCATCTATCTTAACACAATTAATCTTTCCTCTTTTTTGAAAAATTTATACATGAAATTCATTTATTGATTAATAATTCCCTATGCTCAAGCCATTATATGGAGTCCAATTTACATTGTTTTCTAATATTCTTAAAAAAATACCTCTATTAATCTGTTTCTCCTCCAAAATGATAAACATGAAAAATGTTTATTTATGCTCAGAATATTGATGAATATAAAATATCTTTTCCATGGAATAAATTCTTATTTATAAAACATGAGGATAACCATTACCACTATAAGAATGTGTATGATTCCTCATGAAGGAATCAATTGACAATTGTTCCCTACATTACTCATTTGGATTTTCACTATGAATTTTTTTCTTTGAATTGTGGTGTGAGCATTTGAATTATATTTTATCAGTGTAGATCTCTTTAATTTTAATTTTTCCTTGAGGATAATAATTGAAATTCCCTTCAAATTAATAATTATTATGATTCTATCTAGTTTCAACCATCAAATAAAATAAAAAAATTATAATTCCCAAGAATAATATTAATATAAACTAATATAAAAATGTCAAATACCACACACGATGACAAATTCAATACCACATAGGACACAATATGATGACCATAGGTTATTGATTATTTTTAATAAAAATCATCCCATTGTTTTTTAAATATAATGGGATTATAGTTTTCATATCTCCCAAGAATTTCAAACCATGTGTGAAATAATACTTACTATCCGGTTTCATATATCATTGATTGGGTTCTAGGAATAAGAATAGCTAAATTATTAAAATATATATTTCACATATGGTTATTAAATATCTATTAATTACAAATAAACTACGAATCGTTAAAAAAAGAAATGTTTTCTAAAAAAAATTTATAATATTACAAAACCATTGTTTAGAAAAATTATTTATATATTTTTTTATGCAAATTAATAAAATTTATATGAGATAAATTAAATTAATATTTGAATTTGATATACAAAAATTGGCATACTGTGAAATTTTTTAATTTTTCATAGATATTTCTTTATTTATAAATAGTTTCACATAAACAATATTATTTTTAGAATTCATTTTTTTTAAATAAATTATAAATTTATATAATATTTTTAAATTTTTGTTAAATTTATAATAGTTTATTTATATATGTATTACTCTAATATATTTCATTGGAATAATTTTCCTATTATAATTTAATATAAAAACAATGTACATTTTTCAAAATTTTCACTTTTGAAAACATGTATTCCTGTCAAATCTATGGGGTTAAAATGAATTTTATTTTTTCTATTTAAATGTATTGAATTTGAAAGAATTGATTTTATAAAGTTATTCAGCCTAAATTATAATATATTATATAGTAATATAAATTGTATTCAAAATTTATTATTGATAATAGTTAAAATTAATTATAGATATTTAGACAAAACTAGTTTACTTTTTCATTAATCTCAAAAAATAACATTTATAAATGACCCAAAACATGTCCAAAATACATTTTTTAATTTTTTTTTGACTGTATAGATTTTTGGACCCGGTTAAATAAATAAATAAAGGGTGGAATTCCCTCTTTCTGACAACTATAAGTGTTCCCCTAACTTAATCATATTAAGGGATGAATAATATCCTCTACAATTTAAATTTACAAAAGCCTTTGGATTAGCATAGAAACAACCAAATAACTCTTCTAATCCCCTAAAAAATTCCTATAATAATTATTTTGGGCATAAATTAATCCTGTTAATATTTTATTGAAAACCTATGAATGATACTCAAAAAGAGAAGGTGTTCTTCTAAAAAAAATTAATTTTATATCGTTATCCACTTTCTTTAATTATAATTTTACCATGAATATATAATAATCACAATATTTTCCACATACTGAGGTGTTTTTTTGTTATGTGTATTACCTAAAACATCATACACATCCAACAAATGGGTTACTAAATTATCCTTCATGTCTATGGTAGAATAACACCTCCTGAACCTATGTCATTCATTTTTCCATTACCAAATTTCATTGTTTGAAATAATTATGGATTTTTAATTTATATATAATATATGTAAAATTTATGGTTTTATTATTTATTATTAATTAATATATCATAAATATCGTCATTCTTTCTATTAAATGGTAATATAATATTATCACTCTTGTATACAACTTAATACTGCCTCGTGAAGTGATGTGATTCATTCAAGTATCACATGGAATGGATTAATGATTATTTAAATAAGAATATGTGATATATATGACCTGAAAATGATACTATATTGATCATAAATATATATAATTTACTTTTATTTCGTTCAATACATTGATAAAATGGAACTATCATACATGTGTTCACACAGCCTACAGTCTCCATTACCAGTGTATTACATTTCAAATAACCAATTTTCAAGGATTTATGAAAGTATAGATATAATTAATATATATATATATATATTATATTTAAATCATGGGTCAGATTTACTAAATTTTGAAATAATGAATGAAGTGAGAGGAATCTAAAATTACCACTCAAAATATACTAAAAAAATGTTATTACCCAAAATAATGAAAATAATGAGAAATTAGTAACCCATGGAACATAATATTTTTTTAAGGATCATATTTATTATGGTGAATACTATAATGTGTCTTATACAATTTACAAAAATGATTATAACAACTATAAAATATGTTAAATAGTGTTCAATAAAAAAAATGTTTAAGTTGATGGATTTCATCTTCTTTTCATTTCGTTGAGGTATATAATAATGTTATACATATAATTTATTTTAGATGGTGTATATTCTTCCACTTGGACATTTTAATTCTATGAAAACTACTAAATTAATGATAATTTATGTTTAATTTGAATTATTTCATCTACCAGGATTTGAATTAAATTTTACCATGTCGTAAATAATTCCATAATTGAATTTCATTTCATTGGGGTATATTACATCATCATTGTCATAAATAATCTATTTCTAAATGTATAATGAATCATGATTATATTATGTTTTATTTACAATTTTTTTGGATTTACAAAAGTTACACATCACAAATTCATTGGTGGATTATCAATTCAATGTTATGATCATTTGAAGGTTTTATTTCACAATCTCATTGTAATAATTGTTTTTCATTAATCATTTATGTTGAAGAAATTTATTTAATAATTTTATAATAATTAATTTTCAATTTATTATACAGTGTTTATTCATGATATTTTAATGTAATGGTATCATATTATAACTCAATGGTAAATAGAATGTTTTAGGAAGTGTTTTTCTAAAAATTTGACTTCATTCTTATCTTCAAACAGAAATTTGTTTTCTTTGAAAACCATATTTTAAAAAATCCTAAATATTTTTAAATTTCATAAAATTACTAATCAAAATAATTTTCATCCATTTATTCCATTTCCAAAATGTATTCAATGATATATTTTATCCTTTTTAAAACTATTTCTCTTATACTTTTCCAAAAAATATGAATGTAATCTTCTTATCATTATCAAAATAATGAACCTTACTAAAAATTTTATAAAGAAAAAATATTTTTTTTCACATTTAATACATTTATTGAAATACCCACTATCATGGTAATCATTTCATGGAAGATACAATTGGAATATTAGAATAATATTTTCACATAAAATGTTTTGAGAAGTAATTTTTAATCAAATAGATAATCAAAATATTTTTCAAAATGAAATATATATTTTTATTATTCATATTTCAAATATAGTTTTTATGTAATTTCTATTCATTAATGAAAAAACCCTTTATTATTAATTTAATTAATATATATTTATATGATCATTATTTATCCCCTTGATGGTTTATGATCATTTCAACTATAAGTTAATTTGGAAATTCAATTTATTAATTTATTATTGTAGTCAACAACTATCACAAGAAATGTTCACTTTTATGTGACCCTTATACATTAAATATCCCATAATTATTCATATTATATATCATGAATATCAATATTTCGATGATTATATATATATTTTTTGTTATTTACTATGAAAGTTATTTTTTGGCAAGGAAAATATTTTAAAATTCGTATCTTTTACTAAATATGGATATCTATTTTTATTTAAAATTAATTCATTAATTAGTTAAATTATTAAATATATATAGAATTATTTAGATCCTATATTATGGATGTGGCACATGATTACATAGCCCCTAGATTCATCTGTAGGTCTCATAAGACATATTTTAGTTTCTTGAAATAAATGTGTTTTTACCTATAGATCAAACTGACTTATCAATGATCATGATAATAGTTGTATCATGTGCTAGATACATGAAATCCAATAAGCATAAATTTTCTACATTAAAGATACCTTCATTATTATACATGGTATTATCAATGTGAAAAAGTATATGGATTAATTGTATGATTAGTATATTGATTAAATGGAATGTATTTTGAGTTATTAACCTTTATAAGTTTATTAGGACTTTTCAGAAATTTAAATGACATGTTTGGTCACCTAGTTAAATTTTCATATTTTTTATGATTATTGAATCATTATTCCATCCACAATAGATATTTTTTACTAAAAATTTGACCAAACCATTATGATGTTCCATTTATCAAAAATCCATGAAGATTACAAGGAAGGAATAGTGGGGATATGCTAGAGTGAAAAATTTTATCCCCCAATAATGAAAACATTGAAATTTTTGTATTCCAAAGTAATATAAGAATCATGTTTATATATATTTCACCATGACTATTAAAATATATATTCATCAAGTTGTTTTGACTGGTATATTATCCGAAATGTATTTGTAGTTGGAACTAGCTCTGGGATACTAGTTTAAGGTTTCTACGGGTGGTATCAAATGATGTTTAGTAGAAACCATTGAATCGAGATTTTGGAAAAAATATATTAGGTAACATTATCAAAATATATACTTTGATGAAATGTTTTTAATAAAGACTACTGTTTTTTAAAATAGTGATTTTGTGGTTTATCTTTGAATTATAAATCTATATGGATATTAAAATAGATCATTTTTCTAGAATAGATGTACATATATGTAATAATTATCTAAATTGTGTGTCAAAAATGACTTCAGTGTCTCCTGGTACATGAAAATGGGCCTAACTGGGATCGAGGTTTGAAACTTCATGGTGTTTTCTTATGATAATTCACAATTTTTTTAAAATCATTACGAATGATTTTAATATCAAAGGAAAATTAATAGCCTACGTAAAACACTATAAAATGGAAGCATCTATGTGAAAATAAAATAAAGAAGTAATTATGAATTTGGATAAAAATAATTATATTTTGTAAGTATTATTACAAATTATGTTCTTCCTATAAGAATCAAGAATCAGCTTAGGATTCAATAAAATATCAGAAGAACTGTTTTTTTATTTACATAAGAGATTTGTATATGATCATGGGTTAATCAATTTGATATTGATCATATGTTAAAATCCATAAACACCACATTATTTATTCTTATGTTGTAAAAATTTACAAATATTATTGATATTTAGGGATATATATTATTAAGAATATGTTTTAGTGGAAATATATTTGAAGAATAATCCCTTTACATTATATATAAATATGTTAAATGTTATTGATAACCACTATTCTCAATATAATCATTAATTAAATTGTAATAATATTCAAAAATTATTATAACACTTTAAAAATAATATGTTTGATTGAAACCCTTAGTAATTTTTTTATTTAATTATTAAAATTATTTCAATGATGTCAACCATATGTTTTAGAACATTATATGTTTAATAATAATATATTTTTTATAAATGAAAACATGAAAACAGGGTGATAACCCTTCACATTTGTTAGGGCTATGAGGAATAACCCATGACTGATGAATGATAATGGTATAATTCCAACCATTGGCCTATGGAATATTCTCGATAACATCTCATTTTATGATGTAAAATAAATTGATAAATAAATATTTAAATGAACTATAATTGTTACTTTTTATGATTAGAGAATAATTTATTATATTGGGAAATTTGGTTTTGGACATTAGATACAGATAGTTTATAATACTTACCAATCATTATTAATCTTATGATCTTCTAAATTATAATTTTAGTGCATATGTAATTAAAATAAATAATTTTCTAGATATTATTTTCATGGTTTAAGAAATATAATAATAACTAAAAAATGGAATTGGGTTTATATAAAAGTGTGATGTAAGTTTATTTTCTTATATATATATATTATAAAATAATTACTTCACATTATAACAATTATCTTCCAATAAAATTCTTTCATATTTTCATTGCATATGATGATATCATTAAAATTTTATCAATTATTTTATTTTTGGTTTTTATCACAAAATTTTTTTTAATATTCTTTCACATTCTTATTATCAATTACCTCAATCAATGTTTATAAATATTTTATTGTTTCCTCTATCTATATATCATAAAATTTCACCTTATCTCCTACTTAAAATATATTTATGTGTGAATATATATTCCTTTAGTACTTAATTTTATCTCTATTAAAATGCTGATTTATGACCTCATTTATTATGTGTGCTTTTACCAATGGTATTTCCAAATTATAAACCCCAGATTTAAAGTATCATGTTTAAATTATGAGTATGAAATTTATTTACGGTGGGGAGAATGTAACATATAGAAATTATAAATTAATAATATTTTATTCAATAATATATATAACAATACATAGATACTATTTCATTAATTACATGCTACATAAATTTTAAGATTATTTATATAAAAATAATTTAATATACTGTGGTTCATTAAAACAATTTTCTTCAAAATCATTCATTACATTAATGGTCATGTTTCACCATACAACATTACAATATTTATATCATTATTTAATTTGATAGATATTTTTAAGAGTTTGAATGGAGGGTATGAATTGTATTGAATGAATTATTAAAAAAAATTATCCATTTTTATAATGTATTTAATATTGTAAATAATATTCGATCATTCCAAATAAATAAAATTTATTTTTGAAAAATTATATTTTAATAAAAGACTGTATAGTCTTACATATGGAAAAAAATTTAAAATTACATTTTACAAGTATTTAATAAATTGTTAGAAAAAATAACCATTATTATTTTTATTGGAAGACCAAGATTATATTAGTTTTATTTTTCATTAATTTTCTATGATGTTTTTTTGGTGAATAGTGAAAAATATTAAAGAGAAAAGGAAAAATGATTTTTTTTAAAATATTTTATATTTTTAAATTATATTTTTAATAGGATTTAAATTAAAAATACTTAAATTATATAGAAATTTATCCAATATATGAAATTAGATTCATTTACATAATTAATGTTGTTATAAAAATATGATATACTTTTAAACATTTTCACCTTAAATTATTCTTTTATCATCACATATATGTGATAAATATTAAATTATTTTTTTAAAAATCTATTGATTGTATTTTTATAAATGTATTCAATAGTTTGAATCATCATAATTTATTTTTTCTAAATATTAAAAACAATTTTTTTAACAAAAGGATTCCTGAAAACAGATAATTTAAATTATAGGGATTAAAGAAAAAATGAGTTTAATTAGTAGTTAAATGTAGATAATAATGTGTACAAATTTCCAAAAATTTATTCCAAATCTATTTTATGTCCATATATTGACCATACCCCTTCTATGATCAAGAATTCACTAATAATGGGGAATTTTGAAATGAAAAAAAAATATCGGTAAGATTCACATTTTCTTCTCATCCTCGGACAAGTAATATTATAAAATTCCTATAAAATAAACTCATTATCATAAATGTAATGAGTTGTTGTTATTGTATGGTTAGGACCTAAAACATCACAGACAACCATTAAATGGTTTACATAATCATTTATCATTTGTACAGTAGACTACCACCCCATGAATTGATGTTGTTCTTGTTTCCTTCACCACCTTTCAATGTTAGGATTAATGATTAATCTATAGATTAAATATAATATATATAATATTTATGATGTTATTATTCGTTCTTAATTATTATATCATACATACTTTTATTCATTGTATTTTTTAGTTATGTGATATTTTCATTTTTGTGTACGGTGGACAACCGCCTCATGAAGTGTTGTAATTCATTCATGATTTATATGTAATGTATTATGGATGGGATTAATATAAATATTAGATATATAAGATATAAAAATTAAATTGGAAGGTTAATATATCTTTATATATATAATTTAGTTTTATTTCTTTTAATACCCCAAGAATATGGATGCAACATTCATGCATATGTATGGTGTACTGTCCCAATGAATGTTGCATATTAAATTCAATCACAAAATATTAAGGATTAATATAAATATATATATAATTAATATGTTTTATATTATAATCAATAATTACATTATTCTAATGATTATATCATCATCTATGTAATAGGAACAAAAAATTACTAGTCAAAATGTACTCAATAATCATTGTAGTTATTACTATAAAAAATGAAAATAATGAGAAATTATTAATGAACGTGTGATGGGATGTTATATTATAATAAAATTCAAAGTTTTGAATATGATTATGTTTATTTTATAAGATACTAAAATTATTAAAACCATTATAACATATACTAAAGAGCATTTATCTAAAAGGAAGTGTAAGGAAATACATTTTGACTGAGTTTTATTTGATTGAGGAAAATTCAAATGTTATATACAAAATTTCTTTTATATGGTGTATTTAATACCCCTGTTACATGTAATATTATTTAAAAATAATAATTAATGGTTCATTATGGATAAATTTGAAATATTTAATCTTAGGGGAGTTTAATAATAAGTTTTTAAGTGGTAAAGAATTCCACAACTCAATTTCTTATCATTGGGTTATATTGTTTCTTCGTTGTCGTTAATATTATATGATTATCTGTACAATGAAGATTGATTATTTTATGTTTAATTTTCAGTTATATAATGTTTAATTACATTTCAAACACATAATTGATTCATTTTTCTGTTATCACTTCAACGTCATGATCATTTGAAGGGTTTATTTCACATTATTATTCAAATAATGATTAATTTTCCATGAATTTTACTTGGGGGAAATTATTTTATCAATTTATAAAAACCCAATTTAATTTTACTCTACTCTTCTTAATCATGATATGTTAATGTAATGGTGATTTTATTTCATCTTTTGGTAATTAATTTTTTTTTTTAAATTGTGTTTAACAAAACATAACATAATTCCACTCTTCAGTTAGAAGTGATTTCATAAAAAACAAAATTTTCTAATAAATTGTTCCCAATTTATTTAACCTTATAATAATTATTTATCAATTTATTTTTCATCCATTTTTTATATTTATAGAAAAATTTAAATGTAATATTATATTGTTTTCTAAATAATTCCTATTTTGATTTTTCCAAAAACATGAGTGGTTTCTTCTTGCCGTTTTATAAACAAGG
The DNA here is from genome assembly GCA_963277665.1 of Viscum album. Classification (NCBI taxonomy): domain Eukaryota; kingdom Viridiplantae; phylum Streptophyta; class Magnoliopsida; order Santalales; family Viscaceae; genus Viscum; species Viscum album. The sequence goes on along the minus strand of OY728131.1, from coordinate 788,648,442 downwards.
AAGCTTCATAATATTTTTACAATGAAAATGGAATTTTATTTTTATCTATTATAGTATGTACAAAATTACATTCTATCATTATAACAACTCAATTGAATCATCTTATTTGAAAATATTAAAAAACATTGTGTAAAAATTATTTTCATGTGATTTTAAATGAAAATTGTTTTAAAATTTTATTTAAAATGAAAATAATATTTTGATCATAAATATTTATAATGAAAATTTTATGATATACCTATGAAAAAATGAAAAAACCAGTAATTATTAATTCAATATATATATATATATTAATAAAATTTTTAGTCTTTATCCAGAGAGTTTATAATCATTTTTACTACGGAAGGATTTTAAAATTCACATCCTTGATTAATTATTGTATTAAAATACATTCCTATTATATGATGACTTTCCTAATATCATTAGATATTATATTAATCCTAAATATTCATATAATTTAGAATGGATATTATTATATATTAAAATATATCTTGTTTCTAAATACTTTTTTATTTCTATGAATGTTATTGGTCTGAATGGGTAATTATTGATAAATATTTATCCTTTAGTAAATATAGATATAAATTTTTAAATCATATTTATTTGTGAATTAAATAAGTTATTCTATATATGAGTAAGTATTTGGGCATGATGAAGTAGTTGTGGACTGATTTGATATAGTCCCTCGATGAAAGAGTATGTCTCTTGAGAAAAAAAATTAAGATATCAATAAACAGGTTCGAACTCTATATTAAATTTTCATGTTAATGGACATGATGGTAGTGGTATCATGATCATGGAACAAGAATGTAAACTAATTATTTCCCACATTAGAATTTAGTTATTATAATCAATTCAATTTTAACTATAAAAAATACATAGTTGCATTTCATTCTCAGCTTATTGATTAAATGGTATGAATTTTTAGTTATTTACCTTGCCAAATGGATTATTCCTTATAAAATTATATAAATGGAACGTGATCTCATTTATTAACCATTCTTTATTGTTTTTTGATTATTGTAAAATGATTGGTTCCACATTACATTATCATTACTAAAAAATTTAAACAACCTTATGTGGCATCCGTTCCCATTAATCTTTAATGGTTACTACGACATAGATGTAGTAAAAAACTATAGATAATAATGTTATCCTATAAAAAAGTTGTGTTAATTTGTGAAATTAAATGTGATACAATACACATAGATGTATCGAGTGTACCATGGCTACAAATCTCATTAATCCTTCTGGATGTTATTCCTTGTATCTTATAACAAATGAGATGGTAGTATGCACCGGCTCTGTTTTATTTTGGTTGGGTCATTATTTTTGGCATAAAAGGATGTTTATTAATATACTTGTAAACTATATTTAAATAAATGTAGTTTACAGGAACTAAACAATAGAATGTCCTTGAGATTAATTATATAATAACATTGTAATGATTTGGTACAGAAGTTATTATGTGTATTTTCCATGCCCTAAAATATAATCAAGATACTATATGTTGATGTGGTTCTAGAGAATATCTACCTAGGGGTTGTAACTATAAATATTGTGTGTCCGTCTTAATCCTAGAATTACCTAGTATATGAAAATGTGCCTTACATTGAACCGTGTTTAACAAAACCTAGGTATTTTCTTAAGATAATTCATATTTTGTTACCAACCATTATGATATATTTGAATAATTAATGATCATTAATGAATAAGGTTAAACCCTAGACCATGTAAGGACCTATTTGAAAATAAAAGAATAAAAATTAATCAATTTGGATTCAAAAAATAAATTTTTAAATTTAATTTTATAAATTGTAATTTGGTTATAAAAATATTGAAACATAAAAGGGTTCTGTTAAATTTTAGATTTATTTTTGTATTGAATAACGTAATAAGTATGCATACCATCATAGGTTAATGATCATAATATTGATCATATGTTAAAATTTTTTTACACATATTTTAGGCCATCTAATATAGGACTGTCACAATATTGAGGATATGGAATGAATATGTATTTTAGAAATGTTATTTAGGTACTAATGACTCTAAAATTTATAAACATAAGTTTAATGTTATTTACAACCTTTAGGGTTTATATAATAATTATTTAAAATGTAATAATTGTCAAAAAAATATTACATGACATTGTGGAAAAAATAATTTACATTGAAATCCATACTAAAAATGTAATTCAATGACTTATTTTATATAATGTATGTCTATTATATTTGTGGAAGATTTTTGGTATTATATCAATACAGTTTATAAAAAGGAAAAATCACATGTTAGGTGATAACCTATCACATCTAGGAAGGCTATGGAAATTGGACACATGACTGATGAATGATAATTTGTATGTTCCTACCAATGACCCATTTTATTTTATTGTTAATAAGTAATTTTATAACATAAGAAATTTAAAAAAATAATAATAATGAACCTATATTATCATATTTTATGTTTTTAAAGTAATTGTTTTATATTATATAACTAGTGATTAAAATAAATTTCAAAAATATTTATAGACATATATATATCTTTTACTATATATATGTATTATGATCCCATAAAAATTAATTTCATTGCATGAGGAATGAAAAGAACATTTTTTATATTCATTTCTTTTAGTATGTGATTGAGGCACAACTGAAGGATTATATTCGATTTACAAAAATTTATCAAGTATATTAATTTTCATTATATTATTAGATAGTAAATTAATTCATTAAAATTATATAATGGATCTTGAAATAATGTTACATTTTATTATAATATGTAATTATTATATCAATGACAATTCACGTATCTAATATTTATTGTTTTTTGAGCCTAAAAATCATTTGATCTTTAATTATCTTGTATAAAATAAATTAAATCATGATATATAAATATTTTTTCTTTTACACCATATCTACATATCCATATTCCACTAATTTTCTCCTAGATAGAAACATTTATATGGGTTATTCTTCATTTCATTCATCATTTATCTTCTCTATTATTAGGAATATATTTTAATAACTATTTAATAATGTTAATTTTTTGAAAATTTTCTCTCCAAATTCCAAGCAAGTGATTTCAATGAAAACATTCAAATTGAGAGGATGTAACATATTTAATGTAGGGAGAATGTTATACCCCAAAATTATAATAGAATAACATTTTATTAAATATACTATGCAATATGAATCATTGATATTATTTTTCAATAAATGAAACCAAATAAACTATTTAGTTACACATAACACTATTTTTAGATTGTGTTACATTGAACAAATTTAGTTTTTGTAATCATGTATTATAATCCAGACTGATTTTTACTAAAAAAACTATATAATATTAGTGTTAGTATTTAATATGATAGTTATTTATTAGTTGTTTGAATGGTGAGTATTAATTTTAAAAAATAACATATTAAAATATATATTTTACACATTTTTATTAGTTATATATGTATATTTTTAATAATATAAGGATCCTTTAATAGAGAAATAATTTATTTATGAAAATTTATATTTTTCTAAAAGATTTAACAGTCGCACATTGTGTCCAGAATTTAAATTTAAATTTTACCAATTTTATAAAATTTGTATTTATAAAATTTAAGTCTTTAAATATTAATAAAAAATTAACATAGGGTATATTTTCTGTATATCTCTATGAAATTTCATTTTATGATGAATAGAAAAAATACTAAATATTAATTTAAAATATATTTTTTAAATAATTTATATAGTTAATTAATAGTTTAAATTGATTTTAAAGTCAGAAGAATTAAATTATATATCATTTAATATAAAATATTTCATCTTTATAATTTTAATGATGAATTTTGATATAAAAACATTGTAAAATTTTTAAAATTTTAACTTTGAAATCCATTATTCTAAAAGCATTTTTTATTTTCTTAACTACATCATTAAGTAATTATTATACAACAACAACATAATAACATCAATATAATCCATATAATGTGTAATTTTTTATGTTATTATTATTAACTCAAACATCACACTCTTCTATCAAATATTATACGGTATCCTTATTTGTGTGTGAGGCAGGCTACCTCCTCATGAACTGATATCATTGGATTTTCCAATTACCACTTTTCACAGTTTGGAATAATGATGGATTTATAGTTTATATGTAATATATATAAAATTTATGATGTTGTAATGATTTTTTAATTATTATATCACTCATTCATTCAATATTTCTATTATGTGGGAATATGATATCATCGCTTGTGTCTCTGGTGGATTACTACCTTGTGATGTGATGTTATTCATTCACACTTTACCTGGAATGTATTACAGATGCATTAAATAAAAATTTAAGATATATATTAAAAAATATTATAATTTAATGATAATATATATATTATTTCCTTTTCTCTTTTAAATAATATAATAAATTTGAAACAACATTAGTGTATGCATACTGCCCACCATCACCATGAATGGAATATTTTTTTTCCTATGAAAAACACATATGGGTTAATAAAAATAAATATATTCTGAATATATTTGATATTTTTATCAGGATTTTAATATTTTCGATTATTAAATCTTGATCTATGAAAGAGGAATAAAATATAATAGTCTATTACATAATCAAAATACAAAGAAGTTGTTACCCGAAGCAATGAAAATAATGAGATACTTTTTAAAAACAGGTTAAAATTTTATATAAATTAATTGTATATAATAGATTCAATTTTTTATTATGGTATTAGATAATCACACGCATAAAATCAAAATGCATGAGATTAAAGTGAGTTCTACCAATGGGATGTGTAAGGCATGTAATTTCATCTCAATTTCATTCCATTGTGTCATATTGTAATACCCCTGGATAAGTGAGACATAAAAGGATAAATGTTACTACCCATGTCAACAAGGTTCACCTTTATTTTCATGAGACTATCTAATTAGAAATCCATAGTTAAGCATGCTTGGACTGGAGTAGTAATCAGGATGTGTGACCTTCTAGGATGTTTCCCAGGGTGTGTGTGAGTGAGGACAAAACACACTGAAAGAACATGTGTTGGCATGTGGAGAGAGTCATTATACTGATAAGAGACCCTAATGAGTAATAGCCTATGGTGTGCTAGGAAGGAAACCAAGGTATTACAAGAGACCCATGGGGTCAGATGACAAGGTTCAGGACCCGTGGAGGCGGGTCGTGTCAAATAGTATCAGAACCAATACCCAGCCAGAAGTGCTTAGGAACTGCCTGGGATTGAGGCTTGGGGTCCACAATGAGGGCGTTGTGATTTAAATGGGTGGATAATGTAACACCCCAACAAAAATGAGTCTTAAAAGGCTAAATGTTACTACCCATGTCAACAAGGTACACCTTACTTTTCTAGAGCATATCTGATTAGAACTCCACAGTTAATAATGCTTGCCCCGGAGTAGTAATCAGGATGGGTGACCATCTGGGAGGTTTCCCAGGGTGTGTGTGAGTGAGGACAAAACACAATGAAACAACATGTACTGGCCTGTGGAGATAGTCATTATCCTGAAAAGTGACCCTAGTGAGTAATAGCCTATGGTGTGCTAAAAATGAAATGAAGGTATTACATGAGACACATGGGGTCAGATGATAAGGTTCATGACCAGGGGAATGCAAGGGGCCTCCCCCCCCCCCCCCCAGACCGCTCGGACGGCCTGGCCGAGCCGCGGCCTGCCATGCCAGGCCGTGCGCAGCCCGACCGGACCTTGCCTGCCATGGGCTGGGCCATGCCCTCTGTGGGCCAGGCTGTGGCCCATTCAGGCTGGACCATGTGATTCACCAGGCCGGTCTGACCCTCTACGAGGTCGGACCCGCCAAAACCGGGTTGACCCTACTCGCCAGGCCACTGAGCTTAACGGGCCGGGCCCGTTTTCACTTAAACGTTAATAACATTATGACTGTGTGTCCAATCGATGCGCCGTCTGCAGCAATGGGACCCTCATGACAACGCGGTCCTTTAGAAATACTCTAAGTGAGTTTTGGATGACTTTGGAAAAACGGTCGAGAAGTTTTGAAAATGAAACCAACCGGGTCCTCGGAGCAGAAACACTTATAACTTAAGGACCGGACATCTGATTGACGTGTCTTCAAATATGTTGGTTTCCTTTTGATGAGATAGTTTTTTTGAAATACTCCACATGTGATTCAAATGATATTGGAGTATTTTCAGGTTTGTTTTTGCTAAAAAACCTACTGGACCCCTGGAAAGGAAAAGCCAATAACTCACAGACCGGGTGTCCGATTGACACGTCGTCAGTTTTGTTGAAACCCCTAGGATGAGGCAGTCCATTGTGATACTTCTACATGATATTTTGTGACACTTGTAGTATCGGCCTGTAGCTCATGGAGCAGATACTCTAGGAGACGAGCATAGGGAGTACGAAGATCTAGTAGCTTACTGAGACCTGATGACTGCTTGTTAGATTTGTTTCAGAGTGACTTCACTTGCACAGTGGGGAGCACTACTATGTTATGTGGAATACCCATAGTGGAGGAGCACTACTATGTGAGGTGGCAGACCCGCAGTACTCGATAGGCGGAGTATCTCTGTAGGATGTTGGGGGCAGAACTACTCAGTGTGGTGGCAGACCCATGGCGGGGAGCGCTTCTACGTAAGGCGACAGACCCACGGTACTCGACAGGAGGACTACCTCAGCAGTCTAAGGTTTGTGAGTAGCACCTCAGCGTCATGACAGAATTATTGCGCTCGATAGAGGAGAAGTTCTTCAGCAGCCATGATTTCCATATCTTTAACAAAATTCCTAATTTGAGCTTAGTTAATGACCTTTGTGTTTTCATCATGATTGATATGGGTTACTTGATTACTTAGGTATATGTATAGGCATTTACCTATGTAATGGTAATATGTTGAAATCTTAATTTTTTTATTATCCTTGTTGGATTTTTTGAGACCTTGAGGGTGTCACGGTCCCTACTGAGTATCATATACTCACCCCTTCATGGGTTATGCCTACACTATGTTGTGTTGGATGAAGACGATGGACATCACTAATTGAGGTGGAGACTTGTAGAGCTGGATGGTACCCATAGGTGGACCACTTGACGAGACATACACAGAGCAGGAAGATGGACCCGAGGTGCTAAGGAGACCATCTATACCCAACAATCAGGTGGGATTCCTGGAGGATGAATTGGTTGTTGTTGTTTTACTTTACTACAGTTGTACTAGATTTTTAGTTATACTATATCTACTATTGGGATTGTATTTCCAACCCCCTTTCTTTTCAGCACTTACTTTTGTATACATTGTTTACTTAGTGTTTACATCTGTTGTGTACTCTATTATATTTCCGTTACATTCATAAAGGCAATGCCTTCCCTTTTTCCGGGATTTAATCATTTGGTTCTAGTTTCCAGCGCCTGGCCTATGGAAGGCGGGTTGCTGTAGTCACGACACGGGCCCCAAGAACTGTTTGTGACAAATTGGTATCAGAGGAGTCAGTTCTACCATAGAACTCAAGACTATGATATTTCTTTCTTTGAAGCAATAGTGTTATGAGTACCGTGTGAAGTTTTCAGTTCAAGGTGTCCAGTGTTGGTGTGGAGACTGACGTATCCGTACACCAGGACCCTGGCTATTGATTTCTGAATTAATGCACGGAAACATTGATTGCGTGTGTGTATCAAATGTTTTCCATTGGGTCAGCTCAAACTAAGTCATCTAACAAGATATAATATATTGATCTTGGAGCACCTCTTTCTTTTTCAGGATTTCTTCACCTAGTAAGTCGGTATGGGTTTCGAGTGGGGGTCGTGATGGTAGCCCATCGAGCAGCAAGGCCACGATGCAAGGCCCCATCACAGCGGAGGAACCAGCGGTACCACTAACGGCTGGGCTACCGTTTTCACCATCCCCAACAGTAGAGGGTGCACACCACTTGAGTGTATTTCACAGGTTCATGTGATAGAGGACACCATTGTTTCGAGTCGGGACAGATTATCAGACTACCAGATGCTGGCTGGAGGTCGTATCATGAGTTTTACACACATTTGTGACACCCAAAAACTTGATGGTGTACCTAACTGTTAGTATATTTCAAGGAGCAGCTGAGAGGTGGTGGTGCTTAATGCTCCAGTTTTACGATGAGTCAACCCTCACCTGGGTAGAACTCGAGGGTCTTTTCAAGGAGAAGTTTGTACTAGTGAATCTATGATTTGTGCGGGCTCAAGAGCTACTGCTATATCCGTAGGGCTTTCTGACCATAGCAGATTCTTCTACAGCCGGCAGTAGACAGATGACACAGAAGTCCAAGCGGACTAGGCCAACAGGTGGGCAACCATAGGATACATGTTCGGTTGTTCGAGCCACAAAAAATAGAGCCAGCTATGCATGGAGAAGGAAGATCTATGCATGCGGTGGGAAGGGTCACATGGCTTGAGACTGCCCGAACCATCATGAAAATGAGTAGCATAAAGTAGAGGGACTTTTGAGGAAGAGGTAGAGGTTCAACCGTGGAGGTCCACCAGGAGAAAGCGGACATGGTAGTGGAGCTGGTCGAGTAGCAAGAGGACATGAGCAAGACTAACTCGAGACATGGAGGCCTAGTTTAGGATGCATCTAGCTTCATTGATGTCGTTGTTTGTGGATTATTTGTGTCATTGTAATTTGAAATGTAGTAATGAAAGACACTTGTCCTTGTAGTGTTTTCATTCTCACCTTTTTGTGTGATTGATACTGATAGGTTCCGGTTGAAACTGTTGACTTGAACATCAAGTTCAAGATTCCTACTGGATGAGACCCAATGACCACACACTACAGCCAACAATGTGACTCGACCCTTGGAGGCGACAGTTAATGTTGGATATCATGGTTGTAGCATCGAGGCCTTACGATGTCGTCCATGGCATGAAATAGTAAAATTCATGTCAGTATTGACTGAATTAGGAAAATATCGTGGTTCATCCAAGGGATGGGACCAGATTTCTATTTTCGGCAAAAGAGAAATCTTTGTAGCTCTTGAAAGATGTAAGTGAAAAAGGGTGTAGTCGAGTTCTTTAAAATTGCTAGTCACACCCATAGTTCGTTGAGAGAACGGTTTATGGTTTACTCTAATATAAAAAGTCTCAGGTGTGTCTTCTCGTAGAAGGACATATACCTCAGACGGCGACGTTGGCTCGAGTTCCTCCAGAACTATGACATAGAGATAATCTATACTTTAGGGATGTGGAACGTAGTAGCTGATGCTCTCATCAAGAGGAGGTGCTAAGGGAGTTCCACACATTCCCTCTAGCAGTAAATCCAAGAGTGGCAAAGATGTATCGGGACTTCAGATGATAGCACTGGTGGCCGGGTATAAAGCAGGAAGTAGCAGAGTTTGTTTCACGATGCCTCACTTTTCAGCAAGTGATGACGGAGCACCAGGTACCAGCAGGCTTGGTATAGCCCTTAGAGGTCCCAGAGTGGAAGTGGGATGGGATATCTATGGATTTTGTGACAGGTCTTCCAAATACATCCAGAGGAAATGACTCTATCTGGGTGATCATAGACCGACTCACCAAGTCATCCAACTTCATACCGATCAGAGATTAGGGCTCTATACAGAGCCTAGGATGCCTCTACATTCAAGAGATCGTATGGATTCATGTTTTTCCATCATCTATCATTTCTGACTGTGATGCTCATTTCACTTCCCAGCTATGGAAGAGGTTATAGGAGGCTTTCGAGACACATCATCACTTGAGCACCACCTTCTATCCTCAAATGGATGGACAGTCTGATTGGACCATTCAGAATCCCGAGAACATGCTCCGTGAATTTGTCCTTGAATTTGGTCGTAATTGGGAGGATCTCCTACCCTTGGTGGAGTTTTTGTAAAACAACAGCTACCACTCCACCATCGGGATTGCACCTTATGAGTCACTGTATGGCTGACCTTGATGATCACCTCTATGCTGGACTAACCCGGGGGAGTCAACACTTGTAGGACGAGAGATGGTTCAAGATACGATGGTAAAGGTGCATATCATCTAGGAGCAGATGATGACTACACAGAGCATGCAGAAGTCCGATGCTGATAGGATACGGAGACCACTAGAGTTCGAGGATGGCGACCACATCTTCCTACGGGTCACACCTTGATGGGGTCTATAGAGATTTGGCCGCGACGGCAAGTTATATTCGTGTTTCGTCGGACCTTTCTGGGTCCTCAGTAGAGAAGGCGAGGTGTCTTACCACCTAGATCTTCTACCTCAGCTGCACCGGGTGCATGAAATCTTCCACGTATCTTAGTAGAGGAGATATGTGCATGAACCATCTCACATCATCGACCATAAGGAGATAGACATCAATGATGGGGTGAAATTCACGGAGGACCTGGTGAAGATCAGGGATATACAGAATCAGGTCCTACGTGGATGGTCAATTCCTCTAGTGCACAATTGCTGGAGGCATGGGAATCACCAGGAGAGCTCATATGAGCGGGAAGCTCATATGTGTGCTCAGTAACCCCTTGTGTTTCCCTAGTGTGTGATGTAACTTTACGGGGACATAAATCTCTGAGGTGGGGGAAATTTAAAGACGCATAAATTTCAAGGAAAATTATTTCTAAATTATTTGGAATTTTATGAGTCCGTTGTTTTTGACGGTGCTTGATTTCGAGTCCCGGTGTGCTCCGAATCAATTTCTGAAGTTTTGTTTGGGTATGTTCAGTAAACGTACGTATGGTTTTTTGTATCTTTTGAACTGGTTCTCTAAATTGAAATCTGAGGGGACCAATAAACTCTCAGTGTCGGTATTCTCTTAAGGGGACCTTTACCGCAGTTCCGTTTTTTTCGGGAGGAGAAGTTAAATTTTTTGGTCTAATAAAAAAAAGGTCAAATAAAAATATTGTGACCAATTTTATTAATCTTGGGTAGTTATATCCTACAAGGGGAAGTTATTGGTGGGGTCCACACCCACATAACCTCTCATGAGAGGATATTTGTGAGTTGGGACCCACATGTGCTCTAAACCTTTCATTTCCCCATAACTCCCCTTAACTCCCTTAAACCCCCCTTATTTAATTTGACAACTCTACCATTAATTATGTGATCTCTCCACCTCCCCCTCTCCCTTTAATTTTTTTTCCAAACTGTTCTTAATTAACGAATTTAACTCTTAAAATTAATTAATTAAAAGAGGTTGAATTTTGAATTACAAGGTTGAATAAAATAATAACCTTAGCTATTATTTTAGATTGGGCATTCGTTGTGTTGGGAGGAATTTGGGCAGATCTCTTGAGAAATAGAAGGAGAGAGTTATTCTATCGTTGAAGAAAATTGTCCTTCCAATGAAGAACCTCTGAATAACGAGGATCATCTCCTTCGAACATTGGCCAACCCATAAGAGAAGGAGCCACCCACAAGGAACGCCGACGATGCGCCATCCTCGGTTCCTTCTATGCCGACGTCAACGAGTTGACGCCGTCTCCCAGCGATGACATCTTCCAGGACGCTTGACTACTGTGAACCTTATTTTGACCATGGGGATTTGTTTCAATTTAGTTTATATAAAATTGTTCTTCCTCGGAAACCATGCTATATCATTGTCCAATTGCTACCGCTTAACACGGAGGTGCGGCCCGAACGAACAAGGCCGGATGGACCTATGTTGTTTCTTGACTTTTTTTTCGCAGAAAAAGGTGGTGGTGAAGGGAGGAGGAGATGATCGAAGGTGGTGGCCATGCACCAGCTGCGTGTGGAAGAACCATGGCCAGCAACTGCAGGCTACTTGGCCGAGGATGAACCGGCCGGCTAAGCCTGCCGGACCGAAGAGACCGCGGCACCACGAGGGTGCTGCCCTACGGAGGACCGCATCCCGTGGGCCGCTCGGCAGACAAACCGTCCGGCAGTCAGCCGGCAGGGCTGGGAAGACCCACAACGCTAGGAAGGCGCTGCGTTGGAGCAACAGGGGGCCGTCCATGCAGGCCACTCGGGCTGGAGAAGCCGGACGACTTCGGTCGGCCGGATATAAGGGCAGCGCCATTCAGCGCCCCCGGTTCAAGAAAGCAAGCCCCCACCCCCGGAATGCTAGGCCAGCCCGGTCGGGCCGCTCAGCCAGCTGGGCCAAGCCCCTTCCCTCCAGGCTACGCCCGGTCGGGCCGTACCTGGCCGCTCCTGTCTCGGTCCGGGCCACGCCTAGCAGGGTCGGGCCATGCTAGCCACGGGCCAGGACGCACCCCCCTTCAGGCCGGGCTGCACCCCTTGGGCTGGGACATGCAATTCACCAGGCCAGTCCGACCATCTTTCGGTTCGGTCCTTCCAAAACCAGGTTGAGCCGACCCGCCAGGCCACTGGGCTTAATGAGACGAGACCGTTATCACTTAAACATGAATAAATTCAAGACCGTTCATTAGATCAACACATTGTATCTGGCACTGGGACACTCACGACGAAACGGTCCTTTAGAAATACACTATGTTTGTTTTTTATGGCTTTGGAAAAACACCTGGATGGTTCGAAACATAAACAAACCGGGGCATTGGAGCAGAAACGCTTATAATTTATGAATCGGTTATCTGATTGGCGTGCCATCAACTACGTTGGTTTCAATTTGATGAGAATGTTCTTCTGGAATACTCCATGTTTCATTCAGATGAGAATGGAGTATGGTCAAGTTTGTTTTAGCTTAAAAACCAATAGGGCCCCTTGAACGAAAAAGACAATAACTCTCAAACCAGGCATCTGATTGACGCACTTTCTATTGTGTTGAGACCCATATTACGAGGTAGTCATTTGAGATACTTCTATATGAGACTTTGTTACACTCGGAGTATCAACCTGTAGCTCGTGGAGTGGATCCTCCCGGAGACGAGCTTATGGAGTATGGAGACCTAGTAGCTGGCTGAGACCTGATTACTGCTTGTCTGATTTGATTCAGAGTGACTTGACTACCCCAGGGGGGAGAACTACTATGTGAGGTGGCAGACCCATTATAGACGAGCGCTACTATATGAGGCGGTAGACCCGAGGTACTCGAAAGGAGGAGTACCTCTGTTGGACATTAGGGGGAGCGTTACTGACTGAGGCGACAGACCCATGGTGGGGAGCACTACTGTGTGAGGTGGCAGACCCACGGTAATCGATAGGAGGAGTACCTCAGTAGTCTAAAATTAGTGAGTAGCACCTCGGAGTCGGGACAATACTACTGTGCTCGCCAGAGGATGAGTTCTCTAGTATCTATGATTTCGACATCTTTAACAATATTCCTGGTATGAGCTTAGTCAATGACCTTTGTGTTTTCCCCATGATTGAGATGGGTTACTTGATAACATAGTTATATTTATTGACATTTGCCTAAGTAATGGTTATCCGGTGAAATCTTACTTTGTGGCTTATCCTTGTTGGATTTTGTGTGACCTTGAGGGTCTCGGTGTCCCTACATAGTATCGTATACTCACCTCTGCACTGGCTATGCCCGCACTACGTTGTGTTGGATGCAGAAGACAAACATCATTGATCGAGGTGGAGACATGTAGTGATAGACGGTACCTAGAGCTAGACCACTTGACAAGATGTACACCGAGCAGATAGACAAACCCGAGGTGCTGAGGAGACCATCTGTACACACCCTTCATGTGGGATTCCGAGAGGAAGACTCAGTGGATGCTGTTTTACATTACTGTAGTTGTACTAGATTTTCAATTGTATTGTACCTATTATGGGGCTTGTATTTCTGTCCCCCTTTCTTCTCAGCACATACATTTGTATACAATGTTTACTTAGTGTTTACATCTATTGCGTACTCTGTTGTGTTTTCTTTACATTCATAAAGGCAATTCCTTCCCTTTTTATTGGGATTTATGCCTTTGGTTCTAGTCTCCAGCCCCTGGCCTATGGAAGGCGTGCTTATAGTAGTCATGGCACGGGCCCCGAGGATGGGTCATGACACATATTGTACTATTATACATATAATTTCATTTATATGGTGCATATACATCCCAATTGAGATGTAATATCTTCGAAACATCATTATACATAGTTATATAGGTTTTATTTTTATTTATTTCAACTAAAAGAATATGGATTAAATTTTAGAAATTTGTAAATAATATCATATCTCAATTTCATTTTTTGGGTAAATATTACTTCAATATTGCCATTAATATTCTAAGATTATTTTAATAATTAATTATGATTTTATTTTATTGTAATTAAAATTGTTTTAACTGAATTTTTTTATACAAATAATTGATTCATTGGTTTAGTCCCACTTAAACATTATGAACTTTTGAAGCCGTTATTTCTAAATTTCATTCTAATCGAGACTGATTGTTCATAAATTTTAGTTGAAATAATTTTATTGATAATTTCATAATAAAAAAATTTAATATTATTCTCCTATATAAATTCATGATATATTAACTAATATTATTATTTTTTAACTCTTTGGTACAAAAAAATTAGAGAATAATTTTATTATAATACGACTTCATTCCTCCTTTTTGTGGGAAATATAATTTCATTCCAAACCATGTTTTATAAAAAAATAAAATAAAAAATAACCTTTTTAAAATGATTTAGAATTATAATTTTCAACTAGTATATACTATTTAAAAAATATATTCAATTTAATCGTATGTTTTTTTTTCAAAAATAATCTTGTTTAAATTTTATGAAAAATGAGCATTGATCATCTTATTGTTTTTTGATCAGGGATCCTTCCTATCCATTTTATAAAACCAAAGGAATAAAAATTTGATGTAATACATCATTTATTGAATTATCCTTTTTCATAACCAAGATTTCATTTATGCTTACATTTCATGATTATAACGAGAATTTAAAACTATTTTTCAATATATATCTTCCATAAAATTGATCTATATTATGTTGAAAAAAAATTCACCATGAATGTTTTTAACGATATTTTTATGATTTTACAATTCATTAATGAAAACAAAACATTATTTGTATTTACATAGTTACATATATTGGTAATATATTTACTCGTACTCTATGAGGATAATTATAATTTTTACTAAGAAATTTATTGATAATTCACTTTATTCATTATGGTAGTCAGAAATTTTCCAATTAATTATTTTCTTTACATTGATAATTAGTAACAAAATTTCCCATAAATATCAATATTACATAACATTTATTTTCTTATTTCGTAAAAAATATCTCAATTATATGTACTGTTTTTTATTATGAAAGTTTCTTTGAATGGGGAAATATTTATAAATCTATATACATTACTCAATATTTATATTATACGTCAAGTCACATTATTTCATGAATTAAATTGATAATTTGACATAGGAGGAATTATTTTCACCTAATGTGACATGTGGGTTAAAACATTTATATCCCCTAGATGCATCAGTAGGTCTCCTGAGTCAAAATTTGATAAGCATGAATTAAATGTGGGAATACATGATGATTTTACCATCCTGTGAATGGAGTAGATAGTAGTAGTACCATGTGAGAAATACTTATCATCCAACAATTAAGAATACCATTCATTTATAATTCATCAGTTATTATCAATGACATTTTCAAAATAATAAAATATATTAGATAATTTCATTCTCATTTTATTGGTTAATTAGAATTCTCTTTCAGTTATACACCATTCCATTTTAATTATTCATTTACCTCATATTTAAATGGAATGTGTGATCCTTTATTTACCTTTATATATTGATTAATATTGTTATTAACTCATGCATTCTTCTTATATATTTTATCCGAACTAAGAATTTTAACTCACCCTTATATTGTTTCTATTCATAGATATCTATGAGGTTTACTATGATAGACTTGTAGGGATACACTAAGTGGAATAATGTTTTCATAGAAAAATATCTTAATTTTTTCATTCAAATGTAATGTTTGTAAAATATATGTATCTAGTTTTCTAGCAATACTAATATGACCAATCATTAATGATGTTATGAATTGTATCTTATACCAAATGAAATGGTTATAAGAACCAAATCCATGATACAAGGGTAATGTCTCTTAATCTATTCAACATTTTCAGTGTTATTAACCATTATTATAACTATTTTGGAGCCCCATCCACTTTTATTATATAGACATGTATGTAATTATTTTCAAAAAAACATATTATCTTTCACCAAAATTGCAGGACATCTCCCCATTCCATGACATATCCTAAATCATATCCCTGGGTTACTCACTATTGTTTTCTAGTCATTGTAGGAAAAGGTCATGAATAATTATCTCTAATGCCAACAATAATGAACAAAGATATTCGTAGATAAAAACATCATCTCTATTGAAGAATATTCATTACATAACATAATGATCTACTCTATATTTTTTAAATTCTTCTGCATTTTTTAAAATTAACACATAAACAACTGATCCGTAAGTAAGATATAGAATCTCATAATTATTTATTATAAGTATCACACCACTTGGAAAAATTATACATAATACCATTCTTCATAATCTGGAGAGATAGAAAAAAAGTCATACTGATACCATATTGTTAGTGAAAATAAAATAGGAAGATTAAAATATAACAAGGCTATAAGGGTATGAGAAAAAGAGAATAACATTTGAAATAATTATTTTTATATCATAAATCATTTAAATAGGTCTTGAAATAAAACATGGACATCATAATAAAAGAATTATAATTTAATAAAAGAACATTATCTATGAGAACATAACATTTTAATATGATAATAAATTTTGGAATAAAAATTAGTATATAATGTAATTTCACTAGTAGTCATGGATCATTTCCTATATTATCAATATGGATTTGGTTCACTCAACAAACAATCATAGAATTAAGGTATCACTATAATGACTATTATAATGGATTGGTTTTACTTCAAAAACTATCTTATTATCCATGGTTCAATATCGTCTCTATCATAGTGTACAAATTCCCCACCTAAACTAGGTTCAACTTCTATTCAAGTCCTACTTAAGTAATGAGATATCATTCATTAGCCTGTGAATTGGTGAGGTATATATGTCGATGCAATAAAATATTTCAAATTATAAATATACAATCCATAATATTATAAAACATTCATCATAACAAAACCCATGAAACTAAATAGGTTTCATATATATTTAATCGTACTACAAATTATTGAAAAATAGGCTTTCATAATAATTACATTATTTTATTCAAAAGTAACCCATTTAAAAATGAATGTGTATAATAAACAATTTTAGAAGGATTTTTAAATATTATACACAATTATTTAAATATTTATATACTCATGAAATTAAATTATTTTGTGAAATTTAATTGTTTTTTGGAATTTTGATGTGTTTGGTGATAAATTATTATAATTACATAATTTTATAACATTATCTTTTTTTCATAATATTTTATTTTTTTAATACATTTTAAAGTAACAATAATGTTTCAAAAATTACTTTTTTATGAATCCATATGTTATGGGACTCGAATATTTTAGTTATGAAACTTTTTTATTTGAACATATGCATGCCTAAATAAATTAATCATTTTGGAAATTTTTTTAACTGATAGAATGGATAATTTTTCAATAAATGATAAATAACTCTTTCTAATGGTTTATAAATAGAGTGAATCGTGATTTAAAATATATATTAATAAAATCTTTGTATCTACATAAAAACCAATATTTAAACACATTCATTAAGTTGGTCAAGTGGTATAAAAAGATGGAGGATGTTGGAGAGACACATCATCGGGAAAAATATCACATCGGTAATCTATATATAACATTTTCACATGTTTTAAAGAAGATCCCATAATTTTTGGTTAAAAAGAAAATCACATAATAAAAATATTTATCAAGACCCTTAGTCACTATTAATACAATATGGGACCAAAATTTTAAAAACATAATTGCGAGGATTGTTTTCGGAAGGAAAATGTTTCACATAATTTCCTATATATTTATAAAATAAATGTTATTTAATCATATAGTTAATTTGATGTAGGAGACTGTGTGGGTGAATATTTTATGAAAATAGGGTTTTTATATAATTCAATCAAGCAATGATGGTATAAGCATTATGTGGTTGAGTTCTGGGAAGATATGAAGGCATTTCTCTAATCTAGTATTTTCTATTATCTATAATCATTTTTCTTTTGAATAATCCTTGATAATATTTTCATTATTTATGGTTGTCTATTTTTATATTTTATTCCTTATTATTCTATTTTTTATTGTTTTATTTCTATAAAATTATTCATTTGTTATGTAATATTATGTGGGAAATATATCCCCACAATGAATAACAAGTTCAATTAGTTTTAGTTTCATAAAGTACATTAGGAAATTTAATCAATTTTATATTTATGAAAAAACCAATAAATGAACTCCTAATGTGATTTCTTCTAGATATACATGTACACCATGAGTTCTTGATGTATAAATTGGAGAAAATAATTTAAAATATATTTTCAACAATGATATATGGAGTACTTGAGGATAGATACTTGTGCCCTACTTCTGTCTATTTACGCCAATTTTCATATAATTTCTATTCATTAACATATCTTTATTGTTTTAATTTGATTTATATTTATTTATATTAATAAAAATAATTTTACTAACTAATTTCAGTTCTAAAATTATATAAATTCAATGTAAAAAAATTGAGAGTTTTATAACATAAACAATAACCTTCTCATGAGACAACCATGTGTTCACCAATAGATTATATTTTTAAAGAGTGAAAACTCGAATGGGGTAACATCACAATAAAGCCCAAAATAAATTTAGAAACTTTTTTAAAGAATTAAACATTATTTTTCTAATTAATGTATTAATTTGTAGTTTTTTAATCATCAAATACATAGTTATTGTAAAAAAGGATTTTCGAAGAATCTTCTTTGATACATGGTTAAATTATTAGTAATCTGAGGTATGTTTTATTAAAACAATTTCAAAATCTCACTTATAGAAAAATTATATTATTTTCCAATATAGTATTTTTAAATTTTAATATATGAATATGGAGCTTTAATATTATGGTTTTATAATTAATAATTGAATAAGAAAAATAGAATTCAATTCCTCATTTAAATAATTTAACTAATTGAAATTTCAAAAAGATTATAATGAAATAGAGTTTTATACCCCAGTTACATTTTATATTTAAGACCCATTAGTTTTTGTTTTAAAAAATAATTTTGAAATTCTTTTTCAAATTTAATGGAAGAAATTATGATTTAATTATAAACTAATATGTCTTTGGAAAATCATTATTCACTAGAAATTAATTTGGATGTCATTGATGAATATAATATTTTATAAGAATCCACTCTTTTTGAAATTAATAATTCATAACCATTTTATAAATATTTTTAAATAGATGAAGATAAACTTGTTTCATTCAATTAGAAAAAGAAATTATGGGATCCTGGGTTGATGAATACATTCAATACTATTTATGTACCCTTATAAAGAACAACTGAATTTTATGAGTTTGAGACATATAATTCGGCTTATTTAGAAACAAATTTCTTTATAATTGGTGGTAATCATGAATCGTAGTGAAGAAAATTATTTCTGAACTTGAAAATAAAGAAATATCAAATGAAAATGATCCAGAGACTGAGATATCACATGTATACATATTAAATCATATTCTTTATTTTCATGGATATTTTGATAATATCAGGTTATCATTTTATATTTAATTCATATCTCTATTGAGTAGACTATTTTCTCATAGGGAGATGATGTAATGGCTAGAATAGATGAAATAATGGTATAATTAATTTTGTAGTACATTATATTACAAGATGTTGGGGGTGATGAGCCAATTTTGAAGGATGAAATATTTATTGATTCAAAACATTAATATGAACTACATACTATAAAAAATCAAAATATAGTTTAGTATATATTTGAAAATAAATTTTGGGGATAATTAGTTGACATGTTTAACCTCTAATACTAATTCATTAGAACATCAATATTTTATAAAGGAACCTAATGAAATAAAATTTTGGGATATTCAATAATATGTGTAATCTTAAATTGATTAGATAAAAATGATTTCTATTGTTTATTAAGAATAAACTATAACCCCCTTCTGGTTTTGAATTATCCTCTTGAACATCCTAACATGGGTTTGTGAAATATAGTCACCCGTATGGGGGTTAAATAAAATAATATTTTCCCAACTCTTATCTTTTTTTATATATTCTTGGTTTTAACTATAATTTTAATTTTATTCTTTCATACCGGTTTCCAAGTGGAAAACATTGGAAGGATAGCTCAAGTCTTCTACTACATAATAAAATCTAGGTGGTGTCTTCCCAAACAAATTTTTTTTAATGTATTGTCATATATATTTTTTAAATTGAAAAAATATTATTTTTGTAGTGATATAAGTTTGGGAGGATCATAATTGCTTGATATGTATTTTGTGCGTATTAATTTCATATTTAATTTGTAGATTTCCTTTATATTTTTTTAAGAATTTTTTTTTTGTTTTATGTGAAATGTAAAAAAAATTGTGTTCTCAAATGCAGTGATATTTTTGAAAATTTAACAAATAAAATTAAATAAAATGAGTATAAATTATTCATTAAAAAACATAAATTATTGATTAATATAATTTATATATGGAATTTAGGAATATAAATTTCATGAAAAGTCCATTTTCATCTAAATTACATGTCATGGATGTCGTTCAAATGATAAAATAAATTTCCCATAGAGATTCTGATCATATTTTTTCACCTTATTCACATTAACCCCACATATTAAGGGAACTAAATAATATATGTTTTCACTATAACATGACATTTAACTATCTATACCAGTGATCCTTATGATTTTTTTTCATACTTATTGTGGATTTCATTTTTGATTAAAAGCCTTGT
Source organism: Viscum album (assembly GCA_963277665.1). NCBI lineage: Eukaryota > Viridiplantae > Streptophyta > Magnoliopsida > Santalales > Viscaceae > Viscum > Viscum album. The sequence continues at coordinate 788,627,591 of OY728131.1, read as the reverse complement.
TTTCATAAAAATACTTCTCAATTAGGAATTACATCATCATTTGATAATTTTCACTACATAGATTACATGTAAATAATGTAAATTTATCAACATTACAAGATAATTTTCTATTTTCGTGCTCTTCTAGAAGTGAAAATATATGACATGTTGGATCAGATTATAATAAATATACATTAGAGGAGGGTGAATTGTGTCATTTCAGAAATATTCACAAGATCGTGTTCTGCACTTTATCTCTTATCAGATGAATTAATGCAGTGGAAATTTAAATAGAATAGAAAAAATATATATAGTGGTTTGGGGAAGAGAAGGCCCCAAGTCCACTCCACTAATTCTCTACTCCATGAGATTGATGATTTTCACTATCTGGTCCTCATTTCCACAGACAGTTTCACAAAAGAGTATAGGCAGTTGACTCCTTTACAATGTAAAGAAAAAAAAAGTGGCCTAATTTACTCATAGAACCTAAACAGCTTAGTACGTGAAGCCTGTCACTCAAGAAAAGGAATGAAAGGTATTTTTACTTTTGAAAATACCTTCCAGTTGTTCTTCATAATTGAAACAGAATGAAATTGATAGTAGATGGATCATCTTCTTCAGAAATAATGTTCTTTAAATTAGAGTCATATTGAGTCGATCCTGTCGTAGTAGATATAGAAATATAATTCACAAATTCATCAATAACATATTCACAAATGATCTTCGATGTAGAATGATTTAATATTCAATCATCAATCTTGTTCTTTAATAAACAAAGCTTTTTCATTCTTTTGAATCAGCAAATCTATGATTTTTATATTATCTAATTTTCATTCTTTTTATGAATGATCGATTGATGGTGATTTTTTTTTAAAAATAACTATATACATCACATCTATATGATAACGTCGAGCACTTATCCTATATATTTAGATAAACAAAATTTGACATCTATGTTGTGATATTCAAACATTTGAATTTACAAATTAGTCGTAACATCCCTTGAAATTCTCAAAGAAAATATGATTTTAATTCTATCATTAAATAGCTCTAAACTCGTCAAAGACACATTTTAAAATCAGCTTTTATTCCGGCTTGAAATCAGCCTAATAAACAGCTTGCTGACTGTTGCATAATAATATCGACTTTAAACTCTCTAATGCCAAAGGTAATGTTATGTTTTACAATATGCATCATATGAACATAACTTAGATAATAAACATAATATTGATGACATATCCTTCAGACATACTGTTGTCAACTTATGGTTTATCACAAACTTAGGGTTGACAACGTATGGTTGATAACAAATGTAGGGTTGGCCATCCATACCTTTTCTCTTCAACATTCATATTTATGATAAATGTTCCATACTTTTATAATATTTCAAATGAAATGTACATGCTACATAATTTTCTTAGAACGTATGGTTGTTTACAAAATTAAGGTTGATGAAACGTACTTTTGAGAAACTAACGTAACGTTTAAAACATACGTACAGTTCTTCTTCTACACTTTTTCAATAACATAAATTTAGGGTTTCTTCCTAACGTAGGGTTCCTATTCCATACTTTTCTGATAACTCATAAAGTATACACTGTATTGCATCCTTACTCTATGTTTCTCAACATTGGGTATTAATAGTGTTTCTATAACACACGAAATATTTCATCCATAAATAAGAATTTAATGCATAATAAATTCTTGAAATATACTTGACAAATAAAATCATTAGAAAAAAATTCAGGGTATTTGTGAGCATAAAAATTATCATAATGTGATATATTATTTTTCTAAATAAACTCCCCCTTAAAATAAAAACATTATGTACTGTTGAAAACAATACTTGTTCAACAATATCTTCCTTTTTGATGATCACAAAACCCATAAAATAACCAATGAAATTAACTTGCAATATTAATTACATATTGTTTTGAAAGATGCAAAGATAAATATAATATTCGATTTAACATAATTTCTCCCTCTAATTTCTCCCACAATAAAGAGTAAAAAAGACATTTAAAGTATATAATATGAAACAATTAAAATAAAATGTTGTGTTTATTCAAAATTTTTCCCCTTTTTGTGATATCAAAAACAATCATAGAATATGGAATAGAACACATTTAATGTAGCACTAAATTTAAGTAAATGCTATATTATTAACAGTTTGTTAGTAATTAAATCTGGTTTACTGGAATATCGAAACATGGAAATTAAAACTTATAAAAAATAAAAAAATGAATCCATATTTTCTTTTAGAACATAGATGAATCCAGATTTTCATTTAGAACATACAATATGTACAATCATGATGAACACATGAATAATGGTTTGGTAAGGGTATGAGATAGGGTCTATCTCCCTTGACCTACAAAATTGATTTTTGTCAACTACTCTCTCATCCTTTTCATCATTCCATCACCAAGCCTAACAATAAGATCCCTGTTCTCTTGAGTCCTATAAATGTCTTTTATGAGTATTACAATGAAAAAACTCATGAAGTCTTTATTCCATTTCAAAAAACAAGTACAACTTTTCTATGAACTGAGTGAACACATTTCTAATATTTGGTTCACTTAAGGTCAACTGATCAACCAAAAATTATGATTATCTAACAAGACTAAAAAAGTATCATTGTTACATTGAAGATTTTGAAATATGTCATTCATATTTTTCATGGCAGCTGTTATAGCTTGAAACCTTCTAATTAACTTAGGTGACGTACTGATCCACTCACATCACTAGACCCAATAGATGAAAATTGTGTCTCCAGAAATTCCTTAAACACTACAGGATGTTAATTCATTACCATTTCTAATTTCATCTTGTATACCTCTGTTAACATCTCTTGCTTAAAATTTTCAATTTATTATTTTCAAAATGTACTACCCTTATGACTCTAAAATTTTAAATGTTCTGTTTCAAATTCTCTCCATAAAGTAACATTTTTATATTACAATGTAGACAAATTTCTATACAGCTCTTATACTTCATTATTCATTGAATCAGAGGAACCCTATTCTTGATTTTTAAATTGAGTTTCAATGTGATTCAACTGTACTAAAGGCAGTGAATCTGCATCATATTTTTCTTTTTCATTCTCCAGAGCTGGTTGATCAACATATTTCTCCTCAGAGTCATTTACAGACTATTACATATAATAATTATCATGAATTACTCTAGTTTGAACATTTGAATCATTTTCATCATGAACATTATTAATCAGTTCTTCCATTGGATTTTATAAAATAATATCTTATGGATTTTCCTGAAGACTAGACATATACTCACTAGGCTCTACCTCTTTTTCCTGTTGATGTGTAACTTCAGTGTCAGCTACAACTTGAGGTTCAATTACAGTTTGGACTTTTGGAGTAACTAGAATTTGAGTAGTATCCTTTTCCTGTGGATTTTCATCATCTTTTTCTCTGACAAAACTGTAAGAGAGTAAATCTCTTATTGTCTTTATAGGGGAAAAAATTTCATCATTAACAGTTATTTTTCATTAAGTTTGAAGTCCCTCTAAAATTCTTTCTTCTTGAGTGTAATTAGTTTCAAATATTATTCTACATGCAGTAGTGCTTACTCTCGATTCAGCCTATCTCTCTTTGGACTCACTCACTCCATCATCCTCAGCTCCTACTGGAAAAAGTTTACCTTGTAATGTGTTCCAGAAATAACCAATTTTTCACAGGGTCCCAACACTAATGGTGTTACTGTGCTGGAATCTAACTTTGGCATCCACTAGCGTCACTATATACTTTTTGAACTGAATTTTTCTGATAAATCTACCAAATGGATCAAAATTCATCCTATCATCACATTAATAATAGTAATAAAGATACCTTATCATCTATCTATGAAATTTATGCCTTGTATCACTCATTAATTCAAACATTATATACATACCTGGGTACAATATTTTTCCCAACTCAGACATCCTCTGTGCAATCCCTATTCGAACAAATATTACTAGAATTTTCTGATCTGGATTCAGGTCCATTATGAACATCTTCTTTATATGAGTAGAACAAAAAAAAGACATTATATATTCAGATTTATGCACGAAATATCTTATATATTTTAAACAAAAATGAAAACTCCCTCATGAGGCCAGTTCAAAATCTAGCCTATCTCCACAGATGATATCGAGACATATCGATTTTCTATCATAGCTACTATAGTATCATCATCGTCTCCTTGTCTAAATTGTATAGAATTAAAGAAATATCTTAGTTTTACTTCATACAGAAACTCAGACTTCTCACCAATTATGGTCTGCTCTAGATTTTGAAAAGCGAGATCTTGTTTCAACAGAAGATTAATCTAATATAGCCATTGTAGGTCTATGACCCTTCCTTGAAAAATAAATTCCATCGAAGAGTTGTTTCTTGATGGTGATGGTCTCAGACTCATCAGTTCTCTTGGTTTTGGAGATTTCTACAAGAAATCTCTGAAGGTTCGAAAAATGATTAGGGTTTTGAAGGTTTATAGGTTCGAATGGACAAAGAGAGGTAAAGCGCCATGATTTTGAAAGGGTTTTTGGTAGAAATGAAATGATTCAGGATTGAAATAGTTTTTGACATCCTTGATTCCTATGTCATCAATAATTATTACATAGGTTTTAAAAATGAATAATATTAATTGCACAGGGAATGAAAAATTATTTTGTTTGAAAATAAAATAACTAATTTACTTAAAAATAGTAATAAGATAAAGAAACAACATAATAAAATAACACTTTATATAAAATTAAATAAACCTAGACCACCCTTAATAAAATCAAAACTTTCAGTGGGATGTGCTTTAGTAAAAATATCAGCTAATTTCATTTTAGTACCTACAAATTTCAAAGATATATCCTTTTTAAGAACATCATCTATTAGAAAATGATGTATGTTATCAATATAGTTAGTCCTAGAATGATTAATAGGTTTTTTTGAAATATTAATTGCACTAGTGTTGTCACATAAAATAGGCTTATTATTATAATTTGGTCCAAATTCTATAAGAGTGTTTTTCATCCACATCACTTGTGAACAGCAACTGCCAGCAGAAACATATTCTGCCTCAGCTGTTGACAGAGCAACTGATTGCTGTTTCATACGTGACCATGACACCAAGGATTTCGCAAAAAAGTGACATGTTCATGAAGTGATTTTTCTATCTAACCTTCAACTTCGAAAGTCAGAATCTTAATATGAAATTAAATTAAAATCAGACGTTTTGGGATAAATAAGAGATTGAAAAACAATTCCTTTTAAATTTCTAAAAATTGTTTTAACAATTGTTAAATGGGATTCTTTAGTATTTTATTGAAATCTTGCAGAAAGACATAATGAATACATTATATCTGGCCTATTAGTAGTAAGATATAATAAAATACCAATCATACCGCTATATAACTTTTTGTCTACTGACTTTCTATTTTTATCCAAATCATGTCTTATATTGGTATATATTGGATTTGTATTTGTCTTGTTATTTTCAAGTCCAATTTTTTTCAATAAATTAGTAATTTGATTTCTTTGATTTAAAACATTTCCAAATTATTTTTGATAAATTTGATGTCCTAAAAAGAAATTTAATTCTCCCATCATACTAATTTCAAATTATTTTGCATTATATTTGAAAACTCATGATAAAGGTAATTATTAGTAAATCCAAAAATTACATCATCAACATAAATTTTAACCAATAAAATATTAGAAATTATAGTTTTCTTAAAATGTCTTGGATCTGCCATTCCAATAGTAACATCACTTTTTAATAAAAAATAGCTTAATCTTCCATACCAAGCTCTAGGTTCATGTCTAAGGCCATAAAGAGCTTTATTATGTTTAAAAAAAGTATCTGGTTTTTGTCAATTACCAAAACCAAGAGGTTTCTCAACACATTTTTCTTCCACTAAATAACCATATAAAAAGGCACACATAACATCCATCTGAAATAATTTATTGTTCGTATTAGATGCATAAGATAAAAGGATTCTAATGGATTATAATCTAGCTACAGGTGTAATGGTCTCGTCATAATCTATACCTTCATCCTGATTATATCATTTAGCTACAAGTCTTGCTTTATTTCTAGTTATTACTCCTTGATCATATTGTTTATTTCTAAAGAACCATTTGGTTCCTATCACTGGATAATTCTATGGTCTTCCAAATATTTCCCTGACGTCATTTATTTTGAATTGGATTAATTTTTCTTGAATTTTAAAGATCCAGAATTCATCATCTAAAGCTTCTTCTATAGACTTGGGTTCTAATTGGGATAGAATGGCAGAAAATTCTAAAATATTTCCTATATTTCTTCTAGTTTTTATTCTTGTGACTTATTCACATATTATTGTTTCTAAATGGTGATTCTTTAGGGGTCTAGTCATTCTAGGTTGTATGATTATAGTTTCTTCAGTATCATGTTCTCTTGAACTGGACTGAATTTTATTTATATCTTTTTCAAAATCATTTTTCAAGTTATCAAGTATCATGTTATCATAAGAGTCAGATTCATCCATTTAATCGGTCATTTTCTCAAAGGGATCAAATTCATCAAATTTCACATGAACTGATTCTTCAACAATCCTTGAATTCTAATTATAGAATCTATAAAATTTGGAAGTAGCAAAATATCATTAGAAAATGCCTTCATCGGATTTGGCTCAAACTTACCAAGATTTTCTGTAACACCCCAAGCTTCCACGGTACGTTTCACTTCAAATAATGCAATAGCGTGTGTTGTACGCAACCACGAGCTCTAACACACACCACAACGAATTGAACTAGCCGTTGTGAATAGTAATACCTACTTTTTGAAATTTTATAAATTTTATTTATCAAAATGGACTTCATTTTTGGATTCGGAATATCGAAATTAGCCTATGTTGAATTTTTGGTATTTTTCTGAGAACTTCTTTTTTTTATGAATAGTGAAAAATACTTAAAAACAACTTTTTAAATCAAAATAATTTATAGTGATAAATTATAAAATTTAGTGGTTTTAAATTATAATTAGAATATATTTTTACCATTTTATCCAATGGTGGTCATTAGAATTAATTTAACATTGAAATTGGACATAAACAATTGCCAATCTTTTGATATAAATTGTTTCTTAAAAACACGCTATTTGTTGTGACAGCGAGAATTAATTATAAAATTAATTAATTCAACTTATATGTTTGGAATTTTATAAAATAGACATCATTTTTGAATTCGGAATATCAATTATAGCTTAGGGTGAAATTTTGGCATTGTTCTGAAAAACTTTAATTTTTGATGAATAGTGAAACCACTAAGTGGTAGTTAAATAACTGATTTTTCGTTTAAATGAAATATTTCCACTTCTGTGATTTGATTTTCAAAAATCCGACATACATGGTTGTCATTAAGAAGTAAAATGTGGTTCAATGAGATTAAAATAATTTTTTTGGTGAATAGTAACTTTTCAGTTCTTAATCGCGATTAGAGGTAATTAGTGTAGTTTAAGGTACAAATAATGTTATAATAATATGAGATGAGCATGACACTTGTTCTACTCCTATTGGATGAGTCATGGCCGACCAAGACAACCCATGGGTCAACTTGGGGACCCCATGGAGCCACTTTAGTTGGAAAATGACATTAATATATATTTATTTAATGTTAAAATTAAATTGACACAAACATGAGTTGTTTTACTAAAACAGTTTTTATGTGGGGTTACACAAGTCCAAATTTTGACTATAAATATTCATTAGAAATCTAAAAAGATTTCCTACATCATAGTATTTTTTTTATAATTTTTAGACATTAAATAAATTAAATCATTTCTGACATCATTATGATGCAGCGATGACCTCATTATTTAACGATTTAAATAAAATGGAAAGATAATGCATAATCCAAGTCTTACACTTGTCCAAATCCAATTGTATGAGGATATTTCGAACCCTTATCACCTTATCCTTGAATTATATATTTTTGGTACCTTTATAATCCGAAAAACATTGTGTAATATTGTAACATTTCAATCTTTCCAAAAGAGCCCCTCCTCTCCACTTATAAAAGGCCCCCACCTCTCCCACCTTATTCACACCTTAAAGACATTTTTCTCGGCCAACCTCTGCCCAAATACTCTCCCAACATCCCTCTATTACTCCTAGAATCCTCAATTTGGGCATAACTCTTCCCAAGGAATCCTTTGGATCAAATCAAAAAGAGTTACCCGATTTTGAGGTAATGTATTCTCTAAAGTTGTTTTGTTTTATTTTTCCTCTCCAACACCATAAACTCTTTTTATTCATTTCTTTTGTAACAACACCAGTATCCCCAATATACTATGATTTTGTTATAAGAAGTATTCTAGCTACACTTACACACACCTACATCTAATGGTTAAAGAACATACGGTTTCTGTGGATGGCGAATTTCTGCCTCACGAAACGATGATTGTTCAACACTCATATAACACCTTCAAAGGTGGCCATTAAGATGTAACTATATTTATATATGATATATAATATGTTTATGTTTTACTTATGCATCTGTATTTCTCATTTATGGCGTACATTATGATTTCCATTATGGGTAAAATGCGATAATTTCATTTTAGGAAGTGCGGACTACCGCCCCCTCAAAGTGATTGAATCGTTAATGCCATATGTGGGATGTATAAAGGATGGAGTAAATGGTATTATACACTATATTATAATGTAATTATATTCTACATTTATATCATTATGATTTCATTCCATTAAATATGAAATTGAAATGAAAGTAGCGTTCATGCGTACGTACGGCTTACCGTCTCCATGAACGGTGCATTTCATTTCTTACCTCTAAATGTTACGTAATATTATAAATGAATGTATATACTGGATATATATGATATATATGACATCTAAATCATGAATGTAATTCTGGAGATAATGGATATTCTACCACATAAACAACTTGTAATTATAAGAAGTTTATTGTTGACTCAAGTACCAAAGATCGACAAAACGACCGTTATTAACTTAAATAATTACATAATGTTCATAACATTGTAATAAGTGATATAAAAAGGATAATGAAATTAAAAATGGTTCTTAATAAGGTATATATTAACTCTAGTTTATTATTCAGGAGGTTAAAGAACGGTTGAGTCAAGTCAGACATGAGGTAAGGGAATTTCTTAACCCAACATCCATTCTTTGGGTTAATCTTTTACTTTCAAATTATGTCATGATATTATTCTGTCCTATTTTGTATTTTTAATTTCTTTATGTGTACCTATAGTGAATACACATAATAGATATATTTTATTTTAAAAATGATCTTTTAAGGACTTCGTCTCAATCCCCTTTCATTGAGGCATATTTGGTTTTATACACAACTTTATTTTATACGGTGTATAAACCCCTTTGACTTTCACATTTATTCAAAAGGAATCCTTTTTATACGAAGCGTTTTGCTAAACGACAAAAGGGAATGTTTTTCTTTCCGTACATATGCGGCGACAACGACTTCTCCGCCGCCGTGACCATTATTTGAGCTTCGGCTTCCTATACAAGCCATCTTTTTTTTAATGAAAAATAAATACAAAGTTTTAACTTTCTTTTATTTTGGTATTGAAAATGGTTTTGAAAGCATTTTTATTATATCAATGTGTTGTATTGATATCTTGTGATTGAAATGTGGAAATGATATGTTTCCTTTATGCATGTTTTATGTGATACGATTATGTTATGGTTTATGATATGTTTAAACCTATTCATATGAGGAATGTATTGGACTTAATAAGTGACGGGTGGAGCCCGATATAGCTCCTCGATGCATCGGTAGGTCTCATGAGACAACTAGACGTGGAATTGGCCGAGGCCATTTCCCAATTTGATTTATGGTTTTGGCCGAGTCCATAATCATTTTAGACGTCTTGGCCGAGGCCTTGAAAAAATGTTTCAGAATGTCTGGCATTATACATTCCCTCATTATGAAAGTGGTTATTGATATTGCATGTGATTATTCGAGTAGTAGAATATCCATTTGAGTAAGTAAGTGGCATTATTTAATTTTATTTTTTCCTTATTATGCTGATGTTCAAGTTTAAAAAGGCTTTTGTTTTAGTTATACATTGCCTTAAATGTTAATGTTTATTTATGAAAGCTTCCGCAATATTGTTATCCTTACTGAGCATCTGAGCTCACCCCTTTCAATGTTTTATTATTTTCCAGGATGTGAAGAGGTATTTTCATGAATGACCTGCAGGGATAGTCAGTAGAGGATATGAGTGTGGACTATCAAGACCTTGTTATTAGTTTTTCACTTTATGATGTAATGTAACATTTATGAATGTATCTAGTGTTTCCAAGGCTACTAAACTAATCGGTCTTTCGAGACTTGATCTTTTGTGATCATGCCAATGTTACGAAGTAATGCACCGACTCTGGGTAGCTGGGGTCGGGGAGTTATAGTTGGTATCAGAGGCAGTTTAGTACTAACCTTGGAATCTAGATTTAGATAAACTCTGATTAGAGCACATATCCCAAAGATAGACATTGAGAATTAGTATAGAATAAATTCCTAGAATTTTGGTATTATAGATATTTTGTGAGTTTTCTGAGAAATACATCTTTGTCTGGATACGAGCAGGTAGAGGTGGCTCTGGCACAGATGTACCTAGGGGTAAAACCCGAAAACACCGCTTTGAGCTAGACTCGAATGGGAACTGGTGCACGACAACGGGTCTTGCTGCACTCTTGGTTACGACACTCCTGGGGGATATGCTTAGGATAATTCTCATTTTCTTTACAAACCAGTATAAAGGGTTATGAGTATATACTTTCTCAAAGAAAACTTTTTTTTATGATTATGGATTATATCCATAAATAGTTCAATTAGTGTTAAGTGTTTTACAAGTATGGAATTATGTATTTTGATTCATAAACTAACCTAGTTTATGCCGTTGTATAAAAATGGCGCCCAGTAGAAGGAATGTGAACTCCAGCAATACGTATGATCCAAAGAGTAAGAAGGATCATATCATTCACGGTATTAAGCCAACATTTCGAAGGGAAATAGTCTCCCATGTGTTCTCAACATATGAAGAAATAATATAATGTGTTAATAAGATAAGTAGAGAATTCACTGAGTCCTATGGCTTTGAAGCGAAGCAAGAGACAAAAGGGATGTAAGAGAGAATGATGGATAAAGGGATGAGGGGAAAGAAGAATTTTCCAATATATGGTAATTGTGGGAAGAAACATCATGGAACTTGCCTAAAGGGAATGGGAGTTTGTTATAAGTGTAGAGAAAAAGGACACAAAGTGCGTGACTACAAGGGTAAGAAAATGGTTTCAAATGTACAATGCTTCTTCTGCAAGGATTGGGGACACTACGCAAACCAATGTCCAAGTCATCAGAGTATTCCCCAAATGATGTTATTGGATAATAATCAAGTTATGATACTACCAGAGATGAGGAGTAATGATTAGAGTTCTTATGTTGTTATTGACGAATTTTCTAATTTGAGTGTTGTATCAATTATGTACTGGTTATAATAATTATGGAGTATATAAGGATTTTACTGCAGTACTATTTCATCAAGGACTTGAGATTGTGTGGAACCAAGAAAAGTGACTCCACAGTAGGTTAAATTTTTGGAAAATATATGGTTGAGAGAAAGATAAACCATAATATGGTTCTGATTTTGAGATAGTGATTTTGGAATAAGATGTGATTGATTTGGATAAATTATATTGTATATTCTTAACTTCCTTGAAACTGATTGATGATTTGTAAACATTTTTGGATAGAAGGAGTATATCTAGTATTCTATAAGGAATAAGGGATCATGGTAATTTAGTATGTTTAAAAAGAATACATGATGAAGGTAATTATATTTTTAGTATGTGACAAGAAGAGAAACTTTACTTTGTTTGGGGAATCTGTTACAATTGATTTTGGAATTTAGATACCTTTTAGAGAAAGTCTGGATGGAGGTATTTTGGATAACTATTAAGGTTGGAATGGATTAAGTTGAACCATGGATAGTATTGTTTGAGGTTAAAGCATTTCTGAGGATTATTTTTGGAATATTATAATACTATAGTTTTTGGAAAAGGATAACCTGTAGGGTGGGGAATAACCCGTCGCATCGGAAAAAGCTGCAGGAATCGAACCCACAACAATAGTGCAACAAGCCTTTATTTCCTACCACTAGCCTACAGGAAGTCCCTGGTTATTACAAAATAGTTTTACTAATCTAAATGGTATGTGTTAATATTTGGAACCTTATACAATTAGGATAAAAAGAATATTTTTGAGTTCTGTTACCATTTGGAGTAAAAGATCGGTTTGTGGTAAAAATTTATTAACGAATGAAAGTATACATAACAAGTATGTATATTCCCTTATGTTCTTAGTAAATCTCCTAAATAAATTCCTCAACATTATGAAAGGTAACTTAAAATTAAAATGTTGTCGGTTAACTTTTCCAACTGGGGATTCAATGACCGTTTAACCAATCACAAGTATGTGATTTTCTTGTAGTTAAACTTTCTCCAAATCCTGTTTTCTATAACTCTCCATCAGACCTTGATGGATTGTTTCTCCTCCATATCCATATTTTCATAGAATCCCAGAATGGGCTATATCGGGTGACCTTTGTACTTATCTTGCTTTCTTTTAATGTTATATATTTATTAACCTTATTTTCGATGTGGGTTTTCCTCAAAGGTATTTTCTCTTTTCAACCTTTTATTTTCAAAGAAAAATTTCAAATTGCGAGGACGCAATTTATTGAAGGAGGGGAGAATGTAACACCCCAAGCTTCCACGGTACGTTTCACTTCGAATAATGCAATAGCGTGTGTTGTACGCAACCTCGAGCTCTAACACACACCACAACGAATTAAACTAGCTGTTGTGAATAGTAATACCTACTTTTTGAAATTTTATAAATTTTATTTATCAAAATGGACTTCATTTTTGGATTCAGAATATCGAAATTAGCCTATGTTGAATTTTTGGTATTTTTCTGAGAACATCTATTTTTTATGAATAGTAAAAAATACTTAAAAACAACTTTTTAAATCAAAATAATTTATAGTGATAAATTATACTATTTAGTGGTTTTAAAGTATAATTAGAATATATTTTTACCATTTTATCCAATGGTGGTCATTAGAATTAATTTAACATTGAAATTGGACATAAACAATTGCCAATCTTTTGATATAAATTGTTTCTTAAAAACACGCTATTTGTTGTGACAGCGGGAATTAATTATAAAATTATTTAATGAAACTTATATGTTTGGAATTTTTTAAAATAGACATCATTTTTGAATTCGGAATATCAATTATAGCTTAGGGTGAAATTTTGGCATTGTTCTGAAAAACTTCAATTTTTGTTGAATAGTGAAACCACTAAGTGGTAGTTAAATAACTGATTTTTCGTTTAAATGAAATATTTCCACTTCTGTGATTTGATTTTCAAAAATCCAACATACATGGTTGTCATTAAGAAGTAAAATGTGGTTCAATGAGATTAAAATAATTTTTTGGTGAATAGTAACTTTTAAGTTCTTAATCGCGATTAGAGGTAATTAGTGTAGTTTAAGGTACAAATAATGTTATAATAATATGAGATGAGCATGACACTTGTCCTCCTCCTATTGGATGAGTCATGGCCGACCAAGACAACCCATGGGTCAACTTGGGGACCCCATGGAGCCACTTTAGTTGGAAAATGACATTAATATATATTTATTTAATATTAAAATTATATTGACACAAACATGAGTTGTTTTACTAAAACAGTTTTTATGTTGGGTTACACAAGTCCAAATTTTGACTATAAATATTCATTAGAAATCTAAGAAGATTTCCTACATCATAGTATTTTTTTTATAATTTTTAGACATTAAATCAATTAAATCATTTATGACATCATTATGATGCAGCGATGACCTCATTATTTAACGATTTAAATAAAATGGGAAGATAATGCAAAATCCAAGGCTTAAACTTGTCCAAATCCAATTGGATGAGGATATTTAGAACTATTATCACCTTATCCTCGAATTATATAAGTTTGGTACCTTTAGAATCCGAAAAACATTGTGCAATATTGTAACATTTCAATCTTCCCAAAAGAGCCCGTCCTCTCCACTTATAAAAGGCCCCCACCTCTCCCACCTTATTCACACCTTCATGCCATTTGTCTCGGCCAAACTCTGCCCAAATACTCTCCCAACATCCCTCTCTTACTCCTAGAAGCCTCAATTTTGTCAGAACTCTTCCCAAGGAAGCCTTTGGCTCAAATCAAAAAGAGTTACCCGATTTTGAGGTAATGTCTTCTCTAATGTTGTTTTGTTTTATTTTTCCTCTCCAAGACCATAAACTCTTTTTATTCATTTATTTTGTAACAACACCAGTATCCTCAATATACTAGGATTTTTTTATAAGAATTATTCGAGCTACACTTACACACACCTACATCTAATGGTTAAAGAACATACGGTTTCTGTGGATGGAGAATTTCTGCCTCACGAAACGATGATTGTTCAACACTCATATAACACCTTCAAAGGTGGCCATTAAAATGTAACTATATTTATATATGATATATAATATGTTTATGTTTTACTTATGCTTCTTTATTTCTCATTTATGGCATACTTTATGATTTCCATTATGGGTAAAACGCAATAATTTCATTTTAGGAAGTGCGGACTACCGCCCCCTCAAAGTGATTGAATCGTTAATGCCATATGTGGGATGTATAAAGGATGGAGTAAATGGTATTATACACTATATTATACTGGAATTATATTCTACATTTATATCATTATGATTTCATTCCATTAAATATGAAATTGAAATGAAAGTAGCGTTCATGCGTACGTACGGCTTACCGTCTCCATGAACGGTGCATTTCATTTCTTACCTCTAAATGTTACGTAATATTATAAATGAATGTATATACTGGATATATATGATATATATGACATCTAAATCATGAATATAATTCTGGAGATAATGGATATTATACCACATAAACAACTTGTAATTATAAGAAGTTTATTGTTGACTCCAGTACCAAAGATCGACAAAACGACCGTTATTAACTTAAATAATTACATAATGTTCATAACATTGTAATAAGTGATATAAAAAAGAAAATGAAATTAAAAATGGTTCTTAATAAGGTATATATTAACTCTAGTTTATTATTCAGGAGGTTAAAGAACGGTTGAGTCAAGTCAGACACAAGGTAAAGGAATTTCTTAACCCAACATCCATTCTTTGGGATAATCTTTTACTTTCAAATTATGTCATGATATTATTATGTCCTATTTTGTATTTTTACTTTATTTATATGTACCTATAGTGAATACACATAATAGATCTAATTTATTTTAAAAATAATCTTTTAAGGACTTCGTCTCAATCCCCTTTCATTGAGGCATATTTGGTTTTATACACAACATTATTTTATACGGTGTATAAACCCCTTTGACTTTCACATTTATTCAAAAGGAATCTTTTTTATATGAAGTGTTTTGCTAAACGAAAAAAGGAAATGTTTTTCTTTCCGTACTTATGCGGCGACAACGACTTCTCCGCCGCCGTGACCATTATTTGAGCTTCGGCTTCCTATACAAGCCATCTTTTTTTAATGAAAAATAAATACAAAGATTTAACATTCTTTTATTTTGGTATTGAAAATGGTTTTGAAAGCGTTATTATTATATCAATGTGTTGTATTGATATCTTGTGATTGTAATGTGGAAATGATATGTTTCCTTTATGCATGTTTTATGTGATACGATTATGTTATGGTTTATGATATGTTTAAACCTATTCATATGAGGAATGTATTGGACTTAATAAGTGACGGGTGGAGCCCGATATAGCTCCTCGATGCATCGGTAGGTCTCATGAGACAACTAGATGTGGAATTGGCCGAAGACCTTTCCCAATTTGATTTTTGGTTTTGGCCGAAGCCTTAATCATTTTAGATGTCTTGGCCGAGGCCTTGACAAAATGTTTCTGAATGTATGGCATTATACATTACCTCATTATGAAAGTGGTTATTGATATTGCATGTGATTATTCGAGTAGTAGAATATCCATGTGAGTAAGTATGTGGCATTATTTAATTTTATTTTTTCCATATTATGCTGATGTTCAAGTTTAAAAAGGCTTTTGTTTTAGTTATACATTGCCTTAAATGTTAATGTTTATTTATGAAATCTTTCGCAATATTGTTATCCTTACTGAGCATCTGAGCTCACCCCTTTCAATGTTTTATTATTTTACAGGATGTGAAGACATATTTTCATGAATGACATGCAGGGATAGTCAGTAGAAGATATGAGTGTGGACTATGAAGACCTTGTTATTAGTTTTTCACTTTATGATGTAATGTAACATTTATGAATGTATCTAGTGTTTCCAAGGCTACTAAACTAATCGGTCTTTCGAGACTTGATCTTTTGTGATCATGCCAATGTTACGAAGTAATGCACCGACTTTGGGTAGCTGGGGTCGGGGCGTTACATTTTCTTTAGTGTTTAAGGTGTAAACCATGCATCCAAAACATTAAAGTAATATACATTAGGTTTTCTTTTTTTTCAATAGTCCAGAAGGTGTTTTTTTCAAAATTGGTCTAATTAAAACACCATTCATTATATAGTAGGTTGTGCTTATAGCTTCTGCCCAAAAATATGTAGGGATACTGTATACATTCAGCATTGTCTTAGACATTTCCAGAATAGTCCTATTTCTTCTTTCAATAATTCTGTTTTGTTGAGGAGTTCCTAGTGTTGAGAAGGTGGGTTTAATACCCATATTTGAGCAAAAGGAATTAAATTCTAGATTCTCAAATTCTCCACAATGATAACTTCTTAATGAAATTATTCTAAAAACCTTTTCTTTGGAATAGATTAACAAAAATATTAAAATAAAGTGAAATATTCATTTTTTAATTTTAAAAAGAAAATCCATACCAATCTAGAATAGTCATCAACTAAAAAATAAATATATAATTTACCATCCAATATTACTACTCATGAAGGTCCAAACAAATCCATATTAATATGTTCTAGAGGTTTAGATGTAGAAATTTTGTTAACATATTTGATGGATGATTTGTGTTGCTTTCTATGTTGACATGCATCACAGAATCTGTCACATTCAAATCCGAGACATGGAAAATCAGAAACTAATTGTTTCTTAGATAATTTCTGTAAAACTTATAAATTACAATTTCCAAGTCTTCAATGCCAAATCTAGGATTCATTTATTTTAGTATTTAAGCAGTGTACTTTTTGTATACACAAGGAATTTAAATCCAAGGTATAAACATTGTCATTTATAGGTGCTCTAAATTTTAGCAGTTTATTTTTGAAAACAAAAAAAACAATTGTTAGAAAAATAAACAACATAACCAACATCAAATAGTTGAGAGATACTTATCATATTGTGTTTTAATCCTTGTACAAAAATTACTTTGTTGATTGAGACAACTTCTATATCTCGAACCGTTCTAATAAAAATGAATTTACGTTTGGCATTGTCATCAAAAGTGACAAGTCCACCATCATTTTTAGTTAGTGTATTGAAATTAGATGAGTTTCCACTCATATAACTTGAGAAGCCACTATCTATTTACTATAATTCATTTTTTCTTTTCTGACCTATTCCCTACAAAGGCATTTAGACAATTTGTTTTGGTACCCATATTATGTTGGGTCCAGGGGTGTTAGGCAGAAAAGATCTGGGAATCCATATTTTCTTTGATTTTATAATTATAGAAGAGTCAAATAAATTATTTTTTACAAAATCATTCTAAATACCACTTATTTGGGGTTGTGTTAAGAAATAGTTTTTAGAAATATGTCCCCTTGTTCCGTAGTAATTACAATTTAGTTTTTTTGTACTTTGAATAAAATAAATCTTGTACAAATTAAGTTTTTCACCTTTACTACCAATTATAAATCTTTCCTTTTTATGGAATTTTTTCAAAATATATCATATAATGTATTTTCTCTTTTAGTATAAAAAAGGGCTACATTTTTATAAGTTTCCACTTTAGTTTGCAGTGTTTTTATATTTGATTCAAAATCTGTATTATTTTTTTTAATAGGGTTAAACATTTCAGTTAACTCTTTATGTTGTTTCAGCATTGTATCTCTTTCCTTAAGAAATATCCTTATGACTATTCTATAATGACATAAATTTCTTAAATAGAGAATCATATTTTTCTTCAAGCATATTTCAATAGGATGAAATTTTTTCATTAGAGTAACAAGTTTCAGAACTAGATTCATAAGAGTAGTAAGATTGTACCTCATCTATTTCTACCATAAAACACATGTTAGCTTTTAGATTTTCTTCTTCCTTCTCTAAGTCTGATTCAATAGTTCTACTGGAGTCTTCAGATACACTCCATGTAGCTTCATTTATTTCATGTCCTTGTGCTAGTAATCATTTCTTTTGTAGACATTCTTTTTCTTGTCTTCTTTTAGCTGGGGACAGTCAGGTCGGATGTGCCCCATTTTCTTGCACTCATAACATCTGACTTCTTTATCATTTTTTTGAAGTATTTTTTGAATCCCTTATTCATTATATTGAATTTAGTGATATTTATGGCTAGATGAGCCATTTCCACATCAAAATTTGATAAATCAGAACTTTCTGATTTCACTTTTACACTTTTCCTAATCATTCTTTTTTTTTGATTTGTGATGACACTTTCAAGGTAGTGTCATATCTTTTGACAAACACTTTATACTCATTTTATACAACTTTCATCTCAACTTCATACATCATTAGTGTTCCAATAAGTTCTGCCATGGTTAAGACATTGACACGTGTTGACTGTCAGATTGCAGTAGAGATTACATTCCATCTTCTAGGAAATACTCTCAGCACTTTTAAAGCATGATCATCTTGTTTAATGGGATATCCAATTGTGGTTATGTTATTGAAAATCACTTTAAATCTTCCATTAATTTCAGAAAAAAATTTACCTTCTATCTTTCTTAATGTATCAAATTTTAGCTTAGCAGAAGCATATCTCATATCCAGGATATTGTTAGTTTCTTCAGAAGCAACCAGAATAGTTTTCCACATTTCATATGCTGATGTGAATTGAGATACTCTGTTAATTTAATAAGGTCCTAGACCACATATAATTGCATTCATTTCCATCGAGTTCATATCATATTCTGCTTCTGTAGCTGCACTCCATGTTTCAAGATTATCTGGTATTTTATATGGAGTCAAAATCTCTAAATATACTCTGTATCCATTGTTTTTCACATAGATAATCATTCGAAACTTCTAGCATCTATAGTTTTTTCTATTGAAGTATGGGGCTCTGTCCATAGACATTCCCTCTATTATATCGGTCATATTACTCTGTGTATAACCACTTTCATCTTGTTAAGGATTTATCAGAAAGATCAACCATTGATACCAATTATTGGATTGGGTTATACTAAATATACATAAGAGGGGGGGTGAATTGTGTCTTTTTAGAAATATTCGTGAGATCATGTTCTTCCCTTAAAGATTAATCGGTTGAATTAATACAGCAAAAATTTAAATAGCTCAGACACAAGATTTATAGTGGTTCGGGGAATATAAGGCCCCTAATACACTCCACCAATGCTCTACTCCATGAACATAGTCATTTTCCGTATGTTGTCCTCATTTCCACAGACAATTTCACAACTGAGTATAGGTAGATGACACTTTTATAATCTAAGAAAAAACAATGCCTTCTGGTTCACTCACAGAACCTACACAGCTTAGTATAAGAATCTTGTCACTTGAGAATAGAAATGAAAGGTATCTGTTCTTTTGAAAATACATTCTAGTTGTTCTTCAAAATTACAATAGAATGCAATTGACAGTAGATGAATCGACACCTTGATAAATAATGATATACAAATAAGTTTCCTTCTGAGTCGAACCTGTTGCAGTAGATATATAAATATAATTCACAACTTTAGTAGTAGTAGATTCACAAATGATCTTTGATGTAGAACGAGTTAATATTTTATCGTGATTCTTCTTCTTCAATAAACAGAGCATTTTCATTCTTTTGATTCATCAGATCTGTGCTTTTTTTATAGTCTCGGTTTTTCTTCCTTTTTATGAATGATCAATTGATGTAATTTTTTTAAAATATACCCATATATATATCACATCAATATAATACAGTCGATAACTTCACCTGTAAATTTATATCCATAAAATTTTCCTTCTGACTTGTGATATTCAAAAAATTGAATTTACAGTGTAGTATTAACTTATCTTGAAATTATCCAAGAAAATATCTTTTTCATTTGATCCTTAAACAGCTCTAAAATATTCAATGACACATTTTGAAATCATCTTTAAATTCGCCTTGAAATCAGTCTAATAAACAGCTTCCTCACCGTTGGATAATAATATAGACTTTAAACTCTCTGACACCAAATGTAATGTTTTATTGTATAGAATGAATCCTCTGAACATAACCTAGATAATAAACATAATATTGATGACATAGCCTTCATATTTAAGGTTTTCAACCTATGGTTTATCACAAAAGTAGGTTTGGAATTGTATGGTTGATCACAAACGTAGGGTTGGCCATCCGTACTTTTTCTCTTCATCCTTCAAACGTATGATAAAAGATCTATACTTTTATAAGTTTTTAAACGAAATGTAATTGATCCATACTTTTATAATAA
Organism: Viscum album; assembly: GCA_963277665.1. Taxonomy (NCBI): domain Eukaryota; kingdom Viridiplantae; phylum Streptophyta; class Magnoliopsida; order Santalales; family Viscaceae; genus Viscum; species Viscum album. The sequence continues at coordinate 788,606,892 of OY728131.1, read as the reverse complement.
AGTGTGGTTGTTTACAAAAGTAAGGTTGTTGAACCATACCTTTGAGAAACAAATGTAATGTTTAAAACTTATGTATGATTATTCTTGCACAATTTTTCAATAAACCAAATGTAGAGATCCTTCTTAACGTAGGGTTCCTCTTCCATACTTTTCTGATAACTCATTGAATATACAATGTATTTTATTCTTACACTAAATTTCTCCACGTAGGGTATCAACAGTGTTTCCAGAACATGCTTAACTAGATCCCGAATATGTAGAGCATGAATAGTGTTTTCAGAACACGCTAAATATTTCGTCCTGAAATAAAAATATAATGAATAATAAATTCATGTAATATAATTACCAAATAAAATCATTAGAAAATATTTAAGGGTGTTTGTGAGCATCAAAATTAACATAAATAGATACAATGTTGTTCTCAAAAAACTCCCCCTGTAAATAAAATCATTATGTATTTTTGAAAACAACACTTTCTCAACATGTCCAAATTGAATGTAATTTTCTATGACAATTTATATTAGTTTGGACCATCATTTAATTTCTTTTATCTATAAACAAAAATATTAGGATATTTATATTCTCATGAATATTTTATTAATTTGAAACCCGTGAATTTTAGATGTATTCAATGAAAATGGGGGAGTTCCATTCGGGAGTAACTAATGAATTTTAATGTTGCATCTTTTGCGGGAATTTAAAAAAATAGTATTATGGAATAATGACAAGAAATTGATGTTCAATTACTGGGGAATATGAGATATTTTCTTGCATCCATAAACTGATTTTTTATTTTATTTTTGAGGTTATTTATTTATATGATGCAAGGGAAGAATATAACACTTAGGTGGAAATTGTATTTATGTAATTTTTCTTCTACAAAAAGTCAAGCCATCTATTTCTTCCACGTATGTTTTGACCATTAAACACCAGTAACCATCAAAAATCAAAAAAACTATATTACATAATGATGATGGATTAATTTTTTTGAATCAACTTTTTATTTTTTTAGAAGAATATAATCCCTTTGGTTACCCTTTAATTTATTTGATTGAGGAAAACATGGTTCCCAAAAAAAATTATATGCTGAGAAGAACAATATTTAGGTAACCATTCTTGTGAAAGACATATGGATAAAATGTGAATGAAATGAATTTAAAATTTTATTTTTTTAATTAAATATATTAATAATTCATGATATGTGGGGTGGATTTATTTTGAAATTTGTGAATTTCCTTAACTTATATTGTCAATTTTCATTGGAAATTTATTTTAAATAATCACTTGACAAAGAGTACAAGTGTTATTTGTGGCGAATTGATAGTTATGAAATTTTTTAACATTTTCATGAGAATATAAATAATTATATCACAAAAAATATTCTTTTTATATTAAATTGTATCATTTTTTGAATTCTATAGTATTTTTTCTAAATTGGGAAAATTCTCTAATTCATTAATTTTAAAAAAAATCATAAAATTGGTGTTTTTGGAATATAATTTACTTTTATGAAATAATATTGAATTAAATTTTTGATGAATAATTACTTTAATTATTAAATTTTTTTCATCTAGACAATCTGTTTATTCAATCATCTTGGGGCCCAAATTAATTAGGCATTATAAAAAACTATTTTTCCTGACATATTTGACACCATTTCAATAAATAAATCTTACATAGACCTGTATGTGTCAAAATAGAGTGATTATGGGTATAAATTATATATTTATATATTACTAATATCCTTATTAAAAACCTATGATTATAATAATTCGTTAATATATTCATATGGTGGGTGAAATAGAATAAGTTGAAGGGACACTTCGACCAGAAAAAGGATACTTCATAAACCCATCTATGAAATTTTCCTGACATTTCAAAATGATATGAAATGTTTTATGGACAAATATAACACAAATATAAAATCATTTATAAATAAAAAAACAATGTTTAGGGAATAAAGTGTTCTAAATTGGATAAAAATAATGGGGGTAGATTATGGACCTAATATTTTCCACCCCATTTCTTATATACTCAAAACATAACATGTATTTCAAAGGATATTTGTAAATAAGTAAGGGATATTTAATAATAGGTTTTGAGTATAAGATGAGTTATATTGAATAATAAATCCATTTATGGATAATCGCTAGTTAATGGTGGAATGTTATGATCTGAAGGGATTTCCCCTTTTGTGTATGTGATTTTACCATTAAACATTTCTCTTTTAAATTATCCTATTATATTTTTCATGATTAATTGATATTACATTATTTTATGTTTTAATATTTATTCTATTTTATTACAATTTTTTTATATTATGAATGTAAAATTATTTTCCTATTATTTCATCTTATTTTGATAATGACTCCCCATGGAATGCAATAGGTTAAATAAGTTTCTATTGTTCGTAGGCCATTGGGTAATCAAATGAATTTCATAAGAGGATAAGCACCCATAATTGAGTTAATAATATTTTTTAGTGACAATTTAGTTTTATTAATTAATTATTTGTGGTATAAGATAGATAATAAAATAAAAATTAAATTTTGGACATTGATAAAGGGATTATCCAATGATTGATGCTTGTTCACCACTTATGTCTTTATCTCGTCATTTTCAGTTTGATCTACTTCTGATTTATAATATCCACGATACATTTAGATTTATAATATTATTATGATTAATTAAAAAAATTACCTTTTGTGAGTAATAATTTTTCTTTATGATATTTAATAAAAAAATATTGACAATGTGACAGTTTGATAATAGTTCATAGGGTGTTTTTTTAGAATTGGTCTAATTAAAGCACCATTCATTATATAGTAGGCTGTGCTTACAGCTTCTACCCAAAAATATGTAGGAAGACTGTATACATTTAGCATTGTATTAGACATTTCCAGAATAGTCCTATTTCTTCTTTCAATAATTCCATTTTGTTGAGGAGTTCCTAGTGTTGAGAAGGTGGGTTTAATACCCATATTTGAGAAAAAGGAAATAAATTATAGATTCTCAAATTCTCCACCATGATAAATTCTTAATGAAATTATCCTAAAAACCTTTTCTTTTTAAATAGATTTACAAAAATATTAAAATATATTGAAATATTCATTTTTTAATTTTAAAAATAAAATCCATACCAATCTAGAATAGTCATCAACTAAAAAATAAATATACAATTTACCATCCAATATTACTACTCATGAAGGTACAAACAAATCCATATTAATATGTTCTGGAGGTTTAGATGTAGAAATTTTGTTAACATATTCGATGGATGATTTGTGTTGCTTTCTATGTTGACATGCATCACAGAATCTGTCACATTCAAATCTGAGACATGGAAAATCAGAAACTAATTTTTTCTTAGATAATTTCTGTAAAACATATAAATTACAATTTCCAAGTCTTCTTTGCCAAATCTAGGATTCATTTATTTTAGTATTTAAGCAGTGTACTTTTTTTATACACAAAGAATTTAAATCCAAGTTATAAACATTGTCATTTATAGGTGATCTAAATTTTAGCAGTTTATTTTTGAAAACAAAAAAACAATTGTTAGAAAAATAAACAACATAACCATCATCAAATAGTTGAGAGATACTTATCATATTGTTTTTTAATCCTTGTACAAAAATTACTTTGTTGATTGAGACAACTTCTATATCTCGAACTGTTCCAATACAAATGAATTTACATTTGGCATTGTCATCAAAAGTGACAAGTCCACCATCATTTTGAGTTAGTGTAGAGAAATTAGATGAGTTTCCACTCATATACCTTGAGCATCCACTATCTATTTACTATAATTCATTTTTTCTTTTCTGACCTGCTCCCTACAAAGGCATTTACACAATTTGTTTTGGTACCCATATTATGTTGGGTCCAGGGGTGTCAGGCAGAAAAGATCTGGGAATCCAGATTTTCTTTGATTTTATAATTATAGATGAGTCAAATAAATTATTTTTTACCAAATAATTCTTAATACCACTTATTTGGGGTTGTGTTATGAAATAGTTTTTAGAAATATGTCCCCTTGTTCCGTAGTAATTGCAATTTTGTTTTTTTTTTTGTACTTTGAATAAAATAATTCTTGTACAACTTACGTTTTTCTCCTTTACTACCAATTCTAAATCATTCCTTTTTATTGAATTTTTTCAAAAAATATCATATAATGTATTTTCTCTTTTAGTATAAAAAAGGGCTTCATTTTTATAAGTTTCCACTTTATTTTGCAGTATTTTTATATTTGATTCAAAATCTGTATTATTAGTGTTAATAGGGTTAAACAGTTCAGTTAACTCTTTATGTTGTTTCAACATTGTATCTCTTTCCTCAAGAAATAGCCTTATGACTATTCTATAATGACATAAATTTATTAAATATAGAATCATATTTTTCTTCAAGCATATTGCAGTAGGTTGAAATTTTTTCATTAGAGTAACAAGTTTTAGAACTAGATTCATAAGAGTAGTAAGATTGTACCTCATCTATTTCTACCATCAAACACATGTTAGCTTTTAGATTTTCTTCTTCCTTCTCTAATTCTGATTCAGAAGTTCTACTGGAGCCTTCAGATACACTCCATGTAACTTCATTTATTTCGTGTCCTTGTGCTAGTAATCATTTCTTTTGATGACATTCTTTTTCTTATCTTCTTTTAGCTGGGGACAGTCACGTCGGATGTGCCCCATTTTCTTGCACTAACAACATCTGACTTCCTTATCATTATTTTGAAGTATTTTTTGAATCCCTTCTTCATTATATTGAATTTAGTGACTTTTAATGCTAGATGAGCCAGTTCCACATCAAAATTCGATAAATCAGAACTTTCTGATTTCACTTTTACACTTTTCATAATCATTCTTTTTTTGATTTGTGATGACACTTTCAAGGTAGTGTCATATCTCTTGACAAACACTTTATACTCATTTTCTACAACATTCATCTCAACTTCATACATCATTAGTGCTCCAATAAGTTCTTCCATGGTTAAGACATTGACTCGTGTTGACTGTCAGATTGCAGTAGAGATTCCATTCCATCTTCTAGGAAATACTCTCAGCACTTTTAAATCTTGATCATCTAGTTTAATGGGATCTCATATGGAGGTTATTTTATTGAAAATCTCTTTAAATCTTCCATTAATTTTGAGAAAAAAATTTACCTTATATAATTCTTAATGTATCAAATTTTAGCTTAGCAGTAGCATACCTCATATACAGGATATTGTTACTTTCATCAGAAGCAACCAGAATAGTTTTCAAAATTTCATATGCTGATGTGAATTAAGATAATCTGTTAATTTAATTAGGTCCTAGACCACATATAATTTCATTCATTTCCATCGAGTTCATATCATATTCTGCTTCAGTATCTGCACTCCATGTTTCAAGATTATTTGGTATTTCATATGGAGTCAAAATCTCTAAATATACTCTGTATCCAAGGTTTTTCAGATAGATAATCATTAACAACTTCTAGCATCCATAGTTTTTTCTATTGAAGTATGGTGCTCTGTCCATAGACATTCCCTCTATTATATTGGTCATATTACTCTTTGTATAACCACTATCATCTTGTTAAGGATTTATCAGAAAGCTCAACCGTTGATACCAATTGTTAGACTGGGTTATACTAAATATACATAAGAGGGGGTGAATTGTGTCTTTTTAGAAATATTCGTGAGATCGTGTTCTTCCCTTTAAGATTAATCAGTTGAATTAATGCAGGAAAAATTTCAATAGCTCAGACACAAGATATATAGTGGTTCGGTGAATATAAGGCCCCTAGTACACTCCACCAACACTCTACTCAATGAACATAGTCATTTTCTCTATATGGTCCTCATTTCCACAGACAATTTCACAACTGAGTACAGGTAGATGACACCTTTACAATCTAAGAAAAACCAAAGTCTTCCGGTTCACTCACAGAACCTACACAGCTTAGTATGAGAAGATTTCCACTTGAGAATAGAAATGAAAGGTATCTGTTCTTTTGAAAATACTTTCTAGTTGTTCTTCAAAATTACAATAGAATGCAATTGACAGTAGATGAATCGACGCCTTGATAAATAATGATATACAAATAAGCTTCCTTCTGAGTTGATCCTGTTGCAGTAGATATAGAAATATAATTCACAACTTTAGTAGTAGTAGATTCACAAATGATCTTTGATGTAGAATGAGTTATTATTTTATCGTGATTCTTCTTCTTCAATAAACAGAGCATTGTCGTTCTTTTGATTCATCAGATCTGTGTTTTTTTATAGTCTCGGTTTTTCTTCCTTTTTATGAATGATCAATTGATGTAATTTTTTTTAAAATATTCCCATATATATCACATCAATATAATACAGTCGATCACATCACCTGTAAATTTATATCCATAAAATTTTCCTCCTGACTTGTGATATTCAAATAATTGACTTTACAAAGTAGTATTAACTTATCTAGAAATTATCCAAGAAAATATCTTTTTCATTTCATCCTTAAACAGCTCTAAAATATTCAATGACACGTTTTGAAATCATCTTTAAATTCGCCTTGAAATCAGTCTAATAAACAGCTTCCTCACCGTTGGATAATAATATAAACTTTAAACTCTCTGACACCAAATGTAATGTTGCATTGTATAGAATGAATTCTCTGAACATAACCTAGATAATAAACATAAGATTGATGACTTAGACTTCAAATTTAAGGTTTTCAACCTATGGTTTATCACAAACATAGGTTTGGAAACGTATGGTTGATCAAAAACGTAGGGTTGGCCATCCGTACTTTTTCTATTCATCTTTCAAATGTATGATAAAAGATCTATACTTTTATAATCTTTTAAACGAAATGTAAATGATCCATACTTTTCTAATAATGTGTGGTTGTTTACAAAAGTAAGGTTGTTGAACCATACCTTTGAGAAACAAACGTAATGTTTAAAACTTATGTATGATTATTCTTCCACAATTTTTCAATAAACCAAATGTAGGGATCCTTCTTAACGTAGGGTTCCTATTCCATACTTTTCTGATAACTCATAGAATATACAATGTATTTTATTCTTGCACTATATTTCTCTACGTAGGGTATCAACAGTGTTTCCAGAACACGCTTAAGCAGATCCCGAATATGTAGAGCATGAACAGTGTTTCTAGAACACGCTAAATATTTCGTCCAGAAATAAAAATATAATGAATAATAAATTCATGTAATATACTTAACAAATAAAATCATTAGAAAATAATTAAGGGACTTTGTGAGCATAAAAATTAACATAAAGAGATACATTGTTGTTCTCAAAAAACTCCCCCTGTAAATAAAAACATTATGTATTTTTGAAAACAACACTTTCTCAACATGTCCAAATTGAATGTAATTTTCTAAGAAATTTTATATTAGTTTGGACCATCATTTAATTTTTTTTATCTATAAACAAAAATATTAGGATATTTATATTCTCATAAATATTTTATTAATTTGAAACCCATGAATTTTAGATGTATTCAATGAAAATGGGGGTGTTCCATTCTGTAGTAACTAATGAATTTTAATGTTGCATCTTTTTCGGGCATTTTAAAAAAATAATATTATGGAATAATGAGAAGAAATTGTTGTTCAATTACTGGGGAATATGAGATGTTTTCTTGCATCCATAAACTGATTTTTTATTTTATTTTGGAGATTATTTATTTATATGATGCAAGGGAAGAATATAACACTTAGGTGGAAATTATATTCATGTAATTTTTCTTCTACAAAAAGTCAAGCCATCTATTTATTCCACGTAAGTTTTGAACATTAAACACCATTAACCATCAAAACTAAAAAAAACTATATTAGATAATGATGATGGATAAATGTTTTTGAATCAACTTTTTATTTTTTTATAATATTATAATCCCTTAGGTTACCCTTTAATTTATTTGATTGAGGAAAACAAGGTTCCTAATAAAAATTATATGCTGGGATGAAAAATAGTTAGGTAACCATTCTTGTGAAAGACATATGGATAAAATGTGAATGAAATGAATTTAAAATTTTATTTTTTTAATTAAATATATTAATAATTCATGATATGTGGGGTGGATTTATTTTGAAATTTGTGAATTCCCCTAACTTATATTGTCAATTTTCATTGGAAATTTATTTTAAATAATCACGTTACTAAGAGTACAAGTGTTATTTGTGGGGAATTGATAGTTATGAAATTTTTTAACATTTTCATGAGAATATAAATAATTATATCTCAAAAAATATTCTTTTTATATAAAATTGTATTATTTTTTGAATTCTATAGTATATTTTCTAAATCGGGAAAATTCTCGAATTCATTAATTTTAAAAAAATCATAAAATTGGTGTTTTTGGAATATAATTTACTTTTCTAAAATAATATTGAATTAAATTTTTGATGAATAATTACTTTAATTATTAATTTTTTTTCATCCAGACCATCTGTTTATTCAATCATCTTAGGGCCCAAATTAAGTAGGCGTTTTCAAAAACTATTTTTCCTGACATATTTGACACCATTTCAATTAATAACGCTTACATAGACCCGTATGTGTAAAAATAGAGTGAGTATGGGTATAAATTATATATTTATATATTACTAATATCCTTATTAAAAACCTATGATTATAATAATTCGTTAATATATTCATATGGTGGGTGAAATAGAATAAGTTTAAGGGACACTTCGACCAGAAAAAGGATACTTCATAAACCCATCTATGAAATTTTCCTGACATTTCAAAATGATATGAAATGTTTTATGGAGAAATATAACACAAATATAAAATCATTTATAAATAAAAAAACAATGTTTAGGGAAGAAAGTGTTCTAAATTGGTTAAAAATAATGGGGGTAGATTATGGACCTAATATTTTCCACCCCATTTCTTATATATTCAACACTTCACATTTATTTCAAAGGATATTTGTAAATATGTAAGGGATATTTAATAATAGGTTTTGAGTATAAGATGAGTTATATTGAATAATAAATCCATTTAAGGATAATCGCTAGTTGATGGTGGAATGTTATGATCTGAAGGGATTTCCCCTTTTGTGTATGTGCTTTTACCATTAAACATTTCTCTTTTAAATTATCCTATTATTTTTTTCATGATTAATTGATCTTACATTATTTTATGTTTTAATATTTATTCTATTTTATTATATATTTTTTTATATTATGAATGTAAAATTATTTTCCTATTATTTCATCTTATTTTGATGATGACTCCCCATGGAATGCAATAGGTTAAATATGTTTCTATTGTTTGTAGGCCATTGGGTAATCAAATGAATTTCATAAGAGGATAGGCACCCATAATTGAGTTAATAATATTTTTTTCTGACAATTTAGGTTTATTAATTGATTATTTGAGGTATAAGATAGATAATAAAATACAAATTAATTTTTGGACATTGATAAAGGGATTATCCAATGATTGATGCTTGTTCAACACTTATGACTTTATCTCGTCATATTCAGTTTGATCTACTTCTGATTTATAATATCCATGATACATTTATATTTATAATATTATTACGATTAATTAAAAAAATTATCTTTTGGGAGTAATCATTTTTATTTATGATATTTAATAAAAAAATATTTACAATGTGACAGTTTGATAATATAGACTACAACTTCCACAAGACACCACCCCATGGTCACAAATATACTTTATTTTTAAATGATTCATTATTAATTGGGGAAATGTGAATAAAAAACCCAGTGTAACATAAAAATTCTTTTCCTAAAATATTACTATTTATTGAAATCATATGAATGATATTATTGGTTCATATACCTTTTAGTTCATGAGTAACATTATAGTATTTCTTTAATGATGGAAGAAAATTTTGAATGAAAAATTGGATCATTTTGTTACAAAGAGGTCATACACATTATTTAAAATCACATTTTTAGGAAACATTTTCATAAAAAAACCATTTAATTACATTTCATGGAATATATAGTTTTAATAATATAATCTAATCTTTATATCATTAACTAGAGATTTTGGTATAAATACATGTTTGTTTCATAGATGTTAAAATAGTGATTCCCTTCATATTTTCAGTAAAATTCAAATATTAATCCCTAAAAATGAAAATAATATTCATTTAAAATGTTTTAGAATACATTATAATATGGTTTAAATTTTTTTAAATTAATAATTTAATATAGGTAAATATTTCAGAATAAATTTTTATAAAATTTGGGCTGTGAATAAAAAGGATTTTTAGTAGAAGATACAAATAAATTCAGTTCTTCAATTAATTTTTTTGGAATCCTGAGTACATAAATAAAATTAAAATTAATATAAAATATTTATTTTAATTTAATTTCCATATTATTAGAATAATAATGTGACACTTTAGAGATAAATAAAAACAATTCTTCATCGGTGTAATAATAATAAATAATCATGTTATAAAATATGATTGAATCATAACACATTTTTCCATGTTTGTTTCTTTTTAAACATAAGACCCCTAAAATAGTGATTACAAAATAGATATTTATATCACATAATTTCATTAAAATAAAAATAAAAATAATTCATTGATTTTATATATACCACATGAATGAAATAATTGGGGTATACGGCACGAGTCCCAAAAAAAGAAATTGAGACAAAAATACCTTACCTTATGGAAAAAATTACATCATTATCAGTTGATCCAATTAAATAATCCATATAGTTATAATATACATATTTTATAAAAATCTAATAACATATCTCATGACATATATTATTTTATATATGTCCTCTTAGTATAAATTTATTAACAATTCCATGTTCAAATCACATTTTGTGTAATTAAATCTTCATTTATAAGTATGTTTTGTCTCTTATTTACGGTTCATTTATTTTTATCATGGTTGCATAAACTGAAAAATATTAAAAATTATGTAAATTTCATGTATATTCATTATATATGTATTTATTGCAAACCAAATATTTTATAGATATAAAATAAATTACACCATTATTTGACATGGTTGGCCTTATATAGGCATGAACGATATTTCAATTTTATCAATATAATAAACAAAATAAAATAAAATAATAGTCACATTAACATAGTTATTAGTATATCTTATATATAACATATATTCCTTATATGTTTTATTTTTAAAATATATGTGAATTTTAACTCAAAAACAAATCAAATATCTGCATGAGGTGGTAGTCTATCGCACACCTGCTAGACAATAACATATTTCCAAAGAATAAATTTCACAATGGTATATCCGATATTATAATTTAATTAGAATAAATATTTCATATATATAATTAATAAATATAAATAAATCACTATTTATGGTCATGATTTTCAGTGATAGATAAAGCATTACATTGTTTCATGAGGTGGTAGTTCACAATAGAATCAATTGAGAGTATTGTTTCTAATTTTATGGAAAAGGATGTAAAAATACATCATTACAACAAAATAATAATATATGAGTATATATTATATACCAGTGTTATTATATTTTAGTTATTATTACATAAATATAGGTGGTATGAGAAAAAGATAAACTAAATATCTTAGTGAGGACAAATACATTCTCTTAGGAAAAACACAATTGGATATCATAATAAGGACAATATATTTGGTCATAATGGATGAAAAAAGGACTATAAATTGTAAAATATTTTTTAAGTATTTTTAATGTATATTTTAGTAAAATTTATTTTTAGATACGAGAAGTGAGTGAAGAAGGTTCCCTTTAATAATTGAGGTTCAATGGTCTTTTTTCTAAATACCAAAAAATATTAAATAAGGGTAAGTCAATCTCAACCCATGACCCGAAAAAATTGATAAAAATATAGTCAAGAAAGGTAATGGACATTCCAAACCTCCATAAAATTAATTGTTTTTGAAGATCTTATTCCCTTTCCTTTATGGTTACATACTTTTACAATTTAGTTTTTCACCACATTAACTATTTTTTATTTTTTTAACAAAATTAATTATTGAACAATAATAACATTGGAAAGAAATTTATTAGATAATATGGGTAATATATATACAAATATAAATTAAAATTTTAAAAATTATTATCCAACGTGTTAGTAAAATTAAATTTATCACATGATCATGTTATGCTAAAAAAATATTTTAACGATAATCAGTGTAATTATTTTTTATTGTATTAAATAATAATTATGACGAAACTTATGTTGAAATTATTATATAATATTTATTGGTCTTATTAAAATTATTGATTCTATTTTAAAAATTATATTAATATAAATAGAAGCATATAATTTAATAATAAACTCATAGACATTATGGAATTGTGTTTTTCAAATGTGAAAATATTTATAATTATAGAATGTTTTAATTTAAAATTAAATAAAAACTTTTTTAAAATGAAAAATAATTGATTTAATAAAGATATAATTAAAATAATTATACCATTAAAATCACATTAATATAAAACATTTCTTGATCATTCATTAATTGAAAATGTATTGAAAAATTGGAATTATTCTATTTTCTTTGAAAAAATAAAAATTGAAAAATATCACAAAATATCACCCTAATATAAGTTGTAAATATTTTTTTTCAAAATAAATTATATATGTTAAAATAAATTTTTAAATAGTTTCATAATTTTTATTTAGTATCTATTAATAGAGATAATAGAAATCATTTTCCTAGATAATAGTATTTTCAAAACATATAATGTTATTTGTAAAAAAATGACTAATTTATATTTGATGTGATTTATTTATATATAATAATTATAAATATTCTTTAAAATATTATAATTGTTATTAATTCAAAAAAAATTATTTCTAGATTTTAATATCTATGTTTAAAAAAAATTCAATAGTATATTGTGGTGGATTAAAACTTGTTCTTGTGTGTAATGAAAGCTACTGAATGAATTTAATTTCATTGAAAAATATTTCCTCCTAAAATTAGGTGATAAGATAAATTTTGTTGAAGGATGTTTATTATAATAAAAATATAACATATATATATATATATTTTACATATATCATTCTTAATATCCATGAAAATTTCAAATGAAAAACTGAATCATGTGGCTTCATGGAGGTGGTAGTCCACATATACACACAAGTAAAATTATCATTTTTATTAGAATTAAATGTAAAAAGATATATTTGATATTAAAATTAAAAATTACAAAATAAACTTTAAATATACTTTATAACCATTAAATATATCATAATAAACAATTATGAGTTATGGTGAAGAAAAATTAAATAAATCACATTGTTAAGAATTACCCTGCACGCATGCATAATAAATGCTTTCAATTCACATTTTGTTTTAAAGGAGAAAAATAATGGTTTAAATTCAATAAAATAACATATATTCATAATTTAGATAATATATTTTATGAATAAATAATTTTTGCTGATTACTAGAATTTTTAGAAATTATAGTATTAGGCTAAGAGTTATACATCTTTATTGAGAATCCTTCTTTAGCATATAAATTAGTTAAAGAAATGATTGTATAATAACCCAACCAAAAACCAAAAATTTGTTGATTGGTTTTTTATAATAGTAATATAATTTGTATTTTCCATGTTAAAGGGATCATTTTATGTATGGAAGAGATGATATGCGATATCTGTTAATAAAAAAGGGAAATAAAACACACAATGTGATTCAAAAGATAGAGATATATTATTGTCCAACTAACATCAGGTGGATCAAAAATACAATCATTAATTAGTATATAACATAAATTAAAACATTAAATAATGTAAAATCATTTATTTAAAATTATAATCAATGTATATTTGGATAAACCCCTCAGTAATTTTCATTTAACTTCAACTATTTTAAGAAAAAATTATTTTTAACTAATCATTTAAAAAAATTATTATTAATATAATAAATAATAATAAATATTTTTATTCAAAATATTTTATCATATATAAACAATTAAATTTCTAATAGTGGTATAATTTTTTTATATAAGAGAACAAAACAAAATAAAAATATAATGAAAAAAATTCATTCTATGAAAAAAAAGTGTAAAAGTTTAGTAAATGAAATATAAAAAAATTTATATAAATGTTAATATAATATTTTTGAATTTTTAATAAATGTATTTTGTTAAATTCATTCAGTAATATTGAAAAATTTCATTTACTAATAGAAAATAAAATTGTATTACTTATTCTTTTAGAAAAAAAGTCAAATGTGTTCATTCAAATATCACCTCAAATGGTTGATTCCATTCTATAATCAGTTTACCACCCTTTTAAGTCATAATGTGTACGAAAATAGGCCTATCAACAATAAGGTTAAAATAATAAATGATTACCCTCAATAATTTTACAACATTCACATCTGACAAATAAATTTTATGCATTATAAAATAACTAAATTATGAGAAGAAATATACTAAACTATTATTATGTTTATGTATCAAAAATTTTCCACATCATTTCAATCAACCAAAAAATGAATTTCTGGCTCATAAACACGTATGGATTATGACCTTTTCATGGTGATATGAGTAATTTTACATCATCCTAATTTTTGTATGATTATTATGACAAATTTAATTGTATATAAGCTATTTATGGATAAAAAAATATAATTTCATTTGAACTTATTTACCTTCTTTCATTCCTTATTTTGGAAATTGATAATGTTTTTCATGAATATTTATGGACTACCACCTCTACTATGTGATGCAGTTCATTTTTCATTTCATCCTTACCTGGACTATAATAAAGTAATTTTTTAAATATATATTATGTTTATTAAATATTAATGAGCACTTAATTTTAGATAATTTTCAAAAATTATTTCGTCCCCATCAGTAACGAAATACATCACACTTCAATTAATACAAACTCCCATTCCCATGAAGAAATATAATTGCATTCTTGTTAAAATGTTATTTTAATTATTATAAAAGTGAATATAAATAATAAATATGATTTATATTTCTTGATGACCGTTTTTTGGATTTTGAATCCATGCTTATACTGAATTAATTAGAACTATCATAACAAATCATGAATAAAAAATTTAGATTCAATTAACTACCTATTTAATTGAAAATATTATAATAAAAGTGTCTGTTAAAATTATATATGATTAAACATATTATATTTTGTGTGAATATAATTTTGAAATATTTTTATGGTAAAAAAATATTTTTATATATATTCTATTTAAAATAATACAACGCGTGATGATACATGAGAAATTAGTTTTATGTTGAAAATTTATTAATTTCTAAAATTTTATGTATCAAATTTTGTTTTGGGTAACTTAAATAGATCATATCATTCAACCCCCATATATATATAATTTGTTTAATTTTTAATTTTTTATTTTTTTACAATTTTCCTATCATATATTCATGAAAATAGATTGTTTTTTAATATAGTAAAAAAGAATGTAAATCTAATTAGATGAAAAATTTTATCATAAATTTGCATTCCATTAATATTTTCTAGAAATTGTATTCCTATATTTCAAAATTTTAAAACATTTAATTTCATGGCCATTTATATTCATTAATATTTTTTTAAAAAAATTCATTTTGAATTTTTTTATTACCAATATCTCATTAATTTTTTTTACAAAATTGGTTGTATTATTTTAATTTATAAGATATTAAAGATATTTTTGACCAATTTTATCACACATTTCATTCAATCTTCCTTTACATTATTTCATGGTTCATTATATAGAAATTTATTTTCTCATAATTTCGATAATGATTATATAAAAATTCATCAAGAGAAAATGTTATTATTTTTCTTGTTTTCATTTAATATTTTAAATAATATTTTATAGGAATTCTTTATCTTTATCAACATCCTTCAGGTCTATTTTACTAAATACAGATCATGATATTATGTTTCCAATAACATTATTTTACTACATGTATTATTAATATAATTATTTACGATTAATTTTTTGAAACAAATCATCTCACATGGTTAAATCATGTTTTGATGAAACCATTTTTAAACAGGATTATTTTCCATTGGATGTTCTTTGATAAATTGGTGATATGTGTTTGAAACCAGTTTCTATCCTTGGGTTATGATATGGTGATATGGTGAATTCTATATGATCTTGTGTGACCAATATATATTCTAGTAATTAAAAGAATGTCTGACAGAGAATTATATTCTCATAAATTTCATTGATTTTATATTGATATCTCATGAAATAATATATACTATAGTGGGGAGAAAAATCTGTTTGAAAAAAATTATTCTAAAAAATTGATTTTATTGGAAGTGTATCATGACATTGAAAATTATTCCATGTTGAGTGATCCCAATCAACTATGATAGTCTTGATCGTAACCCTTAAATAAGGAAATTATATTTCATGGTTATATTTAGGCCATAAACTTATATCATACAAATATGGAATGTCCTTTTTGATCCAGATTCGTTATTTATGATTCCATAGACTTATGACTTCTGTCATATTCTATAAAAAACATTTCACCAACACATACTGATAATGATCATTGAATTATTTATTTTATTAATTTAGGTTTTCATAATGTTCACAAACACAACATATTACTTTTTTCACACATTGGGTCATTGATTTATATCACCTATTCTTAACCTTAATTATAATCATAGCCCAACCATTATTTTGTTTCCATCCCCCTGATTATAAAGAATGATTTTATATATCGAATTTATAAGATGTGTAATGGATTACAATAATATTGTTGGAGGTATTGATGATCATTCATGAAATAATATGACTATGCTTATAGTGTCAAAATACTCTAAAATTTTATGGGATTATGGTGTTCATTATTATTATATAAATTAAATATATTTATAAAATAATGTATTATATATGTTTTAAATGATCAGGTTAGCTTAGTTGGTCTTAGAGTATGTTTTAGTTGTTTTTTGAGATTATGATTAAAAAACATTAGTGATACACTTGTGGACAATATTGGGTAACAAATACTATCTTAATTCTTTGTTGATATATATAATGTTTAGTTTCCAAGAAAATAATTTCATATCATGATAATGGATAGGGGATATGGATTTTGTTCATGTTCACCTAGGGGTAATTGTTATAAAAGTGGTTTCTTTTATTTTAAATAAATCATTAGTAGTAAATTATTAGTGGTCCTATGAATGAAAACATATCTAGAAACTACCATGTGATATATATATATATATATATATATATATTATTTCACTTTCACTTTCACTACTTGAAATATGTCTTTTACCAAAACATCAATACCAAAAGTTTGTAAAAACTGATGGTATAGGTCCCCCTTCCCAACGGTTTGGCCAAACTGTTGTGAAATACCACATTGTGGTCACTTTTCCCAATGGTTTGCCAAAACCGTTTGGAATGGGTATGGATTTTTCAATGGTTTGGCCAAACCATTGGGAAAAGACCACTTTGTGGTCACTTTTCCCAACAGTTTGGCCAAACTGTTGGGAAAGGGTATGGATTTCCCAATAGTTTTGCCAAAACATTTGGAAGAGTATACTTTGAGGCCACCTTTCCCAATGGTTTTTCCAAACCATTGGGAAAGGTGGCCCATATACCAACATCACTCCCAAACTCAAATGACCTATACCAACAGTTTTGACAACTGTTGGTATATGTCCTTTGATTTTTTATCAAATATTCTTTCCGAGAACATTATATAAATCAAAATGTAAAATAATTATGATAATACATATATATATTTACGAAATTATGTTCACAAAATTCATCTTAGGTTAGTGTTTAGTTCGTTAACTGATAAGCTAGAGGTTATGGAATCAAATCCCACCAAATATTTTTTTTGAAATACATATACCAACGGTTTTATGGAACTGTTGGTATTGATTTTGGAAGAGGTTTTACCAACGGTTTGGTTGAACTGTTGGAAAAACATATACCAACGGTTCAACCAAACCGTTACTATAGGTAAATGTAACTAACATATCCCAAAGATTCTACATAAACCGTTGGGAAATCATTTTCCCAACGGCTTACTTCCCTATGTTTGGCAGAACCGTTGGTATAAGATATACCAATGGTTCTGCAGCCTATCCCAAAGGTTCTGAACCGTTGGGAAGTATATTATTTTCAGTAGTGTTTATAAGAAATTTTTATGAATTACTGGATATGACCAAAGGAAAAAAATTATAAATAATTTTGATTAAGGATGAACATAATGTGTCAATGGTTTAATAAATACACCGTTATTTTTGATATTTTAAGAATTATTTTTATAATAAAATTATTTTATAATCTGATTATTGATTATTGACTCTCGTGATAACCATTTTTTCACATAAAAAAAATAAATATTGATTAATGAAGCTTATATGGTTACAATCACACTAAAATATTGATTTATATTTTATGAATATAGTCATATGAGTTAAATTATAACATAAAATACCAGAATATATTTTATTCATACACTCATTGATAAAATGATGGTTCAATTTTATGAAATCCAAATTGTATTATTGTTGAATATCATGTCAATAAATATACTCCAGAAGATTTTTATTGGAATATAGATACGAAAATACATATTATTTTCTCTCTTTTATAATTGAACATGGTTTTAGATGTGGATATGATCGCTATATTTTAAGGATTTATAAATTTTATATGAAGGTAAGTAATGTTTTATATTATGATCCTTCATATGATCATCCTTTGGTATGTGTACACATTAGAAAATCAAAAGGTTGTTACATTAAACATATGGTTCTTACCGAATATATGTGATGGTTATTTGCCTAAAATGGTTTGAGAAAATTAGTGCTGATGATTTTCCAATTATTTTGGATTATAATATATTATTTTGTAATAAATTATTAGTATTCTTTTCAATCATGAAGTTATGTTATAAATAGTAATCATACATTGTGATACACCTATTTCAATGATTTTATATATGATGAAACAGATTGAGTTGAATAAATTGAATAATATACTATAAATAAATCCTAATTGCAGGTTTATTCTCCCTACTCTATAATCTTGAGGTAAAAATATTCATTTTTAAACCATAAATAAGTGTCAATGCATCATTTTATTTATTATTGAGATCATAAAATTAAAACAATCAAAAAAAAACCACTCTACCATATAAATGATCTTACTGATCAGTTAAAATGAGAAAAATATTTAAACATGATTACTATTTGATCAGGATGTCCAAAATTAAGTGTCGAGAAGGGTTATTTACAAAGGACATATTTTTGTATGAGATACATTCATTATGAATTAATATAGATACAATTTAGGAATCTAAATTACTCGTATTATATTTATATTTTCAATCAAATGGTATTTTTTGATTAACATAATAAAATTGGTTTATTATTTATATATTATATAATTATATAATTTATGATAAAGTAACAACATGAATAATATTTTAAGAATGTGATGAATAACACTATAGATGAGTAATTATATTCCAAATTTCATTATGGGTATTTGGTCTATGGAAATTTACATTTTACACAAATATAATCTAACATTATGGTATATCATTAGATCCTTAATAGAAAAAAGTTAATAAACAATATACTATACCAACAAAGGGAACTAAGATCCAACATTTCAATGTGTTTGAAATATACATCTAATTATTTGTGGGATATATGTAGTACCCCTGGTTTGAGGTATGTAGCCTTTTTTTGCTACGTTATGTATTTAAAGTCCATGGGATGAGTTTAGAAAAGGCTGTGAGAGTTTGGAATGGTTTTGAATAATTTTGGAGGCTTCTCTAAGGGATCATGTTTTGAGAAAAATTAGGGGAAACCGCACGGGTTCTCCAGGAAACCATGCTGGTGGAGGTAGTGGGATTCACACGACCTATGCACAGTTTCTTAAAACGTGCAAGGAAACCATGCGGACCCTTGATCCCATGAACGTAGCGTGTGCAGGGTTAGTGCAGAGTTTTCCAAACCCTGTGGTCTAACCCTACGACCACTTAAAAATAGGGTTTTAAAACTCGAGCTCACTCGGACTTGCCTCATCACCCTCCAATCATCCTCTCACTCGAGCCTCACATGGGATTTTGGGTTCTCAGAGGTTGAAGGTGATCTCCTGCTCATATTTGAAGCAATTTGAAGAGGTTTCTTGGTGGATTTAAGGTGGTTTCTCCCAGGGAAGGATAACTAGAGGCGGTTTGGTGGTCCTTTGGCTAGAAATAATGTTTTATTGATTATGAGTCGAGTTCATCGTACCCCTAATGGTAGGTCGATTATCTCTCAACTCCACATGGTTAGAACCAAGGGTTTTGGTTACAACTGATTTTTGTTTCTTAAAACTATTGTTGTTTTGATATGCGAAATTTGATAGAAATCTCTTGGGTGATGTTTTGGGGATTTTTTTGGAAAAAGTGATGTTGTAGTGAAATGATATTAATGGTGGATTTTAAACTGTGGATTTTAAAATAGGATATTTTGATTGTTGTGTGAAAATGGTTTAAGAAAATGGTTATGAATAAATAGGTTGTTTTATTGAATCGGGGTTTTGGCATGGAAAATGGTTTAAGGGTGGTTTCAATAAATGGGTGATTTATTGAAGTGGTTTGGCATGTTATGGAAAGGGTTGATTACATGTTGTGGGTGGCTTGGCATAGATGGGATGATAATGTAAATTGGTTGATTTGGATTCCTTTATTATTTTCTTGTTGGTTGTGTGGAAGTGGGTGGGAAGTCTCACTATAAAAGGTGAAAGGGATGGGAGAGAAGTACCACCGTTTTGGTTTTTGGGTAGTGGTCAGGAAGTACCGCTAGCCAAAAATGGGGTGAACGGAATGGGTGGCAAGTCCCATCGTTATGGTTGTTTTGTCGAGCATTTCATTACAATATGGAAATGGTTTTGAAAATATGAAATGGTAAAATTTCATATGGCATGATTGTTTGGATTTCCCTTGGATGCTTGGTTTGGGTGATATGGCTTGGTAAGGTTGTGTTTGTCTTATGGAATGTTTTTATTATAAACAATTGGTAGCTTGGTTTTTCTTTGTTTAAAATGTTTTATATAAATGTGCTAACGGTTTTATCCTAGTAGATTTTATAGGGAATTCATTTGGGGAAAACCTACAGAGTATTAGTACTCACCCCCTACTTTACCACTTTGGTGCTTTTGCATATGTCGTATTCTGAGACATAGGTAAAGGTGAAACATCTCATTGCTAGTGGATCTTGGTGATGCTTTGGATATGTGGTGGTGCATAGAGCATAGATATTGGTGTGGAGTTGTGGAGTGTGTCATGGCTTATTTTGGGTCGGTTCTTTAGTCTTTAGCAAAGTACTCTGATTTTGAGTTGGTTGTATTGGTTTATGGGTTTTATTGGGGAATAGTGTAGTTCCCTTTTGGTAATGTAAATGTAGGTTGTTTTGCTGACACACATCATGTATTTTTTGATAATGGGTCATTGGGTTGGTTGGTTTTTTCCCTATGGAAAATCAATCCCCTATTATTTCATGAAGCCCTCGACGTTTATTGCTATCCATTGGCGCCTTGGAAATGTTTATTAAGGCAAAGGAATCCCTCACCGCCTCCCCAATCCAATGAGGTAGGTGTGGGGTGTTACGAGTGGTATTAGCTTGTTCGTTCATTTGGAGTTCATTCTCAGATTTGGAGTAGATAGTCGTTGTGGCATTTTCCTTTAGTTGGGATGGTAGCATGGTGTAAGAATGTTGATACATGGAATGTATAACATAAAAGGATGTAGTTAACCCTTTTATGTTGAACATAACATTACTAGGATGTTGGGTAAGTCACTATTTTGGAGACACTTAGAGGAATTGAATTCTCATTGTCGAGGGTATAGTCAATGATATGTGCATGTCATATATGGTATAACTTACATCCCTCTACGATGCATATTTCATTGGGAATAATGATTTATTGGATGAATTGAGAAATAGTTTATCAAATGTGTTAGATGGTAATGTGAATAAACTGGGTATTCTGAAAATGGTCTGTTTTTTAAAAATGGTGAAACATGCAAATGTGGAAAAGCTGGAAAGCCTCATTGTGATAGTTTTTTGTAGTGAGAATTGAAATGGAAATTCATGTTGTCTACAGAAGTGATACTCAGGGATGTTGGCTTTCTGTTTATAGAAAATGAACAGGGTAGGTGTCTTAGAGAGAAACCGGTAGTGGCCGATGAGAATGTGGTCGCACCAGTGCCCCAAGTGAACCAGCTGTTAGTATGAAGTATAGTGAAAGTATTCCAAACAATAAAATGAGGAATTACAGAGGATGAACCAAGGAATGTGGATCATACAGTTCAATTATTGGAGCAAATTACACCCATCATTAGGGTTGATTCTGAACCGGAAAGGGTAGAGGTGTGGTTGTCCAGAATGAACAGAATTTTTTAAATCTTCCGGATGCCGGTAGAGCTGAAAGTAAAGATAGAAACTTATGAGCTAGAAGATCTTGGTCTTCAGTGGTGGGAGTTAGTTGTCCAAGTGGTAATGGACTAGGGTATGACATGTGAAGGCTTTGAGGAATATTTTAATAAACAATTCTACCCACATACGTTCATGATTAAGCACGCAACTGATTTCTTCTGTCTTATGAAAGAGCATATGTCTGTGACGGAATATGAAACTGTGTTTATAAACTTAGTGTGGAATTCACCCAAGGTGGCTATTAGAACATCGTTGAAGGAAATGGTCATTGAATAAGGGTTAAGTAAAGAGATCTATTCAAAAAATAGTAGTGTTGTGTATTAGTGATTACACACAGATGATTAATCAAGCATCGGGGGCTGAGCGGGATCTGTTAGGAGCTCCGAGTGGATGACGCATGGTGGTACCCATGGGGAATAGTGGGAACTCTATCCATTGGTTCAAGAGGAGGAGGGACAGTTATACCTAGTGCTGGGGTATGACATATAATCAGATGGTAGGTTAAGTGAATCTTCCTTCGAAGACCCAGAGGAAAACATGATGATTTTAATGTGGCTCTATATCACACATCAAGTAGGATTGTATAGTAAAACCTCGAGCATGTCACAATTTCCAGCAGATGGGGCATCTTCAGCACAATTGTCTGAATTCTCCAATGTTCGGTGCACATGACACTCCTCAGGGATTGCAGACTACATATGCTTCTATGATACGGGGACAACATAATACCTCTCATCAGCAGAAAAAATTCAGTTATAGTGATTCTCGGAACACCACAACTCCTCAGCAGGGCAATAAAGAGAAAAGTGTGGAAACCAAGTCATTTTTCAGAGCCAAGCAGGTTGTTGTGGATGATCACTCCGGACCATCCATGGTGCGAGGTACTATTGTTTTAAATTCTACCGTGATTCAAGAGTTTTTTGATACGGGTGCCTCACACTGTTTTATTGATTCACATGTTGTTGAGTTTCTAGGTTTAAGGGTTGATATGATGCCTTCGGTTTTGAAACTTCAAACTCCTCTGGGTTGAAGAGAGATTCGAGCCATCTTGTGTAGAGATTGTTGTATCGTTGTTAGTGATGTTGAGATAATGTGGAATTTTTTAATGCTTGAGATGGAATGGTGTGATGTAATCCTAGGAATGGATTGACTGGTGGCCTTTAAGGCCCACATAGATTTTAATGCACTAACAATAGCTTTTACGACACATGATGGCGTTAGATATCTCATTATAGGAGAGATGTATGAACGGAAGGGTGAAACGGGTTAGTTTGCACCAGCAGCAGGCACATTATTGTATTATTTGGCAGTGTTGTCTATGGAATTGGTAGAGGGAGTTAAGAAGAGTGTTCTTTCTGCAGTGGTGGATCAGTTCATGGATGTTTTTTCAAAAGAATTATTTGGGTTACCTCTCGTAAGAGAATTTGAGTTTATGATTGTTCTTTTTTCAGGGAACAATCCTATCTCACTTCTGTCTTATTGGATGGAACCTACTAAATGGTTGGAATTGAATGTATAGTTGGAAGAGTTACAAAACAAAGGGTTTATTCGGCCTTGCACATCTTTGTGGGTAGCGCCAATGTTGTTTGTGAATAATGTGGATGGAACTTTGGGCTCTGTGTTGATTATCGTCGACTTAACCATGTTATGATAAAGAAAATATATCCACTTCCACGAATTGGATATTTTTTCAACCAGTTGTGGGGAGCCCTGTGGTTCTCCAAGAAGGACTCGAGGTCCAGATATCATCAATTGTAGGTGAGGAAGGAAGATATTCATAAAATAGCTTTCAGAAGTTGATATGGTCATTATGAATATGTGGTTATTCCCTTTGGTATAATGAATGAGTTAGTAGTATTCATCACATTGATGAATCAGATATTTCATAGATATCTAGATTCATTTTTTGTGGTGTTTGTAGACGATATTCTAGTGTATTCTAAGACAAAGGTAGATCATGAGCCACACTTGGCGACTGTTTTGGGGTTCTTGAGGGATCATCAGATGTATTCCAAATTGAAAAAGTTTGAATTTTGGATACAGGAATTCTGTTTTCATGGCCATGTCATTTTTGGAAGAGGAATTTTAGTGGATCTAGAAAAGATAGAGGTTGTTATCTCATGGAAACCTACAATGAATGTGTTTGAGTTATGGAGTTTCCTTAGTCTAGCTGGGTATTATCGATATTTTGTTCATAATTTTTTATGTTTCTCTCCACCGATGATAGATTTCAAATGAAAAAATGTTCCATTCCAGTGGAATGAATAGTTTCAACAGTGTTTCAATGAGCTAAAGGGTCACCGTACATCAGCACCAATCATGGTTTTTCAAGAACTAGGAAAATGGTACATGGTATATTGCGAGGCATCAGGATTCGGTTTGGTGTGTGTTATCATGCAAGGGAATCTTGTGATTGCATATGGATCACAACATTTGAGTGTACATGAGAAGAACTACCGAACTAATGATTTAGAATTGGAACCAGTGGTCCATTCTTTGAAAGTATGGCGTCATTATCTCTTTGGTGATAAATTCACGTTATATATAGATCATAAAAGCTTGCAGTACATTTTCTCACAAAGGGATTTGAACTTGAGGTAATGTAGATGGATGTAATATCTTCATATGTTTGATTTTGAAATGATGTATACACCAGGTAAGGGAAATTAGGTAGCGTATTCATTAAGTATAAAATCATATGCTCAGGTGGTGAAACAACCATCGGAACAGTGGCAGTTGATGTCATTTATAGGTAATATGCGGTTGGAATGTGGGGAACAGGGTGATAGAGCGGACTTATTTCTAGTCATGTTGATTCCTGACTTTGTTTCACTAGATAAATAGGCGTAGATATCTGATTCTGAGTGTGTGACCATGAGGTAAGAACTCAATTGTGGGGAGACCATTGAGGGTTGGAAACTGAATGGAGATTCTGTTTGGTGTTTTCAAAAACAGATGGTTATACTAGTTTTTGTTATGAGGAGCTTCTCATGGTGTATAATCATTTCAAATGGGTTGTTCATCCTAGAATTCATAAAATTCATAAATTATTGAAAGCACATTTCTGGTGGGATGGTATGAAAA
The DNA here is from genome assembly GCA_963277665.1 of Viscum album. Classification (NCBI taxonomy): domain Eukaryota; kingdom Viridiplantae; phylum Streptophyta; class Magnoliopsida; order Santalales; family Viscaceae; genus Viscum; species Viscum album. Next base: position 788,581,375 of record OY728131.1, on the reverse strand, counting down.
TAAGTGTGGCTGAGTTTGTTTCAAGATACTTTACTTGTCAGTAGGTCAAGGTAGAGCATCAGAGGCTAACATGAATGTTGCAGTCTTTACCAATATTTGTTTGGGAGTGGGAGCAAATAACTATGGATTTTGTTACATGTCTCCCAAAAATTGTCAGAAAAGAATGATTCCATTTGGGTGATAGTTGTTCAGCTAACGAAGTAGGCCCATTTCATTCCAATTCATGAATCTCATACAGTGGAGGATCTGTCCAAAATCTATATCTGGGACATGGTAAAGAGGTATGTTGTTCTAGTTTCGATGGATTCTGACCGAGATCTTAAGTTTAAATCTTGTTTCTTGAAATCCGTACAGGATTCCCTTGGAACTCATTTGACCATGAGTACGGCGTATCACGCTCACATGGACGTTAAATCTAGGAGGACGATACAAACTTTGTAGGATATCATCTGGGTTTTTGTAATAAATTTTGGTGGCTCATGGGATGAGTACTTATCATTGGTTGAGTTCTCATACAATAACAGTTATCAGGCTTCCATACATATGGCTCCTTTTGAAATGATAAATGGGAGGTTGTGTCGTTCAAGACTATACTGGGAGGAAACGGCTGAGTCGTCGATGGTTGGACCGAGCCTTGTCCATGAAACTACGGAGAAGATCAAGTAAATATGGAAGTGAATGGAGACAGCTCAGAGTCATTAGAAATATTATGCGGATCATTGTCAATGGTGGTTGTCGTTCGAGGTGAGTGATCATGTTTTCATGATTATCTATCCTAGGGTGGGACATCGTCAGTTTGGGAAGCCGGGAAAGCTATCTCTCAGGTATATTAGACCATTTGAGATTCTTGAGTGGGTTGTTAGGGTGGCTTATCATTTATATTTTCCACGTAGCTTTAGTTCACTTCACAATCGGTTTCATGTGTCGTTGATGAAATAGTATCAGCCAGATCTGGGAAATTTTATTCAATGGTATCATGTTGAGCTAGATCCATATGATCCATTGGTGCATGTGCCCATGCGGGCTGTGGATTGGAAAGTGAAACTCTTGCAGTGTAAAAACATTGGTCTAGTTCGTCTTTTGTGCTAGCAAGTCCAGATCCAAGAGGAGACTTGGGAGCGAGAGAAAGATATGGTCGAGCAATGGCTCGAGACCTTACGGCTAGTGGATGAGTTCACTACTTTATGAGGATGGAATGACCATTGGTGTCGAGAATGTAGTACCCCCGGTTTGAAGTATGTTGCCTTTGTTTCTTCTTTTTTATGTGTTTAAAGTGCATGGGATGAGTTGATATGATATTGGGATAGAATAGAATGGTTTTGAATAATTTTGCAGGTTTTTCTAAGGGAGTAGGGTATGAGAACGGTTAGGGAAAACCGTGAGGGTTCTCCAAAAAACTGTGAAGGGGGAGGTATTAGGCATCGCACGGCCTATGCATGGTTTGTTAAGCCATGACAAGAAACTGTACAGACCCTTTCTCCCGTGACAGTAGTGTGTGCACAGTTAGCGCACATTTTTCCAAACCGTGTGGGATAACTATACGACCACTTAAAAATAGGGTTTTAAAACCTGGGCTGACTCGCACTTGCCTCATTCCTCTCCAATATTCCTCTCACTCGAGCCTCACAGTGAATTTTGGGTTCCCAGAGATTAAAGGTGACCTCCCACTCGTCTTGTAAGTTTTTTGAAGAAGTTTCCTGGCAGATTGAAGCTGGTTTTTCTCAGGGAAAGAGATCTAGAGTGGTTTTGGTGGTGCATTTGCTGGATTGGAGGTGCGATTGCTTGTGAGTCGATTTCATCGGAACCCTAAAGCTCGGTGGCATCTCTCTCAACTCCACAAGGTTAGAACCAAGAGTTTGGGTTACAATTATTTTTTGTTTCTAAAAAATAATAGTGTTTTGATATGAAAAATTGGTTGGAAATTCCTTTGGTGATGTCTGCGGTATTTTTTGTGAAAAAATGGTGTTGTGGTGAAATTATCTTATGGTGTATTTAAAAATAGAGATTTTAAAATCAGTCATTGAGAATTATGTGTGGAAATGGTTTATGAAAATGGCTTTCAATAAAGTGGTTAGATTATTGAATCGGGGTTTTGACATGAAAAATGGTTTAAGGGATGTTTCAATAAATGAGTGATTTATTGAAGTGGTTTGGCATTTTATGGAAATGTTTTATTGCATGTTGTGAGTGGATTTACATAGATGGGATTTGTTGTGGAAATGTTAAATGGTTCATTTGGATTCCTTTCTTATTTTCATGTTGGGTATGTGGAAGTGGGTGGGAAGTCTCACTATAAAAGGAGAACGAGATGGGTGGGAAGTCGCACTATTTTGGTTTTTGGGTAGTGGTCGGGAAGTACCGCTAGCAGAAAATGGGTTGAATGGAATTGGAGGGAAGTCCCACGGTTATGGTTTTTTTTAGCATTGATTTCAAGATAGAAATCATTGTAAAATTACGAAATGGTGAAATGGCTTATGGCATGACTGTTTGGCTTTGATTTGGTTGCATGGTTTGGGTTAGATGGCTTGGTAAGGGTGTGTTTTGCTTATGGAATGTATTTCTTATAAAAAATTGCATCATGGTTTTTCTTTATATAAAATGTTAAAGAACCAGAATTCCCGTGGAATTTTTTTAAAATACATTGGATTTTAATGAGTCCATAGTTTTTTATGGCACCTGATCCCAAGGCCTGGTGTGTCCAGAATCAATTTGTGATGGTTTGATCTGGTACGTTCTGTAAACGTACGAGTGGGTTTTCAGAACATTTGAACTCGTTCTCAGAATTGAAATTTGAGGCCACCGTTGAACACACAGCATCAGTAATTGCTTAGTGATACCTTCACTGCAGTTGCGTTCTGACGAGTTTGGAAGTTAGTTCATTGGGGTTTTTAGTTAAATTGAAAAAATAAAGTATTAATATTATTTTATTTGGGTGTTTAAGACCACCAAGGGGAGGTTAGAGGTGAGATCCACAGCACCCTAACCTCCCATGGGAGGTTATGGTGGTGGGTCTCGCCTGCACATCATCTCCCGTGAGTGCATACGACGTGGGGACCAAACAAGACCCATAAACTCTCTATTTAATTATAGGGGTGGGGACCACCTGAGCACTATTGATGGTGGAGGATAAAACCTCCCACCACTCCCTATTTAATGAGGGAAATCCTCTTTCCAATCCAACTAATTAAATGTGACAAATCTCACAAATTTAATTAGGTGGGGCCCACTCTTTTAATTCACTAGATATGAAATACGTGGAAACATAATTTTAGACAAACCCTCCCTCTCCAATATAAGTGAATCTTGGTAGAAGTTTTTGGGATGGCTTCTTCAAGCAGCGTAGCACTGGAAAAGAGAGGCGACACCTAACCCTTGGAGAATTATTCCTCCAACGAAGAATCGTCGCCCATGAAGAACGAAAAATGATGAACTCCGTCTTCATCCTTCTTCAACCAGGGCAAGAAGGGAATGTACTTCTGCCATCAAGAACGCCAATGACATCATCTTGACTCATCTTTTTCAATCTCTTCTTCCTCAAATTTTGACAGAACAACGACCACCTTCCATGACTCCGTCTTTGATCATCGAATTCAGGTAGGGAGATTTTGTTAGATATATTTCAATATAAACCTCGTTTTTCGATGAAAAATGATATGGTATGAGAATCGCCAATTTCTATCATCGTAACGTGGAGGGCTCGGGCCGCACGAACACAATCCGACCCTCCCCCTGTTTGTTCTTGTTCGATGACAACGACATGGAAAAGAGGTGACGACGACGAAGACGACGAACAAGGGAAGCGCTACTTGTGGACTCTGTGAACCGCACCACCCCCACGACGCCCCAGCGCACCTCCCTCATCCTGTAAAGTTGCCCCGGCGCACTGCCCATGTGCCCCACGCGCTGCCCAGATCGGCCATCTCCCCACCTACGCGCTTCCCGGCACCCCGCGCCATACCGCCATGCTGCCAGGCACCCTCGCACATTGTCGGCGCGCTGCTCGGCACCTCCGGGCTCCGCCGGCGCGATGCAGGGAGCCCCCTCACCCCACCAACGGCCTGCCTCGCACCCCCGCGCCCTGCCAGCGTCATTCCCAGCACCCCCACGCACTTCTAGCGGCTTTTCTGGCACCCTAACACACTACTCGGTGCCCCCGCGACCCCCTACTGCAGTCCTCCCGGTGTGCTGCCCGACACCTCGACACCCTGGCTAGTGCACCCGCGGCCTGTTGTTGCCCAACCGGCCTGCCCGTGCACCGTGCGGCCTGCCTGATGGCCTCCCGACCACCAGTCTTGTTAGCCAACCCGCGACGTCCCCTATGGTGTCGCTGGCTGAACCGGACCAGTCTCCCAGGAAGAGTTACCGAGTAGCCTACGTGGTGACTACCTGGCCGAACTGCCCCCATGGTTCGTTTGGCTGGGCCTAGAAGACCGGGACAAAACATATTGGGCTGACCCACCCAATGGTATGGGCCAGACCCAGCGAGTCTGACCGGGTCGACCCAGACCGGTTCAGCCTAGACCGGGTTGGTCCGAGTCGGTCTGACTGGGTCGGAACGGACCTGGGCTGATTACAGACCCTTTACCTTCTTGGGACATATCTTTGGCACCGAACGTCCGTTTGACGAACCATCTGTGGCGCTGGTATTCTAGGAGCATAGTCGTCCCTCTGAGTATACCCCACTAGTGTTTGGGGTATAGTTGAGTCACGACAGGTTGGTTCTTACCCAAACCTAACCGGGGCCCTGGGACTAAAATACTAATAACTCATAGACCGGGCATCCGATTAATGTGCCGACATGGTTGACCTTTGAGATACATCTACGTGATAATTCATGAAACTTGGGATATAGACCATTAGCTCATAGAGTGGATCCTTTCGATGATGAGCAAACAGAGTGCAGAAACCTAGTAGCTGTAGACCTGAAGACTACTTGACCGATTCAACTCGGAGAGACCTGAATAGCCTAGTGGGGTGCGCCCAATATTTGGTGGCAAACCCATGGTAGAGGGAGCGCCCGGTAGATGGCAGCTGACCCGCAGTACTCGATAGGAAGAGTGCCTCTGTAGTTTATAGGGGAGCGCCCGATATTTGGTGGCAGACCCATAGCGTACCGGGTGCCTAGTAGTTGTTAGTAGACACATGGTACTCGACATGAGGAGTACCTCAGAAGTCCAATGTTATTGAGAAGCGCCTCGGAGTCGTGACAGGCCCACTGTACTCGACCGAGGACGAGTTCTCCAGTAGTCATGGTTTCGATAATGAAAATCATGGTTTGAGGTCAGTCATTGACCTTTGTGTTTTCCTAAAAATTGAAATGGGTTACTTGGTAACTTAGGTATATGTATGGGAATATACCGATGTAATGGTTATCCGTTGATTTCATAATTTTTTGTTTATCTTTGTTGGAAATATTTGAGACCATGAGGGTCTCGGGGTCCCTACTATGTATCGTTATACTCACCCCTACACAGGCTATGTCGGCACTACATTATTTTGGATGCGGATGACGAATAGCACCGACGGAGGCCGAGAGCGCTATGATTGGATGGTACCTAGAGGAGGACCTCACGACGTATAGGTACATGGTGGAGTCTGATTGATGTGGAGTGCGGTGGAGGCCATTTGTACCTACCTGTCAAGTAAGAACCCCAGAGGATGATCCATGAGCTTCTTTCACCTTTCAGTTGTTTTTCCCTTTTCCAGATGTACTTGTATTTAGTTGTATTTGTACTTTAGAGTTATGTTTGTATTCTGGACCACTTTACATTCATTACTCTTGTTATACATAATTTACATAGTGTTTCCTTCTGCTTGTACTCTGGTTGTGTGTGTTTACAATTTATAAAGGAGATTCTTTCTATTTTTTAGGTAATTTACGCCTTTTGTGCTAGTCTCAATCCCCTGGGCTATGGAAGGTGGGTTTTGGGTAGTCACAATACAGGCCCTGGGGGACCAGTCGTGAAAAATTGGTAACAAAGGATGTCGGTTCTACCCCATAACTTATGACTCTGATATTTCTTTTTTGTGAAGAAATAATGTTAAGGGTACTACGTGAGGTTTTTAGTTTAGGGAGTCTAGTGTTGGTGCGGGCGGCCAACGTATCCATACAGTAGGACCATGACTTCTGATTTCTGACTCAGTGCACAAAAAGATTGATTGTGTGTGTGTTTTAAATTTTTTTAAAGTCAAATCAACCAGTTCATCTCACCAGGTATAGTCTTCTGACCATTTCACATCAGTTTCTTTCAGGATGCCGCCCCGCGGATGACCAGCTAGAGCCTAGAGAGTCGTATGTACTGACAGCCCACCGAGCGACGAGGCCTCAGTACCGGGCCCTCTTCTAGATTAGGCACCAGTGGAGCCACCTATGGTAGTACTCCCCATTGGGCTGTAGATGCCACCAGCCTCAGCCACTGAGACTGCATGCTTCTTGAGCGCGCTGCATGATTTCATGTGCCATAGGCTACCTAGGTTTATGGGAGTGACAGACTCACATGTGGTTGAGGATTGGGTAGTGGCTATGGTGAGAGTCTTCATACTGGTATGGACACCAACCGACTTTATGGTGATCCTTACATCCAACATTATTCAGGTAGCAGTAGGCAGATGGTGGAGCCTGATACTCCAGATGCATGATGAGGTGTCACTTCCATGGGCAGACATCGAGAGCATGTTCTGGGTGGAGTTTGTACCAGTCACCCTTTGAGCAATGTGGAAACAAGAGCTAATTATTCTGCTGTAGGGCAGCATGAGTGTAGCTCAGTACTCAGCAACGTTGAATGACCTATTGCACTGCTCCACTGATATAGTACGGGACCCATTCTCTAGGGCCCAGACCGTTGAGTAGGTACTTAGGTGATATATTATAGAATCAATTATCTCCCACAGCATCCCGACATAGGAGGGTATGTTCTAGTGGGCCCTCCTAGTGGAGAGTTTCCTTTATGAATAGTATCCAACTGCAAGACCCACCACTAGTCGACTTGAAGCGCAGTATTCTGAAGCATGTAGTAAAAAAATGATGCATAGGTCCAAGGGGAACTGACATACAGGTAGTCTACTGCATGATCCCAAATCGGTTGTGCAGGGCAACCAGAGTGGAGACAGAGCCAGCCATGCCAGGAGCAGACAGTGTTACTCCTGCGATGGGCTTGGTCACATGGCTTGTGACTATCTGACCCACTGTACTGAAGATCAAAAGATAGTCGATGGACATCCCAAGTAGAGGAAAAGGTTCAATCAAGGATGTTCGCAGGGGGTAGCCAGACATGGAAGAGGAGATGGTCAAGAAGCTGGCGGCGATCAACGTTACGAGGTTCTACTGCCACCACCCCCAAGAGGACCACCCCGACCACAGAGAGATGGCTGACAGGGGAGAGCATAGCTTCAGGAAGCTGAATCATATGACCATGGTTCTCTAGAGATGAGATGAGGCACAATCTGTGTCTATTCCACCATAGATTCAGTACTTATAGACAAAGGTGTCAATCACTCTTTCATAACTAATGCACTCGTTTGGAGCTCGAAGATTCTGACAGAGCCGTTGGCTTAATCCTTACGTATAGAGACTTCTACGAGAGCAGACTCAGTGATGAAACACTAGTTCTGATAGTGTGATCATACTCTAGGAGGCGAGAGCTTCGGCAGGGATCTCATCGTAGCGTCGTCGAGGCCTTACGACATCGTCTTGGGTATGGACTGGTTATCTACAGTCCATGCTCATATCGTCTTTATTAGGCAAAATTTACAATGTGTCCGCATAGATGAGACCATGTTTACCTTCACTAGTGAGAAGATATCATTTTCAGCACAGGAAATACTTACTCGGAGGAGGGTGCGGCTGATCACTCACCAGTTGGATTTCCTTACCCATGGAGTAGTTGATGTGGAGAGTCCGACTTATCCTGTAGTGGAGGACCAATACGTGGATGTTTTCTCTGACAATGTGTATGACTACCTCCTTGCATAGAGTTTGAATTCTACATTTTCCTGTACCCTAGGACAGAACTGATATCTACTCCAACATATCGGATGGCTCCAGCCGTGTTTCGTGAGTTGCAGGCACAGTTGGAGGACTTGTCGGAGAAGGGATTCATCCACCCTAGTGTTTCTCCATGGTCAGCCCCTATTATGTTTGCCAAGAATGCGAACAGGATCTTGTGTCTCTTTGTCGACTACCGTCGCCTAAACCAATTGACCTTGTAGAACAAGTACCCACTTTCAAGTGTTGATGACCTCTTTGATTAGCTCAAGGGAGCACGATGGTTCTCGAAGATAGACCTCAGATCAGGTTATCCTCAGCTCATAGTTTGAGACAATGATGTGTAGAAGAAGACCTTAAGGTGTCGTTACGACCACTACGAGTTCTTGGTTATGCCCTTCGGCATAACTAACGCTCAAGAAATCTTCAAGATTCACATGAATAGGATCTTACAGCCTTACCATGATCATTTTGTCATAGTCATCATCAACGACATACTGATTTAGACAACTATTGAGGAGGAGCATGCCAACCATTTCAGGTAGTCCAGGACACACTCTGAGAGCACCAGCTTTATGGTATTCTCTTAAAGTGCCATTTTCGAATTCAAGATGTTAACTTCTTGGGACACGCCATCTCAGAGTATGGATTTGCAGTTGATCCAGAAAATATCGAGGAGGTACTTGTGTGGGACCCACCAAAGAATTTGATGGAGCTACAGAGTTTCCATGGTTTGGTTCGATACTACTAGAGATTCGTTCTAGATTTCTCCGGAGTTGAAGCACCACTATCAGCCATGAATAATAAGGGTTAACCCTTTGTGTGGTCGGAGAGATTCCAACAGATCTTTCAGAAGCTGAGACATTGGCTGACTAGTGCACCCATCTTGAGGCTTCCAGAACAAGGCATAGGGTATGTAGTATACTGCAATGCATCAAGGACTAGACTTGGGTGTGTCTTATTGCAGAAGCGAGTAGTGATCACATATGGTTATCGACAGCTGAGACAGCATGAGTAGAACTAAGCTACCCATGAGCTAGTGTTATCAGCAGTGGTCTTCACCATAAAGATGTGGCAGCATTAACTGATGGGTGAACATTTTACATTGTACCCTGATAAAAAGAGTCACAAGTTTATCTTATCTCAAAAGGACCTAAACCTAACACAGAAACAATGGATTGAGTTCCTCTGGGACTAGGAATTCGAGATAGTCTATACTCCTGGAAAGGGGAACATTTTCGCATATGCACTTAGCAGGAGGACTGGTATACAACAGCTTGGAGAGGCGACTGTAAAGCTGGCTGCCTCAAAGATATCATTTATGGATAGAGATGGATCAACCTATATATAGTCTCTTACAGTCACTCATCCACTTCTTGAGTGATTCAGGGAGGCATAGCATGGGGATGATGATTGTGAGACGCGGCATGATCAGATATCCACAGGGCAGGCACATGATGTATTTTTTGAAGGTGGGTAGCTCGTCATCCTCTTAAGAGGATGTACCATGGTACTGGTTGCATTTCATGCGGAATTGTTGGGGGAGTTCCACACTTCCCCTCTAGCATTACATCCAGAAGTGGCGAAGATATACTAGGACCTTTGAAGACAGCACTAGTGTCCAGGTATGAAGAAGGCAGTAGTAGGGTTTGTCTCACAATGCCTCACTTTTCAGCAAGTGAAGGTAGAGAACCAGGTACTAGTAGGCTTGGTTCATCCCTTAGTGGTCCTAGTGTGTAAGTGGGATGGGATATCCATGTACTTCAGGAAAGGTCTTCCACCTACATCTAGGGGTCATGATTCGATATGGGTGATCATCGACCGACCCACTAAGTCAGCCAATTTCATATAGATAAGAGAGCAGGGCTCAGTTTAGAGATTTAGACTAATCTATGTGAAGGAGATTGTGTGGTTACATGACCTACCTACTTTAGTTGTCTATGGCCGTTATGAATGATTTACATACCAACTATGGAAGGGGTTGCATGAATCGTTCATGACACAGCTTCGCTTGAGCACCTCCTTCCATCCTCAGACTGATGGTCAGACCGAGGGAACCATCCTGACCCTCGAGGACATGCTCCATGCATGTGTCATTTACTACGGTCACTACTAGGATGATCACCTACCTTTGGTGGATTTTTCCTACAACAACAGCTATCACTCCACCATCGGTATGGCACCTTATGAGGCCTTGTACGGGCAACATGCAGATCGCCACTATGCTAAATAGACCTAGGGGACTCAGCACAAGTGGGACCAGAGAAGGTATAAGCTACCATGGAAATGGTGCAGATCATCCAAGAGTGGATGAAGACTGCACATAGCATGTAGAATTCATATGCTGATAGAAGACAGAGACCTCCGGAGTTTGAGGATGGTGACCACGTCTTCTTAAGGGTCTCACCTCGACGAGGTCTATGGAGATATGACCGAGGTGGAAATTTGTCTCCGTGATTCATCAGACCTTTATAGGTCCTCAGCAGGGTAGGCGAGGTGGCATACCGCTTATCTCTTCCACCTCAATTACACCGGGTGCACGACGTCTTCCACGTAACTTAGCTTAGGAGATACGTGCATGACCCATCCCACATCATTGACCATGGAAAGATGGACATCGATGAAGAGGTGACTTTCAAGGAAGTTCCAATGGAGATTGAGGATCCATAGAAGCAGGTCCTATGTGGATGGTCAATACCACTGGTGCACATTTGTTGGTAGCATGGGAACCACCAGGAGATCACATGGGAGAGGGAGGCTCAGAATCATGCTCAGTACCCTCTTTTCTTCCCTTAGATCGAGTTGTAGCTTATGGGGAAATAAATACCTAAGGTGGATAGAATTTAAAGTCCTATAATTCCAGTGTTATTTTTTTAATACATGGGAATTTTACAAGCCCACAGTTTTTGACGATGCTTGATTCTGAGGCACGGTGTGTCTGGAATCAATTTATGATGTTTTTTTCAAGTACGTTCATTAAACGTACGAGTGGGTTTTTATAAATTTTGTACTAGTGCTCGGAATTGAAATCTGAGGGCACCGTTGAACTCGCAGCGTCGATAATTTCTTAGTGAGACCTTCACCGCAGTTTCATTCTGATGAGTTTAGAAGTTATTTTTTGGGGGTTTTTAATTAAATTGAATAAAATAATGTTTTAACATAATTTTATTTGGGTGGTTAAAACCTGCAAGGGGAGGATAGTGGTGTGGGCCACCACCACCTAACATCCTATGGGAGGTTATGGTGGTGGGGCCAACCCACACATAACCTCCCGTGAGATGTTACGACATGGGGACCACCCAAGTCCCATAACCTCTATATTAAATGATAGGGGTGGGGACCACCTGACCCCTATTGATGGTGGAGGATAAAACCTCCCACCTATTCTGTATTAATGAGAGATATCCTATTTCCAATCCACATAATTTTATATGACACCTCTCATGAATTTAATTAGTTGGGGCCCACTCTTTTAATTCAACAAATTTTAATTATGTGCCGACATAGTTTTAGATAAACCCTCCCTCTCCTATATTAGGGAAACATGGGAGAAGGTTTTGGGACGATTTCTTCATGCGGCGAAATGCTAGCAAAGAGACGCGACGCCCAACCCTTTCAGAATTATTCATCCAATTGAGAACCGTCGCCCATGAAGAATGAAGAACGATGAATTCCATCTTCATATATCTTCTACCAGGGAATGAAAGGGAAGTACTTCCGCCCAGGAAGAAAGCCGATGACATCAACTCGACTCGTCTTCTTCGAGCTCTTCATCCTCCAACTTTGACGGAATTCTAACCACCTTATTCAACTCCATAGTCAATCAATGAATTTAGGTAGGCAGTTTTGTGTTATTTAATATTTGAATATAAACCGTGGCCTTTGTCGAAAAAAATATGGTATGAGAACCGCCACTTTCTATCACCGTAACGAGGAGGCATCGGGCTGCACAGAACATGGTCCAACCCTCCCCTTGTTTGTTCCTATTCGATGATGACGTCTTGGCAAAGAGGAGACCACGATGAAGATGACGAACAAGGGCTGCACAACCCATGGCCTCCGCGAACTGCGCTACCCCCATAGTGCCCCAGCACACTTCCCACTTCCTAGCGCGCGACCCTGGTGCACTGTCCGTGTGCCCTGCGCAATGCCAGGATCTGTCGGTGCCCTGCTGGCACACAACCTGGAACCCCCGTGCCCCACCGGCATGCTGACCGTCACCCCCACGCCCCACCGGCGGGCTGCCCGGCGCCGCCACGCTCCGCCGGCGTGCTGCCCGGCGCCCCCGCGCCCCGTCGGCAGACTGCCCTGCGCCCCCACGCCCTGTCAGCGGCCTCCCCAGGGCCCCTAGGCCCCGATGACGGCATGCTCGGTGACCCCACGCCCTGCCAGCGGCCAGCAAAGCAACCCGACTCCCTACCTGATGCCCCCGCAGGCCCCTTCCCTGGCCTTCCTGGCGCCCAGGTGTGCTACCCACGCCCCAGCGCACATCCCCGATGTGCTGCCTGGTGCCCAAGCGCCCTCCTCGGTGCACCCATGGTCTGCCGGTGACCAGTCCACATGCCAGCGCCCTATTGGGTCTACCTGCTGTCCTCCAAGACACTTTACTCCCGAGTCGACCCGTAGAGTCCCACGCGGTGTCACTGGCCGAACCGACCCAGTATCCCGGGCCAAGTTACCTAGCTGCCTACGTGGTGACTACCAGGACGAACCGCCCTCACGGTCTGCTGGGTCATGCCCAGCGGACCGATACAAAACGTAGTGGTTCGACCCTCCCAATGGGCCGGGTCGACTCAGACTAGGTTGGCCCAGACGAGGATGGGTTGAGTCGGTCTGACTGGGTCAGACCATACCCTGGTCCATTACAAACCCTTTACCTTTCTGGGCCATATCTTTGGCACCGGACGTCCGTTTGACGAACTATCAGTGGAACCGGTATTCTTGGAGCATAGCAGTCCCATTGAGAATACCCCACTTGAGTTCAGGGTATAGATGAGTCACGGTCAAGTTGGGTCGTACGCAAATCTAATCAGGCCCCTAGGACTAAAATGATAATAACTCATAGACCGGACGTCAGATTGACGAACCATCTACTGTGTTGAGACCCCTATGACATTGAGGTCCCTTTAGATACTTCTATGTGAGACTTCATGACACATTGTTTATCGACCAGTAGCTCATGGAGCGGATCCTTCCTATGATAAGAAGATAGAGTGCAGATACCTAGTAGTTGTAGACATGCCAACTGCTTGACCGATTCGACAGGGAGATACTCAACTAGCCCAGGGCGGAGCACCCGGTATTTGTTGGCAGAACAATGGCAGACAGATCACCTGGTAGTTCATAGCAGACGTACAGTAAAAGATGAGAGTATTACCTATGTAGGCTATAGGGGGAGGGGGCTCCCGGTATTTGGTGGCAGACCCATAGTGGATGGAGCGACTGGTAGTTGGTTGAAAACCAGCGGTACACGAAAGGAGGAGTACCTTAGTATTCTAATATTAGTGAGAAGCGCCTTGGAGCCGAGACATGCCCACTGTACTCGACAGAGGATAATTTCTTCAGCAGCCATGGTTTTGATAATAAAAATACTGGTTTGAGCTGATTCATTGACCTTTGAGTTTTCCTCATGATTGAGATGGGTTATTTGATAACATAGGTATATATATGGTCATAAACCTAAGTAATGGTTATCCATTGATTTCATACATTGTGTATTATCCTTGTTATATTTTTATGAGTCCTTGAGGGTCTCGGGGTCCTTACTAAGTATCGTTATACTCACCCCTGCATGTGCTATGCCCGCATGGAGTTGTGTTGGATGCAGATGACAGACAGCGCTGAAGAATGCTGAGAGCGCCTGGACTGGATGGTACCCAATGGAGGACCTTATGACATATCGGTACATGGTGGAGTCTGACAGACATGGAGTGTTGTGGAGGACATTTTTACCTACTCTTCTATTTGGAACCCTGAAGGATGATCTAGGAGCTACTTTCACCTTTCAGTTGTTTGTCACTTTTTCAGTTGTACTTGTTTTCTGTTGTATTTTCACTTTACAATTGGTCTTGTATTATTGCCACCTTTACTATCAGTACTCTTTTTATACAGATTTTACTTAGGGTTTTATTCCACTTGTACTCTAGTTGTGTGTGTTTACGATTTATAAAGGCAATGCCTTCTGAGTTTTAGGGAATTTATGCCTTTGGTGCTAGTCCCCATCCCCTGGCCTATGGAACGCAGGCTTGGGGAAGTCCCGATACAGGTCCTAGGGGATGAGTCGTGACAAAAAAAGTTTTATATAAATGTGCTAACAATTTTATCCTTGTGGTGTGTGTATGGATGTAATTTCGGGAAAACCTACTGAGTATTGGTACTCACCCCCTGCTTTTCAACTTTGGTGCTTTTGCAGATGTCGTATTTTGAGACCAAGGTAAAGGTAAAACATCTCATTGCTAGTGGATTGTGGGGATGCTTGGTATATGTGGTGGTTCATGGAGCATGGAGCTTGGTGTTGAGCCATGGAATGTGTCTTGGCATATTTTGGGTCTGTTTTTTAGTCTTCCTCATAGTACTCTGATTTTGTGTAGATTGTTTTGGTTTGTTGGTTGTATTGTGGAATAGTATAGTTCCCTTTTGGTAATGTAAATGTTGGATGTTTTATTGACATGCATCAAGTAGTTGTTGATAGTGGATCATTGGGTTGGTTGGTTTTTTCTCAAGGGAAAACCATTCCCTAATCATTTCTTGAAGCCCATGACATTTATTTCCAGTAATTTGCACCTTGGGAATGCAGCTAAAGGCCAATTAATCCATCACCACCTCCTCAATCCAATGAGGTAGGGGTGTGTTGTTACAATATATCTTATATAAATGTAATAAGATAACATAGTTTACAAGAAAAGTATTTATGATCAGTTATTTATTGAAATATGAAGAAAATATAATGGAGATACAAATTTGTTTGTTAAAAAAATTATACACTACCCTTATAGTGGATATGGGTTAACAATGTATATAGAATCGTGGGAATAATATGCTTTGTCATGAAAAATTATAATTTTATAAAATATTCCTCATTCCAATTAAAATTTCAAGATAAAATTTACTCGATAAATGGTTTGGATCTAGAAGATATAAATTTTTAATGAACTATATTTATAGTGAATGATGTGATATATATAATATTTTACAATGTTTGAACTATATATTGACATAGAAATAGTGGAATATGTGCCAATAGAGATGGTTGGAAATGATTAAAGATTGTGACTAATCAATACATTATAACTAAGTAAAGGAAAACATTGTGGATGATGCATTGAGTTTGAGAGACCATATAAGCTTCTTTATAGTGAGAAATATTTATTGATTTTTAGATATATATCATGAAATGCTGATGAAATTAGTGTGATCATATCATAATAATATGATTTTCAAACAATCGATTCAAATGATGATTAAAGAGGACCACAAAGAATCATTGGATCGAATAAGATGTTGAGAAATGTCCCATATTGAAAAATAAATTGTGATGGAATGATATAGATTATGAACGAATTATGTGTCCCAAAAATACTAGATTTTAAGTTGGATATATTGGATGATGATTATATCACATCATTCACAAATAATTTTGGATATATCAAAATGTATAGTGCTTTAAAATATTACTTCTTGTTCGATAACTAGAAACGGATATTTCACAACATGTATCTTGATTCCTATTATATTATAAATTTGAGGCTAAGGTATATAATTCTAATGTGATGGTATAACCATTATCCATACATGAATGGTAATTTAAAAACCTTTCCAAGGACTCCCTTATTAGAATTATCCTAGAGGCTAATGGACATAATATTATTTTTCCTGAATGGCCCGAAGGCCTTCATTTGTTTTGATTTTTGATAACCCCCCTTTTAAAGGATGAGGTGGAACCCTTTCAAGGCCCGTAGGCTCAGAGATTACATGGCCCGTAGTCTTAGGAGATAATATGACCTGAAGGTCTTAGAGAATTCAACCAGACTATCTACAAGGAACTGCCCCTCCCCAGCATCTAAATTTTGATAGACATAATATTATTTTTGGTATAGTAAAAATACTTATCAAATATCTACATATCATTGATATTATTTTACATATATCTCTAGGGTAAATATCCATAACATACAATTTGGATATGGTATGTTTTAATGAGGTATATAATTTTATTTAATCTGATTAGGATATCAGAATTACATCGCAATTTAAGGGATGTATTCTGTATGATATAAGTATGGTTTTGACATTAGTACTTCATATAAACCTCATAAAGATGGATAGATAGTTATAAATATTCAAAACATACAATATATAATGATATAATAATATATGGTTCTAAAATTTGTTTTGTATCCTAAACATTAGATGGTAATATTTTTAAATAGAAATAGATTTCACTGAAGAATATAGATAGAACCATACGAATTTCTTTATGGATGAAAGTGCATAAATATAATGATATGGTTCGATGTTTGAGAAAGATTGGTATTGGGGCATTGTATAGCTTCTGAAATGGAATTTACATTGAAAAATATTCAATATCACATTAGGGATGTCGAAATTCAATGTATATGATATGCCGAAAATCCTCGATGAGATCTAGATTTAGGCTATTGTGATAAGGAATTATAAAAATGAAACTACAAAAGAATTATATGACCTTTCAAACAAAAAGAATGTTGTTATTTAAATATATCCTTCATATTGAAATTATTAATTTTATATGTACATCTTATTTTCTTATATAAAGTCCACAAAATCAATATTATGTTCATAATATGTTCCATATATCTCTGCAATGGATATACATACATGACAATTCTCATATAACTATATAAGGGGTAAAACAATAAGAGCATGAAATAACATAAGATGAACATAAAATGTAGAATCATGATCAATCATACAATGCTTATAGAAATAATCTTATTCACATGATCATGGTTTTTATAGAGGAATCATAAATTATTGCAACAATTGTGAGATTAAAAGTATTTGATGATGTAGATGAATCCTAAAATTATGTAACATAGTGATGAAATTTTGTGGGAAACATTATTATCAATGTTGAATGATGAATCTCACCATTTTATAATATATTATTATTCATTAATATTTATTTCATTAATATCCTTCAAGAAATGATAAATTGAGACTTTAAGAACCACAATATATTATTAAAATATTATTTTTTATTTTGATAGTTATTTCATTTCCATTTGATTAGGTGGTGTGATTAAAAATAATCTGATCATAAAAACATAAAAGAGAATTGTGATGAATATTTCAAAATTAATAAATTAATAAAATGATTTAAATAATAAAAATCACGACTGTTAACCAACCCATATACTGAAATGTTTCATGAGTTATACATTATATATATATAAAAACAATTTTTACTCGGAATCTGTACATTTCAACTCAATCACCCATTTGTATAACCATTATAGACAACTAAAATGATACAAAAATATTCATTACATAAAAAATAGAAATATATCAAAATATTCATCTCAAACAATATTTAAGGGATAACATAAAAAAAGCAATAATGGTCGGATCATAGTCATATATATAATCATCAAAATCGAAATAAATGTCCATCAAAAGAATATAAATACTTATGTGATATCCATAATCATAGCATCTAAAAAATATAACTAATTTTAAGGAAACAGAAAATAAAACATGAGTAATTTAACAAGACACATAAAATATTTGATTGAAAGTGGAATATTTTTAAATAAATGATTTTTCATCTGTTTAAACCTACATGCCCACTAATATGTCCAATTATTATATTTTCAGTAAAGCTAAAGGAAATCACACTAAAACATTATGTACTAGGAAACGTAATACTAAAATCCCCTAAAACATTAATCTCATAAGATATAAGATTTTTTAAATTAATTTAATGGTGATACATGTCCTAACCATATCATAATCTATACATATATGTGAGACATGAAACCACTCATCGAAACATAACATAATACATATAATAAAAATTGGTTTAATAACATTTCAAAATAATAAAATGTTGTTTCCATTGATATTAAATGGACAAAAACGAATATCAAATTCTATTTCATTCACAATATATAACAAACACAAGGAATAATGTGGTTGTCATAAAATATCAACAAATCGTCATAAACTAAATTATATGAAATTAAAAACATTATCTACCATAATAGTGACACATTAGTACAATAATATATGGTGCTTCAAGAAATATAAATCTATTAGATAGAAATATATTAGTGATACTGAAAAAAAGGTCACTTTATAATATTTTTTTATAAACCATTTTCAAATACATTTTAGGAGTATCTTTCCCAAAAGTATCCATTTTGTAAGGAAAATTAAAACAGAAATTCATATTAATGTTGTTGGAAAAAATATTCATTTCCCAAACCCTAAAAACCGTGAAAATAGTTTTAATGGATATGTCATGGAAAAATTTAATTTTATAAAATTAATTTCCTATCTCAGTTAATGGAATTTGGTTTACCATTTCCCTTACAGATTTAAAAATTCATAGATTAATAGAATGGAAAAAAAATTGAAAACCATAATATTACTAATTTCAAAAAATGATCCTTAAATTTAAAAAAGGTTACAAATAAGAAAAGTCAAAATTCATTATGAAATTAATTTAAAATAGAATATTTAATAAAAAAACATGTAATGTATACAATGGTGATAATATGAAAAGTCTATTAGAAGATTTAAATAATTATTTTCACAATATATAAATTTTTTCATAACATTGAGAACAACATATTTAAATACCACATCATTTAAAGTGTTTAAAATTATAATTTCTAATTGAGATAAATAATTACGAAAATCATATGAAATAATAAATATTATAGTTACAAAATGGAAGGATAACATTTTATCGGGGAAATTTCATCCTGTATAAACATATCCATTTTTATGAATGGAAAATACTATTACCAATATTAAGGTTTTGTGTTTTAAAAATATATATTTTGAGATTATATATTGATAAATATAATTACATTCTCCAAAAACGGTTTGCAAACATCATAATATCATAAAGGGATATAATATACTAATATTGAATAATTTTATAAAATTAAGTATGATTATTACTAGATGATGAGATCCAAGTGCCAACAATTTATTATTGTCATTTTTTCTTATTAATAATGAACCATGAGGGTAGTATATTAAACCAAAAAATGAATATCCTGATATATAATAGAGTAATAATACACAATGGAAGTTTAGAACTGTTTTCACTATTTAAAAAGAAACATAGTGTTTAGAAAAAAACTTGTCTCAAGGGATTTTTATTTTAAATAAATAAACCTTTATAAAATGATAACTAAATGAGTTGAAAAAATGTATATATATGTTATTATATACAAAAATGTATATATAAAAACCACAATATATTTAAAATCATTTACTTCAATTTTTATATTAATATTCATCATCTATGTGAAATTGGTGCACACATGTATTCATTCCTCAACAATATTGAACATGAGATCAGAATTACATACATTTCTTCCATGTGTATATGATGAAATTTTGTCTACATTTAAAAAATTAATAAAAATCATAATTCATTATATGTTACCATAATAATAAATATTACCCTTTTCAAATCCTTATTAATATTATTCAGCGGTCTATGTTTGATAGATATATTGTATTACGACCATTGGTTGTTTATTTCATGAAATATTTTTCTCACAATTGAGTATTTTGATATCATTACCCACCATTTGATATAATTTTAATTAATTACATATCAACTATTTTTCTAATATATATATTTTATATTTAGTTTCATTTTTTATTTCATACTATAGGAGTTTTGGTTTTGATATTTCAAATATGAATTGATAGAGGTTTATTGTAAGAATTTTAGAAAATAAAAATTCTACATTAATAATAATTAAAAAATATAACATTATATTCAAAAAAATAATTTTATAAACATTTTTTAATAATATTTTATAATACTTCCTTATATGATCATATATTTATGAATAATTTTATTTAAAAATATTTATTCGCCAATATTATAAAATCATTTCAAACATGAACATGCATTAATGATTTGGTGACTCTAGTTGGGGATGGTGGTTATAGAGGAGTTTATTATAAAATTATAAAATTATAAAAAAATATATATAGATATTACAATATATTTTATGATGTTTAACCATATAACATGATTTATGAAAATCTAAATTAAAAATAAAAATTGTTTCATTATTTTGACGGTAATCTGTAGATACTTGCGATTTGCGTTCCTATTTTATAATTCATGTAACAGGTTAAAGGTGGATATTAAATTTAAATTACAGAATCAATATTATCTTGCAGTTCTAATAATTTTTTCATCCATAAAATCCTTTTTATCTTATATGAATTGATTTTATGAAAATAAATGATGTCCCTTCATGGAGGTGGTATTCCATACTACAGAAAATCGATGTAAATGTGTTAACTTATTTTGATGGATGTGAATAAATAAGGGTAATATTATTAATCTACCAATATATAAATATAATAATTATATTTATGTCGTCATATAATTATTTCTTTAAGATGTTTGGATTGATATGTCTAGTAATAAAATATATTGAAAGAGATAACACTTACATTAGAGTATAATTTTTTTCATTGGAATTCCCCACAAAATTGAAGAGAATATACTAACTATGAATGACCATGGGATTAATTTTTGGTTGTAAGATTATATTCAGAGTATAATGGAATTCTTCAAATTTGTAATTTTAAGGAAATGTATTTTTATAAGTTGTATGTGGTACCCCTTTATAAGAAATTAAAATTGAGGTTTAATAATCCATCATTATAATTTACTCATTCCATGACATTATTCCTTATCAAATTCATCTAATTTTTTATATAAATAATTATGAATTTTCCTTGGGATTATAAATTTCTATCCATGTGCATTCCCACATACATTAATAGTGTTATATTACTTGCTAGTGTTATGTTATTAAATTTACTCTATTAGTGTTAAACTAGGTAAAATATTATTAATAAAGTGATTGTAAGTTTTATAAAACATAAAATATATCCAACATAACTAAATTATTTTGTGATAGAAAATTTTTTTTCTTTTATTTAATACAATTCAATTTCTAACAATTAACAAATTAACACTTAAATTAAAATAGATAATGTGTAGAAAAACTGTTCGATTAAAAAAATGAATATTTCACAAATATGAATTAAAAGTATTATTTATTATTAAATAATAATAAAATCATTATTAACTTAATAATCAATTTCTGTAGGCATCATATCATATAAATTATTTATTCATTTTCATTTTCAATATTCTAAAAAAATTAAACAATTTTTATAACACAACAATGTTAAAATAATTATTTCATCATTATCATAGTGATTAGTGGTAATCCCAATAATCTAACAATTATATTTAAAAAGATAAATATTAAATATTATAAAAAATTTTATGTCAAATGAAATAATATTTATAATAAATTTTCATTCCTTTTTATTGAATGCATTCTTAACTTCATCAAGTAATAATAAATTTTTGAAACATTTTTTTTAAATTGAATTATTATTTGGAAATAATTATCAACACCAATGATTCAAATGAATTTTAAATAAATATTATAATTCAATGTTTTTTAACAATAATTTTGGTATTGAAATAATTTAATCATTGTGAATATAAATAAAGAATACATTCCAAAAATTGTATTCATTAAAATGGTAACGAAATTTTCATATCATTGATATTTGGGTTGTATATTCAATAATGTATTTCAAAATTGTATTTATTGTTTTTATGTAAAATATTATTTGAAATAGTTTAAAAAAATTTAAATTCATTGAAAATATTAATTATATTAATAAAATATGTATTTATTTATCATTCCCCTAAAAAGACTATATTAGGAAAATATCAATTATGTAAAATAAGATAATTTTGATATGGGGGATTAAAAAATGATGTTTAATTTATACATTATATATATATATATTAATAAGAAAGTTGATCATATAAATATATTATATGTATAAAAAATAACTATTTTACAATTTACTTATATTACCTATTTACATTTTAATGGTAATAACTATTAATAACATACAAACTTATTATTTATTGTAAAAGTATTCATAACACCTTGTTAATATGTTGTCTTTTTCTTATACTGGGTATACAATGTGACAAAATTTATAAATCAAAGTATTTATTTTCAAGTATAATAAATAAAAATTCATTACATTCTAACCTTCAAATAAATTTCATCCACCCAATTTAATTTTCATTTACATTGATGAATAGAAAAAGAATATAAAATAATCTTGAAACCAAAACACGTTATCTATAATGAGATATGCCCATTAATATCATATAGACGACCATATATAAGATATTTTTATTAAAAATAAATTTAAAATGTATCTGATAACTAATTATTAAATACCTTGTGAAGGATTTGGATTTTATCTTAGTTAATTCATTATTGGACATACCCTAAAAGATGGACAACGTTGATATTGAATTTTTTCCCATATTCTAGAAATTAATTTATAATTTAGGAGATGATAAAAATTATAATTATAAAATCAAATGAAATTTTATGAGAGGATATTATAATTTATAGAATGTTGATTGCCACAATCACATCAATAATGCCATTTAATTTTTTCTGTAAAACAGAAATAATTATGGGTGGTGAAAAATTGATTTTAAGAAACACATTAGATATATTAACGATGATACGACATTAATAAATCAAATAAATATGGTTAGATTGTAAGTGAATCCTAATTGTGACCATAATATTCTTTAATATTGATTATATAGTTTCTTCAATAACCCTTGGTTAGATGAAGTTATTTATTAGTAACATCCATGGATGTCCTTTGACAAGGTAATTTTCTGCCACAATTCTCTAGTTCTCCACTAATTGTACATTTAAATTTTACAGGTACAATAGGACAAGTTTTATAATCTATCCATATATTAACTAATATCCAGATTTGATATGATTGTTTTATTCTTTATAACCCCCTATTTTGATGGTTAGGTATCCTCTAGTCCTATGAAACAAATTTCTATGTTGCTTATTCACAAATTTTTTACATGTTTAAATTTGAACTTTTTTTAATCATTATCATCACCACATGAACTTTTATTTGATTCGTTATTTTTATTAATTTTTGTGATTGAGAAATTAACTATTCTAAAATAGTTAATCATATTTCTTGATATCCATTTATGAATACTCACATCATTTCTCAATATTTCTCTTATTTTTATGGATTCTTCAGAGAGAAGTATTTATAATTTTACTTCTCAACCATGTATCCTTCTGGTTCAATCCACTACTAAAAGCAGAATGAAATTTATAAATGTTATATGAATATATAAGAAAATATTTTATTTATAATGAATGTAATTCAACCATAAATTACCTAGTTCATTTACATTTCCACATTGGACAATATTTATTTTATAATAACAGATATCACAATTTGTTTTATCTCAGTTACAATAAGTTGGGATATAATAATATTATCTATTGGAATCATTAATGTAACTAGAACATCATGAATTCATAGTGGTAAATAAACATAATATGATCATACAAAGAATATCATGTAGGAGTGTTTAGTTTGGTGGGTTTTCTTTGTCCTACTAATCATGAATTTAGTCCAATATTGTGTTAATTCCCAACCGGCTCTTTTCATGGTGACTAATAATATATACATTATTATGACAACCACATTCACATTCCAATATCCATAAAGGGATGCATATTTAGTAAACCAATCTACTAAAGATAATAATAATATTTTGGGATATCACTCTATTCATTGACTCAACACTATAGGTTTTACTAAGGTTCTCTAACTCTAACACAAAATTTAACATGTGTAATCTCCCAAAATTAAGTAAACGAATATATATAATAAGAAACCATAACTAATACCAACTAAATGTTCCCATTCTGAAACTGGTGTAATATAATACATTAATCCGATAATTAAAATCATATGTACCACCACAGTTACACATCCTAATGAATGAATGATTTTTTCCTCATGATTATTATATATATGAACATAATAAATTAATACACTTGTGTAAATTGTTCTATAATCATTATCTAATAATCCATTTATGGAATTCTCATGCTATATATTTAGTTTCATAACCTTGGGTTTTGAATCATAATAAACGAGCGAGATTGGATGCTCAGAATTTTATATAATAATAAAGGCAATTTTGGATATATCAAAATAAAGATTAATATCATGAATAAGGGAAAAAAGCTTCATCAAATGAACATAAATCATTTTTTTCAAACTGTAATATTGACCTCAAAAAACTATATCACTTTTTACAATGCATGAGAAAATAAATCAGGATGAATATAAGATGTTCCATTGAATATAGGAATGAATGTGTTATAATCATAAATAAAGGACTTCTAGTTATTGTGATCCTAGACACCAGCCAACCCATTCACTCATAAATTTTTGATTAGATCTAAAATCCATCAATGTTTTATTTTATGGAAAAAAATAATTCTTAACCGATTAATATAATATTTCTATCTCTTGAGATATAATCTGTTACCCAATCCATTGGAGGGATATATTGGATCCACCCATCCCATCATCTATATATTATTGTGACACATAAAAATTATTATTTAATAATAATTTAATAAAAATCACATCAATGGTTTTTCTAAATAATCAAATAATGAATGCCAGTATCATAAATGGGTTTTATTGAATATAAAATTTTAAATACTTACATATTCATATTCAAACATATAATGAAATTATGATTCCAAAAAAACTAATATAATCATAAATTAAATACATTATAAAACATGTGCCCCCTAAATAATCTGATATTAATAAAATAAAGTATTACGAGTCATTAATTATAATTCAATTCAATATTGATTGATTGTATATTAAAAAAATATAAAAAAATTCATTCGGAAAATATAATATATTAATTATTCTAAAAGATATGATTGTGAGTCTCTTTTCAAAATCCATCATTTTTTCAAGAAATGTTAATATAATCATTTCAGGGAAAAAAATTGATTTTAAAACACATTTCCAATGATGAAAAAAATGAAAAAATAATATAAAAGAGAACTTCATGAAAAATGAAGTTCAAATAATTAAAAAAATAACTTACTAAATTGAATTATATTTACTTATTATTTTAGGTATGTCACAACTCATAGATTATGTTAAATACGATAATTTTGACATCTTATTATAAAGTGTTCTAAAATATATATCAAACTAAAACAATGTATGGAAATATGAATGTGAGAAAATTACTTTTAGTTTCATTATTATCTTGAATAAAGCTAACAAAAAAAGAACTTTTTTGTTAAATGAGAATGTGTATTGGATAATAATTTCTCTCTAAATAAATTCAATTATCATTATCGAACATTAAAATATCGTTATAGTAAACCCACACATGGAAGATATTATTAAATTTAAAATTTTAAATTTGATAAATAATTATAAGTATGATATTAAATATTAAATATTAGGATTACCCAAAAAATAAGATAATGTTAGATGGAATTGAAATATGTACATGGAAGAAAATATCCACTACAAATAATGAGAGGTATTCATATGTACAATACATTTTAATTTTAGAAACCCATTAATCATAGAATTGTATATTATTGAAGAGAACAAGGTACCCTATAAAAATATTTAATTATAAAAGAACATCATCATATGTTCTAATATAAAAATATTGTGTTATTTATTAAATAACCATTTATTATGGTCTGCAGGTGAGATTTATATCATGAAAACCACATAATACTACTGAATCATTTAAATCGAAGCCCCATGAGAGGTAAAACATTAAATCAATAATTTAATATAATTAATTATAAAATATTTATAATAAAAATGACATTTGGGTGTATTTAAAAAATTTCATGACCCGAACCAATGAGGATCGAGTCGCAAATCACCAAGCCCATCTTCTATCGGTGAGGGGTTGGTGACTAGCACTAAGTAGGCTATCAAAATAAAGGGGGGAATTATCATATCATACCTATACACAGGCATAGAAAAACACCTCCGTGAAAATATATAGATATATATAAAAACTGGAAAATAAATTTCATGCATACATCTATGCCAAATAGAGCGTGGTTGAAGTACATACAAGAAAATATAGGGTCCACCAAAATAAAAATCCAAAAGGGTCCAACATTTATAGATGGTGGGGGTCACTGAAAAACAATTATCTATAAGTGTGGTGGTAAATATCTAGTAAATACCTAGGTCAGTATAGCTAATACATTTTTTATTACTCTAGGTCCTACTGGTTCTCCTTCAAAGGACCTGTGATATGCAATGGATAGAGCACATGTTGGAAAATCCAGTATAGGGGTGAGTCTAAAAATAAACAATAGTCTCCCAACAACCCGAACCATATAAGGAGAAGCTTAATGACTTCAATTACCTCTACCAATCCCGAGAAATCCCAGAGAGAAACTCGATCTTGAGACTATCCTCAGCTAAACAGGTCTACATAACTCAACATCCCTAGATGGTCAAAAAATCTGCACACACCATGGGATCCCTAAGAACATATACAGATATACTCATATTCGATAATCGGTATAGTGGTCCTAACCATAGACTAATCACATCAACCAACATGAGGTCTTGACCTCATATAAATTAGCATACTCCAACTCAAGGCCCAATATTTAAATCATTCCTTAATTTAGACATCATTAAACAAGCCATCACTAATGTCACATACTGTGAGAGTGGGAAATCATTGAAAAATCATAGTCAATGAGTATTCCTGTCCATCCCAGATGGTGATCAGACGAGAGATATAAAACTATCTGAGAAATGAAAATAGATCACCACCAATCCTACCATCATTTTATATATCTATGAGGGAATGATCGATAGATAGTTCCATGGAAGATTTCACCCAGTAACTAGAAAAACTCAAACTCTTCTATTAGGGGATCCTACCCTGGGTCTGCTGGGGGAAATTAAAACCCAATCTGGAACACCAAAAATTGAATGGGTCATATCACACCACATCTCAAATAAATTATGACTCACCTAGTAGAGTATCAATGCCCGTGTAGCATTATTCATGCCGATTTGGATAACTATACAAGGAAAACATCACAATATATTGCAAAAGGACGTAACACATATCGATACTCAAATAGTGCATTTACAAAAATGGATGTATCCCC
This sequence comes from Viscum album, assembly GCA_963277665.1. NCBI lineage: Eukaryota > Viridiplantae > Streptophyta > Magnoliopsida > Santalales > Viscaceae > Viscum > Viscum album. Next base: position 788,554,045 of record OY728131.1, on the reverse strand, counting down.
TACTAGAGTAACATCCTAAGTAGAGGATAAAATATCAGGTAAATATTGTTAACAACAATTCCACACCTACTAAGGTAAACAAAAGGACATGAGGATCGTGGCAGGCCTCTCGGGGATTCAAATTCTCTAAATCTATTTTTCATTCAATTGAAGAGTGTTGTGAAAACACAATCCTAAATGTTGGAAACACCACGATCCACATACAATGAGCAGCATAAGAGGGATCCTAGTCTGGGGAAGGGGACATGATAAAAAAACCATCACATTGAATGGGCCTGGGATCCAATTCAACATTATCAGTTGCAGCATCACCAATAGAGACTATAGGGACCCTCTCAACAAAGCTAATCTAAACATCACAAATAAGGACCATGGGGACACTAAACCATACTGGTCGACATTGATAACCCAATATAACCACACAATTATGCCTTCAAAAGGAAACTCATAGGCCAAACAATGTGTACCACAATGTGTTCTATGCAGAAATCTACTCATGTTAGGCTACTCATAGTCCTAAATCTGAGCTACAGAGAATGCGATATGAGAGGTTGTAGATTATAAGAATATATTCAGGATAACCTCTTTATGATCTAATTTTCCAGTAAACATCCACTAAATGACCTTTATATGTAATAATAATCCAACCATGGTGATCTATGTGGATGAACGCTCAGAATGGACTACTCACATGCTCAATTCTGACTTCCATGGAACAAAATACACAAAACCACTAAGCCGGAAAAAGTACATGTTGTGTAATTTAGATTACATTGATTGTACACTAATATCTCCTCGTAGACATGCACTTTTACCTGGCCAGAGAAAAATGGGGTCTTCGTAGGCAAAACATAATGATCTATACTTTATTGAACATGACATGAACTATTAAAAATAGTATTTTCATGTTCAATATCACAAGGAGGGACACACATCCATGTTCTACTACACAACGTGTAAAATGAATACATGTTGTACACTTATAAATCGATATAATCCCTTTAATAGGAAGAAACACTATTTGTTTGACTAGTTTACATGCCGTGTAAATGGGAAATCCATTGGGATTTCACCTATGAGCTACATAGATCACCCTCGTTCACCCCAAAACACACAGATCCACACTAAAGGGGTCACTAAAAAGAGTCTAAGTGCTCTAAACCCGTAAAAATTATTTGTAAATGAGCGGATCAATACATAAAACTAAAACTACCGACCTCAATAGAGAAACATAAAAACATAGGATGCAAAATGATTCTTCAGGTATGCTAATTCTTGATTTGGTAACGATCAGCATCAAAAATGGCATCTGGCATTACCTCCTCACCTTCGTTTATCATATTTTCAAAGGTAGAAGAAGGGTAGAGGGGGCTCTGGCCACCATGATTTCACACCAAGGGTGATAATTATTTATGGAATATATTTTCTAATTTTATTGAAAGTAAATTCCACCTAAGACATCGGCCCGTCTCACATTAGACCTGGCACACAACGCCGATAATGTTTATGTCATGCCTAAGGTAAATCAGATGTTCAGAACTCTACTATAGTCTTAGAAATATGATCTAATCCTCTACCCAATAGTAACTAAAGATTCAATATAAACTGCATATATGAGTTAAAATATATTTAATATTTTTTAAAACACCACATTGAGGATCACTTGTCTTTAGATTGCAATTACGACTGAATCCCTTGTAACAAAAATTTTCCTATAAATATTCCAAATTCATACAAGTAAAAACACGAGTCACTACATCCTCCCCATCATAATTTTATTCTTCCCTGAAATGTAAAATTTTATGAACATGGGATAGGACCTGATCTCTCCACTAGATCTCTCACACCAGTGAGCTCAACAGAGGTTCAAGTGCTGTAACAAACATGCACAATGAGGAAACAAAACACCAATGACCACCAAAAAATGACACCAATGGTTATTTTTCTTCCCATAGAATGTACATAGGAGAACATTCAATCACAACCACACACTTGCAATAAAATATAGGGTTTTCAAAACTCATAGATTGCATAGAACCCCAAATGTCACTCTGAACACTAAAAAATATCCATCTAAATTGAAAACCTCATCGGTGAAAATCAAGGGCCACCTACATTTTTATACAAAGAAACCTAATGAGACCCAATATACCAAAAAATCAAAATGGTTTATTCTATATCTATCAGGAACCCAAATTGAGAATGAAAACCACATATCACCATGGGACTAGTTCCAATTACAATCCATAGAAGTTTGTCACACTCTCCAACATAAAGAAAATACATTTGGATCATGCCCTCTAGATATCATATGCCGTGATACCACACAACAAATCCTAGAAACCACTTGTAGACTGTCTCCACTACTAGGAGAAATAATAGGGTTCCCCAACTGTACAAACTAGGTTTTACATGCCCTTACGAAACCAATGAAAACCCACAAAACCAATATCGAACTCACTGGTTGAAGGAACTCATCAACTGCAACTCAATAATAACCTCTTTGGGCAGTGCTGACTCTCCTCCATTATTATGTATCACACACCATGGATGACTCTTTGTGGGGGAAGTGTTCATCATTCCTACGAATTCAACACCACTTTCAACTATACATTAATTTCTAAGAGTGTCTGGAATCCATGTTGACACTGAACATGTGAGGGTACTATCAAAAAAAATGTGAAGCTCACATGCTCATAAAAGGTCTTATTAGGCCTTCTAGCTACCATTTTTCCCATGAAATGATCTGAAAACACAAGTAAAATGGAATCATTGACCACACCTTGATAATAATTGATTTGTGTGGAACTTGCTCACCTGCACAGTTTTCATCACCTCACAAAAATGCATCTTGTTTGTGGGAAGGATCCCTCATCCATGTGAATTATAAACGAAGAATATAAACACTGACATATTGCTCCACCGATGCTCTACATCTTCTAAAAAGATACTCGCAAGAAAAATAATACTAAAAGTACCATCTAGAAGAGATTATCTATTAAATTTTAGAATTTGGAAACAAAACACGGAAAACCACATATCTTTTGTAGCCTCTAGATGCTCTAACTTTGAAGTCTTTTCCACTGATGGGTGAACCTAAATAAAGTTGTTATACCCACTGCCATAGCCAACCATGAATGGGAACTACCTCACCAATATCATGGCTTAGAAAAACAATCTCTGGATTTCCCCAGTAGTCACAAGCATAGTAGAGCCTCTCCCACTGATGACCAAAACCCTCATGTGGATCCTGAATCCTGGCATGGGTATGGATTCAAATATGACACACCTCATGTGTTCCACATAGGATAAATATGGGCCTTGAGAAACCTGTACCATAGGAGAACGTATATTTGATGATTATTGTATGTTCGCAACCCTAGAACATCAATTTTTTTACTCCAACAGATCCATCAATGCTTCAGTTGGACATGTTTCATCCTCCTGAACCTTTAGAGGTGGGTCTATGTGCTGCTTGAAAGGTGGGGGCTCCACCAGCTCTACAACCAGAGGTGATCCTACCATGTGACCAGACTCTTAAAACACAGCCTCGTCACTCATCAAGATGTACAATAAACCCATATATGGACACTGAGAAGGCAATCTACACAAAAACATCCTGAAAAAATTCAACATTCTCCACATTTAAAGTGTATATCTATGAACCAAATTGAACAAAAACATTGGAAAACACAATAAAAAGTCCTATACGATGCATTTACCATTATGTCCCCATGACCAGTTTCCTAATTTACCATATTGACAGACAGGTTATCAGAGTCCTAGGGAATTGATACATCAGACTTTGAACCAACACAAGTTACCTATCTCGAAACCTGAACTTGAAACATCCCATTAGTTACACAATACATCCCAAACCAAGCTCATGACTATAGTAAAAAGGGTAACACCCTCTAATACAATTTTTTCATGGCCTAACCCAATGGGAATCACGTATCAACAACCCAAGACCACCTTTTATAGGCCATGGGTTAGAGATTAGAGATTAGTAGAATATCACACTTAATAGAGGTCTTAGCCTATCGTAGTTATACACACACACACCCGCACCCACACACAACTCCATCAAATTGTTCCGTGGTATATATAAAAACTAAAAACAAAAATTCATGCATACATATATCCCAATCAGAGTAAAAAAATTTAAAAAATAGAAAATATATGTCCCACCAAAAGTTAACTATAAGAGTGTCCAACCAACTCAGATGTAAGGTATCACTGCAAAACACCTGCCGGTATGCTTCGAGGAACGGATCCAGTAAAACCCATATTCTATCTAGATAATATAATCCACATACTCCAGGTCTTATTAGGACACCGTCAATGAACATGTGGTCTTTAAAAGACACTACATGTTATGGAAAAGCCCGTATAGAGGTGATTATAAAAATATTCAGTAGGTTCCCCATAAAATGAAACAAAATTAATGAGAAACAAATAGGAATTAGTGAACATAGCCCAACCAGAGGGAATCCAAATGAGTGAAAAACTCCATCTCGATACCGTAATCATATAAAAATTATTTTTCATATTGAGGTCCCTAGAATTTCATCAAAATAACACACACCATAGGAAATTCTTGAACACACCTAGATACATTTTTCTACAAAAACAGGTCCCATGGTACCGATTATAGACTGATCACAACAACCAACTCAAGGATCCGACCTCATAGACATTATCAAGAACCTAATCAAGTCTTGGTGGTAGAATCCTACATTAGAGAACAAATAAAGGACCTAGAAATCCATAATAAATTGAAAAAATAGAGGGGGAAACATAAAAAACTCGAAGTTGAGTAGCCAACATCACCATCCTAGATAGAACTCTATCGAGAGATGTCACTCTATTGGGAAAATGAAAAAATGACACAACCCAAACAACCCTCATAGTACATATCATTCATAGAAAGATAAATATAAATAACCATGTAATAAGTCACCAAATGACTAAACCAACTCCAACTCCTTATTTTGGGGATCCAACCTAGGGTCAGTTGGGGGTCACTAAAACCATAACAGTAACCTAGAACACTGAAAGGTTAGTATCACACAATAACCTAAATTTCGTATGACTCTCCTAGATAAAGATCAATTCCCATGAAGCATTGGTCATGAATATTCTTGGAACTCTGCCATAGAAAAAGTCAAGATAGATTTAAGAAAGAAGAAATTCCTCTTGATACACTGATAGAGGGTCTGTATCCATGGATCAATGAAGGTTTCATCCCATACTTCAATAACATCCTAGGTAGGGGATCAATGCTTGGGAAAATATTGGTCACATTGACATCATGCCTCTCAGTGTGACACATGATCCAAATCCACAAAGTTTTTTATCGAAAAAGATTGAGACAACTCACTCCAGATTGTACAAAACACCCACACAGTACATACACAATGTAGTCGAAGAGGGTTCACAGTCGGATGAAGGGTATTTGATACCAAAATCCCTCATAGTGAAAGGATTAGAGGGATCCACTAAACCATAAAGGTAGAAATATCACTAATCGATAATGGGGGGACCCACACAACCCATCTAATCTAAAAAACACAACAAATGACTAGGGGGCCACTCAACCCTACCAGTCAACATCGCTATCCCATGAGGCCTAAAAAATTATTCTTATACTGTAAGGGCTCGGCCTTAAACCATATATATTCATGAATTAATTAAATAATTCACAATGAAGATATTTTCAGGTTTATATTTTTAGAGAATTAGTACATAACTATTACATCTTAAATGATTACAAAGTTGACACTTGTACTCTGTTTCCTTTTTTTATAAAATAAAAACTCTTGAAAAAATATTTATGTCTACTTCCCTATTTTAAACATCATGAATATTACATGATCCCATCCCTGACCCTATTCCACATTATTTTATGTGAAAAAATTTCAAATATTTTGGGATGAGAATAAAAAGCTCAATAAGGGATACACAAGGAAGGAAAACTGTTAGTTTTTCAAAACAACATGTAAACCATGAATACATTAACATAAGTAATACTTTTAACATTTATGAAGTAGTAAATACTCTTCATGGAATGAAATATCACTACATTCCCTTTTGTAACCAAAATATTAACATAAACTCATCTAAAGATCACATAACATATAAATGTAACATGGGACATAAACATACTTAAATGGAATAACCATACAGTTGACTTCCACACATATCACTAAATGGAATAGCCATACAGGTAACTTCCATACCCAATGTATTAGAGGTTATAATGTAACCACCCATCTTGTTTTTCATGGTACCACCCGTCATTCAATTTATCACATAACCACCCATCAAATGTCTAAGTACCATTATAAAATCATAACACAAAAAAAAACAATTTAAAAAAATGATAACATTTCCACATCTCAATCACAAAATATCATTTAAATATATTGACATAAAATAATAATTTATCGAAACAATTTTTCATACAAAAACATGTAAAATATTATATGGTAATTATTTTCCTTAAAAACGTTAAGGATTTTTGAGGAAGACAAAGATCAAATAATACTTGCGGCGGCAGAAAAGGTTGTTGTCACCGCTTACATTAAAAGGAACATTCTTTATGTCATTTAGTAATATGATTTTTATAAAAAAATGATTCCTTTTGAATAAAAGTAAAATTCAAAGGGGTTTATACACCTTATAAAATCAAGTAGTGTATAAATAAAAATATGCCTTAATGAATGGAGATTGAGATGATGTCCCTTACCTCGTGTCTAACATGACTCAATCGTTCTTTAATATCATAAATAATAATCTAAAGTTAATTTATACTTGCTTAAAAACATTTTTTACATTTATTATTCCATTTATTTCACTTTATATGATGTTATAAACATTATGTAATCATTTAAGTTAATAACGTTTGTTTTGTCGATATTTGGTATTTGAGTCAAAAATGGACTTCTTATAATTAAATGTTGTTCATGTGGTCAAAGGTTTATTATATACATAATGATATTCATGATTTGGATATCATATATGTCATATATATTCAGTATATATATTTATTTATAAGAGTACATAACTTTTGTAGGTTAGAAATGAAATGCACCGTTCATGGAGACGGTAAACCGTACGTACGCATGAATGATACTTTCATATCTATTTCTTAATTTAATGGAGTTAAAACATAATGATACATAGATATATTGTAATTAAAGTATAATATCATATATAATATCATTACCTCCATCCTTTATACATCCAACATAATGCATTAACGAGTCATATCACTCTAAGAGGGCGATAGTCCGCACTTCCTCATGTGAAATTATCAAGTTTACCCATAATGGAAACCATAAAGGTATGATATAAATAGAAATTATAGAAGCATAAAGAAAACATAATCATAATATATATCATATATATATATAGTTCTATTATAATGGCCACCATGAGAGGCAGTCGTAGGTAATTTAACTAATGAAAGATGTTGGTCCCAACATCCCTGATAATCCATCGAGCAAGCACGTAACATATCCTATAATGTCTGAATTGTTTGTTTTGATTGAGGATGAAAAGCTGTACTAAAATTTAATTGAGTACCCAACAAATTCTGAAGGCCTTTCTAAAAGATATAAGTATACATGGGAACACGATCAGATACAATGGAGAGGGGAACACCATTCAACATGACTATCTATTTAACATACAGTTGAGAATGTTGATCTAGAGAAAATGAATCATGAATATGAAGGAAATGAGCAGATTTAGTCAATCGATCAATAATAACCCAGATTGCATTATTACCTCAAGATGTTTATAGTAATACCACAATGAAGTCCATGAATATATTGTCCCATTTCCACTCTAGCACCGATAAAGGCTGAAAAATCCCATTCGGTAACAGCCATGCTTCTTTAACCCGCTGGCAAGTCAAAAAATTCACAATAAAATCAGTAATATCTCTTTTCATTTCATCCCAGCAGTAATAATATTGAAGATCCCTATATATCATTCTGCTACCAAGATGAACTGAAAACGCAGAACTATGAGCATCACATAGCAACTCATTCTTCAATTGTGAATCAAAAAGAACACATAATCTATTTCCAAATATCAAAACACAATAATTCAGGAAAATTTCCCTTCGGAATAAAATCTACCTTTTTCTGTAACTCACTGTCTTCCTTCTCTGCTTGCTTAATTCTATTTGATAGAGATGATATCACTAACACTTGATACAAAACAGAAGAATGTTTAGCACCAATAACATCTATGCCAAAGATTATCACATCAAAAACCAAAGGATCTTTTTCAAAAAGTAACATTGTTAATGAAGAATTACTTTTTTGAATCAATGAATTTTCCACATTATATGATTCTCCCATATGGTAATGGATCATGCAATCATAATCCTTGACTATTTCCATCCATATCCTCTGTCTCATGTTCAATTCTTTTGTAGTGAATATATACTTTAAACTTTTGTGATCATTATATATTTCACACTTTACTCAAAAAAAATGATGCCTCTAAATTTTTAAAGAAAATACAACAATATCTAATTCCAAATAATGTGTATGATAATTTAACTAATGTGGTTTCAACTAACTCGAAGCATAGGAAATTACCTGACCATTCTGCATTATGACACAACCAAGTCATTTCAACAAAGCATCACTCTAGATAACAAACTCACCATTTCTGGATGGAAGTTCCAAAACTGCTGCATTCCACAATCATTTTTTCAATTCCTGATAACAATCATCACATTGTTTTTTCCAAATGAAATTAAAACCGTTTTGAGTTAACTTAGTCATTGGACTAGATAACTGTGAAGAAGTCTCAACAAAACTCTGGTAATGACCTTTCAAACTAAGAAATATACTGATCTCGGTTATATTTGTGGGTCTTGGCCATTCTTCAACAACTTTTGTTTTAGAAGGATCAATAGTTATTCCATTTTTATAAATAATGTGACCATGGAAAGAATTTTGTTGTAACTAAAACTCACACTTTCTAAATTTCCAATAATATTTATTTTCTTTTAAATTTTACAAGATGAACCATAAAGGACATTCATGCTACTCTTTAATTTTAGAATAAACCAAAATATCTCCAATAAACACAACCACCATTTATCACCTGAATCAACTATTCCATCACTGCAAAAAATTGTTCATTTCTGATACAGACCATCTTAGGTTACAGATTTGGAAGTTTTTCTTCTTCCTCATGTCATCCCAACATAGCTACCCTATTTACTCTACGGAAAACCATTCTGAACATAGAAATATCATAGGTGATTCAACATGGTAATATGTAAATTATATATCCTTTCAATATTACCATAAATTAATTTATGGACATTTATTTTACAAAACCCTAACTCCAAAAGTTATCTAAACTGACCACTGATATGACCTATAAGGACCCGACCCTAAAATATACAGAATATAAAATTAAGTTAATAATTTAAATTGAAGATCCTTTCAGGCTAAGAGTTTTAGATAATTATAAAATAACTATTACATATAAAAAGATGACAATGTAGACACTTATACTCAGTGTTAATTTTTTTCAAAAAATAAAAACTCTTGAAAAAAAGATTCATGTATTATTACATATATTAGATAGCATGAATTTTCCTTGATCCCATACTTTACCATATTCTACATTCTGTCCTAGGAAAAACATTTCAAAAAACGTGGGATGAGCATAAAAAGCTCTTTAAGGGATACCCAAAGAATGAAAACTATTAGTTTTTCAAAACAACAAGTAAACCATTAATACATAAACATAAGTAATATTTTTCAACTTTGTGAAGTAGTAAATACTCTTCACTAAATAAAAGATCACTACATACCCTTTTGTATCCAAAATATTACAATAAAACCCATATAAATACCACATAACATATAAAAGTAACTTGGGACATAAACATACTTAAATGGAATAACCATATGTTCAACTTCCACACATAGCACAAAATAGAATATCCATACAACCGACTTCCATACCCAATGAATTGGAGGTTATAAAGTAACCACCCACCATGGTTTTCACAGAACCACGCATCATTTGGTTTATCACGTTACCACCCGTCAAATGTCCATGTACTATTATAAAATCATAACACATAATAACAATTTAAAGGAATGATAACATTTACACATTTCAATAAAATAATATCATTTAAATATATTGACATAAAACAATAATTTATCAAAACCATTTTCAATACCAAAATACTTAAAAGAGTATTTGGTATTTATTTTCTTTTAAAAACATTACAGCTTGTTGAGGAATCCAATGATCAGATAATACTCACGGCGGAGGAAAATGTTGTTGTCACCTCTTAAGTTAAAATGAACATTCTTTTGGTCATTTAGTAAAAGGATTTGTAAAAAAAACAATATATTTCTTTTGAAAGAAAGTAAAATCCAAAGGGTTTTATACACTATAAAATAATGTTTTGTATAAAAGAAAATATGCCTCAATGAATGGAGATTGAGACGAAGTCCCTTACCTCATGTCCAACTTGACTCGATCGTTCTTTAATCTCATGAATAATAAACTAAAGTTAATTTCTACTTGCATAAGAACATTTTTCAAGTTTATTATTATTTTTATATCACATATTACCATGTTATAAACATTATGTAATCATTTATGTTAATAACGTTCGTTTTGTCGATATTTGGTACTTGAGTCAAAAATGGACTTCTTATAATTACATGTTGTTCATGTGGTCAATGGTTTTTTATATCCTGAATTATATTCATGATTTGGATATCACATATATCATATATATTCAGTATATATATGTATTTATAATTGTACATAACATTTGTAGGTATGAAATGAAATGCACCGTTCATAGAGACAGTAAGCCATACCTACGCATGAACGCTACTTTCATTTCTATTTCTTATTTTAATGGAATTAAAACATAATGATACATAGTTATATTATAATTAAAGTATAATATCATATATAATATCATTAACTCCATCCTTTATACGTCCCACATAATTCATTAACGAGTCATATCACTTTGAGGGGGCGGTAGTCCGCAAATCTCAAATTAAATTATCGCATTTACCCATAATGGAAACCATAATGGTATGATATAAATGGAAAATAAATGAGAATAAAAAAATATATATATCATATATGAATATTTTTACATCATAATTTCCACCATGAGAGGCTCTAAGTCGTAATTGAAAAATCATTATTTCTTGAGACGTTAGTTTTACATCCACAGAAACATTTTGTCCATCAACCATTAGATATAGGTGTGTGTAAGTGTAGTTCGAATAATTGTCATAACAAAATACTAGATCATTTAGGATACTATTTTTTTTATAAAATTAAAGAATAAATAGAGTTCAGGGGTTTGATAGTAAAATTACAGAAAAGAAGTTAAGAGAGCTCATTACCTTTAATTTGGTTAACTCCCTTTGGTTTGAACAAAATGTTTTGTTTAAGTGTCTTATGCCAATGGAGAGGATTCTAGGTGGAATATATGGATATAGGGATCTTAATTGCGTAGATGTTGGATGTGCCAGAAGTCTGTATAGGTGTGAGGAATTGGTTAGAAGTGGTATCCTTTTATAAGGGAGAGGAGGGGCTCTTTAGGAAAAACTGAAAATATTATATTATTATATAATGATATTCGTTTTATAAAGGTCCAAAAAACATAGTAGTCGAAGATAAGATGACTCATGGTCTAAATAAAATCATCCAATAAGAATTAGACTGGTTTCGGATAGTATGTTAATAAATATATTCCTATTTATTTAAATCATTTAATAATTAGGTAAATACTGCATCATTATTGTGTCGTAAATAATTAAATTTATTCGATGTCTAAAAATTATAAAAAAATACTATGATTTAGGAAATCATTTTATAATTCCAATGACTATTTATAGTAGAAATTAATACTTTTATTAAACCATATAAAATTTCTATTACTAAAAGTTTTTTGTTTTTTTTTCATTTTCGTCTTTACTTTATATTAATTAATCTGAAGTGTCATTAACAATCATAAGTGGCTCCATGGGGTCCCAAAATCGACCCAAGGATGACCATGGTCGTCCATGACTCATCCAATTTGGTTAGGACATGTTTTTAGGTAATTTGGTATTATTATCAAGTTTTTTAGGTTGAATCACCCTATTTACCTATAACCGTGGTAAAGAAAAGTCAAAAGTTAATATTAACCAAAAATTAATTTCTTCATATTGAACCACATTTTACATACTAATAAGAACAATGTATGTCGGATTTTTAGGATACAATTCACAGAAGTTCTAAAATTTCATTTAAATGAAAAATTCAGTGTTTTTAACTATTACTAGGTGGTTTCACTATTCATAAAAAAATGATGTTTTTTAGAAAAATACAAAAAGCTCAGTCTAATCATTATTGGATATTCATAATTCAAAAATGATGTATATTTTTTAAAATTCAAAACATAAAAGTGGCACTATTTAATTTAAAAATTATTCTTGTTGTTAAAATAAATAGCGGGTTTTTAAGAAACAATAACTATCAAAAGATTGACACTTGTTTATGTCCAATTTAAAAGTGAAATTAATTACGATGACCAAAATTTGATTAAATGGTAAAACAATATTCTAATAACACTTTAAAACAAATTATAAATAAAATATAACTATATAAACAAATTATATTAAAATGTATTTTTGAATTAAAATACAGTAATTTTCAGTATTCATTAAAAAATTATCGTTATCGAAAAAATTTCAAAATTTTAAACAAAGAAAATTTTGATGTCCCCATTATAAAGAAGGATTTTATTTGGTAAAATTAAAACTATTTATGTGACCAAAACTATATTTAAATAGGGTTCTCCATTAAAAGGCAGTAAATCGACTTTTTAACGTACATTATGCTTACAAGAAGATTCATTCACATTTTAAGCCTCTAACATTTATTGGATAAATGTAAATACATTTAACAAAAATGTATAATCATATTTTAGTTATTTTTTCTCATTCCCGTCATTACAACGGCTAGGAGTTAACTACCATTTAAAATAATAATATAATAGTATTTATGTGCAACGTAAGATTTTAACGATACTCTTTGTTGTATATCGGGTACGATATCGAACATAGAAACCCTTTTAAAAGAAAATTAATATTTAATTCAAAAATATTAATTAATATTAAAATCGCTTATTATTCATTTTCTTGGGATGTTACACATACAATTCAACTCTAGTTCAAAATTAGGCTATCATCGTGTTTTATGCAAAAAAAACTAATCTAGTTTGGCCATTTACATGCTTGAATCCCAAATTTGAAGGAGGAGATATGAGATGAAAATAATATTAAGAATATCCTCAATAAAAATATTATTATGATCCAAATTTACAGAAACACCAATTAAATGACCTATATAAGTCAAAATTATTCCACCATTGCAATTTACATATAAAAAACATCGTAATAGACTACACACATGCCAAATTCTGACTTCCAAGGAACATAATTGTCAAAACTGCTAAGGTGAAAAAATTATATGGTGGGTATATTAGTGTACATGGAATGTACTCTAATCTCTTCTCATGGTCATGTACTTTTAAAAAGACAATGCATAATGGGGTCCTCCTATGTAATAGTATATGGTAGGTACATTTATGTACAAGGCGTTTACTACTAAAAAACCATATTTCTATGTTATTTTTTATAAGGATAGACACATGATCATGTGATACTACATAGGGTGTACTCTGAGTAAATGAAGTGTACTTCAAAATATTCCTCCCCAAACAGAAATAACACATGATTTTTAGTATTGATTTACAAGAAATGTAGACAGAAAATATGTGGGGATTTCACTCGCGATAATCCTGGATCACCCCCATTCAACATCAAACACATAGGTCAACAAAAATGGTGTACCTAGGAAGAGTATGAGGGATATATGACATTAATATTACTCCTAAAAAGTAAATCTATAAATAAAAAAGAAACTACATACCTTGAGGATGAAGCGCTGATGTTTTGAGTGCAGAATGACGCCCGTGACGGGATGATTATCGATATAGCAATGCTCGACGTCAAAAAATGGGACCTGGTGGCACATGCTTTATTTGGTTCATATCAATGAAGATAGGGTAGTATGGTTGATAGGTATATTTGGCCTCTCTATTTTCACACCAAGTGGGAACAAAGGGGTGAGGATATTTGTTTTAATTTTATTAAAAACAATATCTTCTAAACAACTAGGCCTAACTTGCCTCTCACGTGACACCCATCACCGAAAATTTTTATTTTAAGCCTAGGGTAAACACAATGTTTTCAATCCAACCCATGTATTTGAATTCTGATCCAACCCATGTCTCTGAATTCGGATCCAACACTCGTTCGATGAATTACTACTATTTCATGTGACATTGTGCACAACTGATTTTTTTTAATATTTTTAAAATCATCTCACCGAGGCACACCCACCCTCAGATTTATATGATGAATTTTTCCCTAGAATTAGAAATATTATTAGTAATATTTAAAATAAATATAGATAAAAACCAAGGCCGCAATAAATTTTTTTATGTAAACACCATATTTACCATAAACATGCTTGATAAATTCCAATTTGAGATAATATAACATTCACCACATTAGAAGTTAATGTGTTGTGATAATATTTCCAATGACTGGTCAATTAATCCATTATATTGAATTAACAATTTTTATTTATGATGAATTAGTTCATTTGGGTAGTATTTATACCCTAAGCATTGAAATTGGTGAAAACATCAAATAATCCCACAATAAATGTTAACGTGAGACAAAAACCCTTATCTTTCATCACTGATATGCTGATAAAACTGTATCATCAAGAAAAAAATATGTTACCTGAAAAACTAATTGAGAAACCTAATAGAAAATATGAAAATTTTATAACCATTATTTTATTATATTATAATGATTACATTAATTAGTTATTTCATATCTTAAAAATCTAGTGTCAATAACTTTAACTATTTTGGGCATGTTTAATAATTTTCATATAATAAACCATCATTTTATAAAAATAAATGTTCTTATTTTTCATACATGGTTATTAACTGTTTAAATTTTGTTTATTTAATATGTTCTTGATTCATTCCTTATTATTTTTATTTATGCCAGTTTAAAGTCAAATTTATAATGGATAATGTTTTTAATTTCCCCAGGAAGGATAATGTTATATAAATACAAAGATAAATAAATAATATGAAATTTTTATAACCATAAAAAATAATTCTTTTCAAAATATATTTAATAGAATTTATTTTTATGTTATCATAGTCCATTATAATAATATGTTAATGCATTTTTTATTTAGGTTGTAAAACAAACTAAAAAAAGGATGTGCTTAAATCTATCACAGAGTATAGTTATGGACTAGTTTTTTTTCTAAAATTCATATTATAGAAGAATGATAATTATATAATTTTTATTTTTCTACTATATTTTACCATATTCTACGATTTATGAATATATAAATTCAAATATGTTTTATCGTGTATGTGGTAATCTACATATATGCATGATTAACATTCCAATTTCATCTCATGTGATAGGGATGAAGGTGGATATTAAATTAACATAAATGTATACTTAATAATATATATATATTACTTATTCATCCATTATATCTTTTTTCTAATCTATGATAACTTTTAAGAAAAAAATATGTCTCTTTGTGCACTTGGTAATTTTTTCATTGCACAAATAATGTTATTTCATTCTATGATTATTTAAATACAATTATTTGCGTCACAGATGTAATATCAAAATAACATTATACTAATTATACTTAATTAATAATTTTATTATGGTAATAATAAATTTTAATGATTAAAATTTTTATGAAATTTTTAATAAGGATAAAATACCTACATTAGTGACATGATTATTTTGATGGAACTCCCCATGAAATTAATGTTTTTGCGATAACTATGGGTGAAAAAGGGATTATGATTGTGGTATTGGGATCAAGTTTGATTAAAATTTCATAAATTAGTGGGGTAATTATAGGGATATAAGGGTTTCTAAAATGGTGTATGTGACCCCCTTTTATAAGATATGAATATTGATCTTTCAGATACACCCTTTTTAATTTAATAATTCGACAATGGTATTACTAATTAAATAGATACAATGTTTCAAATTTATTGCGTATGGAGTGAACATGGGTCAATAAATGGAAAATTCATATACTAAAAAATCATTTTAAACACTTTTCTAGGATTTTAATCATTGTGTTTCACATTTTACTAGTACACATCTAAATTACGTAACCGGTTTATTTGAATGTGAATTTATGTCTTATTAATAATAAAAAATTATAAATATAATTTTTTTTATTATTGATAAATATAATTTTATAAAATATTTATTCCAATTAAAATGGTAACTTTTATAATGTAATAAATAAAATTCAAAAATATAGTTCGTAGGAAAGAATTTTTAATTTAAAATTTATTTTTTACTATTATATATTATTAATTAAATTTAGTAGTGATTAATAATTAAATTAGCCTAACTATATTTTATATGTGTTGATATATGATATTAAATCCATTAGTTAATGATTAGTAACTTAATTATTTGATATAGACTCATTGATATTAAGAAAAAAATAATTTATAAATAATTGATTCTTCTCATCTTGGTTTTTATCATAAATTCAAATAATCAAAATTTTATCCATAAAATTGAAATCAGTTTTAATAAAAAATAGTAATCACATCATATAAAAAATATTACGAATATTTTTTAATTATCACTTTTTTTTGGGAAACTAATCTTAACCATACCGCATAAGAACAAGTTTTTTGATACAAATTATTTTAACAAAAAAATAATTAAGATGAGGATAGAGTTATAAATTAAATTTATTTTAACGAATTATAAATAATTCTTATCATTCAAAGAGTATTTTTAAAAAATATATATATAATAATTTAATATTTCATCGAGTAATTATTAATGAAATGAAATAGTAAAAAATGGTTCTATTAAAATGATACAAATACATAAATAAATTTAGATTTGGTTTTTAAATGAAAAATTTTATTTCAAATAATAATTATATATTATAAAATACATTTTCATTGGAATGTTATTTAGAGCAATCAATGTATTCATAAATGTGATGGAAATAATAAAATAATTATTTATTTATTACACAAAAAAAATTGATTATTCTAGAAAAATATCCAACAAATATCCTCCGATAAATTTTTTCTGAGGAAATCAATATTGAATTTTACTTTAATTAATTAATGTCAATAATTTTAATGTATTAATATTTTAATTTCAATATATAATATTGTTTTAACAAATTTTATAGAATTTTTTTAATATTATGTCATATTATTTATTTACAATCTAATGTTGACATTTTTTTATTATTTATCATATTAACGTTTATTTTAGCTTCATAATTAAATCTTATTAATATATTTTGTTTCTTTATGTTATATTTACTATGAATAACATTTTACGAAACATTATATGTAGTCTAAATGATCCAAACCCTTAATTCATTACAATATTATTATCTACGCCTTTTTTAAAAGACCATGATCATTATAAGTTGATATTAAATTAAAATAAATGAATTTCTATATTTAAAAAAAGTAAAATAAACATTTTTTAAGTTGAATAAAATTATAACCTATTACATATATTTAATTTAAAATGATTCTATATTTTAATTTAGTATTGTGATAATATTTTTCATCAAATGTTTTAACATTGAGATAATAATGTTTACATCAAATGGGATAATGGAAATTATTGTTTTCTAAATAAAAATAATTTATTTTAAAAAAAAATTAATTTTTTTAAGAATACTTATAAATTAAATTTCTATAATATTAATAAATTAAATCTCATAAAATGTCTTCCAAATTTGGAATCATAATAATAAATATTATGATAAAATTTCATCAAATTTTTTCATCATAATAAATTTTAAAACCATACAAAAACAATTATCTTTATTAATGTTAAAATTTATATACCCTGTGGAGTTAAAATATGGTACAATGTTTCAAAGATAATGAAACAAATGACCTAATTTTATTAGGTGATGGTATTTCCACATATACTTTTAGACATTTATAATTATTAATTAGGGTATAACTTTTTAGTTGTAAAATAATTTAATATTCTGATATTTAAAAATATTCAATCTGTTTCCTCTACCTCTATTACAAAACGATACCACATATCCTCTCTTCCTCACACATCATGAGCCTAGTATGTTAGAAAATATCATACCTAATACATTCTTACCATTACACCTTTAGAATATTATTCCTTCTCATCTTGTTATATTTTTATTTTGGGAGTTAAAGGTAGTTCAGAGGAGGCGTGGGGTGGGTTTATTGACGGTCAGATAAGATTTGGAATAGCCATAAGAAATTTAGGATTTGGAATGGTAATTAACCTCTGGATTTAGTGCTTCATTATATGTGAAGTTAGATATTCATGTGTTGTATGTAGGTAAGGTTTGTTTTCTAACATGAAATCACAATATATAAGTGGAATTTATGATGTGAATTAAATATGATAGAGGATACATGAATTTAAGTAGAAGTTTATATTTTATATATTTTATAATTTAAATAAAATTCAATTCATGTATTTCATGGAGCTAATGGATTTCATGTTGTGAATATGTAATTCTGAAAATGAATACGTAATTGACAACATAAATTCAAAATGATTTATATTTTTTATAGTTATATGGGGCTTGGATGATATCCAATATATTCTAGTCATTTCCCCTTGATTTTGGGTGAATTCTAATAGATTTTGGAAGATCTTCCTCCCATATTCCCTTTATTTTATACATGCGATATGTGAGATGATCATTACAAATCAGTGTTCTTTTTGCCATTTCACAAATATTCCTTATGTTTTTTCCTAAGGGATTTATAGTGATGATGTTGCTTTTCCTCGAGGTGTGTTTGGAAAATGTTTTAGATGATCCAATTTTGTAGTTGAGGTTTATACAATTTTGTCTTATGTTAGTATTGTCTTCATATCATTTCTTCTTCATGTTCTTGTATATTGAAAATCAAAAATATTCCATTGCGTTATGGTAACAATATTCAATCCTTGATTTTTTTCTATGAATGGGGATTTTATACATTATATTCTGATTGGGAGGATTGTATATTTTTTATTAAAAAATATAATAAATTGGTCTAAAACAATATTGATTTCAATGGGGGGAATTCATATGTTTTATAGTTTTTTCGTTATATATATCTTTAAGAACACCTATGACCTTGATAAAAATTGATGTTGTTGAGAGCCTAGATAATTATTTAGATGGTATGGTTTCCATACCCTTGATGTCCTTTTTATCTGATTACACCATTTTTAAATGAACAATAATACAAAATAATATATTGTATTGGTAT
The DNA here is from genome assembly GCA_963277665.1 of Viscum album. NCBI lineage: Eukaryota > Viridiplantae > Streptophyta > Magnoliopsida > Santalales > Viscaceae > Viscum > Viscum album. The sequence continues at coordinate 788,534,586 of OY728131.1, read as the reverse complement.
AAAATGGAAATATTTTTTGTTTAAAAATTTTCATTGAATATAATGAGTTGATGTAATGTAAGAAATAAAAAAATTGGAAGCTGGGAAATGTGGTTGTGTATGGAAGTATTTATTGTGTTTCCTTATGTTGTTTTGGTTTTCAAATGTTTTTGTTGTGTGGTGGTTGTTTTATGAGGAATTTGTGTTGTGTATTTTTTTATGTGTGGTGATTGGATTGTTTAGTGGTTATATTCTATGGGAATTGAGGTGTTTAGTTGTTAGTGCGAAATGGATTATCTATTATGTTGTTTTAGTGATAGATGGCATGTGACTGGTGATATTTTGTGTAGTGTTTCTTTTTTATTCCCCCCTATTAGGAATGGAATGATCCATTATGTTTTAAAAGAAATATATATGTAAATAAATTTATATTACTGTTAATGTTAATTAATTAATTTCTATGATATTTGGGTGATTAATGATAATGAAAAATAAATGGGATATATAAATGTGGTATAAAATGGCTTACAAATGGTAGTTTTTGGAGACTTATTAAATACGGAATATTGTAAAACATCTAAATGTACCATAAAATGTATCTTATGAGTAGTGGTAGTAAACTGTGATGAATATAGTGTAGGAATTGGTTGTGATGGTTGAAATGTGGTATATTTTTTCATTGTTTATTATAGTGTAGTTGTTGTGAATCCAAAGAATATGATATTATATATATATATATATATATATATATCATGTTTTTTATAATATTTATATATGTTCCCCGCCCAATATTTATTGCCTTTCTAGCACACAAAGATACTAGGTTACATGTTATTTTCTGGGTATTGAATATTCATTCCATATAAATGACATTCATACCATTATTCCCCATTCTTTATTTATAGTGATGATAGGGGTTGGATTCCAAGATTTCTGTGTAGTGATGTTATTTTTTGAGGTTGTGAGATATTGAGGGTGTCAAGAATGGTTAGAGGATGGTAGAAAGTGTGTTTACATAACATTTACAATATCCTTATTCATTGTTTATGTGATGATATGTGATGTGGTGGTCCAAGTTTCTTCAAGAGAGATGTGATGTCATAATGATGTGATGTGATGACGAAAAGGGATAACATTGAATACACTAGCATATTATGGTGGGGAAGGTATGAATGCATCTTTGACCTCATCAAATATGCATATTTTTGTGATTCTTAATGTATTGAAAATAAAGGAGAACATGATTTTTAATATTGGGTAATAATAGAGGAAAATTAGTTGGTAATAAACTATGGTGATCGTGGATTCATGATTATTCATGATACTATCTTTATATATTTTATGGGTTATTTTATTATAATTTTAGTATTAGGAAACTATTAATTAAATAAATAATTCTCTTCTTATTGGATAATCTATATTCTCACTATAGAATTAGTTTTGTCTTTTCACAAGTTGACTTGTTATGTTCTATATGATCAATCAATGTATACTACTAATGCTACCCCATAACATTAAAAATGATTTCCTGTTTTATAGGAGGAAACTATGGTGCATGTTATACATTTATTAATTATGATTTTGAATTGTTTCTGAGATGCAATTTTAGGATGATTATTTTTTTATTTACATGGAGAATGTTATTGAATGTTTTAAAAAATCAGTAATTGTATGATGGTTTGTGGTTGAAATTATTTACTAAATTGTACGTTCTTGTTTTTTCATTGGCCTATATTCAAAACCTATATGATTATAATTTGTAATTCATTTCATGTCTATGAATTTTATACCCATGGTTCTTATATACAATGTGGGGTCAATATGATGCAGTACCGATGGGTTCATCATCTACCTTCCATCATTGATTGCACAAGAGGGGTAACTCTATAGGGATTGTATCATAATATAATTGTATTATAATTTTTTATTTAGTGGTATGGTGAAGTATCGAGTTAGGTATAATAAAACCCCATGGTTATTAAAATGCATACTATATTTGATTGCTTACATTTCACAAAACACCAATCTTAAGAGAAACCAAAAAAATATATTATTTTAACATGGTCATTATAAACTAACTATTTAATTGTAGTGTGTGAATATGAATAACTATATTCATAGAATATATATATTATGTTCAAATTCAATACAAGATTATTTATACTTAGGAAATGAAAATAAGAGATTATGTAAACTCATTTTATTCATAAAATAAATGTTTACTTCAAAATATATTATAATTTACCTCTATTTAAAAAAAATATAATTAGTTTTTGATGCATTTTTAAAAAATCATTGAAAAAGCAACCATCATTAATTGACTCAGCACATCAAAATCATCCTAGAGTATTATTTTGTAATTTCATTTAAAATGTTGGTTTTATGTTAACAATTGAATATATTGTTTTTATGAAATAGCATAATTCAAATGAATAATTATTTTATGATTATGATTTTAAATTTATTTATCGTATTTCAAAAATTTATACGTATTTAATTAATGACATAATATATAATATTTTACATTTAGAAACAAATTATTCTCAAATTTGGAAACCATGATTTTAACATAAAAACTATTTTTATAAGGAATACGATTAACATGTTTTGAATTTATTTCAACCACATATATAAATTGAATAAAATTAAAGTAGATTCTATATTTAGATTCAGTATGTCTAAATAGGTTATAAGTTATTATTTTTTTAGGTATAAAAATTTTACTATAGTAAAAAATAATATTTTCCATGATATAGGTAAAATAATCTAATAAATTAAATTTTGAAGATAAAATATTATGATACCTAGAAACAACATCATTAAATGGGTGGACGATGTGTTTCTCCATCGTTACAAGATAATGGAACATTAATTATCAGTAAAATACCATGTCTTTAAGGTCATCCAAGTGTGGATCCTTAAATATAAAATAGTCATAAAATAATCATTTATAACAATCCATCCTAAATAATAAATACCACCCCTCACCTCCCCAATTCTCCTCAATATTTTTGATTAGATTCAAATATTTTGGAAAAAACGATCTTCACCACCCTCCCCATGTCCATGTTCTACTCATCTCACTGAAATGACAATTCCACTTTGCAAAAGCCCATGATTTTTTGGTATCTCTCTTATAAATTTTACATATTTGTTAGATTATGTTGCACACAACACCAAGATTAAACCCATGACAAGTGATAAAATATACACAATAATGTTAGAATAATAATTTTATATTTAGGAGTAGTAAACCATATAATATAATAATAACCATACCTATGAATTTATAATTATAATTTTGGTATCTTATGAATGAAAATATAATATAATTATATAATTGAATAAGTAATAAATTTTATTAAAAGTGATATATTGAGTATTGATATTTTTGTGAATGTTAATTTTTTATTTATAATATTCTATATAATATTATTATTTAATATAAATTTTATTTTGATATATTTGATTGATAAAATAATATTTTTTCTCACATTATAATTTGATAATTTCGTGAAATCTGGATTAATTTTTCAATGTATCGCAAAATTAGTTAAAATTTTTAAATATATATTTTTAAAATATAGATAAATTTAATTTAAATTTAATGTCCTCATATTTAGAATATTATTTTAATGAAATGTGGTATATTTTTTGAAATCTACACTTATAAAAACCGTCATGGTGAATTTTTGGTACTTTTTTAATTATTTTTTAATTATTAGTGACTAGTAAGATATGGTAATACAAAATATTTAACAAATACATGAAATATTAATTCATGGCCAAAGTATTGATGTTTTAGGAACCCATTGATTTTAAATCACATGCACTAGTTACTATACATTGTCAAGGGAATAATCACTATTTATATTCTTCAGCCAAAATAATAAACTAATGAATAAAATAATCAATAAATACCACTACCCTCCACTATAAATGATACCCCTCACCAACTATTCTCTTCACACCTTCTAAGCATTATACATTTATCATATTCCACCCAATTACTCTACCAGACCACTTCCCCATGTCACAGTCTTTCTAGTCTCACTAAATTTCCAATCCCATGTTTCATAAGGAGGTTTTTAGAGATATAAAATACAAGAGGTAAAATCTAATTTATTTCACGTTTAATTTCATTTAATTTTATTTATTTCTTATCATACACCTACATACTCTATTAAAATATCCATTATAACTTATGTGTCATAAATATAATTATATTTAATTATATTAACCAAATATCCATCACCAAACCCATTCTCTACAAACATTTATTCTAAAAATGATAACAGTGCCTGTGATGGTTCTATTTACTACTGTCTTGGATAATGAGTTTTTATTTTCTATTACCACCTTCAAGGATGGTAATAGAACTATCATTATTATAAAATATGATATTATTATACATATTTTATGCTATATAATATTCAAGAGCCAATATATAAACAGGACATTGAATAAATTGGTATAAGGTCATAATGGTGTAAAAACATCAAACATATGTTAAATCATTTTCATTGACATTTTATATAATAAATAATTATAAAATAATATAACATAATGGTATATAATATAATTTAGTTTTGTAAAAGTTCATTAATAACATATAATTTATATTATAAAGATATAAATCTAATTTATATGATCTTCAATACTTATAGAGAAGCCAACTGATCATGAAAAACAATGAAAATGGACATTAAATCATTGTTATTATGTATAAATCATTTTCATCCTAATAATGATAATTTAAAAAGAATATTAAAGCTGTATAATTGGGGAAATTGCTAGAATTCTAATATGAAAAAGAAAATTTTAAACTTGGGATGAGGATATATGCTCCCTCAATATCTTAGAAAAATTTGAATATTGTGCATTTGTAATATATAGTCATGCATTGGATTAAAGACTAGGTTGTGTGATTATACAATATGATAGAGTTATATAATATGTATCAAGGCTATCGAAAACTCAAGAATGGAACTATAAAACTCATTATCATTAGTTGGAAGCAACAATCCTTACTCTGAAGATATGGAGACACCATATTTATGGTTAAATATGAGGGATCTATACATATCAATTGAGTTTGAAATATATCTTATTATAGAATGAAATCAATGTGAGTAAATGTTGGAGTCTTGAACAGTGAAAGGATTATGATTTTTCTATACACTACCACGCTGGGAAATAAAATAGTGTACTATATGCATTGTGTTGGAAGTATAATGGAGTTCCTAATAAAATGAGGCTTGATGGGGAACCTATATACATAGATCATGTAAACATAGAAATGAGAATTATAACTGAATGATAAAAATCCTTACTTTTCCTAATGGTATCCAATCTATTCTTATTGGATATGATAAAAAGTATTCAATCCGATGATGATAATTCTAAATTGAAAATTAGATATTCAAATGAGGGGAAATTCACAGACATTGTAGATGATGATGTAATTTTAAAATTTGGTAAGAGGATTTGTGTACCCAAGTTACACAAGCTAACAATTTTGTTATTGGATGATTCTCATAGCATAAATTTTACTAGACAACCTGATATCACTATGATGTATTGATATTTTAAGGATCATTATTTTTAGTATAATATGAAGTGGGAATGTTTTTATTACGTATCATGAAGTTTCGTTATTGACCATAAAACTGATAAAAGAAAACATCTTAAATAATTCATACATCCTATACACATTCCTATATGGAAATTGGAAGACATTACTAGGGTTTATTTCAAAATTATACCAAATACACCATGAATGAACTATGCAATATGAGTAATTCTTAATTGACATAAAAATATCTCATTTATTTACTATACGATATAATTTTCCAATAGATCCCCTTATTTTACTACATATTAATGAAGATTTAATACTTAATGGGGAACCTATTTAAATTTTTTCTGTTGATGATCAATTATTTACATCAAAATTATGGATCATTTTTTAGAAGGATTTGGATATCGAGCTTCATTTTAGAACTACTTATCACCCTCAAATCAATGGGCCGTATAAAAGTACAATTCAAATATTTGATGTTTTGTCAAAATCATGAAAAATTGACATTATTGGTATATGGGATAATTACTTATGTTTGAAATAATATTTATATAATAATAGTTTCACTCAAAATATTAAAATGGCTCCATATGAAGCATTATATAGAAAAAGTTCTTATACAACAAAATGTTGCGATGAAGTTGGTGAAGTAAAGATTTCAGGGCCAGAACATGTTGATGAAATAACAAAGAAGGTAAATACTATTAAATATATAGGTATCCTAGCATTCTACACATATCGTTACATGATTTTAGGTATACTAAACCATCATAGTACAAGACAGAGATCGTAAATTATAATGTCCTTGAAATATTGGTACATAAAACTAAAACCATGGGACTAAATAAAACATTTATTTATTTCATATTGATAATAAAATCTTTACATTGATTTGTCTCATTCATCATCATAGGATAACATGGGGATTACATGTGTATTGGTTTGAGCCAAAATCCCACTTATGGAATAAGAAAAAATATATAACTTTAGCACATGGGCTAGAAGGAATGGAACATTGATATAAAAAGGCATAGAACATATGAAATAATAAAATATAAACATTGTATGATATAATAAAAGATTCATAATAATGTATAAAAAACGTAAAACATTACATTAGAACTATTGGATGGTTTTTTCACGTAGAGGTGTACAAGTTAAGGTTAACCACCAAAGACTATTGCATATTGTAGCACGAGTCAAGGCTAACCACAAGGACCAATGCTCATAATATCTCATGAGACTCAACATTACCCAATGAATTAAAGAAATTTCTAGGAACACCCATCATAAAATGTTGATGAATATTATTACCACACAAATAATCATATATAATCAATCACACCTAAGTAAACGGGTACCCATGGAATGTAATGGGTATCAAAATCATGTCATAATGTATAATGAATGGGATTATCAAAAAAATGTCGATGGAAGAAAGGAATTAAATAATACATGGAAATTGATAAGGAAAAACAGGAATATATCATGATATGTGATTTCATATATATGTGACAACATATATGAATAGTACATGATAAATTTTAGTATTAAGTCATTTTAGTTCAGTTTTGAGGCTAAAACTAAAGAGCATTAAAAATATAAAAGGGAATAATGTTTTTTATTGAACCAAAAGTGAAAAAATATGTTATTCATAATTAAAATATTGATTTTATAAAATTAATGGAAGTCTAAAAATATAATATATAATTTACTAAAAAATAAGAAGAATTGATGAATTTCCATGAAACAGGTTTCCTTATAGGGATTCATTGAAGAGGGAACCACATAAAACATGTAAATAAAATAAATAGACTAATTATTGGACCAAGATACATAATTTTGGAGCATGTAAAAATTAATTATATTATGTACATAAAAATAACAAGTAATATTATTTGTGTAAAAATAAATATGGACTAACCCGATAAAATAATGGAAAATCTAGAAGAATCCCTCACATTTTATCTGATGGTGTCCCTCATTTGACCGTAATGACCTACATATCAAAATTTAATTAATAAGTAAATATAATATTATTCATGTTACTTATTTATTATATCTTTATTATATTTATTCATGGTGTTTTTTATGGGATAACAGGTTCATATTCATCTTTTTTGAGAATTTGTTTCATTGGTTTTCATGATTGGTGTACTTATATACATGTAAGGATAAACATGTAAGATGAGAATGTTTTTTCTATAATTTATGTTTTATGTTATCAGTGAACATCATATGATTAAATTTTCATCAAATTCATTTTGTTATTTGGAGTGTATATGAATCATTATATAAATCTTTATGAAAACCAGTTTTGGTTATATGGTGGTTTTTGACCCCATAGAGCCCATTTTCTTTATATATTAATATCATGTGTAGAAAAGATTCCAAAATTTTAAATTATAAATAATACATATACTATAGTCTGTATAAATAATCAAAATGACTTAAATAACATATTTGAGTTCAATAATAGAAATTGTAAACATGTTATCCTTGAATGTGATAAATTTACACTTCTCATATGGTGTTTTCATTACTAGTATAAAACAATCAGAAAGGAGAGAGGATGATAAATTATAACGTTAAATAACAAAATTTAAGTATATTAATGGAAGTAGAGTTATCATTACATTTTTATTAAAGGGGTGTGGGGAATGAAAAACAATGATTTGAACTTGAAGGAAAATTAATGGAATGTAATGAAGTGTTTACCTCTTGAATATAAAATCATTGAAAACAACTTTAGATGATACAATTTTGTCTTCTAAATAAAATAAGGGATTCTAGATTTTGAATATGAGATTAGGGAGATAACTTTTAAGAATTAAAAAAAGGAAAAAGGGTTATGGGGAGTGATGAGATGTGGTAAAATGGGTGGTATTTATAGTTGAGGATATGATGGTTTTCTAAATATTTTCTTAATTATTTTATTATTATTATCAAGAAAATAAATAGTACGTATTAATGTGAGAATAATAGAAATATAGTCATGTGTGTTCATACCCAATGTTTTTACCTCAGCATAACATCATCCTTAAATCAAAATATTATTTATATAGAATATTATATAAATTATCGAATTTTTCTATTCAAAAAAAATTCATGAATTTAGTAAAATAAAAAATATTCATCCCAAACATTTTTCAATATTTATAATTCAAAAAAGAAATAAATTTTGTGAAAATAATTTTTCTAAATATGTGACATTTAATTTTTAGTTAAAATCATAATTTACTTGAAAAATTCAAATTATTAATGAAAATTACCTTTCTAATACTTTGAAAATTCAATTAAGGCCTCATAAAATTATCTTATGATAAGAAATCATCAGAATAATAATTTAAGAATTCATTTCATTAAAATTAATTTCTTTTTAATATATAAAATTAACCATAATATTGTAATTAAATATATAATATGTAGAAAAATACTGTCACTTAATTAATAAGTATTAAATAATATAAATTAATTATAAAATGATATAATTACATCATTGGGTAACATATAACATTAAAATATATTATTTATAATTTCATTGGTGGTCTAACTATTACATTGTACTGTTTAATATTCATAAGGTTCACATTACTATTCCAATGATTAAGTTACCATTTCCTCGGTATGTATTCATTAACTTCTAGAGACGTTATTTATTTCACTCATTATTCATTTATAAGTTTTTTATGATGATGTATGTTTAATATTTTATTATTATACAATAACACATAATTATAATAACTTAATTCCATTGATAAGACAATTGGTCATTACATTCTTCCCCCATTATGAAATTTCTCCCTCAAAATATCATTTTACATTCTATGATGTAAACAAGTGTAGGTAAATTAACTTCATTGCCACCTCTAGTTCCCACGTTGCCTCGACATACTTATGGTTCCACTATAGTACTTTGACCAGGTGAGTAGTGTTGTTGCATAGATCATTATCTCTGTGATCCAATATCTTCACTGGCTACTCCTCGTAGGAAAGATCATTCTCCAATTTTACCTCATATGAAGAGAGTGCATGTGAATGATCTGGTTTGTAAATTCTTTAGAGGGAGAAAAGGAATGCATCTTATACATCAGGCATGGTAGGAGGAGTACTAGTCGATATGACATAGCTCCAACAATATCAAAAATCTCAAAGGATATGATGTACCATGTACTTATATTTCCTTTCTTCCCAAACGTCAGGAACATCATCCATGGAGATATGTTGAGGAATACCATGTCTCATAATATGAACAAATGTTCCATTAATTATTATCTACAAAAATAACCTATTTAAATTGGGCTATCTTGATGTGATTCTGAATTGTTTTCACATTCTCCACCATTAAATTTATCATTTTAGGTCATTTAAGCTTAGGCTCAAATACATCATCCCATCATGTTGGTGTTTTGCATGTTTCCCATAAAAGATATTTATTTGGCGCTATTTAGATGCTAGAGTAGAAAGTGTTGTTATAAGAGAATCCGACCAATGTAATATGTTCATCTCACCCTCATTTAAATACCCTAGAACATTCTCTGAACATATCATCTAGTTTTTTAATAGTTTAATGATATTGTAAATTAGTTCAAGGATGATTAGATGTACTAAAGTTCACCTTAGTGCTTATTACTAATGGAGACTATTCAAAAACATCGAGGTGATTTTCATTTCATGATCGAATAAATTATATAGTGGTACTCTATAATTCTTTAACATGTATTTTATATATATCCATGAAATTTGATCAAATAAAATGTACTCTAGACCAATGATAAATTTAGTTGTCTTAGTATGACGACCCACAATTACCCATATATTATTATTACCTCTACATGTCCTTGGAATTACAGTGAAAAATTCCATGGTGATGTTCTCCCCCTTCTATATTGGTTTGGATAGTTGTTTCATCATCCCCTAAAATTTTTTTTATTACAGCCTTCACTTATCAAAAAACCATGAACATTGATGTATTCCAAACAATGTCCTTCTTAATATTGTCCCACTAGTAAATCTCCTAGATATATTGATACGTCATTATGCTCTATGGGTGAATAGAGAAGGTATATCTATGTGAATAACATATAATATCCTTCTTTATCTCTGGATCAAAAGGTACATAGAATCATGACACAAATATTACAACTTCTTCATCTTAATATTGAACTCAAAGGATTTTCCCATTTTTGACAGCTTCCACCTTTTTCATAATTTCCAGATCATTTCATTGATAATATTATATTTTATTTATGTGGGATGGTTGAACAATATTTTGATAAATGTTTTATGATGTTCATCCAATAGTTATTCCCATTTCCATCCTCTATAAAAAAAATTTGGATCCTTTTCAACTATCATCAATGTTAAAGATTCATGATCCTTTCTTCTTAGAGAATCTTCCCCATTATTTTCCATATTGGGATGTAGAAAATTGAGGAGTTATAATAATTTATGAGATTTAACTATCCACATTGGTGCATATTATGCTCCATTAGTGTGAAAATATATTTTAGACTCTATTCATTAGTATATATCTCAGACATATCCCTATATACACAATACCTCTAGATATTCAATGAAATGATCAGAACCTCTAACTCAAGATCATGTGTGTGATTGTTTTTCTCATTAATTTTTAACATCCATTAGTTGTAGTCAATTACATTATAATTCATTACAATAAAACTACTTAATATATTCTTTAAATAAGCATTAAACACCACACAAAGTTGTCCACTTATCGGGAGTGTGATTACTAGTGGACTGATAAGTCTTTTTTGAGCTCCTAAAATCATTCCTCAAATTCCTAATTCAGGAAAAACATCATCCCTTCAAGGTCCTCATTCTTATTAGGTTTCCAAATAGTGATATTTTCTTCACAAATAATCGACAATACTCTACTGGACACATAATGATGTGTATCTCAATTATATATGTTGGCCTGGGCTACTCTTCAATTGCCTTTATCTTGGAAGGGTCCATAGATATTCTATTGTTAGTGATTATATTCCACAATAATGATACTTTATCCTTACAAAACTCATATTTACTATACTTTTCCTAAATATTCTCTCTTTGCAATTTTATCAACATAGATTTCAAATTCACTTCATATTCCTCCTTTCTTTTAGAGTGTTTCAGAATAACATTGATAGAGACTATAACAACCATGTCACGGAAATATCAAAAGACTACATTCATTAAAAATATGATTATTTTTGGAGAATTAGTGATCCTGAAAGGAATCAATATGAACTCATAGTGTCCATACCTCATTTGAAAGACAGTTTTGAAAATATTTTCCTTTCCCACCATTCATTAGTGATGTCCTGACTGAAGGACCACATTATAGATATTATTAGCCCGTCAAAGCTTATCAATAAAGTAATATATCTGAGGTGGTGGGATATTTTTTATTTATAATTATTTTATCAAGATCACAATAATCAATTCAGAGGTGCATTAAATCATCCTTCTTCATTAAAAAAAGGACTTGTTCTCCCCAATGTAAATCACTCGAGCTTATAAAACCATTATGTAGATTATCTTGTATCTCTATCTTCCTATATTACTATTCTAGGGTGTCCATTATATAAGGTATCATTAATATAGGAAGAGAAGAGGGAGTATTTCAATTGAGAACACAACCGCTCAACCATAAGGAAGATCATGAAATTATTTAAGAAATACAACAGTGTAGTCCCTCACGATAGGAATGTATTCGAGCTTGATTCACTCATCTATAAAAAACATTTTGGAGAAATATGATTGATCATATGGACTTAATATTAACAATTGAGCCAATTATTGTAATGTAGATTCATCTTCTTCCATACACATGTACGAAATTGGTGGATGCTTTGAGATATGAATAGTGATATCTATTTCCCAATAGTTGATGCTGGATTAATATAATGATATTCCATCCATGTTCAAGATAATAACAAACTCCACTAAAAGAAGTATGAAGATATTTTCAGGGAGGTTCATTCCCCAAATGTTAATTGGGGATGAGTTATATACATTTATTGAAAAAAATTCCCCATTTTATATTCTCTTTGATATCTCAATCTCTATATTTTGAGTTAGTGTTTGAATATTTCTACTAAACATGAATGATTTAAAAGAATGTTTAGAAAAAGAAACAAATAGTATGTTCTCTATTATTTAAAGAATAACTAGAGTACATGTCACCAATTTTTTTTCCAGATCCACCTTAGTAGTAGTGATAGAATAATACCTCACTTTTATCCTTGGAGGTTGTTATTGATTTCCTCTAACAACCCTTGGATTAGTTAAATTTTTCTCATTAATTCCATGCTTCTTTTCATAGTAACATTGCACTACATATTGAGTGTTTATTAGAACTGTCCATTATTCTTCTTCATTAGTGGGATTCCTCATATCAATTTAGTAGTTCATATCCGTAGGACCCATTCTTCAAAATTTTATACTATTAATTTTTCCCATTATAGAGTTCCTATGATCATTATTCTCACATTTTTGACACATGGGATGTTCAGTATTCTTTTGATAATTGGATTTATTTTCAAAAATAACCATATTAAAAACCATTTTGTCTTTTTCTCTATGGGCCCATGAGACCATTAAGAGTCTCCTATCTCCATTTCAACCTTGAGGGTATAACCCAAAATATCACCATGACAGTCAAGGTCACGAATTGACAACACGTTTTATATTCACATATTTATTCTAGAAAACAAGAGATACATTGATTTCTATGATCATGAAAAAGGAGAAGAAATAACTAAGAATCCTTATGATGGTTTCTTCCAACACCCTGATGGACTCACCTTCCTTCCTCTTGAGTCTGAGGAACTCTCGTTTCATCGTGTGGAATAGGGTTTGGGGAAAATTACATGAAAAACATTATCTTGAATTCCTATCAATCCCTGGAATCAATATCTTATTGGGACACTCTATTATTGATCAATTTCCACCACTAATCATCTTACACATCAAAATGATAGACCACCAGTATGACTCTCTCTTATTATGAGCACTATAGGATATATAATATCTTTTCAATGTTGTTAATCCACTATTTTGTGAGGATGGATTTGGTAGATCCAATAAATATGCAAGGATTTTTCCATAATAAAGGGTTAACTACCACATTATATTTCCTTATAGGAGGAGGGAGTTCCACATGATTCATGTTATTATTCATTGTTTGAGCCAGCTGAGCAAGTACTATCATAATGTTTTGATAACCCATTCCAATAATATCATCTATATAATTAGTGTAATCATCACATTGCCTATCATATTAATTTTTTTAACATGTTCATATATTTAACTAAATTAAATAAGAAAAATAATGTATAATTATGGGGATTGAATACATTGCAAATAAGAATAAAAAATAATCTTTATTCATAAAAGTATTAACTCTTAAAAGAAAATTATATACTAACATGTGATTCCATAAATTTAAATCTATGTTATGCTTGATATGTTTCATATAATATATTCTTATGGTATTAATTTTTTCCCTAACTAATGGATATTTCTGAGATTATGACTTTACCAAATCATATCCCCTAGGATTGTCAAATCAGGAGTGCAGTAAGACATGTTTTTTTCCACTAGTTTCTATTCGAGTCTAGATCATAGCGGTGTTTTTGAGTTTTAGCCCTATATATATCTGTGGCAGATCCCCATCCACTAGTACTTATCTAGAAAGGGTACATTTACTTGATAAACCACTTACTCTATACATAACAAAATTTCAGGTTGTTTTCTTATACTTAGTTGTATCTCTAAGGTTCTGGATAAATTTATTTATTCATAATCTCAAAAAATAACTAGACCATCCTTTGATATGAACAATATATATCATGTTCTTATAATAATATCATTATAAGATTTTAAGCATAATAAAAAATCATATTTCAAGACAAGGATCGTGAAGTATACTATCTTGGTGGACTATGAACACAAACCTGAAAAATTGGACTAAATAATACATTTTATTATTTAATCGTTATAAAGAGATCCTAACTTCCATTCTGCTAATAATCGTCCTAGTATAACCAATGGACAACATGAATAAATTTATTATCTAAAAATCCAATTGGGGTAATCAGAATATGAATAATAATTATTTAACACATGGGTAAGAAATAATGGTATAATCATATTAAAAGTCATCGAATATTTGAAATCATAACTTATAAACATGGGGTCATATTAACATTGAGTCATAATAATGTGGATGAAACATAAAACAAGACATTAGCGCAATTAATTAATTTTATCACATAGAGGATCACAAGTCAAGGTAAAACACCAAGACCATTGTAGTTGTTTGTACGAGTCAAGCCTAACTACCAAGGCCATTTCACAGAACATCTTAGGAGACTCATCTTTGGCCAATGAATTGGAGCACTATCTGGGAACATCCATAATAACATGTTCATTAATATTCTATACACATAAATAATCATATATAATCAAACATACATAATCATATGGTTACCCATTGAATGAAATGGTTATCATAGAAATGTTATAAATAATAATGGATAGATCATCATAGATATGTTGAAGAAATAATAGAATTACAAAAATAAATTGACATTAATAATTGAAAATAATAATATATCATGGTATGTTATTTCATATAAAGTGACAACATGTAACAAGTGTATCTGCGAAATTTCAACATTAAGACATTTTAGTGCTGTTTTAAAGACAATACTAACGAACATTTAATATTGAAAATGGAATAATATTTCTTATAAAAAATAAGTAAACCAATATGGTTTTCAAAATAAAAAGATTTATTTTATAAATTTAATGATTTCTTAAAAAATAATTATATTCTGTACTTGACAATAGTAAAAATTTGGGGTGTTCCCTTAAATGGGTTTTCCTATCGGGAGGTATTGAGGTGGAACTACATAAAAAAATGTAAATACCCGAATGAAACTGATGAGTGCACATAGGTGCATTATTTTGTAGAATTTACATAGTATTTATAATATGTACATAATAATATTAGAAAACATAATTTGGTTAAAAATAAATGTCGATAAAATCGAAGGAATAAGGTTGGTTCGGATAGAATCCCCTATCTTAAGTGTGATGGTGTTCATCAATTGATCATAATGAATTAGATAACCAAATTAAATCAATTAATTAATATTTATAGAACATATTATTCATGTAACAGATTTATTATAACCTTATTAACTTCATTAATGGTATTTGTGATGGGTAAAGTGGTTCAATTACATTTTTAATAGAGAGTTTTTTCCTTGATTTTAATGATTAGTTTACTTACATACAATTTAGGATAAACATGTATGATAAAAATGGTTGTTAAAAATTTAAATATTATGTTATAAGTGAACATCCATCAGATTATATTATCATAAAATCCATTCAGTAATTTATAGTTAAGATTACTTCTAATGTCATACTTTAGTGGTAGTCATTTTGGTTAAATTGTGATTTTTGATCACATCATTATCATTTAAAAAAATCATGTGTAAAAAATATTCAAGAACATTAAATTAGACATAATAAATATATTATAGTGTGGTTCAACCATTAAATGTTTTCATGACCAGAATTTAATACAAAAATAGAAAATAAAAACCTGTCAACCTAGAATGTGATAAAATAACACATTTAAGATTGTGTTTTCATTTATTTCCTAAAAGGAGGTGATGATAGATATTATGATGAATTATTCCATTATAATTACAACATTTTATTACATGTAATTTGTTGGAATTACCATAATATTTGGTTAAAATGAGGTTAGGAATGAAAAATAATGAAAGGAACTAGATAGAAAATAAATGGAATGAAAAGAAGAATTTGCAACTACATATAAAATCCTTGAGAACCTCTTTAGGGGAACAAATTTGGTCATTCGAAGAGACCAAGGGGTTATGGACATGGGATAAGGGATTAGGGATTCATTTTATCATAATTTATTCATGGCCCAATTCATGAGAGGATTTTTTTCAAATAGGTAATGATGGGGGTATTTTTAGTGGAGGAGAGGAGGGTTTTCTCAATATTTTATTCATTATTTTATTACTTTAAACAAGGCAAGCGATTGTAAGGATTATTTTGGAAAATAAATTATAATATGTTCATGTGATTTCTATAAAAAAGTGATTACCTTAGAATAAAATTGTCCATGACCCAAAAAATCATGTATTTATAGTATTCGAAAAATTATTGTATTTTACTATTCCCCAAAAAATAAAGTATTTCAGGAAAATCCATAAAATTCACCTCAAAAATTTTTCGGCGTGTAAAATTAAATAATGAGATAAATTTTATGAAATTAATTTTCTAAATATTTAATACTAAGTTTTTAATTAAAATAATTATTACATTAAAAAAATTATTAAAATTTAAACATATTTTTTAACACTTTTAAAAATTATGTAAGGCCTCATAAAATCATCTTACGATCATAAGAAGGGAAAATAATTTTAAATGAATTAATTTTATTAAAATATTTTTTATAATAATTTATTAAATTAATAGAAAAAATATTTTTTTTAAAAAGATGGGGCTTTGGTCAAATGACAAAAGAAAATATTATTTAATAAAGGAGAAATTAAACAAGTCTAAAATATGGGATCATATTACAATCTTTAACATAATGATGAAATATGGAGTCTATTATCTCTTTGAGCCAAGTTATATCAGGCATTACCCCTTTATTGGAATGTCCATATACAACTATATTCACCACAAGATAGGTTTGGGTTGCAATGTAGTTGATACCATGGAGAGAACATAAGAAATTCATCCAACATGTAGTAATCATCCATGAATGATGAACCACCCCATTAAAAATTTCCAGCAATACAATAGTATAATATCATTCAATCCGCATGTTATTTCAACCTTTGTGCACAGAGAAAGATATGGCACGGATCATGCCTATCATTTTGACTTCTAGGGAGCCTGCAGGGCCACGACCTCAATATAGAAGCCAACGATCTGACCAAGACGGGTTTTGAAGATGGCGCCACATCCTGTGGGACCCAAATTTTTGTTAGAGGCTCCTTCTACATTGAATTTGGACCATCCCTAGAGTAGGGGTCTCCTGAAAAACTCAAACCTCTCGCATGGCGGATTAAAGATAGCATCAAACCAAAGATGCAGCCGAATCATAAAATCAGCCACAATGTTGATGAAACTCTCTATCTAGATCAATGCATATTCTTGAATAAACAAATATTGAATTTTATCTGATTAAAGTTGAGTGAGAAATTATTGCAATGGATTGAGTTTCTATCATACCAGATTATGTGGAGATTCTCTGCAACCCCTATAATAAATATTTTTATTATTTGTTGGGACCTATCCATATCAACAAGACATTTTAGATTGTCATTGACGGAGTCATGAATCTTCCATCTATAATCAATGATGTTAAAAATATATATCCATTGTATAGTGCTAACTTCACAATATAGAAATAAATGATCATCATCTTCTCTATGTTGATTTTAAAGATGACATTTATAGCATATTTAGATCTGAAAAATTTGTAAGCAGGTATTAGTGGGTACCTAGTTGTAGGCATGGTGCCAAATAAGAGTGGGTCTTGGGGGGTATAATCCAAGAATTATCAACGAATTTGATCGATTTGAAATCATTCTCAGTGATATGGATGTAGTGGTTATCGACTGTTTTTGAGATTATCAAACCATTGTGTGCATGCGCGCTTATCAAAAATTGACCGTAACTAGAAAACAAGTAAGAATCAATTATATAAACAAACATATCAAGAAGATTGTAAATATGATAAGAAAGAACTTTCATAATAGAATTGTTGGTATTTTCCGGAGAGGATTCAGGAAGAAAAAATGATATTAGTGGAGTGCATGTCCAGTAGACCAATTAGAATCTCATTGATGAGTTTCTTGCGACCATCAACCGGCAGTCATCCATAATGATGTTATCAATGTTTTTAATGGATGGTCAAATATAAGAATCTATAAAATTCATGTTTCCACTTTTCAGTCTATCAAGGAGCCTAATCTTGATTAGCGCAATCAAAGTGGAGTCATTGTGAACCAGGGTTCAAGTTAATCTATCTTGAAGAGCCTCTTTAAAACGTTTCATATTTTTTAATACAAAGACCAACTTTGTCTAATGGTTTTCAACAAGTAGTCCATGTAATGGTCACAAGATTCATATCCATGGTTCTACAATTCTAAACAAATATTTTAATATAAACATTATTTTTTATATGACCAAGAAACCATTTGTAAACCATCAAAGAATATACCAATTTGGAGACAATTGGAAACGTGACAAGACAAACTGTCCCTGCCATTGAAATAAATTTTCTTTTCCAAGTGGATAGTTGATTAACAATTTTATCAACAAAAATAGAGAAGTAGAAATATTTGGGTATACCCAAAAAATGGGACCCCCTGGGTAAATGAATGAAATTGCTCCATTTTTTATTCCATGTTCATTAATGACATCATTTTCCTAAAAGTAGGAAAATGTTTCCTTAAATAGATGAAGAATTTTTTCCAACAAATGACCTGACCGGAAACCTCCTCATAATGAGTATGAACATTTTTGAGAGTATTGATGTTCCTTTTACCCACCTTTAAGATAAGAATGATGTCATCAGTATATAGATGGTGAGGGTAGCATTGACATTTCTATATGCTAGAATCAATTTGATCTTATTTTGATCAACCTGACGAGTGAGGAAGACACTTATGTAGTCCTCTAAAATGGAAAAAAGGATTGTAGATAGGGTTCAAACTATCTGGCACCATTAAAATAATTGAAATATCCATTGGGAAATCCATTGATTAAGATGGAAATGTGTGCTAAGCTAATTTTTTTTATTTTAGTAATGAAGATATTAATGAAACCAAATATTTGTAAGACAATGAAGATGAAGTTTCAATCCATACTGTTAAAGGCCTTCATAACGTGTAGTTGAATATCAATATTTCCACCCCTATTCTTATTTTTTAACATTTTTGTGAATTCTAAGGTAAATAAAATACAGTCTTGGATGTATCTTCCATTTACAAAAACAAATTGATTTCAGGAGATAATTTTATTATAGATAGAGGATAGTCTATTCACAATCAGTTTTGTAATAAAATTATAAATCTTGTTGATAAGAGTAATTTGTTGAAATAGATGAATTTTAGAGGCATTGTAAATTTTAGGGATCAAGGAAAAAAATTGTGAATTCTAACCATGAGGAAGGATGCCACTAGAAAAAAAAGGTTTTAACGAGATTGAAGATATCTATTTGGATGATATCCCAAAAATTTTGATAGAACCCTTTATTGAAACTATGCGGACCTAGGGCTCTGTCAAAATTTATGTAGAAGGCAGTGTCCCAGATTTCATGATCCAGAGGAACACATATGAGAAAAGAGTTTTCCCTAATAGTGATAATAGCTGGAATGATCCCCTGAATGTGATCCTTATTCATATCATGGCCATTGAATAAAGATTCATATTAAGAGACCTAATGATTAACTATGACCGCTTCATTATCAAAGAGCTGGTCTCAATATTTTATATAGGAAACATGCCTACAATCTTTCTGAACCCAATGCAATGAGTTTCAAGAATTTGGTATTTCTATCACCATCTATTAACCATTTGATTTTTAAGGTATTATTACGAATGTAGTCTTTGAAAGAGTGAAGTGAATTATGTTTCATTGAAATGATAATCTCTGTATTTTGATTTTCTGTAATGCACGAATGTGTGTTGTTGTTTAGGATTTGATGAATATCATTCCCTATAAGAGATATTTCATTGAATTTTTTTTCTTATGAATGCTACACAAATTATTAATCATTTTTTGAGATATGTTGATTTAAGAGGACAATAAAAGGCATCAGAATAGTGGGAAATAGTTGTCCCAAAATGTCTAATTAGATTAAATAAATCATGATCCAAGAATAAATAAATATTGAATCGGAAAGGTAGAATATGTTTTCTAATTTGAGTGTAATAGTGACCTAGATAGGGTGATGATATGATTGAATATTTTCGAAGGGTGGGCCTGGAAATGGTGTTCAATTTATCCAAATCATGATCATTATTGAACGCTCTATCTAGTTTTAATATAACCGTTATATTTTGGTAATTCCTATACTAAGTATACCTGTCACAAATGTGAGAAAGTATAATAACATAGGAATTTTCAATAGCATCATTAAATTACATTGGAGATAAATTTTTCTGGAGAGGACTGATTTTCTCACTAGAAGAAATAATATCATTAAAATCGCAAACAGAAAACTAGGGAAGATGAATAACTGTACTAAAATAAGAGAGGTCATTCCAAAGAATCCTCATATCTTGATATTTTGTTCATGGAAATTAAACAGGAAAAAAATATGAGGGTTTTCAATCATAAAGTCACAGGTGATACCATGCTCCGCAATATGGAAAACAAGAACATTATAAAATGACTAGTGAGAAAAGATCCAATGAAAATAATGAATGTAGTTGTTTTTGGAAGCACTTATGATGTTGTATCCTAAGAGAATAAAATAAAATAAATCATTTGAGAAGTTTATTTTAGGTTAAGTTATTGAATTGATTATGTGCTTATGTATATTTACCATTCATTTTAAGATATTGAAGGGTCAAGGTGGGCAATTCCTTGATAGTTTCCAATAAAGATCTTAATTTAAACCTATATTTGGAGTTAGAACTCCATTTTTTATTATCCGAGACTCTGTTCCTAGAAGATATTCATTGTTTTTTTACATCTTAGGACTTGAAGTAACTCATTTTTTCCTTTTCGTGTAATCTAGGGGTAGAATATTATCTTCTACAGTCATAGAGTTCATATCAGCCTCATGCAAAGAATAATTTGGAACTAGTTTTGTAGTACTACAAATTTCCCTACTCTAAATATCATCAATGATATTATTACTAATACAATAATGATTAACATCAGATAAATGTCTATCTGGGAGGGAGTTGATTTAGGTGTACCAGGAAGTGAAGAAGAATGAAATGTTGAGTGCATATCAAAAATTGAACAAAGATGATAATCTTATGGTATAGAATATGTTTTAAAAACGTTAACCAAATTAATAACTTGCAGACTTTACTTCGGTTTCAGGGGATCCTTATTTTCCTGTAAAGAAATGTGAGCTGGAATAGAAGATCCACTATTATGTTGAACCCATTTTTTCATAGCAACATTTATGAAATTCGTAGCTATTAATGATTGTGTCTTGGCTGTAACTACATTTTAGAAGAGAGTTAGTGTCAGAAGGGGTATATCAAGTAGTTTCACATTTGGATTCCATATCAAAATAGGTCTCATTTTAAGATAAAATAGGAAAATTGGTATTAAACATAATAATTCCATTAGTAGAATTTAGAGATGATGAAACAATATTTAAATTTCATAAATGACATGAATTAGAGACATCATAATGAACACCATTAGGGGATATTGAAGCGGAAATACATGATTCTGTATGTTTCACTACCCCATCTACCACCATGGGTAGAGTATTTTTGGTGAGGCTATTGAAGTCTTATGTTTTCCCAAAATGATTTTCAGAATCTATAGTGTGACTCATGGTAGCCATTTTTTTATAAAAAAATCAATAGATATAGTGTGTACATGTGGGGAAGACCTTAAAGAGATGATAAAGATTCAATTTGAACCACTACTAGAATAGTGTTTGTTAATGGTGAGTGGTTCTGGTTTTGTATAGTTCCCATATCAGGGGTGAGAACAACATTATCCTTACCCATTAATTGATATTGTGGAATAGGCCTTAGCATATGGTCAAAATAAATATTAGAATCTATTATCTTCTCAGTGGAATACCTAATGGTTTCTATGACTATATATTCAATTTCATCCATTAGGTCTTGATCTCAAAAGAGATTATATTTTTCTTCCATAGGGGCTTCCCATTAAATTCATTATATATACCCTAAATGTGTCAATTTGTTTGAATTTTTTACCCAAATATCATACTTTCAGGGGGGGACAGGTAGGTCCATCATGGGGGCTTTGTCTTTTTTATTTTTCCTTACTTCCTTACAAAAATTTCAACACATTGTTAATAATTTTCAAAATAATTATTTACTTATACTATGATTTCATTCCATCATAGTGTTACATATGAGAAGGATTACATTAATTTATACATTCATTGGTGGTTTTACTATTACATTGTCCATTTTACTATTCATAAGGTTCACCATAAAAATTTGAAGTTCAAGTTACTATTTTATCGGTTTGTGTTTATTAGCATCTTGAGATACCTATTTTTCACTCTTTATTCATTAATATGGTTTGTATTGTGTTATATTTATAATGTAATATGATTATACTATAAAAAATAATTATAATAAGGTAATTCCATTGATAAAACTATGGGTTATTATAGAATCCCAAATCAATGAAGCTAAAAGTAGGTAAAAGAGTTATGCTGGAAAGGATAAAGGATTTGTAGTTTCCAATGTGAGATTATTTCCTTCTTATGGAATCTCCAAGGAAGGGTGTCATAATGGTAGGTATGTAAGGGAAACTGAGCCCCAAGAATATGAGACCATTTGGAATTATTTATATAATTTATTTTATTTCATATCATTTGAAAATACCACCTAGCACTTCTCAAGTAAACAATTATTTTTGCATCCCTTTTTTATAGAAGTACATTCCAGACCAACGCATGTTCTCATGTGTGAATAAATAGAATATTAACTTCATTTGTGTGAATATGGAGATCCTATCAATATTTTATGGTACTTAACATTTATTCTAAACATCTTCTATATCACTGGTTTCACAAAACACCAGGTTTAAAACCATGATATATTATAAAATATTGACATGACAGTTGGAATAGTATTGTTACCATTTGGGAATGTAATACAAGAAATTAAATAGAAACCTCAACTATTAATGTATAAATAAAACTTAGTTATCATATTACTATAAATACAATATATTTATATCACGTAATAAGTTCATAAATGTTTTTAAAATGATAAAATAAGAATTACTATATTTGTGGATTGTAAATATTTATTTACAATTTTATAATAAGTCTTATGATTTAAATGAACTTTTATTTTCACTAAATATATTCATAAACAAATATTTTTTATTCTTATTATTAAAAGATAATTTTATTAGAAGTTAATCAATTTTTTAGATTATCATGAAATCATTTATAATTTTAAAATATGTATTTTTTAAATATTACAATTTTAATAAAAAAAATAAATTTATAATTTTTTGAATATTATTTTCATTAAATGGAGACCATTTTTCTAGCCTAGAAATAAAAAAATGGAAGGTCTGAATATTTGGGATTTTTTTAAAATTGTGGAGGTTTTAGTGAATACTGAACGATGTGAATTTATAGTATTTATGAAATTCATGCACATTTCAGTCATAGATGATGTATGAATTATGTGAGTACCCTTTTATTATATATACCATGTTATAGTTACTAAAATTAGTCCTAATAATCATAAATATTTATAGAAGTTATTATAAATGAAAAATAAATGAAAAGAATAAGAAAATTCTCATCTCATCCACTATAAATACAACCTCTCACCACCTCATCTTCTCACACCTTCTAGTCCTTGAATCATTCTGATATTGTAACTACTTTCTCTCCAAAACTTTATAAATATGTCCATGTATTTAACTTCAATCCAAAAATTTTATCCTATGTCACTAGTGCAGAAAACGTTTTTTACGTCGGTTATTTTTCATTTTTTACTTCGGTTTCTAGCCGACGTTAATATGTGCGACGTTATAAATAAGGTTTTTGACGTCGGTTATTTAAAAACCGACGTCAAAAACATAAAATCGCGATGTTTATCACGTCGTTTATTTTAGAACCGACGTGATAAAGGCCCTGGAGATTGGTTTATCACGTAGGTTATTAAAGAACCGACGTGATAAACGGCCTGGACAATGGTTTATCACGTCTGTTCTTAAACAACTGATGTGATAAACAGGGGCGAGGGGGTATATCACGTCGGTTCATATAGAACCGACATGATAAAGTGGGGTGAGGGTGGTTTATCACGTCCGTTCTATAAGAACCGACCTGATAAACCGGGATGAGCGTGGTTTATCACGTCGGTTCATATAAAACCGATGTGAAAAACCGGGGAGGGGGGTTT
The DNA here is from genome assembly GCA_963277665.1 of Viscum album. Lineage (NCBI taxonomy): Eukaryota > Viridiplantae > Streptophyta > Magnoliopsida > Santalales > Viscaceae > Viscum > Viscum album. The sequence continues at coordinate 788,509,841 of OY728131.1, read as the reverse complement.
ATCACGACGGTTATTGTATAACCGCCGTGATAAACCGGAGGGAGGCAGTTTATCACATCGATTATTGAATAACCGACGTGATAAACCATTGTCCAGGCCGTTTAGCACGTCGGTTATTCAATAACCGACGTGGTAAACCATTCTCCAGGCACTTTATCACGTCGGTTATTAAATAACCGACGTGATAAACCATTCTCCAGGCCTTTTATCACATCGTTTATTAAATAACCGACGTGATAAACCATTCTGCAGACATTTATCATGTCGGTTATTAAATAACCGAGGTGATAAACTATTTTCCAGGCATTTTATCACGTCGGTTATTAAATAACCGACGTGATAAACCCAATTTTTTTTAAACAGAATGCAGTGATCTTCTCTCCACCAGAATAAACCAGGAAACAAATCAAGAAATCGTACCACAAAAATAGAAGTACATCGAAATTAAGCATGTACATAGATAACATATAAAACTTACCCACTAGACAACATCCACCCTCATTTATACCCCATGGACAGCCCTCCCCCACCCCGTTAGAGCCCTCACCCTCATGTATACCCCCTGGATAGCCCTCCCCCACCCCATTGGAGCTCCCACCCTCATGTATACCCCTTGGACAACCGTCCCCCACCCCATTGGAGCCCCCACCACACTCCTGGACTGCCCCCGACCCCCGGACACCCCAAACACCCCTCGACAACCCCCCACCCGCCTGAACAACACCTCCTCATCCCCTCACCCCACTTGACAGACCCCACCACACCCATGGACAACCCCCCACCCCTGGAAAGCACTCCCAGAGCCCTGGACCAGCTTCCCACACCCCTGGACATCCCTGCAACCCCCCAGGACTGTCCCCCCACCCCACCAGACAGCCCTCCCAGACCGCTGGACACCCCCAACCCCACTGAACACACCCCCACACCCTTGGAACCCCTCCCCCACAGACCCAAATCCATACCAGAAGAACCATCAAAAGTATACCAAAACAATAAGTAGAGAAAAATTAAACATTCACTTATATAACATTCAAAACTTACACTGTCAACTTCAAAAAAAACTAAATCAAACCTAAACAACTACCAAACACACAATTAAAACGACAATATTGAAAATTACATTTTACATTACAAACAACTAAAATTCAATCAAACCTGTAAAATAATTTGACCACTCCACTTGTACGTGTTTGATGTCTTCAGTAGTTTAGGGATGAGGGTCATCAAAAAGCTACAAATGAAAAAGAAGATAGTTAACATGTATAATGAATAAATTAAATTGAAATATGATGGTAAAGTTTAAGAGGAAATCGTACTAGGTCAAAATCCACAACTGTCCTAGTTGTTATTATTTCATACATAAATCTTAACATATAATATCCGCATTCGATGAGGCCTTGTTGTTCATGACAATTCTGTTTTGAATGAGTGTAAATTCAATATATTATTATTATGTAATAAATCAAAAAGTTCAAATTATAAATGTAAATTTACCTTCGCATTTACATATTTTATCTTTTCATTTCTTTTCTTTGTGTTTTTTCGAATGTAGACCCATGCCCTGTTAGAAAATAATACGAATGAGGTAAATTTAAAATTCATTATAATATATAAAACTATTGAGAAATTGAAACTTACTTTTCCAATATATTCGTAAAACTTGCCCGCACATCACTATGAACAGAGCATATCCAATAAAGAGCTTTCTCCCTTGGGCAAAAAATCCCCAACATCCAATGATTACTGATAAAAGGAAATTTAATGTTAGTGGTTTTTTATGTTAAAAGATAATTAACTCTTTGAGAGAAATGTGTTTCATACCTCTCACAAAAAGGCATCATCCAACATTGTTGGATTATATTCTTTTCAAATCTTTCAGCAATATAAACCATTCTTTGTTCCTCAGTCAATGAACATGCTTCAGGGGAAATCAATTGCGGGTCCATGAATCCATATACATCTGTCAGTTCATTCCTCTCACAAATTTTATAAAGATACCTAATACAAAACATATATAAGTATACATTTTTAATAAATATAACGCAGGGAAAAGGTGTTAAGACTTACATGGAAAAAATATTCTCCACGTTGATGCCCAACTTATCTCCAGTAACAAGCACCAAGATATCAGATTTTGTAATCCCCACAATTATTTCACGTCCACAAACATGATATTTTTTTGGAAACTCATAAAAACCCAACAACAAATGTGAATATCATGACAATCTACCAAGACCACTGGAATCTGTATCTGATGTCATAGCCTGTTGTCTTTGTTGTTGTCTATACATTATTTCTTTACCTTTGAAGTATTCCTGTGAAAAAAATTGAGAATTATAGTAGTTTTCAAATGATAAAACATCTTTAATAAAAAAATAAAATAAAAAAGATATAAGATTCATACCTCTATGGTAATGAGTCGAAGAAGTCTGGATGGACAAACTAAAAAATGGCAGATACTCTGTCCAACTGTCGCCACCTCATCTGTAGGTATTGGTACCCTAGCTGATCTATCTATAATATCCTGTACAGTGACCCTCTGATTCTCTACCTCTAATTGTTGATGATGAACTGTATCTCCTATACAGTATACCAACCCGTATGCTACTATATGATGTTGAGAATCATCAACATACAACTCGCAATATGTAGGAAGCTGCGGCAGAGGCGTAGGATAAAGAATGGGGTCTGCAGGATGAGGTGGGGTAGTGGGAGCTACTGGCGGAGGTGGAGGATAAATAATGGGGTCTGCAGGGGGAGGTGGAGGAGTGGGAGCTGCAGTCTGAAATTGTCTTTGCATTTCTGCAAACATAGACTACACTGAATCTCTAATCTTGTCTTCCATTGTCGCATTAATATTTTGAACTTCAGCCTCCAAGGATTCTATTTTTTTTTATAAACCCCCTCAATGTTAGAAGTTGAAGAACGTGGAAACACTTTTCTTACCGATACACCTGTCAGATATCCACTTACACGACCAGGATGTTCTGGCCTTCCCAATGCTGCAAATAAAATATCTTCCCTCCCAGAAGCTGTAAATGTCCCCTCTGAACTTTGCTCCTCAAGAGAGTCCTGTATTAATTAATTGAAAATTTCTGTAATGATTGAAACTTATATGAAGAAAAAACTTAACTTAAATAAATTAAATAGATATCTTACAATCCTCTCAGCTACGATTCTCGATTCTTCCGAAAGATATTGCCCTTTTTTCCCTTCCGAGCTCTCTTCCATTTTTCATGTCTAGATGGAGGGGGTGGAGGGGCCACCTCTCCAGAGCTTGAAGACTCAGCTCTTAGTGGTTGAAATTTTTCCGCTATCATTTTTTCTGCCAATAATATATACCCTCCCCGAGATAAACTATGAGGGTATAAATTTTTAGATTGGATCTCCTGATGATCTTTCCTTGTTTGCTGTAATTTAAGAATAAGAAATCATTAACAAAACATTAATAAAATCATTTATATAAGAAAGTATATAAAAGTTTACATTGGCCTTACCAGAAATGACTCTTTTTTTCTACTTTCAAAAAACTGTCTCCATGTGTCTTCATCTATAAAAGGTTATATACGACATGGATTGTCATGACTCCTATGACCATAAATGAAATCAGATGTGAGGGTTGATTTGAAATCCCTCCATCTCCTGGCAGCCAACGATAAGCATTTCTTCCTGACTCCTCCAGTGTCAGGAATATCAAATGTCATTTGATAAAGAGGTTAAACATATTATATATACCAGAAACATTAAAAGAATGCTCAAACAATGACAAAAGATCTTACCAAAATCGTCTCCCACAACTGAGAGATAATCGCTTTATCCACACCTCTCCAATCATCATACAGAATGCTTACTTTGGTCTTAGCCTGAGTTGTAAGAAAACTCTTAAAATCTTTGGCATTCGGACCTCTATGAATATCATCATCATCAAACTCAACTACTATCCTCTGATCTTGCGTACGGGCAAGTGATAATTTTGGTAAACGTGTGCAACCACGCTTACCAACCTTTGAACTCTTTGTCGTAATAAGAGCATGTGAATGTTCATCCCCAGAGGTATGACCAGCAAAATGCTCCTCCCTAGAATCATGTGGTTGATCATCTGAATGATCTGTCATTATCCTTAAAATCAAAAAAAACAAACGTCAGTTCACAAATATACAAATTCAAATATTTTAATACTACTGTAATTAGAAAATAGAAAAGTGTACTAGGTTACATAATAGTAAACATTGGTAATATGGTAAGCATGTTAAACAATGGTAAAGATGGAAAAGATGGTCAAGATGGTCAAGATGGTCAAGATGGTAAAAAATGGAAAAAATGGTAAACCTGGGTCCTCCGGCTGGCCGGTGGGTAAGAACCGGTTGGCCGGTGCCCATAACGGCTGGCCGGTGCGCTAACACCGGCTGGCCGGTGGTCATCCACCGGTTGGCCGGTGTCACCAGGCAGTGGGAAGCCTACTGCCTGGGGCCTCCGGCTGGCCGGTGGGCAAGAACCGGTTGGCCGGTGCCCATACCAGCTGGCTGGTGCGCTAACACCGGCTGGCCGGTGGCTCTGGCAGAAAGCAATGCTTCTTCCAGAGACCACTGGCCGGCCGGTGGTCATCCACCGGTTGGCCGGTGTCACCAGGCAATGGGCAAGCCTACTGCCTGGGGCCTTTCGCTGGCCGGTGGGCAAGAACCGGTTGGCCGGTGCCCATACAGGCTGGCTGGTGCACTAACACCGGCTGACCGGTGGCTCTGGCAGAAAGCAATGCTTCTGCCAGAGACCACCGGCTGGCCGGTGGGAATCCACCGATTGGCCGGTAGACTCAGAAATATACTTAATTTTTTTAAACATGTTTTAATAAATAAAAAACATAAAATATGTAACATTTATGGAAAAAATAAATGTAAACAAGAAATAAACATATGTTACCTGTAATTTTAGGAATGTACAGATGGATTGTTTTCCCAAATTCCTTCGTCGTGATCGTTCCTTATGGCACAAACTATGTCTTCAACATGATCGTCATTATGTTCTGTTAATATTTCCATTGAAGTAGGGATCTCACATAAATCAACATATTCATCAAGTTCATCCTCACCAACATATTGTTTTTTCCCTTGTAAAACAACAGCCCACTGCATATCTGATTGATCTACTACATAAAAAATTTGTTTTCCATGTGTTTCCATTATAAAAGAATCAGCTGTGTCTTCCAATCTATTCAAATTAACATGTGTCATTCCAAATTCATCGTGTCTGACACTGTTCTTACCGTTAAAACATTTACAATTAAAAACGGGAACATTAATTTTAAAGTAATCAACCTCCCATATGTCTTCAATCACTCCATAATATGCATTTGACGCAGAAATTGGGTTTTTGTCCTTAGCACTCAAAAAATGCATTGCTTCTGCAAACACCAATACACCACTATTCTGAACTGCACTTCTGTTGTCCTGAGCTTTTGTATGAAATGTATAACCATTAATGTCATAACCATACCATGGTTTCACATTTAAACATGGACCACCCACTATCAATTTTAATGTCTCTGATACATCTGATCTACCAAGCAAAGTCTTTTTAATCCATGACAAAAAAGTTTTGTTGTGCTCATTCAAAATCCACATTTCTTTCTTCTTTGGATGACATTGTTTCAACTCATTAATGTTCAATGTGATATATGGTTGTGCATCAGCTATGTTCTTCAAGATGTATGATTCTAATTTCTTCATCTGTTCAGCTGACAATGATTTGACTTTCACGCCGCGAATCCCCTTTCCCTCATTATTAACTCGTTCATGGAGAGATGGAGGCAAACCTATGTGTTGCGCCGTAGCCAAGTAGCTCGTACAAAACTCTGCTACCTCCTCAGAAATATACTTTTCAATAATGGAGGCTTCAGGTCGATATAGATTTTTAACATACCCCTTTAATATTTTCATATACCTTTCAAAAGGATACATCCAACGAAGATATACAGGTCCACAAAGCATTATCTCTCGAACCAGATGAATCATTAAATGCACCATTATATCAAAAAAAGTTGTAGGAAAATACATTTCCAATTGACAAAGTATTAAAATTGCATCCTTTTCCAAAATGTTCAAATAATTCACATCAATCGCCTTGTTACAAATTGAATTGAAAAAATAACACAACTTCATTATAGTCTTTCTGACACGAATGGGAAATATTCCATGCAATACAACTGGTGGAATTTGTTGCATCATGACGTGACAATCATGTGATTTAATACCTATCAACTTCAAATCCTTCACTGAGACAAAATTTTTTACATTGGAAGAATAACATTGAGGCACTTTGGTATCATAAAGACACTGACAAAAGCTAATTTTCTCCCTCTTCGATAATGTATGACAAGCCGGGGGAAGAAATGTTCATCTTCCTTTAGGAGTGGGAGCTAACTCCAAACGTATTCCCATTGATATTAAGTCTAATCTTGCATTCAACCCATATTTAGTCTTTCCTTTAATGTCTAACAATGTTCCAATCAAAGAATCACAGATATTCTTCTCCACGTGCATGACATCAATATTATGTTTAACTTCATGATACCTCCAATATGGTAGCTCAAAAAATATTGACCTTTTCTTCCAAATATGTCTATCATTAACAGATTCATGTGTCTTTCCCAATGTCATGTCAAGGTTTTTCACCCTCTCAAAATACAGATCAGGGGATAAAGGTTTTGGAGCAGTATCAAATTCTTGTGATCCATTAAATTCCTTTTTTAGTCTTCTATAAGGGTGTTCCATAGGCAAAAACTTTCGATGACCCATGTACACTGTTTTCCTCCCATGATGAAATTGACACTAGGATGTCTGTTGTTCGCAAATTGGACATGCCTTATGCCCTTTAACACTATATCCAGTCAAATTTCCATACGCTGGGAAGTCATTTATAGTGAACAGAAGCACTGCATGCAGTTGAAAATATTCCATTTTATAAGAATCATACACCCTAATACCATCAGCCCATAACAATTTCAAATCATCAATCAACAGTGACAAGTAAACATCAATATCATTACCGGGTTGCTTTGGACCAGAGATCATTGTGCTCAACATGACATATTTGCGCTTCATACAAACTTCAGGAGAGAGGTTGTAAATTACCAAAAAAACAGGCCATGAACTATGTGTGCTACTGAGTGTTCGGTATGGATTCATTCCATCTGTGCACAACCCTAGTCTGAGATTTCTTCTTTCATTTCCAAATGTAGAATACTACGCATCAATTTTCTTCCATTGTGGACAATCAGCTGGATGACGTATTTTTCCATCACATACCCGCTCTTCAGCATGCCATCTTAACCATTTTGCATCATGTGAATTAGCAAATAAACGTTTGAAACGATTAATTATAGGAAGATACCAAAATACCTTTGAAGGGAGCTTTGTAATCTCTACATAACCCTATGATTTTTCTTTCACCTTATACCGTGATGTCCCACATTTTGGACACTCTGACAGAAATTCATATTTCTTCCTATATATAATGCAGTCATTCGGATAGGCATGTATTTTCTTGTATCCCAATCCCATCGGGCATAATATTTTCTTGGCTTTGTAATGTGAATCTGGAAGATCGTTATCTTTTGGAAGAATGTCTTTCATCAATTGTAGCAGCTCTGTAAAACTTATGTCACTCCATCCATGCTTCGCCTTTAGGTTAATCAATCTTAACACTGCCGACAGAACCGTAAAATCTGTACAACTGGGATATAATGGTTTTTCAGCATCACCATATAGACGTGCAACTGTCGGTTCTATCTCAATTTGTTCTGCTACAATATCGCGAATCATTTCTTCAATTCCATCGGAGTTACCATGTTGCGAATCATCATCATCAGTGACATTCCGTCCAGTTTCACCATGCCAAATCCAAGGGCTGTAACTCGGATTAAAACCATGACATATCAGATGATCTTTTATCTCTCTACTTTTCAACTTCTTCATATTCAAACATTTCAGGCATGGACAGAAAAAAATGTCACTACTTGGAACATTTCGTTTTGCAAATTCCAAAAAGGCATCAACTCCTTCCTCAAATTCATTGCTCAATCGATGTGCCGTAATCCAACTTCTACTCATTATTACCTATAACAAATATCAACAAAAAAAATATATTTTTAAGATAAGACAAAACATGTTTGTATGAAAAAAATCATAATTTAAATGTAAAACAATTTAAAATATGTAAAGACCCGTAAAATTCAAGGGAAATTTTTTCTTAATTTTCTTTAGAATTTTACAAGAGCGCGGTTTCAGACGGCACCTGATTCCGAGGCCCGGAGTGCCCGGAATTAATTTCCGAAGTTTGGCTCGGGTACGTTCAGTGAACGAACGAGCGAGAATTCCTAACTTTTGATCCGGTGCTCGGAATTGAAATCCGAGGGCACCGATGAACTCGCAGCGCCGATTTTTGCTTAAGAGGACTTTTCCCGAAGGTGCGTTTGCTGAGGAGGAGTTGTTAAAAAAAGGGGAGTTAAATGTGATGTAATAAAATTGTGTTACAATTTTATTTCATATTCTAAGTTGTTAACCTATGTGTGGAAGTTGGGTGGGACCTACTTGTTGTTAACTACCCTTGAGAGAATAAAGGTAGGGTGGGGCCCACACGAGCCCAACCCCTCACCTTCCCTAACTCCTCTTAACCCCCCACTTAAGATGTGTAACTCATCTTAACCTTTAAACTTCCCATTAATTGGGTGACTTTCCCTCTCCTCACTTTAATCATTCCAACACACTAATCCAATTAATGGAATTAAGTTTTTGAATTTTGAACGCATAGAATGTCTTAATAAAATAAGATTAGCTTATTTTATTTTTGGGGGTTAGATTGGTTGTGTTGAGGATTGGAGGAGAGAGCTCTAAGTCTCTTGAAGAACTTCATCTTCTCCGGCGAAGAACGTCTTCATTCTCAACGAAGAACGACAACACTTCGTCAAGGACCATCGACTCGGCGACCCGGTATCTTCGGACCTCTTCTTCCTCCTCGGACCTTCTTCATCGGCAAACGAAGATCCGCCAACGACGTGTCTCTTCGGGCATATCTCTTCATCAACGGATTTGACGAACGACGACCGCGACGCCCGACCTCCGCGACGCCGTCTTCCGTGGAGCGTAGACGAATCTTCAAATCTTAAACCCGAGGTAGGGGTTGTCGATTTCTTTTGGTTTCCTTATTTTATTCTTGATCGTGATTTTTATCAAGATTAACGTGTGACTTGATTTTATTTTGATTTGCGTTATTATTTTAACGTGAGGGGGGCCGGACCGCACGAACACGGCCGAACCCCCCCCTCCATTGTTCTTGTTTAATTCTTGCGGTGGAAGCAAAGTGGCGTGGTGCCGTCGCACCACGCGGATGATCGTACAAATAATTTACGCGGCGCCGTCGCGCTACGCCAAGGAAAAATCTTCAAGAACGCGACGCCGTCGCGCCGCGTTGAAAGGATTCAGGGCACGGCGAAAGGGGCGCGGTGCCGTCGCACCGCGCCGGACGACGAACACCGCGGCCGGTTCCGGGCCGCGGCGGGACGAGAAGACCGCGGCCGGTTCCGGGCCGCGGCGGGACGAGAAGACCGCGGCCGGTTCCGGGCCGCGGCGGAAGAGGAGACCGGCGGCCGGGCCGCCGGCGTCGGAAGTCAAAGGCGGGACCGGAATTTCCGGTCCCGTTGGTAAAAACCGGCCGGCCAGCTGGCCGGCCGGATGACTTAAAACCGGGGAATTTAATTCCCCGGCCGGTTCTTTAAAACCCCCCTCATAATGAGGGGGGTGGTTCCATGTAAGGGGGGGGGGGCAACAGCCCCCCGGTCTTTTTTTAAATCGGCCCCCAAGTGGGGGACGTTTGTTGCAAAGGCACGGCACAAGGCCGTGCCGCCTTGTCAAAACCGCGGGGCTTAGCCCCCGCGTGCGCCGCCACCTCGCGGCGCCAGGCCGCCGCGGCCCGCCGCGCCGCCGCGCCGCCGTCCGCCGCCGCCATCCGCCGCCGCCGGCCACCGCCGCCGCGCCGCCGCGCCGCCGCCCGCCGCCGCCGTCCGCCGCCGCCGGCCACCGCGCCGCCCCGGGGGGGGGGGGGGGGGGTCGGGCCGGGTCGGCCCGGACCCGGACCCCCCCGTTTCGAACCAGTTTTGGTTTTTGGCCCATAACATGAGCCTCGGACCTCCGATCGACGAACCGTCTGCGGCAACGCGATCCTTGGATCGAGATGGTCGTTTTGATATATTGCACTCAAGGTTTCGGTTAACTTTGAGTTCGGCCGGGTTGGTTCGTTCACGAAACCAACCGGGCCTTCGGAGCGGAAACGCTCATATCTTGAGCTACGGACGTCCGATTGACGCGCCGTCAGTCGCGTTGTGTTCCTCTTAGTGAGACGGATCTTTTGGCATACTCCGCCCGAGGTTTGGATGCAGGTGGAGTACGGTCGGGTTGGTTTTGTCTTAAAAACCAACCGGGCCCCGGAGACGAAAATGCCGATAACTCTCAGACCGGGCGTCCGATCGACGCGCCGTCTGTTGCGTTGAGTTCCTGTTGTTGATACGGAACTTTTGGATACATCAACTCTGGTCTTCGTGACAGTTGATGTATCAGCCTCTCGGCTCGTGGAGCGGACCCTCCGAACGAGCTAGCTGTGTGCGGGAACCCTAGTGCTGGCTGCGACTGTTCTACTGCTACGACTGCTACTGTGACTGCGACGACGACAGTACAGAGATCCTGTGTGGATTCGACGACGACAGTACAGAGATCCTCTGTGGATTCGACGACGACGACTTCAGCACTCAGTGATCCTACGTGGATCAGTGCTACAGGTCCTGTGTGGGCCCGATCCTGTGTGGGTCCTTGCGCTCAGCGGTTCTGTGTGAGCCAGCGCCTACAGGTTCTGTGTGAGCCCGATCCTGTGTGGGTCTTCTGCGGGGGTTACTTACCTATCGATCCTTCGTGGGTCCGACGACTTAGATGGATCAGTGATCATCTTTATCGTCCTTGAAGAAGTATACCTGTGTGAGCTGAATCCTGTTGTTTTCCTGTGTGGATTGTGTTGTGCAATCCTGTGTGGATTATATTTTGCTTTCCTATGTGGAATACGTATACTTTCCTGCGTGGACTGAGTTGTACTTGAGCTCGGAGGTTGGAGCGTATTTTAATTGATGACTTAGGTATATGTATGGGCATATACCTAAGCAGTGTCGGTTGTTACTTCGTGATTGTACTTTTCTTCGTGGTTTATCCTTTGTGGATTTGAGAGACCTTCAGGGGTCTCGGGGTCCCTACTGAGTAGCTTATACTCACCCCTGCACGGGCTTCGCCCGCACTACGTTGTGTTGGTTGCAGACGACGGACAGCGTTGACCTTAGCTGAGGCTTGCAGAGCGGGACGGTACCCGGAGGTGGACCACTGGGCGGGACGTGCTCGGAGCGGCGGCGGGACCCGTGTAGCAGAGGATCTATCTGTACCCACCCTTCAGGTGGGATTTCCGGTGGACAGCTCGGAGTTGCGGCCTTTACTTTACAGTTGCTGTTTTTCCCTTTTCATGTTGTACTTTACTTTCAGTTTGGGTTTGTATTCTGGCCCATTTACCTTTCCGCACTTTCAGTCGTACTATGTTTGCTTAGTGTTTACTTTCCGCTTGTTTACTCTGTGGTGTGTGTTTACTTTTCAAAGGCAATGCCTTACCTTTTTACCGGGATTTACGCCTTGGTGCTAGTCGCCAGCCCCTGGCCTATGGAAGGCGGGCTTGGGGTAGTCACGGCACGGACCCCGAGGGCGGGTCGTGACAAATTGGTATCAGAGGAGTTCGGTTCTACCGCGAACTCTGATCTTTTCTATGTGAAGCAATAATGTTTAGCGTATTGAGTGTGGTTATCAGTCCAGGGAGTCCAGTGTTGGTGCGGCGGCCGACGTATCCGTACACCAGGACCCTGACTTCTGATTTCCGACTTAATGCACGAAAACATTGATTGTGTGTGTGTTTCAAAGTTTTCTTTGTGATTACTTATATCAGCTCACCAGGTATACAATTCTAACCGTGGCGCACCTGTTTCCTTTTCAGGATGGCCCCACGACGGCAGCCAGCTAGGGTTCCGAGAGTCGAGCGAGACGACAGCCCACCGAGCGACGAGGCCTCGGTGCAGGGCCCTTTTCCAGTAGTGGCACCGGCGGTAGCTTTACCTGCTGATCCCCCGATGCTTCTAGCAGCAGCCGCTGACGATGCACGTCGCCTCAGCGCACTGCATGAGTTTCAGCGCCAGCGACCGCCCAGGTTTCGCGGGGAGACGGATCCCCAGGCAGCAGAGGACTGGCTGGAGGCAGTGGTTCGAGTGTTTAGGCTAGTGAGGACACCAGCAGACCTCATGGTGATCCTCGTTGCGAGCCTACTACACGCAGCAGCAGGACTATGGTGGAGCTTGATGCTCCAGGTGCACGATGAGGCATCTCTACTTTGGACGGACTTTGAGAGCCTCTTCCGCTCGGAGTTCGTCCCAGCCACCCTTCGTGCAGTGCGTATCCAGGAGCTTCTACAGCTGCGGCAGGGCAGCATGAAGGTCGCTCAGTACTCGGCGAGATTTACCGATCTCTCGCGCTACTCGACCGACATGGTACGGGATCCATTCTTCCGGGCCCGGACCTTCGAGCAGGGTTTGAGACACGAGATCAGGGCATCGCTGATCTCCCTCAGCATACCGACTCAGACAGGAGTACTGGAGCGGGCTCTTCTGATCGAGAGCTTCCTTGCTGAGTCTACACCAGCACAGCGACCCACCGCAGGGCGGCACGTGGCAGAGTCATTTGCAGCAGGCAGTCGACGGATGACTCATGGGTCCAGACAGACCAGACCTTCGGGCCGACGACCTCAGGGCACTGGCTCAGCAGTGCGGGGCACACAGCGCGGAGCCAGTCTTCCGAGAGGCAGAGGCAGAGGATCGACCGTGGCGGTCCGCAGGGAGGAGGCGGACGAGGCAGAGGAGCTGGACGAGCAGCTGGTGGTGGCCGATGCTTTGAGGCTCTACCACCACCACCACCAGGAGGTCCACCCCGACCACAGGGAGCTGGCGGGCAGCGACAGGCACAGCTCCAGGCAGCAGAGGCCTACGACCACGGCGCACCTGAGATGATTCGAGGTACTATCTGTGTCTATTCCACCCTTGCTGCAGTTCTTATAGACACAGGAGCGAGTCATTCTTTCATAGCCGCTGCCCTTGTTCGGAGCTCGGAGATTCCGACAGAGCCGTTGGCTCGATCCTTACGGCTAGAGACTCCTACGGGAGCAGACTCGACGATTACGCACTGGTGCCGGCAGTGTGAGCTTACTCTAGGAGGCGAGAGCTTCGGCTGGGATCTTCTGGTAGCAGCGTCGAGGCCTTACGACGTCATCTTGGGCATGGATTGGCTGTCTACGGTCCATGCACAGATTGACTGTTTTAGGCGCAAGGTGCGATGTGTACGCACCGACGGGAGCAGGTTCACCTTCACCGGCGAGAAGGGAGCCTTAGCAGCACAGGATGGACTTCCGCGGAGGAGAGGACAGCTCATCACTCATCAGTTGGCTAGCCTTATCCTTGGAGCAGTTGACGTGCGGAGTCCTGGTTTTCCTGCAGTGGTGGATCAGTTTGCGGACGTTTTTCCTGACGACGTTCCAGGGCTACCTCCTCGCAGAGAGGTAGACTTTTATATTGACTTGTACCCCGAGACAGCCCCGATATCCACTCCAGCATATCGGATGGCCCCCGCCGAGCTTCGAGAGCTACGGGTACAGTTGGAGGACTTGCAGGGCAAGGGGTTCATCCGACCCAGTGTTTCACCCTGGGCTTCCCCGATATTGTTCGCCAAGAAGGCGGACGGGAGCTTGCGACTTTGTGTTGACTATCGTCGCCTGAACCAGGTGACAGTAAGGAACAAGTATCCGCTACCGAGTATTGATGACCTCTTTGATCAGCTCAAGGGAGCACGGTGGTTCTCGAAGATAGACCTCAGGTCAGGCTATCATCAGCTCAGGGTCAGAGACGAGGATGTGCAGAAGACGGCCTTCAGATGTCGGTATGGCCACTATGAGTTCTTGGTTATGCCCTTCGGTGTAACCAATGCTCCAGCAGTGTTCATGGCTCTCATGAACAGGATCTTTCAGCCATACCTCGATCGGTTTGTCGTGGTCTTCATCGACGAGATTCTGATTTACTCTACGACAGAGGAGGAGCACGCCTATCACTTGAGAGTTGTTCTTGACACACTCCAAGAGCACCAGCTTTATGGTAAGCTCTCGAAGTGCCAGTTCTGGATACGTGAGGTCCACTTTTTGGGACACGTTATCTCTGAGGCGGGAGTTGCAGTGGATCCCGCGAAGATTGAGGCTGTGTTAGCATGGGAGCCACCCAGGAGCGTGACTGAGGTTCGGAGTTTCTTGGGACTAGCTGGATACTATCGGAGATTTGTGCCGAACTTCTCCAGAGTTGCGGCATCACTCACAGCTTTGACGAAGAAGGGGAAACCCTTCGTGTGGTCAGACAGTTGTCAGCAGAGCTTCCAGGAGCTGAGACAGAGTTTGACTAGCGCACCTATCTTGAGGTTGCCTGAGGAGGGAGTAGGGTACGTAGTCTACTGCGATGCATCAGGGACCGGACTCGGATGTGTTCTGATGCAGGAGCGGACAGTGATCGCCTATGGATCACGACAGTTGAGGCCGCATGAGCAGAACTACGCTACCCATGACATGGAGTTAGCAGCAGTGGTCTTCGCTCTGAAGACATGGCGACACTATCTGATGGGCGAGCGCTTTACAGTATTTTCCGATCATCAGAGTCTCAGGTATATCTTCTCGCAGAAGGACCTGAACCTGAGACAGCGACGATGGCTCGAGTTCCTCCAGGACTATGACTTTGAGATAGTCTATACTCCTGGGAAGGGGAACGGAGTAGCCGATGCCCTCAGCAGGAGGACGGGCATTCAGCTACTCGAGGAGGCGACGGAGCAGCTAGCCTCTTTGCAGATATCCTTCGTGGATAGAGATGGAGCAGCCTTTCTTCAGTCTCTCACAGTCACTCCTCCACTACTGCAGCGAGTCAGGGAGGCACAGCGCGGGGACGCTGACTGTGAGACACGGCGTGCACAGATATCCTCGGGACAGACACATGATGGTTTCTCCCTTGGAGAAGAGCACGACATCCTTTTCAGAGGACGTACCATGGTACCAGTCGCATTGCGAGAGGAAGTGCTGAGAGAGTTTCACACTTCTCCTTTAGCGGTACATCCTGGAGTGGCGAAGATGTACCAGGACCTCAGACGACAGCATTGGTGGCCGGGCATGAAGAAAGCTGTAGAAGAGTTCGTTTCTCGATGCCTCACCTGTCAGCAGGTGAAGGCAGAGCATCAGGTACCAGCAGGCTTGGTACAACCCTTGGAGGTTCCGGAGTGGAAGTGGGACGGCATATCTATGGACTTCGTGACTGGACTTCCACGCACTTCCAGAGGTCACGACTCCATCTGGGTGATTGTTGACCGACTCACCAAGTCGGCACACTTCTTACCCATCAGAGAGCAGGGCTCAGTGGAGAGCTTGGGACGTCTCTACATTCAGGAGATTGTGCGGCTCCACGGCGTGCCATCATCTATCGTTTCCGATCGAGATGCCCGCTTTACTTCCCGGCTTTGGAAGGGGTTACAGGAGGCATTCGGGACGCAGCTACGTCTTAGCACAGCTTTTCACCCTCAGACGGATGGTCA
This sequence comes from Viscum album, assembly GCA_963277665.1. Lineage (NCBI taxonomy): Eukaryota > Viridiplantae > Streptophyta > Magnoliopsida > Santalales > Viscaceae > Viscum > Viscum album. Next base: position 788,494,110 of record OY728131.1, on the reverse strand, counting down.
GACGGAGAGGACCATTCAGACTCTCGAGGACATGCTCCGCGCATGTGTCCTTGACCTTGGTCGAAGCTGGGAGGACCACCTACCCTTGGTGGAGTTCGCTTACAACAACAACTACCACTCCACCATCGGGATGGCACCGTACGAGGCGTTGTACGGCCGACCATGTAGATCTCCTTTGTGCTGGACAGACCCTGGGGAGTCAGCACTGGTGGGACCAGAGATGGTCCAGGCCACGACAGAGAAGGTCCAGGTCATCGAGGAGCGGATGAGGACAGCTCAGAGCCGGCAGAAGTCATACGCTGACAGGAGGCGGAGGCCACTAGAGTTCGAGGATGGCGACCACGTCTTCTTGCGGGTCTCACCTCGACGTGGTATTCGGAGATTTGGCCGAGGCGGCAAGTTATCTCCACGCTTCATCGGACCCTTCCAGATTCTCAGCAGGATTGGCGAGGTGGCTTATCGCCTGGCTCTACCACCTCAGTTGCACCGGGTGCACGACGTCTTCCATGTATCCCAGCTGAGGAGATACGTGCACGACCCGACGCACATCATTGATCATGGGGAGCTTGACGTTGACGATGGGGCGACTTTTACGGAGACCCCGGTGGAGATAGAGGATCGACAGGAGCGGGTCCTGCGTGGGCGACCGATTCCTCTTGTGCGCATCAGATGGCAGCACGGGAATCTCCAGGAGAGCACATGGGAGCGGGAGGCTCAGATGCGTGCTCAGTACCCTCATTTGTTTCCCTAGTTTTTGTTGTATCTTTACGGGGACGTAAAGCCCTGAGGTGGGAGTAATGTAAAGACCCGTAAAATTCAAGGGAAATTTTTTCTTAATTTTCTTTAGAATTTTACAAGAGCGCGGTTTCAGACGGCACCTGATTCCGAGGCCCGGAGTGCCCGGAATTAATTTCCGAAGTTTGGCTCGGGTACGTTCAGTGACCAACGAGCGAGAATTCCTAACTTTTGATCCGGTGCTCGGAATTGAAATCCGAGGGCACCGATGAACTCGCAGCGCCGATTTTTGCTTAAGAGGACTTTTCCCGAAGGTGCGTTTGCTGAGAAGGAGTTGTTAAAAAAAGGGGAGTTAAATGTGAAGTAATAAAATTGTGTTACAATTTTATTTCATATTCCAAGTTGTTAACCTATGTGTGGAAGTTGGGTGGGACCTACTTGTTGTTAACTACCCTTGAGAGAATAAAGGTGGGGTGGGGCCCACACGATCCCAACCCCTCACCTTCCCTAACTCCTCTAAACCCCCCACTTAAGATGTGTAACTCATCTTAACCTTTAAACTTCCCATTAATTGGGTGACTTTCCCTCTCCTCACTTTAATCATGCCAACACACTAATCCAATTAATGGAATTAAGTTTTTGAATTTTGAACTCATAGAATGTCTTAATAAAATAAGATTAGCTTATTTTATTTTTGGGGGTTAGATTGGTTGTGTTGAGGATTGGAGGAGAGAGCTCTAAGTCTCTTGAAGAACTTCATATTCTCCGGCGAAGAACGTCTTCATTCTCAACGAAGAACGACAACACTTCGTCAAGGATCATCGACTCGGCGACCCGGTATCTTCGGACCTCTTCTTCCTCCTCGGACCTTCTTCGTCGGCAAACGAAGATCCGCCAATGACGTGTCTCTTCGGGCATATCTCTTCGTCAACGGATTTGACGAACGACGACCACGACGCCCGACCTCCGCGACGCCGTCTTCCGCGGAGCGTAGACGAATCTTCAAATCTTAAACCCGAGGTAGGGGTTGTCGATTTCTTTTGGTTTCCTTATTTTATTCTTGATCGTGATTTTTATCAAGATTAACGTGTGACTTGATTTTATTTTGAGTTGCGTTATTATTTTAACGTGAGGGGGGCCGGACCGCACGAACACGGACGAACCCCCCTCCATTGTTCTTGTTTAATTCTTGCGGTGGAAGCAAAGTGGCGTGGTGCCGTCGCACCACGCGGATGATCGTACAAATAATTTACGCGGCGCCGTCGCGCTACGCCAAGGAAAAATCTTCAAGAACGCGACGCCGTCGCGCCGCGTTGAAAGGATTCATGGCACGGCGAAAGGGGCGCGGTGCCGTCGCACCGCGCCGGACGACGAACACCGCGGCCGGTTCCGGGCCGCGGCGGGACGAGAAGACCGCGGCCGGTTCCGGGCCACGGCGGGACGAGAAGACCGCGGCCGGTTCCGGGCCACGGCGGAAGAGGAGACCGGCGGCCGGGCCGCCGGCGTCGGAAGTCAAAGGCGGGACCGGAATTTCCGGTCCCGTTGGTAAAAACCGGCCGGCCAGCTGGCCGGCCGGATGACTTAAAACCGGGGAATTTAATTCCCCGGCCGGTTCTTTAAAACCCCCCTCATAATGAGGGGGCGGTTCCATGTAAGGGGGGGGGGGGGCAACAGCCCCCCGGTCTTTTTTTAAATCGGCCCCCACGTGGGGGTCGTTTGTTGCAAAGGCACGGCACAAGGCCGTGCCGCCTTGTCAAAACCGCGGGGCTTAGCCCCCGCGTACGCCGCCACCTCGCGGCACCGGGCCGCCGCGGCCCGCCGCGCCGCCCCGAGGGGGGGGGGGGGGGTCGGGCCGGGTCGGCCCGGACCCGGACCCCCCCGTTTCGAACCAGTTTTGGTTTTTGGCCCATAACATGAGCCTCGGACCTCTGATCGACGAACCGTCTGCGGCAACACGATCCTTGGATCGAGACGGTCGTTTTGATATATCGCACTCAAGGTTTCGGTTAACTTTGAGTTCGGCCGGGTTGGTTCGTTCACGAAACCAACCGGGCCTTCGGAGCGGAAACGCTCATATCTTGAGCTACGGACGTCCGATTGACGCGCCGTCAGTCGCGTTGTGTTCCTCTTAGTCAGACGGATCTTTTGGCATACTCCGCCCGAGGTTTGGACGCAGGTGGAGTACGGTCGGGTTGGTTTTGCCTTAAAAACCAACCGGGCCCCGGAGACGAAAATGCCGATAACTCTCAGACCGGGCGTCCGATCGACGCGCCGTCTGTTGCGTTGAGTTCCTGTTGTTGATACAGAACTTTTGGATACAACAACTCTGGTCTTCGTGACAGTTGATGTATCAGCCTCTCGGCTCGTGGAGCGGACCCTCCGAACGAGCTAGCTGTGTGCGGGAACCATAGTGCTGGCTGCGACAGTTCTACTGCTACGACTGCTACTGTGACTGCGACGACGACAGTACAGAGATCCTGTGTGGATTCGACGACGACAGTACAGAGATCCTATGTGGATTCGACGACGACGACTTCAGCACTCAGCGATCCTACGTGGATCAGTGCTACAGGTCCTGTGTGGGCCCGATCCTGTGTGGGTCCTTGCGCTCAGCGGTTCTGTGTGACCCAGCGCCTACAGGTTCTGTGTGAGCCCGATCCTGTGTGGGTCTTCTGCGGGGGTTAGTTACCTATCGATCCTTCGTGGGTCCGACGACTTAGATGGATCAGTGATCATCTTTATCGTCCTTGAAGAAGTATACCTGTGTGAGCTGAATCCTGTTGTTTTCCTGTGTGGATTGTGTTGTGCAATCCTGTGTGGATTATATTTTGCTTTCCTATGTGGAATACGTATACATTCCTGCGTGGACTGAGTTGTACTTGGGCTCGGTGGTTGGAGCGTATTTTAATTGATGACTTAGGTATATGTATGGGCATATACCTAAGCAGTGTCGGTTGTTACTTCGTGATTGTACTTTTCTTCGTGGTTTATCCTTTGTGGATTTGAGAGACCTTCAGGGGTCTCGGGGTCCCTACTGAGTAGCTTATACTCACCCCTGCACGGGCTTCGCCCGCACTACGTTGTGTTGGTTGCAGACGACAGACAGCGTTGACCTTAGCTGAGGCTTGCAGAGCGGGACGGTACCCGGAGGTGGACCACTGGGCGGGACGTGCTCGGAGCGGACGGCGGGACCCGTGTAGCAGAGGAGCTATCTGTACCCACCCTTCAGGTGGGATTTCCGGTGGACAGCTCGGAGTTGCGGCCTTTACTTTACAGTTGCTGTTTTTCCCTTTTCGAGTTGTACTTTACTTTCAGTTTGGGTTTGTATTCTGGCCCATTTACCTTTCCGCACTTTCAGTCGTACTCTGTTTGCTTAGTGTTTACTTTCCGTTTGTTTACTCTGTGGTGTGTGTTTACTTTTCAAAGGCAATGCCTTCCCTTTTTACCGGGATTTACGCCTTGGTGCTAGTCGCCAGCCCATGGCCTATGGAAGGCGGGCTTGGGGTCGTCACGGCACGGACCCCGAGGGCGGGTCGTGACAAAATATAAAACAAATCTTGAAAGTAGTAATATTTTTCATAAGTACCCAACACCAAATAGCTATACATCGTAAGTGTCATGTTAAAAATATGAATATAGACCATTTGTTTTATGTTTAATAATATTGACATATTATCTGATCATTCTGATTATATATTTGAATTACTATATCCTTTTGATCCGATATATAATCTAAGGACATTAATATTTCTTTAGAAAAAGTAATGTTAATATCATGGTAATGTAAAAAAAAGTATATGTCAAACTATATATATGTAATACCAATAAAAAAATACATATGTGTTTGGCCTGGGTTTCACACATAAATCAACTCATCTCACAGATTAAATTTTTGAATCATCCTACATAATATTTATTTTTATAACATAGGGAATGAAAATAATAAATGTTTTGATTTATGATACTCATTATGGGTAAACAAGATATATAGAAATATAATATCTAATCTCATAAAAAGATATCCATGGGAGTATAAGAGCATGTATACACAAAGCACATGATTAAAAAGATAAGTGAAACGGTTCTATATAATCATAGATCATAAAACCTGAGTCCAAGTATAACAATTTTAGCATAACATAAGACATGATTTATATGATTGTGGGAACATGATTTAAAAAACCTTATTCACAAGATCACAACATTGGTATGTGGAATAACATAAGAGTGTGGCACACACATAATAACCATTTGCAATAAAAAAAATTCCACAAGATTCAAAAACGAACGAAAAGCACATCAAGAATCGAAACAAAAATGAACGAAATAAATTCGTGGAAGGCTTACTCGAATGTTGAGAGTTGAGATGATAGATCCGAGAGCAGTGAAGAAGATAAACAATGCAGCCAAAATGAGTGTAATGGAGGCGATCGACGAGCCGATTACAGTTTACCGCGCGAGAGAGAGACGAGCCGGCGACTGTCAATCGAAAAAATCGTAAATGACAGAACACATGCATTAATTTTTTTAATTGCTTTATAACATCGGTTATATAATAACTGACGTTATAAACTATTTTTTAGCTTTTTTACGTCGGTTATTTGGAAACCGACGTAAAAAACCCCCCGGGGCTTTGGTTTTTTACGTCGGTTTCAAAATAACCGACGTAAAAAAACCCGATATCTACGCGTTTTTTACGTCGGTTATCAAATAACCGACGTAAAAACACCAAAGCCACCGGGGGTTTTTTACGTCGGTTATAAAATAACCGACGTAAAACACACCGCACTTTGGTTTTTTACGTCGGTTATTTGATAACCGACGTAAAAAACCCGATATTGACGCGTTTTTTACGTCGGTTATCAAATAACCGACGTAAAAAACCCCCCGTGCATTGGTTTTTTACGTCGGTTATATATAACCGACGTAATAAATGGTGTCGTAAAAAACGATTTCTGCACTACTGTGTGCATTAAGGGGGTTCTAATAAAGACTCAATACAGTAAGTAAAATATTCTTTCCTTCTCTTTTAATTTCATTTAATTAATTTTTTAATAATATAATAATTAACTATATCATCCCAAAGTGATTTTAAATATTGTTCCTTAAATATACTTTAATTTCATCATCAAAATTTATTATCTATAAACCACACTCTCCTCCTCACACTTTAAAAATACAAATTAAAATCTTGTCTTTGATGTGTCCATTTACCTCTATAATGGACGACACGTTATCATTTTCCATTATCTCATTCAAGGATTGTAATAAAACAATTATTATGGTAAGAAATATATTTTAATTTACATATTTTGTGTTATATTATGTTTTGGTAGAAATATATTAACCAGATATTAAATAATTTGATATATGTTTGTGCTGGTCATAAAAACCATGAAAATAAATTAAATCATTTTGATTAACATTAAATCAATAAAATAATTATAATTACATAAAAAATGATGAATAATATATTATAAACTCATTAAATATCATTTATAATATATAAATTATATTCTTTAGAACTTTTCAATTTTAGATGAACAACAATACTTGTATACAATAAAACCAATCCTGAAAAACCATGAAAATAGAGATTCCTTAAGTGATGAAACTGAATCATATAACTCATAAAAGGCCATTAATTATGTTTATAGATGTAAAATTTATAAAATACATGTATAATAAGTTATAAATAAATTAATTAATGAATTTAATATGTTTATGTTGAACATTAATCACATGATTATAATTCTTTCGGAGATGAGTTAAGGGATTCTCCCTAAACCACCATTTTGCCTTCAGGCTACGGTTACTCCCCCATTAACCCAATGTAATTATAAATTATTATTATTTAGTCATAGTAATGTATGTTTTTATTCACTAAATATATGTACCTAGCGTAATTCTTCTTCAATTTATGGGAAAACAAGTTTTATAAGGTTTATATTTTAATTAATCTTGAAAAAAACCGAATTAAAGGGAAATTTAATATTTCATAACTATTTTTAGTTACACTATATATAATGTTTTAAGACATAATTTTATTTATGAAATATATATTTTTATCTAGAAAAACCGTCATAGTTCATTTATGGTTTTATGTAAACATATTGTCTTTTGACTGGATTACAGACTCTTTTATATTATCTCTTAAATAACACCAATGTGGATCATTTATAAAGTTTTATAACCACACATTTTACTCGTTTTTAAATTATTTGAACAGAATTTATCATGAAGTATGAAAAATTTTACTCTGAATATTATTTGAATATTACACAAATATAATTTTATTTTAGAACTATTTTATTTTATGGATATACTTGTTCAAAATATGATTTTATGAAAAATACAACTGATTTTCAAAAACAACTCTTCTTTTCAAAGTAAAGGTGTATTTCTCTCAAGAATTTATATAATGTATTGTTATATTACTTAAAATAAATATTATAATTATTATTCAAAATTGATATTTATCTCTTATGTTACCATATAACATATTTTAGTGGATGGTTTTTTATTATTTTCATTGATGATGTACTATCTTGAAACCATTATCCATATTACTTTGTATAGATTATGATTGTGTATACTGATTGGTGAATTATATTGAATTTATATAATAGTTTAAATATGAATGTATATTTTGATTACATTTTCCCTAGTTCATATAATGAATCTATTGGACTGATTAAGTGTCCTTAGGGGCCTACTATATCCCCTTGATCCATCTGCAGGTCTCATTAGACAAATTGGACTAGATTTTAGAAAAGGAAATATCAATTTATTAATATTTATTGTTTGATTGTTTGATGGTATATTTATGATGCACCACATTATTAAATACCTCTTTATAAGATCATTTATAGATAATCCATGTGATTATTAGACTAGTATAATATCCATGTTTAATTATCATTCTAATGTGATTGTAAATATAGAATTATTTGATCTTCATATATTCCATCCATATTATGATCATGTTTATGTTATTCACCATGACATATTGTTTATGTTTATTTATATTATATTTTATTTTATTTTTTACACTTTCTAAAAATCTGATCTGAGAAAATTATTATGTTTTATTTTTCAAAAGGATGACTGCAAGGAGAATATAAAAGAATAGGGATGTTTCCAAAGGAGTTTTATGTATTATTTCATTTTAAATTCTCATGTAAAACTAATGTATATATCTAGTTTTATAAAGACACTAAAATATTCATTCCTTTAGGATGTGGTCTATTGTTCCATGTAACATCATAATATTGTGTGGCACAAGATTCGTGCTAATACGACCAGGGTCTTTACACAAGATCATTAAGGGATCCTTTAAAGAGGTGATATTCGATAGGAAAATTACTCAAACATCCTCTCTTAATTTCTTTTAATCTTATACATTATTTTCCCATAAATCAAAAAAATGATAACATTTATATACTTTAATGTTATATTTTAATGGAATATCTTATACACATCCATTTTATCATATCATTTGATTCAAATAAATGAAACCACTTTCAAAATTATGGTGATTAATTGTCTTTGTGAATTATTATTTTGTTATTTTTCCATTAATCTCTTTAGGGTATATGATACATTTTTTTCAAAATAATATTTTAATTTTTATATTTTTACATATTTTATTTTCTAGATTAAATATATAGTCATGAAATCATTGAACGAATGAACCCTGAACAATGAAAAGAATGACATAATACAAATGAATTGGTTGTAGATGTTTCAAAATAATAATAAAAGCTATTATTAATATTAATATATTAATATAATAAATTATTAACAGTTTTTGATCCAATATATCAGGGATTTAGGTATTAAAATCTAATTGCAGGTGCGATATACTGGTTTGACATCCCACTTTTACTTCTCTAATATATTTAACTTATTCACTGTAAATTTATATAATTTGGTGTATATATACTACCCATTGATATATAATATTGTGTATATCATTATCTTCATTGTAATAATTTTTTTATTTTATCATTATTAATATCAGGTGTTATACAATTCGACTTATTACAAATGGTAAGGGATTTCTTTGACCAAATTAGGATTTATTCGGCTAACATCACCTTCATTGATTATATATTTCTATGATAATATTTGAAATAAATTTTGAACATAAAATGTTTTAATAATAATTTTTATGTTGATTTATCTAGTTACATATAATCAATTCATTTTATTGATTCTCACTACAGTGATATGATATTTTAAAGATACTTTCTTTATAGAAGAAATTATTTATAAAATGTTTCCCTCAAAACATTCTTTCCTTCCATGTCTATATTTTTTATAGTTTTTTCTAAAAGTTATTTTAATATTATATTAAGGCTTTTTAATGAAATTGAAAAAAAATTATTATTTTAAACATATTTTGAAATATATATTTTTTCATTCTCTAAGAAAACATCTTTCTGATATTCCAGAAAAAACATAGAATGAATGTTTCTATTATCAGGTATGGATTTAGTGGATTATATGTATATCCTAAAGACATTATTAATGGAAAAATACTTTACATGTCCAAATGTTAATTTTCAAGAAAAATGTTTTATTTTATAAATTTTTTGTTCTTTATAAGTAAGTGGTTATCAATGTAAAAAAGGTATTTTCCTAAAATTATATTCCATGATCACCTTTAATTTCTTTTCAATTTCTTTAACATCCCTTGTTTAATATTCTTCTTCATTGAGGTTTATCTATTATAAAACCATATTCATTATTTTATTATATTGTTAATTATCATTTCAACAAGGGATATAATATATTGAAACCATTCAACATTTTTCATTGGAGGGATAGTGAATATAAATACTAATTAAGGAAATTTATTTAAAATTCATAATCTAGATTAAATACCAATGTATTAGTTGAATATAACTCACCACATTACTAATATGAATAGATTATACTTCGTATGTAAGAGGTGCGGGCCTCTATATCCTATTGGTATATTGGAAGTTATCAAGAGACATACTAGTATGTGTTTTAGCTAATTTCATACCCTTTTATGTGTGGAATTTTTCTATGAATTGAAAATATGTTTATGATGTACCGCATTAGGAATTATTTTTTTATGAGATTTGTTATTTATTTCCATGTTATTTTCATATTAGTAGAACATACATTGTTATTTTTTCTAGATCATTTTGTTTTTTAAATGGTATAATTTGATCATATTTTATTCCATTCATGTTATGCTCTTGTTATTGACTAAAGTGATCGAGTTTTATTTATTTACCATTTCAATGTTTTTTATGAATAATTATGAATGATTTATTTACATTTTACCAATACTGAACAAATGAATGAACCCATTTATTATGTTTTATTGAACAATGGATGCTAAAAAGATTATTATTATTTAAATACAAGGTTATCCTGGAGAATAATGTTGTCATAAAAGGATTTTCTATGTTGTATTTTATATTTTCAATTGTAATTTATTGTTCAACCCTGTATCTAGTTTTCCAGAAATACATAAACATTTAGAATTTTGTTATTTGATTTCTTTTCAATTATAATAATATAAAAATGTAACAACAGACTCTTGGAAATTGGGTTTAGGGTCATTAAATTTGGAATCTTAGAAACATTTGTATAAACCTCAGGAATAATATTTAGAAAAACATATATTAGAGAATGAACCCCTATATAAGAATTTTGTGTTACTCTGATTGAATCCAAAATTATGATTTATATATTAGTTATAAAAAATCTTTATTAATTTTATGTATTTTTTTTAGATTTTACAATATATTTTACCATGATATGATCAAATATATAATATTCCACAATTTAAAAATGCTTAATAATAAAATTAATAGATAAAATTTCAATTTACGTAATCCAAAGGGTATGAATGATCACATCACTGGGGGTTTTAATGCAACGTTTTGAGGGTATGTAGTCTACAATTTGATATCATCATATGGGGAAATAATATCATGTTTTATCAAGAAATAGAATGAATTAACCATGTCATATGTCTTCTATGTGAAGTGTGATAATATGATAATAAAAAGTTAAAATAAGGATAAAAGGAATAAGGGGAAAATAATTTTAAAAAATGTAAAAGTTGTGGAACAAATGACAATTGAATATGCTTTATAGTAAAAAATATTTTTCACCATGTTTGTTGAAAAAGTCCCACATTATCATCATTTCATGTGAAAAAAATAATTTTACCATGATTAATATATTTTTTTGAAAACATATGTTAGAAGTAAATTTAACCTGTAATATGTCCCTTATTGGAGATAATGGTGTTCCTATAGATATTTTATAGGTTTAGATAATGTTAATATGATAGTAATGACTATCATGGATATTATTAAATAATTGTTTTAAATTTCTTATATGATACCCTTGATATAGTTGACGACATTCTTGAATTAATGGAATGTTTCAAATAAATTTATTTTACTTAAGATATTTTTAATCATTAATGTTTTCAATATGATTTTATGTAAATTCATGACATTAATATAATTCAATTGAACACATGATGAATATATTGTAATGATTGGAATGTGATTATTATGATCTACATATTATTTTTTGAGATATTAATAATAAGTTAATTTTTGATATTTTGAATCTACATTCCAGAATAATTATACCTCTATCTTTTGTAAGAGTCATAAGGTTAACCATGTAATAAATGGTGTATATTGAACATTGAAAATAGATTCATTGATTACTGTATTTATTCATTTTGGAAAAAAATTCCAACTATATGGGTTTTGGAATATTGTTTTAAATACAAGGATATAATTGTCTATTATAATGGATCATATGATATATTAAATGTGAATTTTACTACATCATTGATAATGAGTAAATTTTTTGAATGTCATTTCTCAGAGTAAGTGTAAAATTAATATGAACATTTTCAATATATTTCCAAAGTAAAAATTAACTAACGATGAAATATCGATAATTATATTGGGAATGAAAATTGAAATATATAAGATAACCATTAAGGTGATTTTTTAATGCTGTTAAGATTATATTAATATAGTTTTACAGAATTGAAAAATCATAGGGTGGGAGACAACCCATCTCATCTAAAAAAGCCAATAATATCGAACCCAATATAATTGGGTGACAAGGGTGCATCGATTTCCAATGGCCTAAATGTTTCCAAAGTTAGTATATTATTGTTTTATATTTAAAATATATTATATATAAATTATTATATCATTTCTGAAACCTGTAAAATTAAGATAAATAGAATATTTTGTCATTTTATTTAATGAATAATGGTTGAATTTTATTTTCGAGAAAACATTGATTTTATTGAGGAAATTATTTAAATAATGAAATTATACCATTAATGTTTGTGAATTTCATCTTGTTCTTATACTAAGATGTTAGAAAACTACCTAACTACAGGAAAATTATTTTAGATTAAAATAGTTACTTTATTAATTTTCTAAACAAAAATTTAATATCCATTTAACCAATAATAGATATATACAATTTATGGTAATTTTTTAATGAAAAACATCACTATAACTCTCCATCAGAAAATGATAGTTTGGTTTCTTTTCAATGTATATTTAATCACTTCTCAAAAAACAATTTCTATATAGAAACCTTTTTTTTTGTTATTTTCATTTTCTTTTCCCACTTTTTAAGAGGAAGAATTATTGAAACATTTTACAAAGTTGTATTTCTAAAAGGAAATTTTAAAATTTAATATCTATTATAAATATTAATATAATTATGTTGTTAGTAGAAAATTTATTATTTTAGGTTATATTGTAACACACTAATATTTTAAATTGAACACCATGTTCAATAGAATATGGTTCACAGAACACCAACCTTAAAAAAACTCAATAATATAATTATTTTAACAAGAACTTTATTAAAAATACATCAAATTTGAGGGTTTGAATATGATTAACTCTATTATGGAATTAATATGAAATTAATATTAATAAAAAATTAATTATTCTTATTAAATGAACATATATTTTTTAGTAAAGACATTTAATTCTTCGAATAATTGTATTCTTAAAAAATCAACCACCAATTAACCTAAAATACATGAATCATTTTAACTACTGTACAAACCCTCTCTTACCATCTCTCCACACTTATATGTTCTACTGGTCTCACCCATATACCAAATCTATGTTCCATTAGGGTTTCTTCACGGAGGTGATATTCTAGAGGCAAATTTCTCAAATGACCTATCTTAATTTCATTTCTTATTTGAAATTAACATGAACTCCTTAAACCATCAATGAATAAACATCAAATGGTCATATATTTATTAAAGTTTATATTTTAATGGAATATACTATATCCATCCATTTTATCATATCCTTTTAGTCAAATAAACCAAACCATTGTCTATATTATGGAGATTAATTATCTCTGTAAATATTGATTTTGCTCATATTCTAATACCACCTTCAGGAATAGACCTAAAATTATTATTATTCCAAAATAAGGTGTTCATATTTATATCTTAATATATTTCATTTTATGTAACTAATATATAGACATAATATATAATAAAATGAAACTAGATCAGATGGTCAGATAACCAACCATAATAAACTGAACATTTATCATTAATGGTAAATCAAATAAATCATCCTCATGTGATAATTAAAATTTGTATGAGGCCATTTAATCACATTTATATAAATTAATACAATTTTATTTAACTTTTGGAGTTCTATTTAAAATTAATAAGAACATACATTGTTATATAAAAGTGAAATGACCATCGAACCCTGAAACAAACGCAACTGAAACAATCGAAATAAGGAAATATTCACAAGTAATGTGTGGTAAGATGTTTTAAAATAATAATATATGGGTTTATAAATATTAATACAGTTATTTATTAAATATATAACATTATTTTAACCAGTATATATTATGTTGATGTATGAATAAGTAAATGGATGCTTGGGGTAAGGCTTTCTAATCTCACATTAACATCTGTGATATATATTCTTTATTCACCACTTTTTTATTTTTCCTGGTATATATATAACATTATTTGATATATAAATTAATTAATAATATTATCTTTATTTCATAAAATTTTAATTTCAAAATTATTACCTCTTTGGGGAATAAAACATGACTGATTACAAATAGTAAGGGATTTCTTATCTTAATTTCTATTCATTGGGGCAACTTCTACTTCATAAATTTTTTCATAATAAGATTAGGTTTAAATGAATTTATATCATATAATGATAAATTTAAAAATTTATTATTATATAAAATAAACATTGTGGAATTATTTTTCTAATACACAATATAATGATATGATATTTTTAAGAATCTTTTTTATGAAAAAAAAATTTATGTTTCCCTTAAACCTTTATTTTCTTCTATTAAAATATTATATATAATTATTTTAAAAATTTAATTAATATTATAAAAAAAATATTGATAGTAATTTTAAATAAATTATAAATTTTTACAGATAAAATAGAACTTAATAATGTTTTCATTTTCTAAACAATATTTCTTGAGACTTTTCTCAACAAAATATGTAATGATAATTTTTTTTATAATAAAATGTCATAATATTTTATAACCATCATGATAAATTAATGATATAAATATTAAATTAAATATTTAAATGGTTAATTTCAAATAATTATTTTTTTCATTATAATTTATTATAATTTTAAAAATAATACAATTTCAAAGTGAAAACGAGTATTTTCCTCACAGATTTTTATTTTATCACTTATAATTTATTTTTATCTATTAGTAAATATTTTTTAGAATAATATGATTCATTTATGTTTATTTTTTAAAAAAATACAACTTCTATATTTTATTAAATACATTATGAAAAATTCTACTATATATATATCTTATTTTGATACGATTCAAAAAATCACATTGGATGTGTTTTTATTATTATTAATATTTGAGGAAATTTATTTACATTTCTTATACCAGTTTAAATACAAATGTATATGTTGATTATCATTCACTTTATTGTTAATTTGACTAAATTGGACTTAGTAATTGATGGTTGGGGACATCAATATCCCATTGATGCATCAATATGCCTCATGAGAAAAAGGATCTCGTTTTTTGGATCATGTCTTACCCATCAATATATGATGTCCTATCAGAACCATTTAAGGTACATTTATGATGTCCCATATTTTTAATTCTATCCTTATTTTACTAATTATTGATTTCCATGTGATTCATTAACTAGTATAATATTTATGGTTATGTTTTCTATATCATGTAATTATTTATATTGTAATATTGGATCACATATTATTATATATATATTTTAATCATGTTGTTAACAAAATTTTTCTATTTATGTTATTTAAATCTCGATAATTAGTCATGATTAATTTTGATAGATTCTTCAATACGTAACCCATAATGATTAATGACTCTCACCGATTTTTTATGTTTTATTTTTCCTAAATATGCTAAGATGTTTTATATTTTTCAAATTAAGGGTTTAGATAGAAGAATAATGGACTTATAAATGGATTAACTATGTATTACTTTCTATTTTAAATTTCAATTTAAGGTTAAATAATGTATCTAGTTTTCAAAAACTACTAAACTGTTGATTCTTTTGGGATGTAATTTATTGTATATTATAAAAATTTAAAAATTTAACCGCTATATTCAGGTTATTGGATTTGGGTTATCTACAGTTTTTATTGAAGGATGTTTTGTAGAAAACATGGGTAAAAAGATTTAGGAAAACAAATATTAGAGAATATACCCATATGATAAATTTTTTTAATTATCCTAATGAAACCAATGGTATGATTTTGAGATTAGTTAGACAAAAAATTTCAATATACATTAAGTGGTTTTGAAATTATAAAGTATTTTTCATAATAATATTATCTAATCTATTTTATTTTTCAATATAAAAATTGATCTTAGAGTATCGAATGGAAGCTGTATCATTTTATATAATCCGAATGATATTAATGATCATTTAATTGTTGTTTTATGTTAGTATTTCGAATGGAAGTAGTCTCCCAAACAATTTAATCATAATAGGACGTGATATATTTTTCTTAAAATTAACTAAAATAATTTCGAAATTTTTATGAATTCAAAACGATGTGATAGAAGAATAGGATAGTAAACAAAAATATTCATATATGGAATAAGATATATAAGTATTTTACATCAAGTAAACATTATCCAAGGAAACACATTGGTATATAATTAAAATATAATGGGGTTAGCTTCATGTGTGGAAAAAAAATCCAAAAATGTTCACGATTTCATGGTCAATAATGAACTATACAATGTTAAATATTTTCATAGTATGGATTTGGGGAACTATAAAAATTAGTTCCATTAGAATTAAATGAATATACATTTAAATAAATTGATGGATCATGGTCAATCTTATGTTATTACTAGAGAAAATGATGAATGATTAACGTTCATGAGGATTGATTCAACATTAATATTTTAAATTTGTTCTATAAATGAAATTTTGGTTATAAAAATCATTATATATATAATTAATGTATTTTACTACTAATTCATTAAGGATTTTAAATAATAGAACAAGTGGTATCGATTACCATAAAAAGTTATTCAGTGAAAAGTTTATATTTTTAAAAAAATGTATTTGTACGAAATATAACCCTTAATAGTTTCCTAGTTTTTAGATAATGATGTTAGGATGAAGATTTGATTGGTAGGGATAATCTCAATTGGACAATACTTTCTACCTATGATGTGAATAATTATTTATTGAAGAATTTTTCAATACAACCATTAGTGGAGATGAAAATAATTAATTTAAGGAAAACATTCAATAATTAGTGTCTGACTAATTAAATAATAATTTCGTAAGGTTTTATGTTTATTTTGATTATTACCCTAATTATAGGGAATATATGATGATGTTTTTAAAGGTTATGGTATGTGATAAATAATAACAACATCATGTTTTAAATTATTAATGGTAATATATTTTTTGAAATTTAATAACCATGTTTCTAAATTTTTATTTCAAGATCTTTTTGATGATCTATAAGTCTATCAATTAATGAAATTTTTCATGTTGAACATTGGATTTGAATTTAAATATTTATGTATTTATGAATATGGGATATCTTGTGCTAGGAATGTCTTTATTAGAAAATTGTTCGATGTAGAAGGGGTGAATTTTATCTATTAATGGTTCTTCCAATCCATTAAAAGTGAATTACAGTAATTCAAGCCTAAAAAAATCCATTTTATTATTTTGAATTCTTATATTAATATATGACTTTACTATGGACATTTTCACTAAATTTCTAAATACACCAAGAAAAAATGATTCCATATTGGTTATTTTATTTATTTGAATGAAAAATGAAACATATGAGATAAAATTTAATTTTTTTGTAATTTTGTAAGGATAATATTACTATTCATTTATAAAAAGGAAAAACTGTATTTTGGGCACCATCATATAACATTGAAAATGGTTTTGAAGTATGAGCCCACAATAGAAGAGTGATAAAGGGTAATCACCTACCACATGAATATAGAATTTCTTGAAGAGAATATAATAATTTTATTGATTTAAAACATAATATAGATATAGTTTAATTTCATATTCATCAACACTATATGATTATCACAAATAGAATATTTTGGAAATTTATTTTATGAACAAATTTTGATTCTCATTTTAGTGAAAAATGATGTTGTTTTGGAAATTATTCAATGTACGAATCTATATTGTCAAATAAGTAAATTTCCTTATGTTTTTACACAATGATGTTAGATAATTTCTTAACACTATGATATGTACATTGAAAAGAGGTCATTGGATTAATTATTTTCATAATAATTCGGTGACCTTTAAAACCATTGCCGATTTTCTGTTTTATGATATTAAAATTTATAATGTCAATGTTCTTTATTACTCTCCATCCAATCATGATAGTTAGTCTTATTTTCTATGTCAATTTTTTTATTACATATAATTTTATTCAATACAGAAACATATTTTTTGGTGACCATTACATTTCCATTCTCCTTTTTAATATGATATTGTATTAAGCCATTTTAGGATATGGGATTTCATCAAGGGAATTTCTGAGTTTCGACTCTCTGATTACAACTCCAGATATTTAATAAGAGGACAATGTTTTATGATTGAGGGGAGGATATAAAACCCCAATATTTTAAATACATCACTATGTATAGAAGCTTACATTTTATAGAACATTGAGTTTAAACGAACTCCCCAATATATTTATTTTAACACAACTATTATAAAGTAGACATTAAATTTTCTGGTATGAATAGGATATATTATGAAATAAATATGTAATTGAAATTGAATAAATATTTAATTATTCCTAATAAATTAAAAAATAACATTTATAAAAGACATTTTATTCATCAAATTATTGTTTTCTTCAAAATGTTATTTTCAATATATTCCATGATAAAATAAATATTATTTATTCATTATAAATTCAGGGAATTAATTTTAATTTTTTTTGGATTCAATATTTCATAATTATCTAAGATTAATTTTTTGAGTATTTTATATTAATGCTTAATATTTAGATAAAAATTATAATACAAATTTTATAAAATACATTAACTCATAAAAAATAATTATTATATGAGCTTGACATAAAATTTATTAACAATTATTAATGGTCAAAATATATGTAATGAGTGACATATACCTAATGTGTTACATTTGTAAACACACACATAGAAATTTTGAAACTATGATTTTAACATTAACAATTTGATTTTATGTGTTATATGCATAACATGTGTAGAATTAATTTTTATCAACTTTATAAATAAAATCAACAAAAATGGATTCTATATTTGGAATAGGGAGGTCCATATTATAATATATATTAATGTTTATTTGTTGGACACAATTTTTTTACTAGGGACAAAAAAGATTTACCGTAGTACAGTTAAAATAAGGTAGTAGGTTATGTTTACATGTTTAATGATAAAAATATATAAAACCTAAATCATTAAATTGGTGTTTGATTGGTTTCCTACACATAACCACCATTTTCAACTTTATATTTCTTGATAATTAATTATAATTAATTCCACCCAAATGTGTTTGTCTTCAATTATAAAAAAATTGTTCTGTAATGACATATAACTAACCATATTCAACTGTAAATATCACCCATAATCAACAAATTTATCATCAAAATTATTTATTATTCTCACATCATTTGGAAAAAATCCCTTCCCCAGCCTCCCCATATCCAGCTGCTACTGGTCTCACAAAATTAAAAATCTAAAGTCCCGTATGTGGTCTTTAAAGTATGTGATATTACAGTGATAAATTTACCAAACAACATCTCTTAATTTCAATTCTTATTCTACATTCACCTAAAATCCTTCAATATTAAATACATAATAACTTCTGTATCATGTATATTATATAATTTCAAATTGATTATTGAGTATATTAGGTCCATTATTTATTTCTTATACTCATTTTCAAATAAACAAAAATATTTTCCAAATTAAATAGATTAATTGTATTCAAGAGTAATGAATTTTTTTAATACATTCATATGATAAATTGTGGTCATAAAACATTATTCATATTTAAAATATTTTTTAATTATTATATTATAATTTGTTTCATGTTAAAGAAGTAATCTATAGATATAAAATGAAATAAAATGAAACTAGTTAATGATGCGCCTAAAATCCTCTAAAATAAACTAATCATTTATCATTAACACTTTATCAAACAAATCATACCCATGATGGAGATTATATTGATGAATAAGAACATTCAAAATTATCTATGTACATTAATAGTATTTAATTTCACTTATGGAGTTTTATTTAAATTTTAATTTAACATTCATATTTATACAGAAGTTAACCGACCATGATTCCATGAAATGAGTGCACCTGAAACAATTATAATAATTAAATATTAATTACTAAAAAATTGTAATTTGTTATGAAAATATCATATTTGGTATCATAAATTTTATTATTGTTCATTAATAAAAAAATAACTATCTCTTAACTATTATGTGGTATGATTAATTATGAAAAAATAAATGTAAGAATGAGGTAAGAGTTTATCATCTCAAATTTACTTCTATGTTTTATTTTATTTAATCACCAATTATTAGTTCTGGTTTCTTTATTTATACTATCATTTCATATATAATGTCATGAATATTATTATATTTATGGTATTACATGATTCATTTTATAATTATCACCTTTTTGTGGACTATGATTAGAATGATTAAAAATACAAAGGCACTTCTTTACATAATTTAAATTTATTGAGATAACTTATACTTCATTGATTTTATCACACTAAGATTACGTATGAATTTATTTTTGAACATGTCATGTTCTATTTAAAATTTTTTATTGGGATTTATAGCAAATACACACAATCAATTCATTTGATTAATGTTCACTTCAATGATATGATATTTTTAGGAGACATTAATTTAAGAAAAAATTATCGCATTAATGTTCCCCTTTACAATATATTTTCATACATGTTCATATTTTCAATATTAATTTAAAAAAATGAATTAATATTTACCAATTATTGAATAATATCATTTTCAATAAATTTATTATTTTATAATAAATATTTTTGAAGGTATATATTTTAATTTAATTAAAATTTTGATATAAGACTTTTTTTTAAAAATCATGGAGAGAATGTTTTCTTATCTTATATAGAGTGTCCAGATTTTCTCATTGTCGTGATACCTCTATTATTAAATTATTACATTGAAATTTTATAATGTTATTATAAATGAAAAAGTATTATTATATAATTTTTTGGCATTTAAATAATAAGATATTATAAAATTAAAAATGATTATTTTACTCAAGAATATTTAAGGATCCTATTAAATGTTTTTTTTCTATTTATAAACATTTTTTATTAAATACTATGATTTATTCTAGTTGTAATATTATACTACCATTTTATACAATTTATAAATTTATTTATCATTAGTTAAAATAGGTATATACTATTTTTATACAATCTACCATATTACTATGGATTGTTTTTCTTTGTATTAATTGATTAGGGAATGTTGTTTAAATTTTGAATCCTCATTTAAATATAAATGAATATTTTAATTATTTTTTAACTCATTAATTGTAGGAAGAAATTGGACTTCATATGTGAAATTAAGGGCCCACTACAACCTTATAGTGCATTGATAGGTGTCATGAGAAAAACTAGTTTGGATTTTGGCTAATGACTTACCCATTTATGCTTCCTTAATATAGATTAAATTTTACATTACACTTACTAATCATCTAAACTCACACATTTCATATATTTAATTTTTACAAAAGTTGTGACAATGTCTATTATGATTTAAATGCAGTGTTATGATATGTTAATAATGGTGTCCTCATATAATTTACTACATTGTGTTTTATAATTTCCATTTCAACATAAGATTAATTTTTGTATCTATTTTTCCCATCTTAATTTTTTCCCTTTGGTATGTGATTCCTTTTATAATATGACAATGTAATAATGTTTCCCCCAACATTGGGTGACTATATATAGGATCATTAAATGTTCTTTGAGGATTACATGGGTTGGTTTGGTAATGGTTCCATTTAAATGTGGTACATTACGTGGTCTTAGGGAGATAATCATTGACATGATATATTAATTTTCGCATAATCACATGAAGGAACTATATGTGTTCTCAATGTAAAATTTCTATCAACCATCTTACATGATATATGTATATGGGTGTTACATGTGCCATTATTTATTATGTTTGTTCCGAAATATGGTTAATGTGGGTTCAAATTAATATAAATAATTAATTAATCTAAATGTAAAAAAATTATATCATACTAGGCTCAGTGTTCTCCAATTCATTAATGGAATTGATCTATTTAATTTCCTACATGTATCTTAGGACTTATCATTTTGGTAGGTTGATCTAGTTAATCATCTAATGATTGACCTGAAAGAGGAATAAGTGGATTGAAAGTGGTATTTTCATACTACCCAGTAGTATAATTTTGTGAATTATGGAGGGACACCTCTAACATGGAGAGTTTGTCTTGGTTAGAGGATCTTGAGATTTTATTTGGTCTAAATTTATACCCGCATTATTTATGTTATTATTAGTTATTCAAATTATGGAAGCTATGAATTAGTGTTGTATGTTATATCATGGTGACAAAAAAGAAATTGATACGTTGTTGTCAAATTTTAGAAAGAGTTATTGGAATTTTAATAATAGGTAATGAGAAAAGAAAATAGGAATGAGTTTCTATTCCTTAAACATTGGTGAATGAGTGTACACAAGAATGGGAATGGTTTTATGGATGACATGCACATCACCTATGCTTTTTTTGCAGAACAGGAGACTATATCCTAGAATCTGTAGTAGTATTTTCAGCAATTAACCAAGTATTTTTTTTCACCCTATTTAAAATTTTTACATATATGGACATCACAAATAAGATATATTTTATAAATAAAATTTGTTCTATTAGATATGTGACCTATGAAATTGACTAGAATGGGTTTTTAAATTAGTATACAATTAGGATGTTGGTCATAGATATCATGATAGTTTGGGTTCTAACCGGTATAGATCAAATCACACGATACATATCGATGAATATTAAGGGAATTTGGATTAAAAGAACAAAACAAGGTCATTTAATTTTAAATATATATATTTATAGTAATAGTAAACTACTAGTATGAAGGTCTCACTACTCAGTGAGGAATGTTTCATGCAGGCATTCAATCACATTTTTAGACGCAACAATAGTTTTCTCTATATCAGTTTCAATAATATGGTCCACCAAATATTATTTTGCAGCTGAGGGGTAGATAACGTTTTATGAGGTAAGCATCATGTGGGTCATATTCCATATAGACCTAGGCCAAATCATGACTATTTAAGATGATAGTATAGAGGAAAAGGGGAATGATGTGATCAAATACACATGTTAGAGGAACAATTGCTAGGAGAGAAAGATGGTGTCTGGGATAAAATCTATTTATTATATACTCATTTTATACCATTTTCTATTCAATGGACATTAACGATATATCCCCCACATTATTATTTTCAATGGGAATGCATTTGTAGATACTTTTAGTTCCCCTTTTTTTATCTATTATCTTTAGATATTATGATTTATTGTTTGTCGTGTTGTATTGTGGTATATTAGTTATAGGGCATCACTGGTCTATGTTATGATATTAATATTGAATATATATCTATAATATGATTATCCTCTTCCTTGATTGAATATATTATAATCCTACAATCATCAAATATTTCTAGAGGGGAGTTTATTTATGTTATGTGGGTGGCCAGTGAGTGGTGGCATTTATTGAGATAGATCAACATATGGAATTCATTATTGTGGAGCTTTTTTTGTATCAATTTGTAAATATGTGTATGTAATATCATGTTTTGTTTTTTATAGAGTTTTGGAGCTTTTTTTGTTTTCCAAAAATAGTTTATGATTCCACCTCATCACAATGATGTCATGATTTGGATTGTTTTCCATCATGGAGTATTTAATTTAAATGGTTATTTATTTACTAATTCCAATAGATTTTTGATACATGAGGCTATAGGATAATGATATTATGATGATATGATTCATTTGAAATAGTGTGTCTACATGAACTTCTCAATTGAGATTTATCATCATGGAGAATAATGTATGGAGGTTGTTTTTATACAACTAAATATTGATATATGTAAAGATTAAGAACAATTACATGTATTTAAGGATATATTACCTATTTTAATGACTAAGAGTATCTGTTTGTTTCAATAACACCAATTTATATTCTGTTTATCAATTTATTTGGGTTAAATATGGGTGATATAATTTTTTCATCTATTAGATATAGGTTTTAGAAACATGACTTCATGTCCATGAAATTTTCTGTTATGAATGAATTATCATGGTTCTAGGGGATCATGAAGTCCCTAATCTAATATTTCCTAGACTAGTATTGTATCATATTAATTTATGATATCTGGATCTAGTTGATAAATGGGGATGATCCTACTAATCATCACATAACAAACATGTAGGTCCTTTGAGACCCAATATACAATGACATTTTATATGAATTGTTTCTATAAAAGGTATGTGCATTTACTTACTGACATGTACTTATAAAAATCTATGTTCATAGTACTATTTATGATCATGATTGTTAGAGGAACCTATGAATATAGAAGCTGTTTCCATTTTTCATTGTCTTTCAAACTACTATCATATGATCATGTCTAATTTCCCATGTGTTATATCCAATTCATTAAAATTAACGTGGAATGAATCTGAAATTGTTTGGACTAGTTATTTATATAAGTAATTTGGGATCCTAAATGTGAAGTTGAATAATGTCATGATGCATTGGATTATAGGAAAATGAGTTATGTATGGTGTTGTCAATGATGTTTCATTTTTAGGATCCCATTGTGTCTTAATTCACATGAATTCTTTAATCCCTTGTTGTACTAGTAATTTACATCCATGGTAGTGTAACTATGCCTCCCATTATCAAGATCTATCATCAGTTTTTTAGAGATGTTGATGTGGAATTTCCTAATTTAAGAGAACATGAATGATTTCATGGACCAAAAGATCATGAAATATATCATTTCATACTGGGATATAAATCTATGATCATCTAGTATAAGAGAGTTTCCCTATTATTAATATTTTCAGATAAATTACACTCCCATAAAGGGTCATATTTTTGATGATGCTTTGATTTTGATGTCTATAAGATACATTTCAAGGGAGTCTATTATTTTTTAAAAATGTGTTGAGGATATTTAGGCAATGATCCTAGTTGTGAGGGAGTGTCATGGTATGTGATGGATTTATCATATAAATATTGAATCATCTTTGATATAATAAGTGGATGCATCTCTTTTTGGATCCAAAGAGGTAATAGTGTTGTGTGACTGGGTTGGCCATATATATTCTCTTGAGGGATGGATTAAATATGGTTAGAATATGTGTTGTTTCAGTGTAGTATTTTTATTACTCTATTAATGCATGAAGATTTTCAGTATGAATTTAAATTATCAACATTATCAGTTGTTTTTTGTGTGAATAATATGTATCATATATTTAGTGGACATATTCGATGGGCAAGGAATAAAAGTTTTTGGAAGAGATTGAAGATAATTCTTTTTATTTTCAATAGGTGAAAGAATGTAACTATAGTCCTAGACTACTGTTGCAGTTCTTGATTATTAATAAGTTAAAAGTTTTGTATATATCAATAGATTTCATAATTAGGTTAACTCATGTATGGGGAGGATCTGTTGCATTTTATGTGACTGTATACTGCCAAATAAAGGAGGCTCATTTTATGGAAATCTATGAGTTGAGTATCAATGACATTATACAAAGTATTTATATAGTTATTTGTGGTTAGAATTCAAAGGGTTCCCCTGGAAAATCATATCTAATTAAGAACCTTAATTCACCTTGGATCTCTGGAGGGGATTTCAATATGATTTAGGCTCTATGTTTTACTACAACAATATTTTCCCCCTCAGATAGACCTGAAGTCTAAAGATCCCATCCAATCACTTGTGTAAATGTCTACTGTATGAATCATGGTACATGGATAATTCTTGATAATGATCATTGATTTTTTCTACATATCATAAAATAATTTCTATTTCATATCTGTTGGATTGGCTCCATATAATGTGTTTTATGGGTATATATGACATATTATGTTATGTTGGAAGGTGGATGGGTAGTAAAAAATTAATGGTCTTAATGTGGTGAAGATAATGAATGAGAAGTTCTAGATGATCATAATGAATATGATATTCATGTAGGAGCCTCATAATTTCATTGTAAACTGTAATTAGAGGAATATAGTGTTTGAGGAAAGAGATCCTCTTTAATTGACTAATTAACCTCAACTACTGAAGTAGATGTTTGTGTGGTGGATTAATATTTTTCCATTGTTTCTTGACATGTTCGAAGTGTTCGGGTATGTTGGTGTGGTGGAATATTGGTTGGAGTTACAACTCTGGCTGTACATGATAATTGATTTGTTCCATATGTACCACAATTTTTTGGTATCGTCATGATGAATTCCACAACATATAATGGTGAAATAAGGATATCCAGGGGATATTTTATTGTAATGTAGGGATCATGTATCATGGAGATATTTATAAATGTACACAAAACATCCCCAATGATCAGGTAGATTAGAAGAATAGTGATTTGGATGAGAGTACATGGGAGAATTAGAAAGGTATTGTTTTCTATTTCCATAATTTTTATTAGTTTTTCCATGCATAAATTTTCATTGAGGAAATGTTGATTCAATGTTGTTAATTTTTGAAATTTATTTTTCGTGATGTGATGTTTTTTAACACCCTATAGTATTCAATTATGGTGAAAACTGATTCCCAATAATGAAGTATTATAATATAAAACATTTTCCAAACATGTTGTAATATCTGTTCTTCTTAAATTATTTACTATATTGACATGCAATTTTTAATTACCATTATTTTTTGGGAATGGGGAAGTGATGTGTCTTTTTTTGTACTTGATTTATTTGGTTTAGTGTATTTTTTATTTTTTTTACTTTTTCATAGAATTCATGTTTATTGTGGATGGTAATAATTGATTTTTTGTTGTTCCTAGTGTTGTGGTATGATTAGGGTATTTTATATGTGTTTTATTTTTTGTATTTCGTTTGTTTTTGAGTATGAGGTGTAACGAGAACAATAAGTGGTATTATGTGGGTTGGTTATTCAGTCCATCTTTCTATCTATGAATAGTTATTATTCTGGATAAAGTGAATCATTAGAGTGGTGTATAATGTAATGGAATATCCCTTACACAACCATTAAATTCCCTTTTGTGTGATATGGTTATTTTGGAGGAACCTCAATGTGAGTTCATTGATAGATGGATTTGTAATTGAACTGCAATTGAAAATTCATAACATGAAGTGGTATTTCACATCATGAGATGGAATTTTGTATAATTTGAAATTGGCATTTCATATTTGTTTTGGGGGTATTTTTGATACATTAAATGAAATCACAACTACATAGTGGAATTAATCATGTTAAAAAATTATTTACAAGGTCTATTGTATTAAGTTCACGTTCATACTTTGGAGGGTTCATTCCATAAGTCCAAATCAATGAAATAATTTTACATCCCACTTGAATTTAATAATAGGAACATGTAATTAAATATGTGTATGATGATAGATATTGTCAATTTATAAATATTGGATCTTTTCTAAACTCAAACATAATTTATTAATTTCATATTGATTCTTGGTTGAACCCTATATTTTTTGACAAGATATTACATTCCATATTACCTTTCGTTGATCCTTGGTTTCTATTGGTTTATATTGGTTGATCATAGGAGGGTTTTGAAATTATGCCATGTGTTTCAATTCATTAATTTATTTAGTATTTTAATAAGTGATATCGATTCTATTTGGGTTGTTTTTCAACTTCTTTTTTTATGAACAATTTTTTTCGTTATGTTTGAACATAGGATTCCTAGTGTATTTTAGGTCTATGTGTTGTTTCCCCTTCAACCTGTTAAGTGTAGTGAATCAAAATGTATTATTTGAGCTAGAGGATCATCATTATCTCCCAAATTATTTTCTATTTAAATTGATTCATTTTTTTATTTCCTTTGGGTGGATAGTAAGAGTCATACTATGGATGATTATAAACTTCTATAAAAATTAATTGATTGCAATATGAGGTAGTCACATGTTTTCTACACTGATTTTATTAATGATATGTTTTTCATTTTATTTCCCATACTAAAAATCATGGATTTATGGAGCCTTTATTTTGATATAGATATTATAATTGAGAGGTGATTTTTTGTTTTTTCTTTTGCAAACCCTTTAATGAAAGGATAAAATTGAATATATTGATAATTAGTAACATTCATATGGAAATTGTTTTCCTATTAAAATAACTGTGATAAAGAATTGAGTAATTTAATTTCTTCCATCAAATAAATTATAGATGACATTACATGTGATTTTGTGTGGATGTTTTTTGTTTCTGTATTTTTTTTTTGTGGTATGTGAGTTTTTAGAATTGTTTAGTGGTATTGGTGTGTGGTTATTTCATTGTGTGGTGGTTCTGATTTTCAATATTGGTGGTTTATGGTTTTTTGTATTTTGTTGTGGTTGTTATGTAAGGTTGTTTTAGTTGAACATATTGACCACTATGTTGATATGATGAATAATATATTGTAAGGGGAGATAATTATGGGTTGTGGTTGTGTCACATTCCAATTAAGGGTTTTAAATTTTTTATATTCTATTAATGAAATATAATTCATTTTTAAATGAATATGAAATTTATTGAAATAGTATTGTGGTAATTGGGTTATTAAATAAAATTATTAATAGATGGGATATGGAAATTAAAATTTAATTGAATTAGAAATTGGGGTAATTTGATGCTAAAAAAATATATAAAAATGTTAAATTAGTAAATTGTAGTGGAAATGTATGGAAATATGTAGTTTTTTTTATATTATATATGGTGGTGGGAGATGAAATAATAGTTAATGTGTATTGTAGGGGTTGTGTCATGGATTATTCCAGTGATGTTTGTGTGAACCAATACATTAAATTAGTTTTTAATCTATATATAAGTTATATTATGGTTTTTATATATATTCCCCACCTTAGTTAAATAACGTTACTGACACCCAAAGGTTTTGGGTTCTACTTGTTTTCCCTAATATCTACGATGGATGTGATGTAGAGAGACATAAATTCCCTCTTATCCACTCTTCATTAACATATATTTATACATGTTAGTTTTAAAAATTACAGGGTATAAATGTGAATTTATGATTTTTAACATGCGTTATGGATCACACATAGGGGGAGGGTAGCAAAGGAATGATTTTGTTCATGTTAATGATAGAAAAAAACATTGTTTATTTGATGGGATGGGATTTAATCAGCTATATTCCATTAAGAGAGATGTAATTTGATATGTTTGTGATCATATCATGACTGATACAAGCATATTTAACATGAAAATCAATGTTATGGTTAGGTTTGGATGAATCCAAAATAACATTTCAGATGTAGTATTTATGGAAGGGATGAGATCACATGACATTTGACATTTGGGTTGAGTGTTAGGAAACAGTCATTGATAGTGTTTATGATACTATGTTACTAAATTATATGTCTAGTTTGGTTAATTTTCCCTAGTTTAGAAAGTATTGGTTATAAAACCTTGTTAGGTCATTGTTTCTATTACTTTTTTGTTCACGGGAAGAATTGTTTTCCCTTTCACATGTTCCCTTGAGGACTTTTGTAAATTCCAAAAGTGTATTCATATTATGTTAAAACTAAATATATAAATTGTGTTTTCATATTTCTAAGGTTACAATATGAACACATATGGAAATTACTATCTTGAGATTTGGAGCAATCGTTGATTCTTAATTTTAGGACATCTCTATTGATATTTTCAAAGAGTCGATTATTATATGTATTGAATTTTCACATGAATTGTGTGATGGTTTTCATCTAACATTTATTTAAAATAATATATTTTTTCAGTTCATTTATTTCTAATATCTCAATATTATATTATTATTTACTATGAATCCTTCCATATGTGATATTTTTTAACAATAAGTTCTTATCTCCAATAGTGGGATAGTGGTGGAGGGACTTGGTGGTCATTATCTATCATCGTTGATTATTGTCCATGGAGGCATACCTCTAGATGGACAAGTTCATGATATAATGAATGTTTTATGAATTCATGGATTGACTATACTTCCTCCCCGTCAATACATAGGTTGTAATGATAACTAGGTTTCCCAAAAAAGAGGTATAGATCTTATAGACGTACATTAAATTTATTTTAGTTATTTTCCTCATCTAAATATATCGTATACACTATTAAATTAATTAATTTTATAAATTAAATATATAAAATTGTTGTTATAAATATTTATCATCAATTTTCCACCTCCTCTCCATTAAAATTTGAAATTAATTTATCGCTTGATTATACAATTAGACTTCCTCCTACACATGTTGATATGATTTAATTTTCATAACTACTATTCATGGTTGGTAATTATAATGTATTTAATTTTTATATATGATTTAATGAAATAGTTGTGGTTTATTATTCATAATACATTATCTACAATACTAACGTTAAATTTGATTGAAATTAACTATGTCCCTTCTAATGACATGTGAAATTCGAATTTTATGAAGCTATATGATTCATTTTAATTAATTTAATCATAAGTTTATTAATATGGAATTTTCAACAATTCAAGATTATTACTAGAAAATTTATCAATATAAAAGTATTTTTTCGTATGATTTTAATTTATTTGTATGATTATTTAATAGTATTTTCTATCCTTGTCAACAACTTTTACAAATTGATAATCTTTATTAGGGATATGATTATACAATACCATCCACATTAATTATATGAATGTACATGGTGATGAGTAATGAAGTATAATCCAATAAAACACATTTCTTACACATGTTTTATTATATTTCTAATGAAACCATTATGAAACTCTATGAATTTCCCTAATTTATGAAACAATTAAATGAATTAAGTTTTATGATAACTATTCTCAGTCAATGAGTTTCAATATGATGATATGATGAACGTTTTACAATCATATAAAACATGTATGTTTTGTTTTCATTATATGGTAATAGAGACTTGAATTATATCATTCTCCAATATGTTATGTAATGATGGATGTATCGTGAGATTTTATGTATTATAATGTTGTGTGAACAAATTTACTTATACAACTATATCCATTTAATATGTCTTTTGATTCAGCATCGAATAATGAAATAATTGACATGAAAATGAATCTAATTCAATATTATAGTCTCGAATGTGATCCCAGACTATGTAAGAAGTTTTATATACTACTTTTTGTTTCAAAAAATATTCTTTATACTTATGAAATTCTCTCAAGGCAGATGAATGAGTTATTATGGGTAAAAAATAATATGACATATGACTATTATTATGAAAAATATTTTAATATGATTTATTATTAATGATATGTGGAAATATGGATATAATTATGTTTTTAAATTTCTATGTGATCATTCCCTTATTATTACACCTTTTTCACTTATGTTCATCAAATGATAACTCTTAGTTCTAACCTTATTGAAGATGCATGCTCAGCCTTTCATATGATTCCTTTCACCATGATTTGAAAAATCATTTTTTGTATGGTATCTCTAAGAATTTTAATATGTGATGTTAATATTACAGGATAATCTGATTATATTTTATGAAATATTATTATTATAATATTATATACATATGAAATGCCCGAGTCACTAAGGTAAAATATAAAATAAATAAATAATATTATATTAAGAGATACAGTAATAATATATAACTATGAAATATAATTAAATGTATTAATGGGTACATTCAGAAACTGCCATGGTATTATCATTACATTTTTTTAAAATTTAAATCCACCATCCATGAATATGAAATTCATTTTATCTTAAAATGGATATTTTAAAAAATTCCACCGCATTTCATTTATAAAAGGACCATACCTAGACAGTACAATACCCACACCATTTCTTATAATTTATCATCATTATATTCCAAAATTATAACCATAAATATCATCTCTCACATTTGGGGACATCTGGTTAAATGAATAATTATAAAATCATATCCTTCCAACATGCTCTTTATTAGAATATTCAAGTATTTGATGTAAGTATTATATTTTATTCATTTATTAATCTAAATTCTATCCACCTACATTATCATTAATATAATATTTATATTTCACAACATCATATGGAAATAATTAATCATCTCTTAAATTTATATTTTTACTAAATAATTATATTAACTTATTCATTCTATCATTATAACATGATTTGGTTTGGGTTGTTTCTACCACCTACATGATCGATGTTATAATATATAAAACATGAATTAATAATGAATCATAAATAGTACCTATATTTTCCCAAAGTTATGATTTTTTTAAATAATTATGAAATTGTATGTTGTACATATATAATCATTAATGAAATAAAATTCCATTTATCAAATATAATTTGGAATAAATGGATATTTTTTTGTTTGTATTATGAACCATCAAAATATATTAAATTAAACAATAATTTGAATCTTGAATAATATAATTCCAAAGTATGATTTCATCTTTAAAATTAAAGCATTTATTAATTCATGACTAATTATCACAAACCAAAAAACAGTAATCTAATGCATGTATGGATAGTGGGTTAGCTTACACGTGAATATTATTTATCACTATTAAAAATTTCTATATGTGTAATAATTAATGATAAATGAGTGTTATTATGTGAAATAAAAATTAATAATATAATTATGTATTCGAATTACTATAAGTGTTTACTGAAGATGAATTTATTCTATGTCCACCAAAGTAGAAGTATAATATAATAGGTTTTTATGATCACATTTAATTTTAGATTTTATAAGTATGAATTACATTTTTTTAAATTCAAATATAATTCATATCTAAAACACTATCCCCATATTCTAATCTATTAATTTATATAGATTATATTTTTTCCCATTTGACATCACATTTGATAATAATTCAATTAATAGTACTCATGTATTTTGAACTGTCCTTATCTCATGTTTAGTTTTTGGAATCATTCAACTGAATGATAATATCATTTTTTGTTTTTATTAGTATTATTATCTTTTCTACAATAAATTATTAAATTCATTACCAATGAACATGTAAATCCGTTACAAAGAAAACTAATTGAATTTTCTTTAATAAATTATATATGATTAATTGTTAGAGTCAATTCAAATGACTGAAAATAATTTAATTCGTGGTATATTCTATATTAATAAATAGTCACATGAATATATATATATATATATATATATATATATATCCTAATTTATGATTTATCCTTTATATATAGTCAGTATTTTAAATATTAATTTATATTCAAAATGTTTTGTGAATATAAAATTTATATATCTATTTATTAATGAAGATTTTAATTTATCTTATTTGTCAATGGATTTCTATAATTTTCATCCAAAAGTGATTATCATCGGTAAGAATATACATTATAGATTTTTATGCTTTAATGGGGATTTTGATAATGAAAAGATTCACTTGGATAGGTTTTATATCCTATGATATTATTAAGATAAAATATTATTCAACCCATTTTATTTATCATGGTATAGTTTGGAAACAATTGTTTTTAATATTTTCTTATTCTAATTGATACTATATGTATAAATAATTATTTTGTGATATATTGGTAGTTTAATAATGATAATTTATTTTGAGAATATTAATATAAAATATTATGAGATGAATGGGATTTCTAAGTTACCCCAACCCACTACTAAGAAATATCCCCCATGTTTATGGGAATGCGGAGAGAACAGAATCTATGAAGCTGTCTTTCAACAACGTAAAAATATTATTAGAAATGATCCTTAACATGATAAATGAATTTTTATACTGATGTTTTAAATATAGTCTTATGAAACAATTTTATACCAATGTTATGATTTTTTCACTAATAATTACTGAATAATTTTTTCCTTCCCTAATTACTCAAGATGATGATATGACCACACATTAATCAATGTAACTTGCTTTGTAATTGATGTTTTGTGAGGTATGAGATTCATTTTCTATTTATTTTATCATTTATTATGTAGTTATAACCATATGGGATTGTTTTTATCACAAATTATATTCAACTTATATCACATATGATTACACACATTAAGGATTTTATCACACTCTTTATTATGTTTCCATTAACCAGATTAAGGAAAATATAATTATGTATGATATCCATATATGTGAAATAAATGGGAATAATATTTTCAATAGATGTTAATGTTTTATTTAAATAAATTAGTTTTATATATAACCACCATATACACTAAATATAATGGTTCTATGATAATAAATCTATTGAAACATTGTGGATATTAATCCATAATTATGTTTTATGGGTGTTTATCATAGTTGGGTCATCATAGAAGTTATATGAGTGACATTAATATATTTTATGGTATATCGTTTTAATCAAAAAAATAGAGCATAACAAACCAACATTGAATCAAAAGTGATACAGGATGAACAAAATGTTTTATAAGGTTAAACGGTTCGATAATAATTTTTTACTTCATATTAAATATTTCTTGTTCTTTTTTTGGTGTAAATTATGATTAAATTATATAAATAATAAAAAGTTGGTTTTTATTAAAGGATCATATTATTATAAGGAATATAATAATAAATTGGTAATATATTGTAATCACTACCCTACGAGTAAACAAGTAGAAGTGGTTCTTAAATTATTCATAATTTGGTTGTCCTCTCTCAACTACCTAGTGATTAAAAATGATGAATCATATTAACACCATAAAGGTATGTGTGGGATAAGGGTTTCAAAACTAACTTTTACTTTTGTGAGATAATTGAATTATTGTTCGATTACATATAGTCTTTGGTTTATATATTCTACCCACTGATATATAATATCTGGAATTTAATAATCATCATACAAATAAATATTTTTATTTTATATTTATAAATTTTAAGGTTAATAAAATTTGACTTATTAAAAATGGTATTGTTTTTCTTAACAAAATTATGATTTATTGGTTTAACTTTTAATTCATCGACGTTACCCTTCTAAAAATATGTGTCAAATTAAATTTGATCACGTAATTTTTTATTATTACTTTTTATTTGGATTTATTATGGATATATTTAATAAAAAAACTTCTTTAGTTACCAAATCAATGATATGATATTTTAAGTGAATTTCATTAAAGAAGTAATTATCTTTTAAATTTATACCAAAAAACATTATTTCCTTCTTTGCATGTATTTTATAAAAAAATTTCCCAAAATTATTTTAAAATTATGAAATTATTTTTTAAGACAATTTTTAAAAACATTAACTTTTTAAACAAAATTTTTATATATTTATTTTATAATTTTCAATAATAAGTTCATTCATAATTTTCCAAAAAAACATAGAAGGAAAGATTTTATTAACTAATATAGCATGATTCTATTATCCTACTATCATGACACCTTAATAAATTCAAGTATCCTTTACAGGATTAAAGGGTTATTTTCATTTAAAATGTTTTATTATATAATTTTTAGGTTTTTTATACATAAGTGATTATCAAAGTGAAAAAGGAAATGAAGTCACAAAATTTTCAATTTTTATATTTATTGTATTTTCATTTTCATCACTATAAATTGATTAATATTATTATTCATTGAGGTGTATATCACATAAAACCATATTCTGCATATTACTGTACTATATATTATCAGTTCACTATGTGATATACTATCTTGATACCATAGACCATATTACATGGTATGGTTTTGATTATGTTTACTAATTGGGGGAATATGTTTTCAATTTGTATACACATTTCAATTATAATATATAAGTTGAATATATTTTTACAAATTCATATGAGAAATACATTAGAATTCATAAGTGATATGTGGGTCCCTCTATATACCCTTGAGCCATTGGTAGGTCTAATGTGAAAAACATGTTTGGGTTTTGGATGATATCTTACCCTTTTATGAATGGTGTCTTGGACAAGACTTGGCAATATGATTATGATGTAATGAATTATATATTCTTTCAATATTTGATTATTTATGAATTTTCAGGTTATTATTATTTTAGTATTATATTTGTTGTCATATTTCCTATATCACATTATTATTTCTATTATATAATTTAGTCATCTTTTATTTCATTCATGTTATGCTCAAGTTATTGACTAAAGGGATTGTGTTTTAGTTATTTACCTTTCCATAGATTCTTATGCTAATTATTGATATTTTTTGTTGTACATTACAATTCTTCATCATGTGATCTCACACAGTTCTTATGTTTTATATTATATTGAATGATAAAAATATTATTATAATTAAAATTTAAGGTTAACGTATGTGAATAATGGTGTCTTAAATAGAATCATTTTGTAGAATTTTTTAATTTTAATTATCATATTTGGTTCATCTATGTATATAAGTTTGAAAAAATACTAAAAAATATATTCTATTTGATGTAATTCAATTTATATTATACTAATATAATAATGTTCCACAAACTCTAGGCTATGATAATTAGGGTCCTTAAAGTTAGAATAAAATATATTTTTGTAAAAACCATATGACTAGATTTAGGAAAAAAAATATTATAGAATGAACCCCTATGAATGAATTTTTAATTAATATAATAGAAAAAAAATTATTATATATATATTAGTTATACAAAAAATTCAATTACTGTTATGTTATTTAGAGATTATACATTATTATGCCACATGATATGATCTTATTTATTATTTGAAATTATTTTGAAAAAGTTACTAATAGAATTAATGGAAATTCTATAAATACACATAATACAAAGGGTATGAATGATAACTTCATTGATGGTTTTTATCCAACATTTTGATGGTATTTTGTCTTCAATTCATTCTCATTATATAGGGATACTTTATCATCTTTTATCAAGACATAAAATGTATTCTCCATGTCATTGTTCTTCAATGTGATGTGAGATAATAATATGGTGATAGAGAGAACATGGTTAAATGGAATAAGGGAAGGGAACATTTTCCCACATGTAATAATTGTGGATTTCAAAACAATTATATGGTTAAGAATAAAAATAGTTTTATTCATATGTGGAGAAAAATGCCACCATTATCATCATTGTAAGGAAAAAAGAATTTTACCATGACTAATGTTTTAGCTGGATGGATATGGGGAACTATGAAAATTAATTTCACAAGGTTCAAAATAATATATATCAAAAGAATCTAATCGATCATGGTCAACATATAATATTATCATATTTAAATATGAATGATTAATGTTCTTATGTTTTAGTTAATGACTTAAAAAAAAGTATTTTATCAATGATATCTGGAACATAATAATTATGATATATATAATAATTTTACTATGTTAATTATTATATATGGATATAAATAAATATATAGAATGCTACTAATGAATAAGAAATGGTATTTAGTGGAATGTTGATCTTTATAAAAATACATGTTTGAAGGAATTTTAACCCTTAATATGTTCCATATATATAGATAACAGTGTTGGTATGGAGATATGATTAGTTTGGATAAAGTAAATTTGATAGTGTTGACTACCATTGAGATTATGAAGATTTGTTTTATAATCTATTTTATGTGACCCGTGATATAGTTCATAATATTTTTGTATTCTAGGAATATTTAGAATAATAATAATTTTACCAAATAAATAAGAATCATTTCTATTTTAAATATGTGTTATATTAATACATAATATTGCTATGATTAATTATAATAAATTTTGAATCTATTCACATGATTATTATGTGATGATTGAGATCTACTTTTTATTATTTGAGATAATAAAGATAAGTTAATTTTTAAAATTTAGTATCCTCATTTTTAAAGATTTAGATATTAATATAATTTAAAAGTTACAAGTATAACCATTTATGAAATGGTCAAAATTTAACATTGAATAAGGATTCAATGAATAATGTATTTAAGAATTTAGGCAAACTTTATCCAATTATGTATTTTTTTGGAAAATAGTTTGAGATCGACAGAATAAATTGTCATTTTTTATGGATCATAATATCTTTTTAAAAGTTAATTTTAGTGCATCATACATTTAAAAGTATATTTTTGGATATTTATCAACTATAATAAGGGAATACATTTATATAGAAATTATCCCTAGAAAATTTAATAATCAAAAAATGAATGAATCAACATGGGTTAGTATATTTTTTGGAATGAATATTTAAATATATAAGATAAACACAATCGTTATTTTTGTAATATTTTTAATATGATATTAATATAGTTTTTGAAAAACGAAAAACCATATTCCCAGAGACAATTCAACACCCCTATAAAGGCTATGAATCCTAAAAAACCTAAAATGTGACAAGTTTTCATCGACATCCACTGGCCTACATGTTTCCCGAGTTAATATAACATAGTTTTATATTTAAAGGAAAAGATATATTATTTTGTTATTTCATTTTGGGAATCCTATATGATTAAGAGAGAATAATATTTTATAATTTTACTTGACGAATAATGGTTCACTTATATTTTTGAGAAAAAATTGATTTTATGGAGGAAATTATTTAAATTATGAAACTATACCTATCAAGTATGAATATTTCATCATGTTTTTACAATAGGAAGTAATATATTTCTTCAACTCTAGGAAAATTATTTTGGATAAAAATATTTATTTCATTATTTTTCTTAATAATAAATCAACATCATTATATCCCATCATTGATTTTCAATTTTGTTAATATAAAATTGTTAATGTCATACATCTCTATCACTCTCCATTAGAACATGATAGTTGTGTTACTTTTTCATGTCTGTTTCATAACATCCCACAACAGTTCTCCTATATAAAATTTAATATTTTTATGTTTTTATTTTCATTTTCATATTCATATTTTTATGAGAAAATTATTTGAACACTTTTTAGTATGTTGTATTTCTATAAGGGAATTTTAAAATGTAATATTCATGACTAACAATCTGATGATTAAATTGTAAGTCAGTAATTTATTATTGTATGTTAGAATGTAGCACCCCAAAATTTTAAATTGAACTCTATGTTTGATACCATATGTTTCAGAAAACACCGATATTAATTAAACTAAAAAATATAATTATTTGAACTTGACCATTATTAAAAAGTTTTTTAATATGAGTGATTGAATATGATTGATTATATTATTAAATAATTATGAAATTAATATTAATAATTAATTATTCATAGTAAATGAACAAATAATTTTTAATAAATTAATTTGATTATTCAAATTTATATTTTCATCAAAAATTCTTTTTTATTACTTTATGTGAGAAAATATTTATTTATTTACTTTGAAGAATTTATATAATTGATTTAAAAATAAAGAAATATATTATATGAAAAAAATCAACATTATCTTATTTCAATTAATTTTAATTTTCTAAAAATGATCATTTTTATGGAAAAAGGTTAAATTACTATTTTTTCACAATATAATTACTCTAACGAAGTAATTATTATATTATCAGGATTTTTAATTTATTGAACCTTATTATTTATCAAAATTTATTTAATAAATTAAAAAATATAATGTTGGTAAATTTACCAAATCATGCTTAGAAATTTCGAATACCATCATTTTAAACTTTGAGCAATGTTTTTATGAGTTATATGTTTAACAAGTTCGAAGTTTATTTTTATCACAAAAATAAATTACCATTATTAAACTGGACCACCTTTTTTTAATTATGACTTACATGTTATTATAAAAGATAATTTTCATTTTAATTCATAAATAATATATCAAGTTTAATAATAATTGTCGTAGTTTAGGTAAAATAATGTAGTATGATAAAGTTAAAAGTTAAAAGATTAGAATAAAAACAATACATCATAAATTTTTTTTATGATGTGATAATAGTTGCAAACCATTCTATACAAAATTAATAACCACTAAATATCATTTCTATAAATTCCACCCAATGTGGGTTTCTTTAAATATAAACTAATCATTAATTAATCACTTAAAAACTACCCTCCTCATGTATAAATAACACCCCATTTCACCTCAAAATACATGAACCATTTAAAATTTCTACCAAAAACACTCATACCATCTCTCCAAACCTACAAACTCTATAGTTCACACCAATTGACCTTCTATATGTTCCTTTTGGGTTCCTTCATGGTAGTGATATTCTATAGGTCTATTTCTAAAACAATCTCACTTAATTTTATTTCATCTTTTATATTCATCCCACCTCCTTCAACTACCAAATAATAAACCCTCAAGTACCATTTAAAAAGTAAAATTATCTATTTTAATATAATTTATTATTTCCATCCATTTTCTTATATCCTCATATTCTAATAAATGAATCTGTATTATGAATTAAGGCGATTATCTATCTCCGTGAATATTCATTTTTCTTGTTTTACATTACAACCATCAAGGATGGACCATAATGTATTACTATGGTTAAATAATATTATAATATGTATATTTTATAATAATTTATTTTATTTAACTAATATATAGATATAATATTTAATAGAAGGAATCTAGTTCTTGATGTTCAGAAAACCAACCAAAATAAAAAAAACATTTGTCATTAATGTTTAATCAAATGAATCATCCTCATGTCAAAAAGAAAACTTAAGTGGATAAATTTAATATCATATAAGTATATTAATACCATTTAATTTCACTTTTATAATTTCATTTCCATCATATAAGAACATCTTCAATTTTACACAAATGAAATGACCATCGAACCATGAAACGAACGTAACTGAAACAAAAAAATGAAATATTACATTATAATGTGTGGTAATATCTTATAAAAATACCATATATTCTATCTTAAATATTAATATAGTTATTTAATAAATTAATAAAATTATTTAAACCATTATAGATTAGGTTTAATTAATAAAAATGTTAATGGATGAGTGTGGTCAGAGTTTCTCATCCCACATTATCTTCTATGAGATATTATAATTATTCACCATTGATTTCATTTTTGTGGTGTATATATAACAAAATTTTCTATATGATATTATTAATATCATTATACTCATGTTATTAAATTTTTAATTACAAAATTATCACTTTTATGGGGAATATTATATGTCTGATTACAAATTGTAATAGATTCCTTAGAATAATTTCCATTCATTGGGTTAACTTCTAATTTATCTATTTTGATCATATAATAATGAATTTGAACATTTTTTATATAAATTACACATTATCTATTCATTTTATTAATACCCCCTTCATTGATATGATATTTTTAATGATGTTTTTAAGAAAAAAATTAACTTCTTAATGCTTCCTTTATAACTCACTTTTCATCCTTGATAATATTACATATAATTCATTACATAAATATTTTTTTATTATAAAATAATATATTAACTTCTTTTTTAATCATTTTCGTATTTTTTTTAAAAATAGAAATTAATATTTTTTCATTTTCAAAATAATGTTCATTGTGACTTTACTGAACAAAATATATAAGGATGTTTTTAACTTTTATAATGGGATAATAATTTATTATCATTATGATACTATAATGATTTAATTATTACATTAAATGTTTACAAGGTCACTCTCACATATGTTTTTTTCATAATAATTTTCTATATTTAGAAAATTTATTTTCAATGTGAAAAATGGTATTTCCCTCTTGGTTTTTTCAATGATCACATTTAAATTATTTTCATTTAATTTAAAATACTTTTCTGTAAAATATTATTCATTGAGGATAGTTTCTTATAAAACCAACTTCCATATTTTATTAAATGGATTCTAAACAAATTGGCTCGATATATACTGTTTTTGATATCTTTAAGCATATCACATTGGATGGTTTATGATTAATCTTACTGATTGGGGAAAATTATTTTTATTTCTGATGAATGTTCAATATAAATATATATTTTGATTATGATTTAATTTTGTAATAATCAGAATGGATTAGATATAGTAAATAATGGTTGGGGATTTCTATAGTTCCTAGATGGATCAATATGTCTCATGATAAAATAAATTTTGGATTTGGTTGATTTCTTATCCGTTTAGGTATTGTATCCTATCCAGAGA
The DNA here is from genome assembly GCA_963277665.1 of Viscum album. Classification (NCBI taxonomy): domain Eukaryota; kingdom Viridiplantae; phylum Streptophyta; class Magnoliopsida; order Santalales; family Viscaceae; genus Viscum; species Viscum album. Next base: position 788,452,511 of record OY728131.1, on the reverse strand, counting down.
CATTATGGTACATTTATAATATAATAAATTATGAATTACATAATTATTTGAATAGTTATTGATATTCTTGTGACTCTTCAATTATTATAATATCTATTCTCTTTGTTTTCTAGATCATATTATTATTTATATTGTATTATTGTATAACTGATTATTAAAAACATATTATGATCATATTGTTGAATAAATGGTTTTTTTCATGTATTTACCATTCCATGGTTTTTTATGATTACTCTTATTAGATTGTTCTATAATTAACCCATATTAATCATCTAATATTACCCCATTTTATTTTTTATTTTTCTATAAGATGTTATGAAGTATATCTTTTAAGAAATAAAGGGATACGATAGATGAATAAAGTTGTTCCTCAGTGGATTTATGGGGTGGTATTTTGTATTTTCAATTGTAATTTAAGGTTAAATCATGTTTATAGTTTTCAAAACTACTAATATGTTTGGTCATTTGGGATGAGATTACTTTTTCCTTACTCTAATTTAATAATGCAACCCACACCATTGGTTAACTATGGTCGGGATATTTACCATTTTAATTGAAGGATGTTTATTAGAAAACCATGGGAATATGATTTGGGAAAATATATATATTATAAAATGAACCCCTATAAAGGAATTTTCAAATAGACCCAATGAATCGAAATTTGTGATTTAGATATTAGTTATTCAAAAAATATCAATCTATATTTAGTATATTTGAAATTATACATTATATTTCATAATAATATTCTCTAATATGTTGTAGTTCCTATTATAGAAAGGGATCCTATAATATGGAATGGAAATTGTATCAATTTACATAATCTAAAGAGTAGGAATGATCATTTAATTGAGGTTTTTGGCTGGTATTTATAAAGGAAGTTATCTAAAAAAACATTCTCATTATATTAGGACATGATATATTTTCCTAAAAATAAAGTCATTTAATTCAACATGTCTTATGGATTAAATTATAAGTGAGAGAAGAAGGGTATGATGAATAAAAATATGGATAAATAGAATAATTGAAATAAGTAGTTTCTCAGAACTAAAAATTGTGGAAGGAAACATATATGTATATGTTCAAGGGGAAAGGGGTTAAGATTCATGTTTGGAAGAAAATGAAATCATTGTAATGATTTAAGGTAAATAATGAAAATTCCAATGTTTAATATTTCAACTGTAAGTATACGGGGAACTGAAAATATTAATTCCATAATATTGAAAGCAGTATATCTCAAAATAAGTTAATGGATCATGGCTAATCTTATGGTATTACACAAGTCAATGATTAATGATTAATGTGCATGTCTTTTGATTGAAAATTTATATTGTAATTTGGTTTCATCAATTATATTACGGTTATAATAATAATGATATATATAACTATTTTACTGGCCTACTTCTTCTTTATTGATATGAATGAATAGTATGATTGGAATTTATGATTTGGAAAAGGGATTTGGTGGAATGTTTATATTTTTGAAAACACATGTTTTAAGGAATAATAACTATTAATATTTTCTTATTACTGATATAAGGATGTTATTATATATAGATGATTTGTTTGGATAATAACAATTGTATGGTACTTACTATGTTTGAGGTGATTTATGATTTTTTGAAAACTATGTCATTTCATCCACTGACGGGGTAGAAAAAGATAAATTTGAAGAAGTTATCCAATAATAAGTTCCATACATATGAAATAAAAAATTAATAATATTTTAGGGAAATTCATATAATTACCCCGATTCGAGGGAATACATAATGATGTTATTGACATTATTGGTATGTGTTGAGTAATATAATGTTGATGTTTTTGGAGTGATTAATGGTATGATAATTTTTAAAATTTGTTATATTTTTCTGTAAATATTTATATCATGATCTTTTTGATGATTTATAAGGATAACCATTTATAAAATGGTTTATTTTTATATTTGGAAAAGTTTTTAAATAATAATGTATTTAGTCATATGGGTTAACTAGTGCAAATATTATTTTCGAGAATATTTTTGGATATAGAAGGGATGGTTTTATTTATCATTATAGTGCTTAAAATCCATTAAATGTGAATTATATTTATTAATGTATAATAAAATACATTTTTTGATTTTCATTTCTTAGAGTATGAGATGACATTACAATAGACATTTTCACTTGATTTCTAAATTCTATAAGAATGAATGATGAAAAACGGGTTATAATATTTTTTGAATGAAAACTGAAACATATGAGATTACAATTATGGTTATTTATTTATTTTTTAAGGTTAACATAACTATAGTTTAATAAAAAGGACAAACTACAGGTCGAGAAATAACTCTTTGAGTTTGAAACTGTTATGAGGATTGAAGCAACAATGAATGGGATATAATGGTGTGTCACCTAAAAATTTCCCATATGATGTCATGAATTGATTAAAAATTGTCTTATTAATTTAAACAGTTTAATAAATATTGTATAATTTTATTTTTTTTCCACTCTATATGATTAAAATAAATAGAATATTTAGGAATTTTATTTGAAGAAAAAATATTGAATTTCTTTTAAAAAATTGAGTTTTTGGTGGAAATTGACTAACGGATGAAACTACACCATTAAACTAAGTAAATATCTATTTTTCATCTACCAAAGTAAGTTTTTTATTTTCATGAAATTTTACGGGAAAAGAAGGAACCCTCAAAGATTTCAAATTTGAGCACCCGAAGATACTAGATAATTTTCAATGAAACGTTTGAGCTGATGAAAATAATTCTCCCTTAATAATACCTAGGGAATATAATTTTACTAGAGTTTTAGGATCATCATTTAATATGAATTCTTAATGAAATACCTAGTTGTCCTAATATTTCATGTAATCATCAACGTTAATATTTACTTAGTTGAAGCCTCAAAGTAGAATGCATCTCTACTTTTCTATCCCCTTGCCTTTCTCTTTTGTAGTGTTCAATCGACGAAATAATCCTATTATTTTCTTGAACTCTTCTAGTGATTCCATAATATTTAAAACATCATTCACCATTTCTTTATCAGAGTGAATAATTATATCCATGTGTTCCATCACTGAATCTATCTGACATTGAGGTTATTTAAGGGAGAATTCTTTATACGTCTTCCTAATAGGATGTGAAGCTTCCTCCCACCGCACATCCTCTAATTGAAGGGTCTTATCCCCATGACGATCCTCAATCATCTCATATTAATCCCCTTGTGAAATAATCAAAACTTTAGTGGTGGCAACAGCCTATGAATCCAACTTATCTTTCATGGGGAACCCAATATCTTCTCATTGTTGATACAAATCTCATAATACTTGACGGGTCCACTGATCCTTGAATTTAACAACTTTTTTGGATGGTCATGTATCCATTGGCCTAGGTAGATAAGAATGATACTTTGGACTCTTGGATTTTTACTTCTTGGAGACAATGCACCTCCCTCAGCCCTTGTTTTCATTGTTTCCAATCTTCTTCCTTTGACTATAAAAACCATTATTGTACACTCCTAGATCTCCATAAGAATCTATTTTTTATTTTAAATTTGTATTATCTACCCCTCCAACATAACTATGGCCATAAAAGTGATTTTTTAGGTTAAGACAGCACAATTTCTTTCTATTCATCTCATGACTCCCACCATGTCTTGGCTCCTCTCATTTCTGACTACAATTATAACATCACTCATCATTTGTTGGAAGTACCCCTTCATGTTCATTTCTACTGACTCAATGAACTACCATTGCTTACGTATAAGGTTTTTAGACCCCAAAATCCTTATAACCATCTCCAACTAAACCCACAAGAGCAGTTTCATCCCATAGTTTTCATATATCATGCCTCAATCAAATAATAACATCATCCACCTATGAGTTACCTTATATACGCTTACCCTGAACCTTTTCATCCTTGAAATGCTCACTTGATTGTTCCATTTAGCCATATCCAGATGTAGCAGACATGATAATATCACTACCTCCTTCACATGTTTCAATTTTCCTCCCCCACCTACAAAATAATTGGCCATGAACCAATTGTTGCATGAATGAAAAAAGTAAATCCATGACCCAATATTACAATTTGTTTCAAACTAAACTCTTTCCCAATAGTTATCCATAAAAAATAATATTGATATCTAGAAACATCTACCTCAATGAAAAATCATTGTGAAATAGGATGACACACATTCCTCATTCTACTATCAGTACACATATATCATCTTAGGAAATTTAATATCATTCAAAAATGGAATGGTTATGGAATGGTAATGGATGTTCAATGAGACAAACACAAATTTTCATTCATTGGGTGTCACACATCATATAATAATTGGAGTACCACCTATGAAGAGGGAATTGGAATCCATTACTGGAGTGAAGAGCACAAGACCATGCCTTGATTAGGTCTAACTCTATTTAAAATGAATCTTGATGTTCTTTATATCCATTATACCCTCCATTTCATGATATTGAAAACCTAAAAAACAAAAAATAATAATACTGACTATTTCCACCAATGTATAAACATGATTAAAGTGTGCAATGAGAGAATGGTTCTAGAGATACAGTTGTTCAGAAAAAAATTCGGAAGAGATCGGATGGTTGGAGCAACCTTAAAAAATCTCTGTAATTTTTGAGATTACTAGGATATGAGGAAAAGGAGGGTGTAAACCATGATTGGAAAAAGGCGTGAATAATCTCAAAGCGCCTTTAAGAAATAGCAAGGGTCACTCCCCCATCAAATGGGGGTGGGACCAGTACAATAGAAATTGAGTCATTGGGATATCAAAACCCTAGTTCTCCCTTTTATCTCACAATTGTTATGTTGTTAATAAATTATGAAATTCAATTCCTAAACAATAATTACATTATTTTTTGAATAATATTATTCATTTAATTTTCATAATGATAAAATAATGATATTTTAACCCATCATAGATTTTCTATTTTTTACTAGTAAAATTTTTAAAGGACATATTCTTTATTACTGTCCATAAGAACACAGTAGTGTGATTTCATTCCATTTAAATGTTCTTACTTCCATGTAATGTTCATCAAAACTAAATCCTAGGACTCTGGTGACCTTCTCATTTTCCATTCCCCCTTCTTAAGATGATGTTTTAGTAACCCTTTCGATGATGTGGGATTTCAACATCAAAATTTTAGACATTCAAATCCATGATTACCAGTCACATGATTGAAATAAGAGGAATCAATTTTATGAGTGTTTGGAGAATGAGAAACTCCAATATCTTGAATAGGTCTCTATGTTCGGTATCTTACATTTCCTAGAACATTGAGAATAAATGAACTAAAAAATTATAATTTTAACACAACCATTATAAACTTGACATTAAATTTCAATGTGGGAATATGATATATTAAGAAATAGATATGTAATTTATATTGAATATAAAATTAATTGTTATTATTAAATTAATAAATAATTTTTATTAATGAAATTTTATTCATCAAATAAATGTTTTCTTCGAAATAATGAATTTTCCCTTTGAGGAAATATATCTTTATAATTAATGATACATTTTAGAATAGTTCATTGAATAATAAATAATGTTTTTGGACTCATAATTTCAAAATTAACAAAGAAAATGTTTTTGTGGGGTTTTATAAAAAGGTTTATTTTTATTAAAAAATATAAAAACTAATTTTTGTAAAAAAATCATAACACTTAAGAAATACTTATTATATGATCATGACATAAAATATATTAAAAATTATTTTAGATCAAAATATATGTATTTACTAAAATAATACCCAAGGTTATAAATTAATAAACACAAGCATACAGAATTTGAAAACAATGATTTTTTCTTTAAAAATTTTTTTATGTGTTATATGCCTGAAATTTTTATAATTGATTTATATCAATTTTATAAATTGAATAAAAAAATGGATTTAATAATTTTAATCTGGTGTTACAAATTAGGATATATGGAAATATTTATTTTTAAGAATAAAATTTTTAGTGTAGTCAAAAAATATTTACCATAGTATTTGTTATATAATGTATCAGGTTAAATTTAAATGTTTAAGGATTAAAATACCTAAAAAATTAATCATTAAATAGGTTTTTGATTTGTTTATTTCACTAAACAGTTTTTTAAACATTAGTTTTCATAAGTTATTTGGAATTAATTGCACCCAAATTTGGTAGTATTCAATCATAAAATAATCATTAATTAACCTCTTAAAACAAACCCTCCTCAAGTCTAAATATTAGCCATCAGCAACCCATTTATCCTTAAAATCCATAATTATTTAAACATATATGAGAAAAAAAAATCATTACACTCCACATGTCTCTGTGCAACTGTTCCCACCGAATAAAAAATCCCATGTCCCATAATGGGTCCTTAAATATAAGGTATCTAGTTTGTCCTGGTCATAAAATCCACCAAAATAATCTAATTTTTTATCATTAACGTTTTATCAAATGAATCATCCTCTTGTTAGAATAAAAAACGTTCAATGAGACAATTTAAAATTATATATATACATTAATTACATTTAATTTTATTTATGGAGTTTTACTTAAATTTTAATTGAACATTCATTTTAATACACAAGTGAACTGACCATGAAATCATGACAAGAAAGCACCTTAAACAATGAAAATATTAAAATATTACTAATTAATGGGTGGTAAATTATTATAATAGGATTATATAGGGTATTATAATTATTGATATATCTTATAAATATGTTAATAACAGTCTATAATAGATTATATAGTATGTATAATTATAAAATAACTAAAAGTAAGCATGAGATAAGAATTTATCATCTCATATTTACTTCTTTTAGATTTTGTCATGATTTACCAATGATTTATTTTGTTTGGTAAATATATACTATCCATTCATATATAATATCATTATTTTTATTATCATCATGGTATTAAATGTTTAATTTTATTATTATCTCCTTTATGTGGAGTATGATTCGAATGGTTACATATAGTAACTGACTTCTTATCTCAATTTCTATTCATTGGATTTACATATATGTCATTGAGTTTATTATACTTGGATTATATTTGATAAAAATTTCATCAAATCTTGTCTTACTTAAAAATGTCTTTATTTATTTATATCATATTCATATAATCAATTCATTTGATTAATAGTCACTTCAATGACATAATATTTTAACAGACATTTATATAAGAAAAAATTATATCTTTAATGATTCCCATCAAACATTATTTTTCATACATGTCCATATTTTCTATAATCATTTTAAAAAATCATTACAATTCCCCATTTATATTTTTCTATCAAATTTACTCATATTTGTTATTTAAAAAAATAGATTGAATTATATATATTTTTTATTTTCTAACCAATGTTCTTTTTGACATCAGTAAAAAAATATGGAAGAAATATTTTTTAACTTATATGGAGTGAGTAAATTATGTTGTTGTCCTGATACATCAATTATTTTAGTGATACATTGAAATTATATAATTTTATTTTCAAATAAAATGTATTATTTTCTAATTGTGAGGCATTTTAATAAAAAAGTATATTCAATGTGAAAGGGGTATTTTCCTCCGGAATATTCATTGATCAAATCTAATGTATTTTCATCTATATAAAATTTTATTATAGAATCATATTCTTCATTGTGTTCAATATCTTATTATATGATATCCAACATTTTATTAATTTATTTAAGATCTGTTTGACTATAGATATACTATTTTGATATCATTCATCAAAATTATCTGGATGGGTTTTCATTATGTTTTTTACTAGGGAATGATATTTACATTTCGTATCATAGATTAAAAAAAATTAATTTGTTCATTATGTTTCCAATCATTCGTAGTAAATATTATTTGGAAATTTTCGGTGATAATAGGTGACCACTATAACTCTACAATGCATTAATAGGTCTCCTAAAAATAACTAGTTCAAATATTGGCTAATGATTACCTTTTTAGGTATTGTGTCTTGGCCGAAGCCTCGATGATATGTTTATGGTGTTCCACATTATAATTTCCTAATTGTTAGATTATATATTGGTTTCTATATGATTATTTTATTATTATTATATCAATGGTTATGTATTATAGAATAGATGATTATTTATATGGTATTATATGATCATATTTTATTCCCCACATATTATTATCAAGTTATTTATTAAATGGTCTATATTGGTTATTTAAAATGACATAATTTTTTTGCTTACTTATGATATCTTCTCTTGTACATAACCATTAATGACTAGCTAAAATCACCCATTTCTTCTTTTTAATTTTTCCACAAGATGTCACAATGTTTATTATAATTTCAATTTAGGTTTTATATAATAGAATAATGGTATTATCATAGGATTTCAAAAGATGTGTTTCATATTTTCCATTGAAACATAAGGTTCGTTTATGTATCATGTTTTCCAAACAACTAATTTATTTCCTTTGGTAAGTAATTATTTTTTTGTTATGAAAATGTAATAAAGTAACCCCTGACTCTAGGAGACAAAATAAAGGGACATTAATGATACATTGAGGATTACATGGGTTTGTGTGGAAATGGATTCAGTTGAACATGGTATATAACATCATCTAGGGATATAATCTATGACATAAATTTTTAATTTCCTCATGATCAGTTGAATGAGATCTAGGTATGTTGAATGTAAAATTAATGACGATCAGCTTACATGTTTGATATCAATGAGATTTTCATGTTTCGTGAATGATTATGTTTTTTCAGAAGTATTTTTAATGTGGCTGCTATAGAATCATATTAATTAATTAAAAAAATATTTAAAATATTTCTATGATACAATGAATATTTTTTACAAATTCATGATTTTAATGTATCTGTTTCATTGATTACATGAATCTGAGAACATTTAATTTCATTAGAATGATCCAGTTATTCTTCCCTGGATTGACTTCAAATAGGAAGAAGATGAGTGAAGAGGTATTTTCATACTATTCAGTAGTAGAGTATTGTGAACTATGAGGGGAGTCCTCTAATATTGAGTGTTCATATTGGTTATAGGATCTTGATATTTCCTTTTGTATAAATTGATACTGGTCAATAATTTTTTTCATTGGATGATTTTCTATTATAGGTAGTTGTGAATTAGTGTTAGAAGTTTTATCTTGGTGAAAAAAAAGATATCGATGTGTCATGGTATTATTTTAGAAGGAGTTAATGGATTTTTATATGAAGATAATGACTAAATAGAAGTTCAGTTATTTTATCTCCATTAAACATGGGTCAATAAGTGTACATAAGAATTGGAATGAGTTGAGGGACCAGTTTCACATCTCATTTAATTTTCTACTATATGAGGAGCCCATATCATTGATTTTGATGAGATTTTTCACCCAGTGATAATGTATTCATTCACCCCATTTGAAATTTATACATATGTATAGGTAATGGAGAAGATTTTTTTTATCAATAAGATTTTCCCCATTGGATATAAGACATGATAAATTTTTATATTTTGGGTTTTCATGTAGTACATCTCCATGATGTGGGTCAATGATGTTACAATAGTTAGGGTTTTGACATGTGGAGATCCAATCATATGATATATTTTCAAGAAACTTTTGATAATGTATATTTAAAAAATACGGCATGTTAATTCCATTTTCATGCTATATATTTAGAGTAATCGTAAATTATTGGTATGAGTGTGAGACTACTCAATTTGGATAGTTTCATATGAGAATTCAGGAAACTTTTAAGCATCAATAGCAGTTTCCTCTAAGATAGTTTCAACAAATGGTACGTCCAAATTATGTTTAAAAACTTAGGGTTGATAGAGTTTAATGTGTGAAGAATCATCATGGTTGTTCTCCATATAGACCAAGGCTAGATCAGGACCAATTAGGGTGATATTAGAGTGAAATAGTGGATGGATATGCTCCGATAAATGTGATATAAGAAGAAACACCGGCAGAGAAAGAGGGTTTCTGAGGTAAATGTTTTTTGTAATATACTATTTTTTACCACTTTATATTCAGGTCCCATTTAATCTACTTGTCCCAATTTATTATATTCAATTTGAATTGATTTATTGAGCCTTATAGTGAACCTTATTTTATCTATGGTCTTTGGATATTAGGTTTCATTTTTTATGTTTTATATGGGTGTATGTTGGTTATAAGAAGACACCAGTATATGGGTTAATATTTATATTAAATATATATCCATAAGATGTTATCTTTTTCATTGATTGAAAAAATTATGTTCCCACTATCATTAACTATTTCTAAAAGGAGAATTTATTTTTCTTATGTGGATGTCCTGTGAGTGGTGATATTTATTGAGATTAGTCAATATGTGGAATTATGGATTGTGGATCTTTTTTATCAATATTTTTGGATATTTATGTTGAATATCAATTTTGTTATTTTCATAGAGTTATGGAGGATTTTTTGGATGTCTTCCCAGTAGATGTTATAATAATACCCTCTCATCATGTCACTCTAAATTGGATTTTCTTCTAATCAGGTATATGTTAACCAAAATGGATGTCTATCGATTAATTCTAATAGAGTTTTGATAGGTGAGTCTATGGGATAATGATATTATGAAGAGATGTTTAATTTGCAGTATGGTTTCTAATGGATGTTCATAATTTATGTTTATCAAGATGAATAATAGTTTTATGATGTTGTTTTTATACTTCTGAATGATAAATTAGTGAATGATTAGGAACAATTTCCCTCATTCAAGGCTCTATTTTCATTTTGAATAATTGACAGTTTCTGTTTGATTATATAAAATAGGTATATATTCTATTTATCAATTATTTAGAGTGAATTATAGGTGACATAACATTGACATATTTAGATAGAGTATTAGGATCATCGAGTGCATGGTCATGCCATTTGGTGTTATGAATTTCAAATATATGTTGATGGGGATCATGAAATCTTGGATACATGAGTTCCTAGACTAGTATTTTTCATTTCAATTGATGATAAGAACTAATTGGGGTTTGGGAATGAGCCTAATAATCCTATAAAAACTGACATGTAGGTCCTTTGAGACCCCATCTCCATTGAATGTTTTATTGATTTTGTTATAAAAAAGGTATGTGAATTTCCTTAGTCGCATATCGTCTTATAAATCTGTATTGTTATTCCTATTAATGATCATAACAGTTAATTATTTTCAATCACCCAAGAATATGGAATATGTTTTCATTTTTCTTGGTCTTTCAGTCTGCTATCAGATGTTTGTGTCTGATATCTCATTGGTTTTATCATAGTTGTAAAAAATGACTTCTATGGAATAGGAAAAATTCATGTACATGTTATATATAAATAACATTTTGTTACATAAAAGTTATGTTGAATACTGTCCTGGTTCTTTGGAATATGGTTGGAGGAGATATGTTATAGGTTTTCTATGATGTCTCATTTTAATGATCCCAAAGTGTATTAATTAACTAGTGATTTTTAATCCCTTATATGAAGGAAATATTATATCACTAGGAGAGTACCAACACCTCCTATTATTAGGATATATCATCAGGTGTGTTTTCAGTGATGTTGTTGTGGAATTATCTCGTTAGAGAGAATTTTGTGATTTTCATATTCCAAAAGAGCCTGAAATGTATCATTTCAATGTGGGATTTGAATCTATGACCATTGTGGTTAATGGAGTTTCCCATGTATTATTATTATTATACCCCATGAAAGTGTAATATTTGTTTGATGAATTATGTTTGTTTTATATAGGATACATGACATGGGTGTCTCTTATTTTTTAAAATGAGGTGAGAGATATTGAACTAATGAACCTTTATGTGATAGATTGTCGTGGTTGGTGATGGATTTATCATATGACCATTAAATAATCCATGATGTAACAAGTGGATGGGTCATTGTTGAGGGCCTAAGAGGCATAAGTGATGTCTGAATGTGTTGTCTATTCAAATTCTCTAGAGGGATGTTTTAATGAGGGTCACAACTAGATAAAATAAATACATGAGTCTATTTCCATAAATTGAATAAAACAAGAAAATGTCTCATGGATCTACTCCCCAAATTCCTCACCAGAAACTGTAATATCCCTTTGTCCTTGTATTTGTATCACATTTCCAACCATGTCCTACCCTTATCCTATCTACAAGAGTTTTCATGGAGGCATTTATTGACAATACCAATATAATGTATTAAAAAACATAAAAAATAATTATCAATTAAAATCATGAAGTATGTCACATATATATAATATAATTCTTTCCTCATACCTCATCACTTGTCCAAAACAAAGACACTATCACTACCCTCAATTGTCCTTTAACTAGGTCATAGAAACAATTGTGTAAAACATTTTCATTTTAGAAGAATTATTATTATACCCCCATTTTTACTATTTCATTAACCGTGAATAGAATCGTTTTCAATTTTCAATTTCATATTAGGAACCTTTTTATTTTAATAACCCATGTAAAGAAATGAAATTTTATTTAAACAACTCACCAAAAAACTTATTTACCATGAATTCCTAAAATGATGTATTTATTGCCAATTCGGAGTCCCTCTATTGATGTTTGTATATATAAATATCATGATATAATAGTCTATAAATAAATATCATAAAATTAATATTATGAATAAAGGTGAAATAATATTTATCTGTAATAGTAAACCCCAACAAAATCAGTCCCAACCCAGGTACATAGGGTTTTACACATACTAGGGTTAGTTTCTCACATTAAAAATATCATAAAAAAGGATCATCTCATCCTAATATACTAATTACCCTTCCAAAATATTATAATAATGAAATGAAAATTAACACACATTTGATACGACATTGTAATATCCCATCTCGGGTGCCACACATTGGTGCCCCAAAATGGTCAGTAACATGACCTCGAGAACGCCTCCCCATATGCCAGAGGATACTGACTATAAGAGTGAATCTAATATATATATGATGGGGATATTATAACCTCTTTATCTAAGCATCACAATAACGAAAAAATATACAATATCTAAATGATATTGAAAAAAAGTAGAATACTACCATAACCAAATAGTAGCAATTATAATATTGTGAACCATAACATGAAAAAAAATATCCAAAATAAAATATTAGATATATAATTCCATATGTATATCATGTGAAAATATTCATAACTAAAATAAGGAAACACTTAAAACTCCCCAAGTGGGTTATGAAATTACATCTAGTTCCCCCACCCATGTCGTATACCAACTCATTTTTATAATATAGGTATATATTCATCATCATGTCTATCAATCAAGATTTCTATTCAAGTACTTAATGGAAGGAATGATTAGGGTATGAATATATCTCAATTGACCCCACCATGTTCTTCTAAACAGTATGCAATTTTTAATAGTGTATTTTGTTTAAAATGAATCATAAAAAATAATTAAAATAAACAGATTCACATTCAATGATTCCTTATTTTTCAACTAAATACTCAGGTTCATATAGAAAAATTGAAAAATAGTACCTACTTCAACCCATGTCATAATATAAAACATGTATTATATTGAAACACAATCCATTCATTCATGGACTTCAATATTAATTAAATTTAATTTTCTTATCACTTATACATGCAAAACTAGTCTAATGAAAATATAATGGGAACAAAATGTCATGTCTGAAACCCCATTGTTATTTGTAGCATCAGACCATGTCTCAGACCACATGTATAATTGCATCATCATTCCCTATACCATTCAATAATATTGGCATGCATTAATTAGGGCATAGAATGTCATGTTTGGCAACCCATGTGAATTTGGATCCTCAAAAATTGTCTTGCACCCCATTTACCAATCAATAACCCATATATCACATATATCATCTTTATCAAGGTTATTCATCATGATACTTCTTTTCAAAAAATCAAATCATGGAAACCTATTTAAATTTTTCACAACAAACATAGTTCCTCACATTAATCACATAGAACAATATATACAATTCAAAATTAAACCTTTTATACACAATTACTCATTAAAAATGTAAAACCATCATGGTTAAGAAATCTATACCATAATTCCACTAATAAATAAATTCATAATAACATTAATTATACAATTTCACAATCCCAGTGATCAAAAAATTGAATAATCCCCTTAGTTGAACAATTTCATTATACTATAAATTGATTGACTAATAATCCCAATAATTGATTGATTAATTAATTTTATAAAATTTGATTTCCCAATGTAGAAATTGCACTTCCACAAATAAATACTATTAATTAAAATCAAATAAATATTATTCGGAAATTAGACCACCTTCCTCAAGGATGTTGGCAGTCATTCATCAAACCTGAAATCCCCAAATATATGTATGCCGATCAAGAGCACAAATTTGCAGAAGATTTAGGTCCAAAACCATAGGTCATTATAAAATTAATAACAAACATAGAAACCTAAATTTAAACCCAATGAAATTAGGTAATAAACCATTACACATAATCCAGAATAGAGAAGCGAGATAGATAGGTAATCCTGGAATAAAACATATACCGTAGAAATGAAAATCCTTCTATTAAAGCATAGATTTATTACAAATGGTGTTAAAAGGGACAATTAATCCTCCCACTAGCTTCAAGGCTCGTAGTATTAAATTTTGGGTCATCTGAAGGAGAATAATTGATAATATATTGGAAAGTTATTTGTTTTTAAAAAAATGATTCCTTAAAACCTCATACAAACATTTTCCTTTGTAGGGGAACACACTTTTCCATACCATTCCCCCATCTTAGAGGAGAAGTATTTCTCCCAATAGGGCACATAGTTTGAGAAACCGTGGACTAATGATTATAATAAACTGTATTAAAAATTCCACAGTTTTCTGTTCTGGGTACACATGGAAAACAGTTCACTAACTATGCACTGACACTATTTAGTGTAAAATTAGTCAAATTGAACTAAAATGTCCCCAAAGTAAGTCCCAAAAAAGATATCCCAAATCAACAGTATAATTAAACCTATAAATTATATTATGAAATATTTTGAAATGTTTTGGATAAAACATATTCAATCAAATATAGGAACAAAATTACTAAAGGTGATTCCCAATTAGATTGAAGCTATTAGAAATTATGGTGAAAATATCATGGGATATTCAATGAAGGTATTTGGTTTCTTCATTAACCATGAGATAAAAATATAAAATTTACAACTATTCAAGATAATAAATCATCGTAATTAAATTTATATACTAATAATTGGTAGATATAAATAAATTCATTAGTGAACCAAAATGTTTTACATCGAATTTTCTGGATCTATGTATTCAAATAGGTTATGGGACAAGAATTGAAAACTATAGTTTTTCATAACTAAAATGATATTATAATTTAATTTATCAAAATTATACTTTATCCATGCATAAATTGTGAAATTAATCATGGGGAACATTATACTAATGTAAGAGTGAAAATATTATTGTAAAGGAGAGAAGGTCATAAATCACATGAATGTTCTAGTGATATGAAGAGGATAACCAATGATGGGGATGGAACAATGGAAAAACACAATGAACCAACCACTCTCAAATTAATCAATTAAATGAAGTGATTACACTAGGAAAAATAGTCCACCGATCTAATTATTATTAGCTAATTTCATAAAAATATAACTATATAATAAAATATAAATGTGTAATTATTTCATATCAATACTAAATAATTGGTTTGTTGAGATATTATGACATATTGTTCATAAATTTTATACACAAGAAATACATTTTTTACATTGTATTGATTACACAAACTACTTCATGTCAATGATGTTTGTTATTAACCTAATATCCCCACAACAATGGATTGGAATTTAATTATTATTTAAATCTTCTAATGGTGTAATGATTTCATATCACATTTATAAATATTATTTAATTTATCCTTTAGAGAATATTTTTACTAATGAATTATTATTAATTAATTTTTAAAATTTGATATGATATTTGGTATGGATTTTAAATATATTTATACATCCCATAACAGTTTTCAATATATGGGAATAAAATTGTATAATGACAATAAATCCATGATTAAATATCAATATTCACTATTAACGCTATATTAATGTCACATCTATTATATGTGTCTTTTTTCTACTAAAGGACGTTTATATAACTCAAATGCATAATGAATACCCTAATAATTAAGTCAATTATACAATTCATAAAATTTTAGATATATTTGTAAAAGAGTCTAACGATCATCGCCCAGATCATGTAGTTTACTTTTTTATATAAAGCATACCTAGTATTATACCTATATCAAGAATCCATATATAACAATCCCATTGATTAAATTGAATTAAAAAAACTCTATGATATATCTGATGTTAGTTTTATTCGCTAAATGAAATTATCTTATAGTGCACTAGTATATGTATTTATAAGTATATGATGTCAATATATTTATACACTTATTGGCATAAATCTGATAAGATCATAATCATGACAAATTATTATTTACCTATTAATTATTACTTTTTCATCATCTATGGGGGGTCTAATACTTCTCAATGAATGACCATTGATTTGGATATCATCATCTAATATTTAAGAGATGTGATATCTATAGACCATAGTCTAAAGAATTTAACCCTGTATTTGTTTGTATTTTCTGTATAAAGTGGTTTGTTAAGCATTGGAAGAGTATAGAATGTTTTTTCTATGGATTTATGGATTTTCATAGGGTTCATGGTCTGAGCATGACTAATGAAAACCGTGAGGATTCTCCCATAAAGTGTTTACAAGGAGGTAGTGGCATATGGGTTGGCACAATATTAAGGTGAATTTTTTGGAAAACTATGCATCCAATAGAATAAGTCCTTGAAATTTGGGTAAATAGGCTTATGCATGGTTGGTGAATCATTTGGAAAACCGTGTGGTCCAACGTTGTGAGGCACCCTCATGGGACAGATGTAGGTGCACAGTTAGAACATGTTTTCATCAACATTTTTCTGACCATTCATAAGATAAAATGTGACTTTTAAAACAAATGAGGATCAGTTGGGATTAATCCATAATAGCCCATTCATCCCCCCCCCCGAGTGGACTTCACTCGAGATTTTTTCTTCTCCAAGGATGGGTAACTACTCCCACAAACATGGAATCATTTAAAATGGTTTTCATGGTTATATGAAACTGAATATCCTTTGGTATGTCTTCATTCCTAGTATATTCATGCATTTTCTTTTATCAATTGTTTTCCCTCTCCCAGTTTCATAGATCAAGTTTAATTACAGATGGATCTAGGGTTTTTGTTTCTAATCATGGTGATATCTTCCCTTCTTAATAGTATGGAAAGGATTATTTGGTGTATTTGTGGAGTTTTCATATAGATTTGATTAATGCTTGTTCAATTAGTATTTTTCACTAAATCCATAATGGTAGGTGGCTTCACACTCCACTCCTTTTTCTAGAACTAGAATAATTAAATTAAAATTAGTTGTTTTACTTTGAATTTTTTGTGAAATTGATGTGAGAAGCAATGTGTGTAACCTATTTGGTGCGAGTTTGTGGGTTTTGAGAGAAATACACTAGTTTTCTGGAGTATGTGTTGTTGTTGGATCTTATTGTGATGATTTTATAATAGGTATCCCAGCTGATTTATAGAATATTTGGTTAAAATGGTTATCAATGAAAACATTTTTTATTGAATGGAATAAATGGTTGATTTTTTTTGGATTTTTTTCATTGATATATTTTTCGTTTACATTAATTTGTATGATTTTTTGGAATAATTCATTATTTATCAATTAAAATGGGGATGGAAAATGTTCTTGATGTACCACCATCAATTAATTAGAATGTGGTTATTAATTCCAAAATTGAAAAAAAAACGAGGACAAAGGGAAGGAATTATGGGCTACCTTGTGAAGCCCGCTTG
This sequence comes from Viscum album, assembly GCA_963277665.1. Classification (NCBI taxonomy): domain Eukaryota; kingdom Viridiplantae; phylum Streptophyta; class Magnoliopsida; order Santalales; family Viscaceae; genus Viscum; species Viscum album. The sequence goes on along the minus strand of OY728131.1, from coordinate 788,434,604 downwards.
TGGAGCCCCCGTGGACCTATGGCGGGTGCATAGCTCCCCCTTCACGAACCCACAATGTAGTAAGGAGGTGAGATGCTTCATGAACCATTTTGACATTTTTAATACTTATGTGGAGAAATGAGGCTAGATGCTCTGTGAACACCTTTCACATTCGGGAACCAGCCGCAGAGTAACGAGGCGGGATACTCCACGAACCCCTATGAGATTCGCGAACCCACGATAGAGAAAGGAGGTGGGATGCTCCATGAACCCCATTGGAATGCGTGAACTCACTGTAGAGAAATGAGGTGGAATGCTCCATGAACCCCTTTGACATTAGTAAATAAACCGTGGAGGAACAAGTAGGGATTCTCTGCGAACACCTTTGACGTTGGTGAACCTGCCACGAAGAAAGGAGGTTGGATGCTCTATGACCCGCATTGAAATTTGTGCACCCATCGCAGAATAAGCCTCGACTTCGCAATGAGCAAACTATGCTTCCTGGTGCCTCTTGCCTATAAATACCAGCCTCCCATCGAGCACAAAGGATGGATCCTCTGACCATTCTCCTTCTGACCTCTCACTCCACGAATAAATTTATTCTTTGTGAACCATGAGAATTTCAAGGTATGTTTTCATCTCGTAGTTCCTTCCTCATTTTGTGAATTCCACCCATCTCCCAAGATTAATTCCTTCACAGTCCCCACAGGCCTCTGCAAAGTACGGATATCCCCAAAGGGACTCAGGACTTCGTGGAGCACTTGTGCTTCACGAAGTACCCTTCATGGTCATGTGACTCTCATGCTAAGGATGGGTCATTGTGATTCGAAATGCACATTTCTTTGCAATATTATGCTTCATGGGGCACCCTTTCTCTAAGAGGCATTACTCCATGAATTCCATCCCACTTCGGAAAGCACCTTCCATATGCACAAATTCTCTATACCTAGGCTAAGCCACTTCACATTGCATAGAACATCCCTTCATGAATCCCATCCAGTTCATGAATAACTAGAGCTTCACAAGGATTCTACCAATGAATCGCTTTTCTATACAATTCATTTTCTCATGTGACCCCTTTGGTTTTCATAAAGAAATTTCAAAGTCCCTTGGGAGGTACTTTTCATTGTGTTGCTTCACCTCATGCATCTTCTCATAGCAACACTAACGTGGACCCCCAATAGATCATTCCCTAACACACCATCACTAGGTCATTGATGATTCATTCCCTCCCATAACGGGTGGGAGGTATCAGTTATGTATGTCCATGGTGTGTGGAGAGAACCCACATCATCCGACCTGTAAGACGTTAAACTGCCATGCACCATCGTCCAAGCTGTAGTACATTAAACGGCCAAGCGCCATCATCTAACATGCACGTCATTAAACTGCCAAGCGCCATAGTCTGAGCTATAAGACAGTAAACGTCCAAGAAACATCATCCCCAACACATGACGTTAAATTGTGCCCTCGCCTCAGGAATCATACGTGTAGTGTCCCGTCATAGACATTCTTTACACCCACTGGTCTCTACAAGGAGGGAAATAATTCCTCACATGGAATGAGATAATCTTTATGGAAGTGGTGTAGGTCTGCGGGGACAGGGAAAACACCTTGGTGTAAGCCCCTATCATTTCTTGCTGGAGGCATCACCCTTGATCCTCCTGTCATCTTCCTTGCCAATGGTCAGTGAAGAGATGGGCATTGGGACCTTCATTATCCCATCCCTCTCCCCCTAGCCTTTTTTGTCTCCTGGGCCTCCACCATGGAGAGAGTCCTAATCTCTATCATCATAGGCACTAAACCATGTGTAAGACCATGTTTCCTCATTGGGCCCCTAACCACGTGTAGTCACCCCATTCCACTTCCCACGGACACACCCTTCATGACATGAACATCAGGTCTATGCTCCCTCTTGTTTCTCAAAATGAGCATGAATCACGTGGGATTAAAGTAAGCATCAACCATGACATCCTCCCTGGGTAGCCTAGAGTGTAAGGCCCAAACCCACACGAGGAGTACTATGACCCTTTCAAAGGCAAGGTATGTTGGAAGCCTCGTTGAGGTTCAAGAACACCATCTATTAGTCCCGACCATCTCCACATCAGTTCACCAAGAACTCCACCTGAACTATGTGTACATTGATCCATTCCGAAGAAATGTATGTAGGATGACTCCTTGTGGTTCAAGCCCAATATCCATTGGTTTTAGCCCCCTTAACATCAGACCACCATTTTCCTGCATTCCACTAAACTATATTCCCTCTTTTCATCCTTCACGATGTTAAAATATATCCACCATCCAGCAGTAATCCATTGTTACCCCCCATTCAGCGGTAATCTGTTGTGACCCCCCATTTAGCGGTAAGCAGTTGTTGTCCTTGTCCAGTGGTAAGCCATTTTGACACCCTATTCAAGAGTAAGTCATTTTAAATCCCATATAGTTGTATGATGTAGTGACACCCTATGCAGTGGTAAGCCGTTGTCAACCCCATCCAGTGGTAAGCCGTTGTGACACCCTATTCAGTGGTAAGCCATTGCCAACCACATCCAGTGGTAAGACATTGTGAAAATCAATTCAGTGGTAATTCGTTGTCAACCCCATCTTACAGTAATCCATTTAAGTCCTCAATCGATGGTAAATCGTCATCATATGAACTACGCGGACTTTGACTCCCTACCATGGGGATATGTAGGATGCCTCACTAAGGTACACGCCCTTTACTCTTGACTCAACCTGATCTACCTCGGATCCCATTTGTTCTGGGAAGATCATAACCTAGCCTGGAGGATTCATTCCCTTCAGATCCCTCCCATGTGCCCATTCTCAAGGGTCACCTCCTCAGGTGTCCCATCACCTCACCGAACTATGTGGACAGTGATTCCTTGCCACATGGATACATAGGAGGTCTCTTTGAGACTCATTCCCAACACCATTGTCGACCTCAATTCGACTCCATCTCATTATCCATCCACTTAATTTAACCATTCATCATCCATCATGAATATTATCAGGGCCACGAAATCCATGTGAGATCATACCAAGAAACATCATAGAGTCAGTGTTTCCTTCGTGGGTCCCACCAATATGGTCCAATATAGTCAATGTTCCAATCAGTCCGATCCAGCTACTCTAGATGTCAAACCTGTTTCACACCCCTGTTTCAAACATAGGAAGCTAAGTAAACCATCATAAAAATTATTATTGAATATAATTCCTTGCATTCAATGTGGGATGCCTCAGGATACCACACCCTATATAAGCCCAATAATAAGGGAAATAAACAGAGACACGTTCATGTTCCAGCATCCAGACATGCCTGTGATATCCAACGTGACTACTCCCCCGACCGAAGGTTACTACCTGGGCTGGTCCCCATGGAATTTCCCAATAGAACCAGTGTAATTAACTAGTGTCCATGAAGATATCACAGTTGAAAGATTTTCCTGAAAAATGTCTTAAGTCAATAAGGTAGACCCGAACTTGGTGACGATTTTGAGGAGGATTCCACGGAAGGAAGAACTGACATCCAATCATCCCATTTTGATCAAGGAGGAAACATCCTTGAACATGGAATGGATGTTACCTGCCTTTGGAAAGTGGGAATGTGGGAGAAACAACTAGGTCAATGACCTCGAACAGACAGATGTGCGGTCCCCAACAAGGGTTCTAGAAACAGAAATGGTCAACTTTACATGAAGATAAACTCCTCAATATGGATATTAGTAGTGTCTGAGACATCAATGGATTAGCATGTCACTGGGTCCAGTTATCTGATGCCAAATTATATAATTAAAATAGTAGTCCTGGCAGGAATCTCACCATTTGTTTGGGAATAAAAAATAGTGGACATCTCGGTCTCCAACATTGTCAACATGGATCCATCTTACGATCTATGGAATATGGAATGGCGTTGGGTCACTTGTCATCGATTCATTTCCTTTCAGCAATGATGGGTTAATCACTTTGCTTTTTAGGAACTCTGCAGCTATATGAATTTGATCACCACCCATCCATCGATGTTGGGGATGGGGAAATGGAAACGAAGTTGTCTCGCATGGATCCACCACATTTGCCACAACCCCCACATCTATAAATGTCGAGCACCAACACCTCGTCTCCCCATCTGAATTAATTCAGTATAGGTAGATCAACAACCTCATACACCAGTACAAGGAGGACTGGATTATCCCGACTCAGTATATGGCCCACTATGATCTTTAGGTGTTTGCGACTCTTCACCACTACCGCCCCCAATGGCTAGGGATACACTTCTCACTATAGCAATGTACAATATTTTTGGAAGACTCTCCCAGAAACACCCCAAAGACTCTCTGTCCTACGCCGATGAGGTGGGGATGTATAGACTAGCCGGTTCAAGTTCCCTTTTCAAGGGCCCCAAAGCAGGATTCCTACTAGGTTGCACCAGCACTACCATCTTGTCCCACGAGTCGGGGAGCTAGTAAGACATGTGTCCGCACCGTTGGACCTAGTCTTGAGGACCTAATGCCAGCGTCAAGAAGATGATGAGGAGGACGTCTTTCAAGGGGCATCAACATCAGAAACTACTATATCTTTGGTCACTTCTGACATTTATCATCATCCCTTTGTGTATGATGAGCAAGGGGACTTGTATACCTGGCCCAGATTGAGGCTCCAACCACCCCACGGGCAAGCTGGGTCGACTCTTTCAGTCGCTAGTGTAGGTAGTGGTCATATCTAGTACAGAGGCCCACCACGTACCACCCCTAAGGAGAATGTGGTTCATCCCAACATCCTAGCATGGCATGGAGGTCCACCACATGTTACCCTCTGCCCGTATGAGGGAACTACCCACGAAGGTGACACTTAGCACAGAAGCCTCTCACATGCTCACTACACTGGGTATGGAGTCATTCCTACTGGAACATATCAATGGGGAGGGGAACTATCAAACCTGGACAATCTCCATCATGGACAACCTCCCCATGTCCCCTCAATAGCTAGTGAAGGCCCCCCTCACCTCAGTAATCAGATTGGTGAAGGCTAGCTTCGCTTCACCTGCACCCAGCACGGCGCTCCAACAAGTGTTCGGCTAGACTAGTATGAGCATATTCCTCACACTAATGTCGCAAGGGGAAACAAATATGGAGTTCTGACAAGTGATCTTTACAGCTCCAGTGGAGGACATACATAATATAGCACTTCCCACGGAGGTCCTATCTATGTACCATTTGATATTTTTCCTGGTACCCCTCGTACCCTGGCTTACCCAGGTGGATATCCTCTCTACTCTAGCACTAGTATAGCTGATGGGCCTCATCATGCTGGGAATCTACCCTATCCGGAAGAACCATCCTGGGGCAGGAGGGCGGGTTGTCACCGCCATAAAATGAGAAATGAAAAGATTCAGACTAAGATCCAACTGGTTTTCTTCTCAGATTTCAAAGTGGAATACGACTCAACGATGGAACCCTCGCCAAGATCCTATGTGTCAATGGTCATGGAATGAACATTGTGCATCAGTCTAAAACTCCTATAATGCGATGTCTATCAGATTCCCACCTCCGTTCATAGGTATATCTTGGAGGACGAAAATTTGAAAACTTCACAGGTTACGTCTACGCAATCACCAACATCCTCACTAGAATAACTCTATACCTTGACTACAGATCGTAGAGAGAACTTCTGGGGACCAATGGTGGACAAGCAACAATGTGGTCTGCCGCCAGGAGTTATAACCACTGCAAAAGAAACTACTGTCATTAGCCTATCTTACAGTGATGTTGTGGAAAAGTCACTACATTCTTCAGAGGATAGCTCGAGATGTGGTAGTTTGTCATCTCACTCGCCCTATTATCCACTGGCTATCATGTCATTCCAACGGTCTACTTCGGTACCACTACATACTCCATAGACTCTTTTGATTGACAAGTGGGGCAATGAAGGGCCGGACCATAAATTTGAGCCCAGGACATTATGGGATATCCATGTTGTAGTCCAATTCCCTATGATGTTTTGGCTAGTTATAGTGCTAAATTTTTCTACACCATAATCTCTCACCAAAGTGGATGTTGATTGATTCTTTCAAACCCTCTCGATGAATCATTTTTGTCTTCGTCATTAGTGAGTGGCTTAACCTAAGAGGCAATCACATTTTGGGGAGATTGGCAAACAATGTCGTCTGGTGGATTTTTCTGTACTCCCAGTGGCCCAGCACCTTGAGTCACATGGGCGCCATACCATCCTATAGCAAAAGTGATATAAAATCAATACGGTACTCCCCAGGATTATCAAAAAGGCTTCTCCCCATATACAAATCCGCGGTTGGGGGTAGTATGATGCCCTCCTCTTCAGTATTTTCTAGTAAAAACCAGATTTCCCAGGAGGCATAGAGGATATTATTCCAGGAAGAGTCACGTTTTACATGGAATACATACTAGAGGGTGAGAACGAGATAGATCTTCTTAGAGAGGACATACCCCCAGAGGGAATCTCAAACTTTTTAGATTCATCTAGATGGATTACTCATTAATATAGGAATCTACAAGGTCTTCCCTTAACCACTGAGGAACTATCCCTCAACCAAAAATTCAACAAGGGAAAGGAACACCTGAGAGTCTCCAAACCCTCTGACCAATCTAGCTCAGTGAAGATGGAAGTGGATGACCCAGAAAATATAGCGTTGTTCCAGCAACTCACAGAGGAAAAATAGATAGTCTATGACCTCTTGGCTGAATGTGCTATAGAGAGACGGTCAAAAAATGGTGATCCTAGGATAGTTCAGTAGGGGAGACACAACTTACCCTCAACGAATTGCCTCTAGGTGACCCTGGTCATCATCCAAATGTAGACAGGGTTGAGGCAAAAACATACGACAAGAGGTTGTGGTATGTCTTGCTCAGTCCACAGGACCAACTGAGGTTCCCCCAACAGCCCCATAGGTTATTCCACTAGCTGCTACACATTCCGCTGGGCCTGTTTACCATGTTAAAGAGCCCACAATTTCACTAGTGGTTAGGGATCCCCGTCAAGATAGGAAACCCTAACCAGATGATTGGATGGTGGCACTCTTCGCTCGCCTCGATACCTTAGAAACTCTACAGGTGGAAATCCCGCATGATGGAAAGCCATATCCAGTATGGGTGGATGATATGCTAGCACCACTAGGATTTTGGAATACCATCTTTTCCCCTTTCAATGAGACAAGGGACCCACCACAACACGTGGCCCACATTATCTCATGGTGTGTCTCCATGTTGGGAACTCCTGCACAGCAGGAGGCCACCAAGATCCGATGTTTCGTACAGATGTTGGAAGGGCCTGCATTTATCTGGTAAATCCATCTCTCCATCGGATCAGTAGCCAGATGTGATGACCTCCATAGGAAATTTCTCTATGAGTTATGTGCCACCACATTGAAGAAGAGTATCTCAAACCTCTTTAAGTGAAAGTGGAGGTCTGATGAGCTCGTCTCCAACTTTGTCGCCTGGTGGAACAGACTCACATATTCCCTTGACATACCGCTGAATCCGGAGATACTACAAACGATGAGTGTAGGGAATGTCAAGACGTAGATGGTCCTCTATCTGATCACCCTGGACTATATCGTGGAATTACAAGACTTCTATGATAAGGCCCAGTGCATAGAGAAAGACTTACAAAATGATAAGCAAGCACGTCTTTTGCCTCCTACAAACCTTGTGAGATTGGATTCCAGGGTCGAGCCATCCGCAGTTGCCCAGATTTAAGCCCCCAGGTTTCTGGAGTTTTTACCAGTAGAGTCACCTACATAGCCTTGTAGAGGCCCTCCTCCTCAGGCATAGCCACCGGCCCAACAACACCCACCTCATAATCGGCAAGTTTCCCGGGAAAAGCACTGCCACAACCCAAGAGAGATAACGAAGATCCACATCCTTGATATGATCCTCTAACCCCTCATCTAGGTCAATTTCCATGATCCCCCTTCCCGGATAAGAGAAAAATGACCTAATTTTTCCAGGAGGAACAGGTCCTCGTTTACATCTATAGTGCCATGGAGCAGGGGATTCTATGTTTTTCTGAGTGCAGAAGGCCAGAAGAGGCAAACCTCACTGACCACCCTAATTACTGCCCCCATCAACAAATCCAAGGGAACAATCTCAAGAAGTTATATGTGATGAACATCTTTATTCACGACTAACTAGATAAAAACATAGTTTTTCTTTCCAAGATCTGGTATAGGTGGAATGCATATTAGTGAGGCTAGACACCAGCTACAACAACAGAGGTGAGGGGAATCACGTTTCTTGTTGTGGGAACCAAAAGTATAATCACTGAATGGATAGTAAAATAGTCCCCCATTCCTAGGGTATCGTCTGTGCCTGCTTGAATCAGTTAGAACCTTTAGAAGGCGCACCTACTACTTCTACATCATCGTCTTAGTCATTCTCTTCCCATAAGAGAATACACCAATAGAGTAAGGGAATGAAATGTACCCCACTGAGGCTATAGTGGTCTTATAATATTGCCAGCTTATTTCCCTCGAATATGGATATCCCTCCCAGAATCCTTCCAGAAGTTGATGACTCATCGAATGATGGTCGAGGGAATGCCTAGATTAATACCATAGAACTAGTAAATACATGTATGATCCCAGAGGATGGGGAGAACCAGGCAGTTCTTCCCAACATCCCAAGCTATTGTCAGTGTCGGTGGATCTGCGAAAATAGGGGTCATCAGAGTGCCTCAGTCAGTACTTCTAGCAAGGTTGTGCATGTGACTAAAACTAGGAGACATGATCAGTGTAGAGCTCAGCACGTATAACCTCCTCCTCTCATGGAATCATGTTTACCTTCACTATCATTAGTGTTGATGTACCAAGAAGAGCCACCACGACCATGTCGTGACTAGCCACACCTTTCTACAAGCTGCTCTCAATCGTCTGTCCCTCAATCGGTAGCCACTCCACAGGCTTCGACTAGTGAGAAGCGGGATATTACCAACACTAGTCATATGGGGGTTCAGCCGGCAGGGCCCACCATGCCTCCTTCCAAAGAATGACCTCCTGTAAGAAGAATTTCATGCCTTGAACAGACATACGATGTTATCAATCACCTTGTCAATATAATATCAAGGATCTTCATCTTGGAGTCTCTCTTCCAGTCATCAGATATGTGTGAGCCCCTCGTTGAGGCATTAAGAAGCCCCCTTTAGTTGGAGACAGATGTACTAGCCGCTGAAGCATTTTCTACTAAGGTGGTTGAGAATGCTGATTGCCAGTCCATCATCTCATTAACTGGAGAAGATGAAGGCTCTCCCATACATGGGGACATTAAACCATTGTACATCACATGCCAGTTCAATGGCATGGAGGTTCATCACTGTCTTATTGACACGAGCTCTGGATATATCCTAACACCAACTCAGAACCTGCGAAAAAAGGGATTTTCTGGAGATGATCTAAGTCCCTCTGACCAATGAACCCAATGTTATGATAGGACGGAATAGACACTGGTCAGCAAGATCTTCTTGAAGACCTAGTTCAGTGGCCTACATTCTAGTACTGAATATATGGTTGTCTCCCTGGACACCACCAACAATGCATTGATGGGAAGTCCATGGATTCACCTTCATGTGGTAGTTCCTTCATCGTACCACTTGTGCCTCTTGTACTCCCTTAATGGTCGAGTGGGCGTGCTTCAAAGTGATTTGTCTCCCTTTTCCTCTTGTGAAGCTCGCTACCTGGATTCCGACTACTACAAGAGGCAAGAGATGTAGATTCATACTAATGAGGTCAAGCATGCCGGGGATATGACTGACTCACAGAAAGATCTAGATGATACCTACGTCTTTCCTACCCACTGATTGGAGGATATGACCCAAAACATGGGATATTTCGTCAGTTTTTTTGAATGAGGGGGAACACATTCCCAGTCTTAAACGACCCCAGGAGATCACCTTGTAATCCTATAAACATTTGGTTCAAGAGATCCTAGATCCTCATACACCCATAAGGTATTTGTATTTCCACCCCATGGTAATGAAAATACATCCTACTTGATTGTTCCACCGGGCAATAATTAAGAGGATCAAGCCGACACACCACTATTTCTTAGATATCATCAACCATTCCCCCTTGGGATGAAGGCCAAATGTGATCAGATTGATAGCATTCATCGCTATGGCTGTGGCAACACATGAGTCCTCTGATGCAGTGTCTACTACTGCTCAGGTTGGTACCAGCCTCCCTTCGGGATCTGCCAACTCAAAAGCAACTCCTCCCGCTGAGGATCCCACATCTATAAGTAGAGAAGTGGATTTAGAGGATGATCCTACCACCATTGAAGAGGGTGTCTCTACCATGGTCGACCAGTTGGTACAAGTGGACATCTATAGCAAGGTAGACCCAAAACCCACAATGATCAGCCCCTCGAGGAGAAACAACAGTACATAAACTCTTGAAACAAAACCATGATGTATTACCATAGATTACTGAAGAGATTCAATGACTAGATCCTTAGGTAGATGTCCACCACCTCAGTCTCCCAGAAAATTATTCTGGGTTCAAGCAGCCTCTCACAAAGATGCACCCATACCATGGTGCCCTGGTTGAGGCAAATTCAGATAAGCTCATCAGATCCAATTTTGATAATAAGGAGAAGTACCCATAATGGTTTTCAAGCATTTTTTCAGTAAGGATGAAGAACAAATATATTAGTTTCTACATCGACTTCTAGGATCTCAACTGTCACTGTCTGAAAGATGATTTTCCCATTCCTATGACAGAATTATTGATCGATGCGACAACTAGGTTTTCATCCCTCTCCTTCATGGAGGGGTACTCCATGTATAACATGATATGAATGGCCCCCAAGGATTATGATTCTACATCCTTCAAGGTTGCACCAGGTACTTTTTTTTACCGATTCATGCCATTCGATTTAAATAATATGGGTTCCACCATCCAGCGGTCCATGCATCGCATATTTAATCTGATCCTCTGAACGATGGTGGAATTTTTTGTGGATGATCTGGTAGTAAAATCCGCAAGAATATGGACCATCTCAAAGACCTTGATAATGGTTTTCGATACCTCTATTCATATCACCATATGATGAACCATTTTAAGTGTCCCTTTGGTGTAACCTATGTATGGTTTCTCGACATCATTTTTAGATACAGGGGCATCGCGATGGACCAAGATAAGATCAAGGCCATTAGCCATAAGTCTCCATCGAGATTTTTTCGGGAACATCATGGATTCCAAGGCCAACAAGCCTACATTTTCTGATTCATCAAGAATTTGGGCGGAAAGTTTATTCCCTTTTCTCGGCTCATGAAGAAAGGAACACTTTATGAGTTGGGTGAATAATGTCAGAAAACATTTGGGGAGATCAACTCGTATCTTTTCTAGATTACGGTCATAATTCCACCTTTCTCAAAAATGCCCCTGGTTCTTTATGTGGCCACTTTGGAATGATCTCTTAGTGCACTTCTTTCCTAGAAGAACAGTGAGGGGATAGAGAATAGCCTTTACTACCTCAACCTTATGCTCCTCGATATGGAGACTAGACACTCCCCTATTGAAAAGATTTTCCTTGCATTGGTATTTGTAGTATAGAAGTAGTGACATTACTTGAAACCTCATGAGGTATAGCTGGTGATCCGAGTAGATCCCCTAAAGTACATCATGAAGCTCACCATGTTGGTAGGCTATCTAGCTAGGTGGGAAGTGATTCTCTAGCAGTTATATATCAAGTTTGTCCCGCATAAGGCTATTAAGGGGAAAGCAATGGAAGTCATCCTTGATGCCCATCCAGCTCGTGCTAACTAGTCTTTGGATATCAATTTCCACAATTAGTCTATCCTCTCAGTAGGCCAAGACACACCATCCTGGTAGATGCACTACGGTGGTGCTTATTAGAGCCCCACCAACAGAAGGCTCAATGATCCTAGACTCAACAGAGTAGGCCTGGGTATCGTCTTCATTACCCCAACACAATCCATTCTACCTTATTCATTTGGGTGCTCCAAAGGCTGCAGCAATAATAGGGTAGCGTATCAAGCTCTCATCACAGTCTCAAGATGGTCCTCGAGATTGATGTTACCGATTTGCATGTGAAAGTGGATTATGAACATGTCATCTAACAGATCAACGGTGAATATGTCATCAAAAATATAGATCTCGTACCATTATTGGAACACACACTCCAGATAATGTCCCAGTTACCATCTCAACCAGAAATTAATCTTTCCTTTGTTATCAGAATGGTCAAGGTGATGCCCTGGCTGACCTATCTGCATCACTTGTGGAGCTTGAGCAGGATGATCTGATAATGCCCGTGGCACACCAGAGAGTCTTTTCTCCTATCAACCTAGATGATTATGGTTTCCTACAAGTGATTCACCATACTAACATAGCATCCATGTTAGGGCCCCCTGGTCTCCTAGATGAATTGATTGATTTGACTTTTGATTGGAGATCCCCCTTTGCTGAGTATCTCTAGAATGGTAATCTCTCAGTAGATCGGGCCGAGTTCGAGTGAATCTAATGCCGCATGTTTCAGTTCACCCTCCAGGACGACCATGGAGAAAAGAATATCCTAAACAAGAGTGGGTTTAATGGGGTTCTCCTCTGTTGCATTCAAGGAGTTTAGATTTCTCAGGTAATGCAAGAGGCACACACCAGTTTTTTGGGGGCTCATCAGACCTGGCTAAAACTATACCACCATGTCCAGAGATAGGGGTACATTTGGCCATCCATGATCTGTGACTGAAGCATGTTTTCTAAAAGGTATCATACATTCCAGATTAATGAAACTTCATCCATCTGTATCCAGATCCTCTCCACTCTACCATTATCTCTTGGATATTTGCAGTATAGGTACTCGATGTCGTGGGACCGTATCCACTGGCAACAGCTCCCCAGTGCAGAATTATCTTGACTACTAAATATTTTTTCCCCATGTGGGAAGAGGCAGTCCCACATAGGGAGGTCAAGGCCCACTCCATCATTGACTTTGTGAGCTCCATCGTCATCTATCGATTTTGAGTCCCTCACGTTGTCGTCACCGATAACAGTGCAAACTTTTGGTCAACCGAGCTGAAGAAATTATACGATGAGTACAACATATGTTCTAACCATACCTCTCACAATCATGTACATGAAAATGGATTGATTGAGGTGTTAAAAAACCCTCTATAATATTTTGAAGATAATGGTTGGTCAGAATTAGATATGTTGGCTGGAAAAGATCCCCAATGCCTTATGGGAATACCAAATGATTATTCATAGTTCCACCCAGGTCACCCCATATTCCCTGGTGTATGGGACAAAGTATGTCCACCCCATAAAGATTCCATTTCCCCCATTATGCATAGATGTCAATGATTTTCATGTTCTAGATAAAGTAGATGAAAACCATCTGCCTGAGTTGGAAGCACTCGACCAGAATACGCTCCGTTCCCTGCACAATCTGGAATGGCATCAGGAAAAGATAGCTAGATATTTCAACAAAAAGTTTGCATCCACTCTTTCTTGCTAGGCGACTTTGTATTGGCCCTGAGGGCACTAATGATACCTAGAAATAAACCACCCATTATAGAACCCAAATGAGAAGGACCTTACATTTTTCAAAAGGTTTACTCCAATAGAGAATACATGCTAGTTATAATTGATGGTGATCGTATAACTCCTCCCACCAATGCCATGTTCCTCTATAAATACTTTTCCAGAGCCCCCCCCCCCCCCACATGGTCCCACAAAACCCTAAAATGCATTACGGTCCTACATGACCTTAAACAGTACGATCCTACATGACCCTAAAGTGCATTGCAGCCCTTAATGACATTAAATTGTATGGTCATGCATGATCTCAAATTGTGTGATGGCCCCACATGACCCAAAACTGCACTACAGTCCTCCGTGACTTTAAACTGTGAAATTTACTACATGACATTAAATCATGTTTAGTCTTGTAGGACATTAAACTATGTCTAAAGAACTATGTATGGATTCATTCTCATCCACATGGGAAACATAGGAACGCTCAGACTCACCATCTTGAGTCCATACCTTGTTTCCACTTTGACTATACCCTCTTGGGCATAGTTTTTTGGAGGATACCACATGGAGTCATATAGGGTTCTTTGGTCCCACCAATGTAGGGGGTATGATGGTTTCACCATGTTCCCTCTTTCATTCTTCTAATCCTCCCACGTCCTTACCACATGACATCGAACTGCATGGCCTTCTTAGAACTATGTATGGATTGATTCTCATAGACAAGGGATATATAGGACCTCCTAGACTTTTCATCCATAGGCCCAGCCCCAAACATTTGGACCTCCCATTGAGATGAAACACATGGTGTGTTGGCGGAGTTTTCACACATTCACATCATCTTCATTTTGATCATTTCAAATATCCCTCTTGCATGAAAATCTCTATATCTTTTTCTACCTTGCTTTACTTTCAAATCACATGTCCCATTTATGATCCACACACCCCATCATTTGGGATCCCATTATCTTCCATATCTGATAGGGACCCTAATTGATAAGGATAGTTAGTCTGTGAGATCTCCTATCATTTTGGGCCAACATCCCCGAGGGTTTCAGACAACAAATCAGTTAAAATACCGTATTACAAATATGGTCAGTGGTCGATGCTCATTTTTTTCCACATTTAATGTCACATGATATAGATTTCGTGTTTCGAATCAGGTCAATAGTTGTCCTTTATCGTTGTCACCACCCCCATATGTCCCAAACATGATGTGTAGTGGTTCATTCTACCCCACCGTCTCTCCAAATCTCGTCCTGCCTCAAGCGGGATTGTAATTCCAACTATTAGACCCTTATGTGATGAGGAGATCATAGTCCTACTACTTGTTTTCCACACCAATCATTGCTCACGAGGTCTTAAGAGCTATGAAGGTAATACCCTCATGAAAGGCCATGTGGATACAATTAGTCGGGACACCCAGCCTTCGACTACTTCAAACCCTTTGGCCCCCTGGTCCAGCTTCTCATTTAGGATTGTGTGGTGTTATATGGACTCTTCTATTCCCTCAAGTTGAGATATTTTCCCACAAAACACAAATACTATTGAGTCATCACTCCCATAATTTACCATCCACCCTATGATCACAATCCCCATCATGCATCGCGAGCCCCATTATTTGGGATTCCATCACCATCTGTAACAGCCCGAGATTTTATGAAAACTATTCTTTTTAATTTTATTAATGTCTTGTGTTGTACGCTACACCAAAAGGATCTCTCACAACACGTATCCTTGACTTGCCTTGCATTACACTCAATCACAACCTTCCTCTATAGCGTGTGTAGTACGCAATACCGAGTTTCACTAAACAACGATATGCTATTAAAATATTATCAAAACTAGCCGTTATGAATAGTAATAACCACTTTTTGAAATTTTATAAATTTTATTTTTCAAAATGGACTTCATTTTTGGATTCAGAATACCGAAATTAGCCTAGGGTGAAATTTTGGTATTTTTCTGAAAACTTTCAATTTTTGATGAATTGTGAAACCACTAAGTGGTAGGTTAAAAAACTGAATTTTGCATAAAACTTAATTTTACCGCTTCTGTGAATGGAATTTCTAAAATCCGAGAGACACGGTTAATATCAAGGACTAAAATGTGGTTCAATGAGATGAAATAATTTTTTGGAGAATAGTAACTTTTTACTTTTTTTACCGCGGTTAATAGTTAATAGGGTAACTAAGGGTAAATACGATATTAATATTACCCTAACACATGTCCTAATTCTATTGGACAAGTGTAATTCGACCAAAAACAAACTTAGGAATAAAATATGACCATTTAGGCCCACTTGGATTAGATTAGGACATTTATTATTAATTTATTTAAAGAAGGGTTAAAGTAGTTAAAATCAAAGTTTAATAAGTAAATCATTTTTAATATGGGGTTATACATAAGATAAATTCTATTGTAAATATTCATTAGAAAGATAAAAAGATTTACTACATGATGGTATTTTATTTGTAATTTTTAGACATCAAATAATTTAATTTATTTATGACACAAAGATGATGCAGTAATTATCTTATTAATGAAATATTGATAATATAAATACCTAAATAAATGTAATTTAAGACTTTTTATGAATTACACTAATTTTCTAGGTTACTATGATATATTAGTGTTGATTTAATCAACTTGGTTCGAACATATAATTCTGTTATGACTTTTTCAAAAATCATATATCAAATAGTGTCAAAATTGACACAAAATAGTTTTTAAATCAAATATTATATTATTAATTGTTATTTTATTCCTAAAAATCTATGGTTCGGCAAAATTACTTAGATAAGGATATATATATTAATAATATACAATTTGGGGTTCTATTGGCATGTTATAGTAAGTGTATTAACCATATAGTGAAAGAAAACAAAAAGACAGGGTAAAAGTTAAATTATTTAACTTAGAGTTAAATCTAATTGATAAGGTTAAAATAATACCCTAAACTTGTCTAAATCCTATTGGTTATTAGGATTTCGACCCTTCCCCACTTTATCTTCGAAATAAGACCCTTTGGAACCATTATAAACCGATTTTGACTTTAATATAAAATAATATTTTGAGATATTCCTAAGGTGCCCCTCTCCTCCCTTATAAAAGGGCACCTCCTCCCCCTCATCCTCACACCAATTTGAGCACTCAAGCTCGGCCAACCCCTGCCAAAATCTCTTCTCCACTTCCCTAGAAACATCCTAGAGGTTCTGGTCTTCCTCAAAGACCAATTTTAGTGCCCTAAGAGGAGGTCTCAAAGAGGCACTTCAAAGAAGAGGTAATTACCGTTACCAATTCTTTCATGTTTATTTCTTCTTCCACTTCTTCTTCTTAGGTTGTTTCATTATAAAGTAATAACATCAGTATCACTCATATACTGATATGTTATTATAAGTATGAAACAACCCTATTTCACCATTTATCCATCCTACGGAAAAAGAAATCACCGCGCGTGCGTACGTACGGAATACCGTGTCCACGCCATGGTGTAATCTATTTTCCACCACCACCTTACATGGATGGGTATAATGGTGTAAAGAATAACTATACATAGTTATTACAACATCATATTGATTCTGATATATTGTATAATCCACTCCAATTCAATTCAATATTTATAGAAATGATATCATCGCTCGTGCGTACGTACGGACTACCGTCTCCACGACGCGATGAGATTCATTCTCCATGTTAACCATTTAAGAATGATTATAATGTATATATAAGAAATAATAATGAAATATATTAAATTATAAAGCTACTGGATTTATGTATATATATACATATGTATGTCATCTACTTACTTCCATTTCAAGACAATAAGGAAAGGAAAACAGCGTTCATGCGTACGTACGGACTACCGTCTCCATGAACGGTGTTTTTCATTTTATTTATCTACCTATTATATATATATATATACTGAATATATATGATATATAAATCATATTTTATATTCTGGAAGTGAGTAAATCATGATATAAGTAATAATGATGTCAAGAACAACAAGTCAAAACACCTACGATAAATGAAACGATTTTACCCAAAACGCTTCTTTAACATGGAATTTACAAAAGAACGGGTAATATAATGTCATAAGTGAACCATATATGATATCATAACAATGAATATGATTCTGTAATAAGTCAATGACATTATTTAAATCATTATACAGGAGGTTTGGACACATACGAAGCAAATCGGACCTAAGGTAAGGGAAATATCACAATCTCATTTTTATCCGAGATTGTTTATACTTTGGCATTTACTGGGGTGTATTTTATCATCCACATCCATGTTTTTTAAATATGTAATATTATTTCCATCCACCTACAATTTTTTAAATCCATTTTTACCCTTCAGTGAGTTTTTAGAAAAACATATGAAAAGATTCTTTTGTCCTTTTTCGTACGAGGTACTTTTTTGACTTTTCCAACAAAAGTACGAGAAGAATGTTTTTTTAACTTATACGGCATGAATGGATTTTTAAAACATTATTTCCAAGAAGCTTCCTTTACAAGTATTCAAGTTTATTTTTAAACAACTTTTTTTAGTTTATAATTGTATGACATATTAATAAAGGAAAAGTGTTTTTGAAATAGAAAGGATATTTTCCTCAAGAATGGATTTCATGTATTTTATCAAAATTATTTTCCATCTAAGATAATAAAGGGTTCTGTTTTTATCCCTATTATTACATTGATTTGATTATGTTGTGATGGAATTATTTTTATGAATTCCTTTATCTTATATGAATTGTTTTATGATGTCATGTTGTTTAAGAATCCCATTTTTATTACATGGGTTATGTAATGATGTATGATTTATGATTTTGTGGCACACATAAGAATGGTATAATTATGAGATGGGTGGGACCTATATCTCCCTCCAATGCATTGGGTAAATATTTTATATCTCATGAGATAGACATGGCTGGAATGGTAGGTTATACCGGTTCAGTGAAACAGGACTGAAACGAGGGTTACTCGATTCAGAAAGGGACTTTGTCCACTAAGATAGTCTTGGCAATGAGTCTTGACTAACAAGAAATGATTCTCTATGATTATGTGTGAATGCCACAAAGTTTCATGTTTTATGTTATGATTATTGTGATTACATTTCACTACCATGATTTACCCCATGTTATGAAATTATGATCTCTTTTGCAGGTTAAGATTTTCCAAAAGTTATGTGCTTATGTATATGATGTGATTGATATTTCTTTTGTTTACCCTTACTGAGCATTTGAGCTCACCCTTTTATGTTTTCTTTTCCCCAGGATATAAAGAAAGGTTTTAGGTAAAAAAAGGAAGATCTTTATAGGAGATGTTGAAGATATTTCACCACGATTAGAAGATTACGTTCCGAGTTTCCAAAGACACTATACTATTACGATCCTTGAGTGTGTTTATTGTTATGTACTAAGTATTCCGCAAAAGTAATGTAATGTCCATGTACGTCAGGCTTCGGGTCTCTACAGTTGGTATCAGAGGAAAGGTTTAGTCAACCTTTGGAAACTAGGATGCAAAAATGGCAGTGAGATCCCTAGAGATATTTCTACGGTATGTATAGGGATGTCCCTAAGGTTAAGTATACGTATAGGTTATAGTACAAGAATTACGCTAACGATCATAGAATTAAACCTAAGATGTTAGATATTGAAGGTACTCCCCCTTTATTATGTTGTTTTCCCTAGCATGATTTTTTCCTCTCACACTATTCTTTTTGGGTTTTAGACGATGGCTGGAACCCGAAGGAACCGTGTTGATCAATGCAATGGACAATGCAATGATTTCCCTCCTGAACAAAGAAATGTTATGGGTGATGGAGTACAAAATCTTATTGCTATACTTACACAAGCTATGAATCATTCTGTACTTCCAAATGAGCAGAGAAGGGAACAATATTCTATTGAGTCCTTCATGAGGCAACTTCCACCTTCTTTCAGTGGGACTACCGATCCACTTGTTGATGGAAAATGGATCAGTACCACTGAAAAGATATTTTCAGTTCTTCAATGTTCTGAACATGATAAAGTCATCTTAGCAGTATATCGTTTGGAAGGTGAAGCTGATCAATGGTGGAATCTTATCAAGAATACGAGGCAAAGAGATGAAATTGAGTCCATGGAATGGGACGAGTTCAAGAACTTGTTTTTCAATAAGTACTTCCCTCGTATTCTTCAAACAAAGATGGAAAAGGAGTTTCTTGAGCTGAAGCAGAAGGATGATGAATCTGTTGGTATATACGAAGCAAATTTTACAAGACTTGCAAGGTATGCATCT
Source organism: Viscum album (assembly GCA_963277665.1). Taxonomy (NCBI): domain Eukaryota; kingdom Viridiplantae; phylum Streptophyta; class Magnoliopsida; order Santalales; family Viscaceae; genus Viscum; species Viscum album. Next base: position 788,414,816 of record OY728131.1, on the reverse strand, counting down.
GGCATTATCATCCAACCTGAAAGTAAAGTTGATCGATTTTTCAGTGGCTTAAAACCAAGTCTTCGAAGGGAATTAGCTATAAGAGACTTCTGTAGCTATGAAGAAACTGTGCGTTGTGCTGTCAAGGTAGAAATGGAAGTTGGAGTTACATATCCATCTCATGGTTTTGACAAGAAACGAAAGATGGAATTCAAGGAGAAATCTCAGAATAATGGTGAAAAGAATATGAATGTTTCCTTATGCACAAAGTGTGGAAAGAAGCATGGTGGAGATTGTCTTAAAGGGACTAGAAAATGCTTTAAGTGTGGAAAAGAAGGTCATCGAGTAGCTGAGTGTCGAAGTAAGGGAAAAAGGGATTCTAATGATGTGAATAAAGCAAACATTGCAGAGAACACATCACCAACACTTCAATGCTTCAAGTGCAAGGAAATGGGGCATTATGCTAATAAATGCCCTAATCCAAGGGTTAGTGATGATCAACATGAGCAACCACTGAAGGCAAAGGACAAAGGGAAGTCACATGCGATCACTATTGGCAATGTTGAATATGACAACGATGTGGTGGAATGATTAAGTGTTTATGTAATGGGATTTTGTAATAATGTTGTATCATTGAGTATTGCAATATTTATTGATGTGGTATTCAAAGTGATTGATATATTTTGGAAATAAGATGATATGCGCATAATGAACGGAAAACGAGAAAATGAAATGCTTTATAGTATTCATGAGCTCATGATTGATATAAGGACTAAGTGATATCATGGTTTGAGTATATAGAATTTTGAGGATTTTGGTAACTGCATTCAAGTTTTCATTAAGGTTCAATGGGTATTCAAGAGAATACATGATTAAGGACTTTGAATGTCTGGAATGTGACCAGCAAAACATATCTTATGATATATGGGGATCAATGATGGTATTAAATATATGGTAATCATTTTCACTATGAAAGTGGACTACAATATTATGGATAAGCCTAAAGATTGGAAGGGATTAAGGATAGAAGTTTTTTCGATATTATTGATGGGATGTTATAGTAATATAGTTTTAGAAAAAGGACAACCTGCAGGACGTGCGACAGCCCATCGCTTCGGACAAGGCTGTGGGAATCGAACCCACAACCGAAGTGCGACAGGCCTTTATCGCCTACCACTGGCCTACAGGAAGTCCCTGTTTAGTAGAAACTAGTTTTATTATATTAATCAGTATGATATATGAAGTATAAGTCCATTTTAGGAACCATATATGATTAATCTCACTATAGATCGACTTATGTATATAATTTTTGCTAACCTTTTGTTTGAGACAGATGGAATGACCCGTCGTTCTATCACATGATCTGCTAACACTTCACAAATTCAACTTCATTTATTTAAGAGATGAAGTGGCAATTGTTCAAGGCACGAACAACAGTGAGATTGTACCAAAATAAAGTAAGTATTTATTCTAATTCAAATTTTCAACTTTAGGGAAATGATCTTGAAAAACAAAAATGTTGTCCTAGGGATCTTATACCTGATGAATCAGATGGTACCTTATATCATCACAAATCTATGGATTTGTGATTACTGGATTTTCCATAGCCATGTTCTCTACCACACTCCATCAGAACATGATGGTTAGATTTCTCTTCCATATCCATATTTTCACCTATGTGGAAACCCAGTGATTAGTTTATTTGGGTAATCGTTACATTTCATACTTTAGTTTTTAAAGACAAGTTTTGGTATTCCTTTTTACGATGTGGGTTTCTATTAAAGAAACTTTCGAATAGTCAACTATTTATAACCCCGACGAATTTCGAGGGCGAAATTCATTTTACTGGGGGTAGAATGTAACAGCCCGAGATTTTATGAAAACTATTCTTTTTAATTTTATTAATGTCTTTTGTTGTACGCTACACCAAAAGGAGCTCGCACAACACGTATCCTTGACTTGCCTTGCATTACACGCAATCACAACCTTCCTCGATAGCGTGTGTAGTACGCAATACCGAGTTTCACTAAACAACGATTTGCTATTAAAATATTATCAAAACTAGCCTATATGAATAGTAATAACCACTTTTTGAAATTTTATAAATTATATTTTTCAAAATGGACTTCATTTTTGGATTCAGAATACCGAAATTAGCCTAGGGTGAAATTTTGGTATTTTTCTGAAAACTTTCAATTTTTGATGAATAGTGAAACCACTAAGTGGTAGGTTAAAAAACTGAATTTTGCATAAAACTTAATTTTACCGCTTCTGTGAATGGAATTTCAAAAATACAAGAGACACGGTTAATATCAAGGACTAAAATGTGGTTCAATGAGATGAAAATAATTTTTTGGTGAATAGTAACTTTTTACTTTTTTTACCGCGGTTAATAGTAAATATGGTAACTAAGGGTAAATATGATATTAATATTACCCTAACACATGTCCTAATTCTATTGGACAAGTGTAATTCGCCCAAAAACAAACTTAGGAATAAAATATGACCATTTAGGCCAACTTGGATTAGATTAGGACATTTATTATTAATTTATTTAAAGAAGGGTTAAAGTAGTAAAATCAACGTTTAATAAGTAAATCATTTTTAATATGGGGTTATACATAAGATAAATTCTATTGTAAATATTCATTAGAAATATAAAAAGATTTACTACATTATGGTATTTTATTTTTAATTTTTAGACATCAAATAATTTAATTTATTTATGACACAAAGATGATGCAGTAATTATCTTATTAATGAAATATTGATAATATAAATACCAAAATAAATGTAATTTAAGACTTTTTATGAATTCCACTAATTTTCTAGGTTACTATGATATATTAGTGTTGATTTAATCAACTTGGTTCGAACATATAATTCTGTTATGACTTTTACAAAAATCATATGTCAAATAGTGTCAAAATTGACACAAAATAGTTTTTAAATCAAATATTATATTATTAATGGTAATTTTATTCCTAAAAATCTAAGGTTCGGCAAAATGACTTAGATAAGGATATATATATTAATAATAAACAATTCGGGTTTCTATTGGCATGTTATAGTAAGTGTATTAACCATATAGTGAAAGAAAACAAAAAGACACGGTAAAAGTTAAATTATTTAACTTAGAGTTAAATCTAATTGATAAGGTTAAAATAATACCCTAAACTTGTCTAAATCCTATTGGTTGATAGGATTTAGACCCTTCCCCACTTTATCTTCGAAATAAGACCCTTTGGAACCATTATAAACCGATTTTGACTTTAATATAAAATAATATTTTGAGATATTCCTAAGGTGCCCCTCTCCTCCCTTATAAAAGGGCACCTCCTCCCCCTCCCCCTCACACCAATTTGAGCACTCAAGCTCGGCCAACCCCTGCCAAAATCTCTTCTCCACTTCCCTAGAAACATCCTAGAGGTTCTGGTCTTCCTCAAAGACCAATTTTAGTGCCCTAAGAGGAGGTCTCAAAGAGGCACTTCAAAGAAGAGGTAATTACCGTTACCAATTCTTTCATCTTTATTTCTTCTTCCACTTCTTATTCTTAGGTTGTTTCATTATGAAGTAATAACATCAGTATCACTCATATACTGATATGTTATTATAAGTATGAAACAACCCTATTTCACCATCTATCCATCCTACGGAAAATGAAATCACCGCGCGTGCGTACGTACGGAATACCGTCTCCACGCCGTGGTGTAATCTATTTTCCACCACCACCTTACATGGATGGGTATAATGGTGTAAAGAATAACTATACATAGTTATTACAACATCATATTGATTCTGATATATTGTATAATCCACTCCAATTCAATTCAATATTTATAGAAATGATATCATCGCTCGTGCGTACGTACGGACTACCGTCTCCACGACGCGATGAGATTCATTCTCCATGTTAACCATTTAAGAATGATTATAATGTATATATAAGAAATAATAATGAAATATATGACATTATAAAGCTACTGGATTTATGTATATATATACATATGTATGTCATCTACTTACTTCCATTTCAAGACAATAAGGAAAGGAAAACAGCGTTCATGCGTACGTACGGACTACCGTCTTCATGAACGGTGTTTTTCATTTTATTTATCTACCTATTATATATATATATATATACTGAATATATATGATATATAAATCATATTTTATACTCTGGAAGTGAGTAAATCATGATATAAGTAATAATGATGTCAAGAACAACAAGTCAAAACACCTACGATAAATGAAACGATTTTACCCAAAACGCTTCTTTAACATGGAATTTACAAAATAACGGGTAATATAATGTCATAAGTGAACCATATATGATATCATAACAATGAATATGATTCTGTAATAAGTCAATGACATTATTTAAATCATTATACATGAGGTTTGGACACATACGAAGCAAATCGGACCTAAGGTAAGGGAAATATCACAATCTCATTTTTATCCGAGATTGTTTATACTTTGGCATTTACTGGGGTGTATTTTATCATCCACATCCATGTTTTTTAAATATGTAATATTATTTCCATCCACCTACAATTTTTTAAATCCATTTTTACCCTTCAGTGAGTTTTTATAAAAACATATGAAAGGATTCTTTTGTCCTTTTTCGTACGAGGTACTTTTTTGACTTTTCCGACAAAAGTACGAGAAGAATGTTTTTTACTTATACGGCATGAATGGATTTTTAAAACATTATTTCCAAGAAGCTTCCTTTACAAGTATTCAAGTTTATTTTTAAACAACTTTTTTTAGTTTATAATTGTATGACATATTAATAAAGGAAAAGTGTTTTTGAAATAGAAAGGATATTTTCCTCAAGAATGGATTTCATGTATTTTATCAAAATTATTTTCCATCTAAGATAATAAAGGGTTCTGTTTTTATCCCTATTATTACATTGATTTGATTATGTTGTGATGGAATTATTTTTATGAATTCCTTTATCTTATATGAATTGTTTTATGATGTCATGTTGTTTAAGAATCCCATTTTTATTACATGGGTTATGTAATGATGTATGATTTATGATTTTGTGGCACACATAAGAATGGTATAATTATGAGATGGGTGGGACCTATATCTCCCTCCAATGCATTGGGTAAATATTTTATATCTCATGAGATAGACATGGCTGGAATGGTAGGTTATACCGGTTCAGTGAAACAGGACTGAAACGAGGGTTACTCGATTCAGAAAGGGACTTTGTCCACTAAGATAGTCTTGGCAATGAGTCTTGACTAACAAGAAATGATTCTCTATGATTATGTGTGAATGCCACAAAGTTTCATGTTTTATGTTATGATTATTGTGATTACATTTCACTACCATGATTTACCCCATGTTATGAAATTATGATCTCTTTTGCAGGTTAAGATTTTCCAAAAGTTATGTGCTTATGTATATGATGTGATTGATATTTCTTTTGTTTACCCTTACTGAGCATTTGAGCTCACCCTTTTATGTTTTCTTTTCCCCAGGATATAAAGAAAGGTTTTAGGTAAAAAAAGGAAGATCTTTATAGGAGATATTGAAGATATTTCACCACGATTAGAAGATTACGTTCCGAGTTTCCAAAGACACTATACTATTACGATCCTTGAGTGTGTTTATTGTTATGTACTAAGTATTCCGCAAAAGTAATGTAATGTCCATGTACGTCAGGCTTCGGGTCTCTACAGTTGGTATCAGAGGAAAGGTTTAGTCAACCTTTGGAAACTAGGATGCAAAAATGTTAGTGAGATCCCTAGAGATATTTCTACGGTATGTATAGGGATGTCCCTAAGGTTAAGTATACGTATAGGTTATAGTACAAGAATTACGCTAACGATCATAGAATTAAACCTAAGATGTTAGATATTGAAGGTACTCCCCCTTTATTATGTTGTTTTCCCTAGCATGATTTTTTCCTCTCACACTATTCTTTTTGGGTTTTAGACGATGGCTGGAACCCGAAGGAACCGTGTTGATCAATGCAATGGACAATGCAATGATTTCCCTCCTGAACAAAGAAATGTTATGGGTGATGGAGTACAAAATCTTATTGCTATACTTACACAAGCTATGAATCATTCTGTACTTCCAAATGAGCAGAGAAGGGAACAATATTCTATTGAGTCCTTCATGAGGCAACTTCCACCTTCTTTCAGTGGGACTACCGATCCACTTGTTGATGGAAAATGGATCAGTACCACTGAAAAGATATTTTCAGTTCTTCAATGTTCTGAACATGATAAAGTCATCTTAGCAGTATATCGTTTGGAAGGTGAAGCTGATCAATGGTGGAATCTTATCAAGAATACGAGGCAAAGAGATGAAATTGAGTCCATGGAATGGGACGAGTTCAAGAACTTGTTTTTCAATAAGTACTTCCCTCGTATTCTTCAAACAAAGATGGAAAAGGAGTTTCTTGAGCTGAAGCAGAAGGATGATGAATCTGTTGGTATATACGAAGCAAATTTTACAAGACTTGCAAGGTATGCATCTGGCATTATCATCCAACCTGAAAGTAAAGTTGATCGATTTTTCAGTGGCTTAAAACCAAGTCTTCGAAGGGCATTAGCTATAAGAGACTTCAGTAGCTATGAAGAAACTGTGCGTTGTGCTGTCAAGGTAGAAATGGAAGTTGGAGTTACATATCCATCTCATGGTTTTGACAAGAAACGAAAGATGGAATTCAAGGAGAAATCTCAGAATAATGGTGAAAAGAATATGAATGTTTCCTTATGCACAAAGTGTGGAAAGAAGCATGGTGGAGATTGTCTTAAAGGGACTAGAAAATGCTTTAAGTGTGGAAAAGAAGGTCATCGAGTAGCTGAGTGTCGAAGTAAGGGAAAAAGGGATTCTAATGATGTGAATAAAGCAAACATTGCAGAGAACACATCACCAACACTTCAATGCTTCAAGTGCAAGGAAATGGGGCATTATGCTAATAAATGCCCTAATCCAAGGGTTAGTGATGATCAACATGAGCAACCACTGAAGGCAAAGGACAAAGGGAAGTCACATGCGATCACTATTGGCAATGTTGAATATGACAACGATGTGGTGGAATGATTAAGTGTTTATGTAATGGGATTTTGTAATAATGTTGTATCATTGAGTATTGCAATATTTATTGATGTGGTATTCAAAGTGATTGATATATTTTGGAAATAAGATGATATGCGCATAATGAACGGAAAACGAGAAAATGAAATGCTTTATAGTATTCATGAGCTCATGATTGATATAAGGACTAAGTGATATCATGGTTTGAGTATATAGAATTTTGAGGATTTTGGTAACTGCATTCAAGTTTTCATTAAGGTTCAATGGGTATTCAAGAGAATACATGATTAAGGACTTTGAATGTCTGGAATGTGACCAGCAAAACATATCTTATGATATATGGGGATCAATGATGGTATTAAATATATGGTAATCATTTTCACTATGAAAGTGGACTACAATATTATGGATAAGCCTAAAGATTGGAAGGGATTAAGGATAGAAGTTTTTTCGATATTATTGATGGGATGTTATAGTAATATAGTTTTAGAAAAAGGACAACCTGCAGGACGTGCGACAGCCCATCGCTTCGGACAAGGCTGTGGGAATCGAACCCACAACCGAAGTGCGACAGGCCTTTATCGCCTACCACTGGCCTACAGGAAGTCCCTGTTTAGTAGAAACTAGTTTTATTATATTAATCAGTATGATATATGAAGTATAAGTCCATTTTAGGAACCATATATGATTAATCTCACTATAGATCGACTTATGTATATAATTTTTGCTAACCTTTTGTTTGAGACAGATGGAATGACCCGTCGTTCTATCACATGATCTGCTAACACTTCACAAATTCAACTTCATTTATTTAAGAGATGAAGTGGCAATTGTTCAAGGCACGAACAACAGTGAGATTGTACCAAAATAAAGTAAGTATTTATTCTAATTCAAATTTTCAACTTTAGGGAAATGATCTTGAAAAACAAAAATGTTGTCCTAGGGATCTTATACCTGATGAATCAGATGGTACCTTATATCATCACAAATCTATGGATTTGTGATTACTGGATTTTCCATAGCCATGTTCTCTACCACACTCCATCAGAACATGATGGTTAGATTTCTCTTCCATATCCATATTTTCACCTATGTGGAAACCCAGTGATTAGTTTATTTGGGTAATCGTTACATTTCATACTTTAGTTTTTAAAGACAAGTTTTGGTATTCCTTTTTACGATGTGGGTTTCTATTAAAGAAACTTTCGAATAGTCAACTATTTATAACCCCGACGAATTTCGAGGGCGAAATTCATTTTACTGGGGGTAGAATGTAACAGCCCGAGATTTTATGAAAACTATTCTTTTTAATTTTATTAATGTCTTTTGTTGTACGCTACACCAAAAGGAGCTCGCACAACACGTATCCTTGACTTGCCTTGCATTACACGCAATCACAACCTTCCTCGATAGCGTGTGTAGTACGCAATACCGAGTTTCACTAAACAACGATTTGCTATTAAAATATTATCAAAACTAGCCTATATGAATAGTAATAACCACTTTTTGAAATTTTATAAATTATATTTTTCAAAATGGACTTCATTTTTGGATTCAGAATACCGAAATTAGCCTAGGGTGAAATTTTGGTATTTTTCTGAAAACTTTCAATTTTTGATGAATAGTGAAACCACTAAGTGGTAGGTTAAAAAACTGAATTTTGCATAAAACTTAATTTTACCGCTTCTGTGAATGGAATTTCAAAAATACAAGAGACACGGTTAATATCAAGGACTAAAATGTGGTTCAATGAGATGAAAATAATTTTTTGGTGAATAGTAACTTTTTACTTTTTTTACCGCGGTTAATAGTAAATATGGTAACTAAGGGTAAATATGATATTAATATTACCCTAACACATGTCCTAATTCTATTGGACAAGTGTAATTCGCCCAAAAACAAACTTAGGAATAAAATATGACCATTTAGGCCAACTTGGATTAGATTAGGACATTTATTATTAATTTATTTAAAGAAGGGTTAAAGTAGTTAAAATCAACGTTTAATAAGTAAATCATTTTTAATATGGGGTTATACATAAGATAAATTCTATTGTAAATATTCATTAGAAATATAAAAAGATTTACTACATTATGGTATTTTATTTGTAATTTTTAGACATCAAATAATTTAATTTATTTATGACACAAAGATGATGCAGTAATTATCTTATTAATGAAATATTGATAATATAAATACCAAAATAAATGTAATTTAAGACTTTTTATGAATTCCACTAATTTTCTAGGTTACTATGATATATTAGTGTTGATTTAATCAACTTGGTTCGAACATATAATTCTGTTATGACTTTTACAAAAATCATATGTCAAATAGTGTCAAAATTGACACAAAATAGTTTTTAAATCAAATATTATATTATTAATGGTAATTTTATTCCTAAAAATCTAAGGTTCGGAAAAATGACTTAGATAAGGATATATATATTAATAATAAACAATTCGGGTTTCTATTGGCATGTTATAGTAAGTGTATTAACCATATAGTGAAAGAAAACAAAAAGACACGGTAAAAGTTAAATTATTTAACTTAGAGTTAAATCTAATTGATAAGGTTAAAATAATACCCTAAACTTGTCTAAATCCTATTGGTTGATAGGATTTCGACCCTTCCCCACTTTATCTTCGAAATAAGACCCTTTGGAACCATTATAAACCGATTTTGACTTTAATATAAAATAATATTTTGAGATATTCCTAAGGTGCCCCTCTCCTCCCTTATAAAAGGGCACCTCCTCCCCCTCCCCCTCACACCAATTTGAGCACTCAAGCTCGGCCAACCCCTGCCAAAATCTCTTCTCCACTTCCCTAGAAACATCCTAGAGGTTCTGGTCTTCCTCAAAGACCAATTTTAGTGCCCTAAGAGGAGGTCTCAAAGAGGCACTTCAAAGAAGAGGTAATTACCGTTACCAATTCTTTCATCTTTATTTCTTCTTCCACTTCTTATTCTTAGGTTGTTTCATTATGAAGTAATAACATCAGTATCACTCATATACTGATATGTTATTATAAGTATGAAACAACCCTATTTCACCATCTATCCATCCTACGGAAAATGAAATCACCGCGCGTGCGTACGTACGGAATACCGTCTCCACGCCGTGGTGTAATCTATTTTCCACCACCACCTTACATGGATGGGTATAATGGTGTAAAGAATAACTATACATAGTTATTACAACATCATATTGATTCTGATATATTGTATAATCCACTCCAATTCAATTCAATATTTATAGAAATGATATCATCGCTCGTGCGTACGTACGGACTACCGTCTCCACGACGCGATGAGATTCATTCTCCATGTTAACCATTTAAGAATGATTATAATGTATATATAAGAAATAATAATGAAATATATGACATTATAAAGCTACTGGATTTATGTATATATATACATATGTATGTCATCTACTTACTTCCATTTCAAGACAATAAGGAAAGGAAAACAGCGTTCATTCGTACGTACGGACTACCGTCTTCATGAACGGTGTTTTTCATTTTATTTATCTACCTATTATATATATATATATATACTGAATATATATGATATATAAATCATATTTTATACTCTGGAAGTGAGTAAATCATGATATAAGTAATAATGATGTCAAGAACAACAAGTCAAAACACCTACGATAAATGAAACGATTTTACCCAAAACGCTTCTTTAACATGGAATTTACAAAATAACGGGTAATATAATGTCATAAGTGAACCATATATGATATCATAACAATGAATATGATTCTGTAATAAGTCAATGACATTATTTAAATCATTATACATGAGGTTTGGACACATACGAAGCAAATCGGACCTAAGGTAAGGGAAATATCACAATCTCATTTTTATCCGAGATTGTTTATACTTTGGCATTTACTGGGGTGTATTTTATCATCCACATCCATGTTTTTTAAATATGTAATATTATTCCCATCCACCTACAATTTTTTAAATCCATTTTTACCCTTCAGTGAGTTTTTATAAAAACATATGAAAGGATTCTTTTGTCCTTTTTCGTACGAGGTACTTTTTTGACTTTTCCGACAAAAGTACGAGAAGAATGTTTTTTACTTATACGGCATGAATGGATTTTTAAAACATTATTTCCAAGAAGCTTCCTTTACAAGTATTCAAGTTTATTTTTAAACAACTTTTTTTAGTTTATAATTGTATGACATATTAATAAAGGAAAAGTGTTTTTGAAATAGAAAGGATATTTTCCTCAAGAATGGATTTCAAGTATTTTATCAAAATTATTTTCAATCTAAGATAATAAAGGGTTCTGTTTTTATCCCTATTATTACATTGATTTGATTATGTTGTGATGGAATTATTTTTATGAATTCCTTTATCTTATATGAATTGTTTTATGATGTCATGTTGTTTAAGAATCCCATTTTTATTACATGGGTTATGTAATGATGTATGATTTATGATTTTGTGGCACACATAAGAATGGTATCATTATGAGATGGGTGGGACCTATATCTCCCTCCAATGCATTGGGTAAAGATTCTATATCTCATGAGATAGACATGGCTGGAATGGTAGGTTATACCGGTTCAGTGAAACAGGACTGAAACGAGGGTTACTCGATTCAGAAAGGGACTTTGTCCACTAAGATAGTCTTGGCAATGAGTCTTGACTAACAAGAAATGATTCTCTATGATTATGTGTGAATGCCAAAAATTTTCATGTTTTAAGTTATGATTATTGTGATTACATTTCACTGCCATGATTTACCCCATGTTATGAAATTATGATCTCTTTTGTAGGTTAAGATTTTCCAAAAGTTATGTGCTTATGTATATGATGTGATTGATATTTCTTTTGTTTACCCTTACTGAGCATTTGAGCTCACCCTTTTATGTTTTCTTTTCCCCAGGATATAAAGAAAGGTTTTAGGTAAAAAAAGGAAGATCTTTATAGGAGATGTTGAAGATATTTCACCACTATTAGAAGATTACGTTCCGGGTTTCCAAAGACACTAAACTATTACGATCCTTGTGTGTGTTTTTTGTTATGTACTAAGTATTCCGCAAAAGTAATGTAATGTCCATGTACGTCAGGCTTCGGGTCTCTACAGTTGGTATCAGAGGAAAGGTTTAGTCAACCTTTGGAAACTAGGATGCAAAAATGTTAGTGAGATCCCTAGAGATATTTCTACGGTATGTATAGGGATGTCCCTAAGGTTAAGTATACGTATAGGTTATAGTACAAGAATTACGCTAACGATCATAGAATTAAACCTAAGATGTTAGATATTGAAGGTACTCCCCCTTTATTATGTTGTTTTCCCTAGCATGATTTTTTCCTCTCACACTATTCTTTTTGGGTTTTAGACGATGGCTGGAACCCGAAGGAACCGTGTTGATCAATGCAATGGACAATGCAATGATTTCCCTCCTGAACAAAGAAATGTTATGGGTGATGGAGTACAAAATCTTATTGCTATACTTACACAAGCTATGAATCATTCTGTACTTCCAAATGAGCAGAGAAGGGAACAATATTCTATTGAGTCCTTCATGAGGCAACTTCCACCTTCTTTCAGTGGGACTACCGATCCACTTGTTGATGGAAAATGGATCAGTACCACTGAAAAGATATTTTCAGTTCTTCAATGTTCTGAACATGATAAAGTCATCTTAGCAGTATATCGTTTGGAAGGTGAAGCTGATCAATGGTGGAATCTTATCAAGAATACGAGGCAAAGAGATGAAATTGAGTCCATGGAATGGGACGAGTTCAAGAACTTGTTTTTCAATAAGTACTTCCCTCGTATTCTTCAAACAAAGATGGAAAAGGAGTTTCTTGAGCTGAAGCAGAAGGATGATGAATCTGTTGGTATATACGAAGCAAATTTTACAAGACTTGCAAGGTATGCATCTGGCATTATCATCCAACCTGAAAGTAAAGTTGATCGATTTTTCAGTGGCTTAAAACCAAGTCTTCGAAGGGCATTAGCTATAAGAGACTTCAGTAGCTATGAAGAAACTGTGCGTTGTGCTGTCAAGGTAGAAATGGAAGTTGGAGTTACATATCCATCTCATGGTTTTGACAAGAAACGAAAGATGGAATTCAAGGAGAAATCTCAGAATAATGGTGAAAAGAATATGAATGTTTCCTTATGCACAAAGTGTGGAAAGAAGCATGGTGGAGATTGTCTTAAAGGGACTAGAAAATGCTTTAAGTGTGGAAAAGAAGGTCATCGAGTAGCTGAGTGTCGAAGTAAGGGAAAAAGGGATTCTAATGATGTGAATAAAGCAAACATTGCAGAGAACACATCACCAACACTTCAATGCTTCAAGTGCAAGGAAATGGGGCATTATGCTAATAAATGCCCTAATCCAAGGGTTAGTGATGATCAAAATGAGCAACCACTGAAGGCAAAGGACAAAGGGAAGTCACATGCGATCACTATTGGCAATGTTGAATATGACAACGATGTGGTGGAATGATTAAGTGTTTATGTAATGGGATTTTGTAATAATGTTGTATCATTGAGTATTGCAATATTTATTGATGTGGTATTCAAAGTGATTGATATATTTTGGAAATAAGATGATATGCGCATAATGAACGGAAAACGAGAAAATGAAATGCTTTATAGTATTCATGAGCTCATGATTGATATAAGGACTAAGTGATATCATGGTTTGAGTATATAGAATTTTGAGGATTTTGGTAACTGCATTCAAGTTTTCATTAAGGTTCAATGGGTATTCAAGAGAATACATGATTAAGGACTTTGAATGTCTGGAATGTGACCAGCAAAACATATCTTATGATATATGGGGATCAATGATGGTATTAAATATATGGTAATCATTTTCACTATGAAAGTGGACTACAATATTATGGATAAGCCTAAAGATTGGAAGGGATTAAGGATAGAAGTTTTTTCGATATTATTGATGGGATGTTATAGTAATATAGTTTTAGAAAAAGGACAACCTGCAGGACGTGCGACAGCCCATCGCTTCGGACAAGGCTGTGGGAATCGAACCCACAACCGAAGTGCGACAGGCCTTTATCGCCTACCACTGGCCTACAGGAAGTCCCTGTTTAGTAGAAACTAGTTTTATTATATTAATCAGTATGATATATGAAGTATAAGTCCATTTTAGGAACCATATATGATTAATCTCACTATAGATCGACTTATGTATATAATTTTTGCTAACCTTTTGTTTGAGACAGATGGAATGACCCGTCGTTCTATCACATGATCTGCTAACACTTCACAAATTCAACTTCATTTATTTAAGAGATGAAGTGGCAATTGTTCAAGGCACGAACAACAGTGAGATTGTACCAAAATAAAGTAAGTATTTATTCTAATTCAAATTTTCAACTTTAGGGAAATGATCTTGAAAAACAAAAATGTTGTCCTAGGGATCTTATACCTGATGAATCAGATGGTACCTTATATCATCACAAATCTATGGATTTGTGATTACTGGATTTTCCATAGCCATGTTCTCTACCACACTCCATCAGAACATGATGGTTAGATTTCTCTTCCATATCCATATTTTCACCTATGTGGAAACCCAGTGATTAGTTTATTTGGGTAATCGTTACATTTCATACTTTAGTTTTTAAAGACAAGTTTTGGTATTCCTTTTTACGATGTGGGTTTCTATTAAAGAAACTTTCGAATAGTCAACTATTTATAACCCCGACGAATTTCGAGGGCGAAATTCATTTTACTGGGGGTAGAATGTAACAGCCCGAGATTTTATGAAAACTATTCTTTTTAATTTTATTAATGTCTTTTGTTGTACGCTACACCAAAAGGAGCTCGCACAACACGTATCCTTGACTTGCCTTGCATTACACGCAATCACAACCTTCCTCGATAGCGTGTGTAGTACGCAATACCGAGTTTCACTAAACAACGATTTGCTATTAAAATATTATCAAAACTAGCCTATATGAATAGTAATAACCACTTTTTGAAATTTTATAAATTATATTTTTCAAAATGGACTTCATTTTTGGATTCAGAATACCGAAATTAGCCTAGGGTGAAATTTTGGTATTTTTCTGAAAACTTTCAATTTTTGATGAATAGTGAAACCACTAAGTGGTAGGTTAAAAAACTGAATTTTGCATAAAACTTAATTTTACCGCTTCTGTGAATGGAATTTCAAAAATACAAGAGACACGGTTAATATCAAGGACTAAAATGTGGTTCAATGAGATGAAAATAATTTTTTGGTGAATAGTAACTTTTTACTTTTTTTACCGCGGTTAATAGTAAATATGGTAACTAAGGGTAAATATGATATTAATATTACCCTAACACATGTCCTAATTCTATTGGACAAGTGTAATTCGCCCAAAAACAAACTTAGGAATAAAATATGACCATTTAGGCCAACTTGGATTAGATTAGGACATTTATTATTAATTTATTTAAAGAAGGGTTAAAGTAGTTAAAATCAACGTTTAATAAGTAAATCATTTTTAATATGGGGTTATACATAAGATAAATTCTATTGTAAATATTCATTAGAAATATAAAAAGATTTACTACATTATGGTATTTTATTTGTAATTTTTAGACATCAAATAATTTAATTTATTTATGACACAAAGATGATGCAGTAATTATCTTATTAATGAAATATTGATAATATAAATACCAAAATAAATGTAATTTAAGACTTTTTATGAATTCCACTAATTTTCTAGGTTACTATGATATATTAGTGTTGATTTAATCAACTTGGTTCGAACATATAATTCTGTTATGACTTTTACAAAAATCATATGTCAAATAGTGTCAAAATTGACACAAAATAGTTTTTAAATCAAATATTATATTATTAATGGTAATTTTATTCCTAAAAATCTAAGGTTCGGCAAAATGACTTAGATAAGGATATATATATTAATAATAAACAATTCGGGTTTCTATTGGCATGTTATAGTAAGTGTATTAACCATATAGTGAAAGAAAACAAAAAGACACGGTAAAAGTTAAATTATTTAACTTAGAGTTAAATCTAATTGATAAGGTTAAAATAATACCCTAAACTTGTCTAAATCCTATTGGTTGATAGGATTTCGACCCTTCCCCACTTTATCTTCGAAATAAGACCCTTTGGAACCATTATAAACCGATTTTGACTTTAATATAAAATAATATTTTGAGATATTCCTAAGGTGCCCCTCTCCTCCCTTATAAAAGGGCACCTCCTCCCCCTCCCCCTCACACCAATTTGAGCACTCAAGCTCGGCCAACCCCTGCCAAAATCTCTTCTCCACTTCCCTAGAAACATCCTAGAGGTTCTGGTCTTCCTCAAAGACCAATTTTAGTGCCCTAAGAGGAGGTCTCAAAGAGGCACTTCAAAGAAGAGGTAATTACCGTTACCAATTCTTTCATCTTTATTTCTTCTTCCACTTCTTATTCTTAGGTTGTTTCATTATGAAGTAATAACATCAGTATCACTCATATACTGATATGTTATTATAAGTATGAAACAACCCTATTTCACCATCTATCCATCCTACGGAAAATGAAATCACCGCGCGTGCGTACGTACGGAATACTGTCTCCACGCCGTGGTGTAATCTATTTTCCACCACCACCTTACATGGATGGGTATAATGGTGTAAAGAATAACTATACATAGTTATTACAACATCATATTGATTCTGATATATTGTATAATCCACTCCAATTCAATTCAATATTTATAGAAATGATATCATCGCTCGTGCGTACGTACGGACTACCGTCTCCACGACGCGATGAGATTCATTCTCCATGTTAACCATTTAAGAATGATTATAATGTATATATAAGAAATAATAATGAAATATATGACATTATAAAGCTACTGGATTTATGTATATATATACATATGTATGTCATCTACTTACTTCCATTTCAAGACAATAAGGAAAGGAAAACAGCGTTCATGCGTACGTACGGACTACCGTCTTCATGAACGGTGTTTTTCATTTTATTTATCTACCTATTATATATATATATATATACTGAATATATATGATATATAAATCATATTTTATACTCTGGAAGTGAGTAAATCATGATATAAGTAATAATGATGTCAAGAACAACAAGTCAAAACACCTACGATAAATGAAACGATTTTACCCAAAACGCTTCTTTAACATGGAATTTACAAAATAACGGGTAATATAATGTCATAAGTGAACCATATATGATATCATAACAATGAATATGATTCTGTAATAAGTCAATGACATTATTTAAATCATTATACATGAGGTTTGGACACATACGAAGCAAATCGGACCTAAGGTAAGGGAAATATCACAATCTCATTTTTATCCGAGATTGTTTATACTTTGGCATTTACTGGGGTGTATTTTATCATCCACATCCATGTTTTTTAAATATGTAATATTATTTCCATCCACCTACAATTTTTTAAATCCATTTTTACCCTTCAGTGAGTTTTTATAAAAACATATGAAAGGATTCTTTTGTCCTTTTTCGTACGAGGTACTTTTTTGACTTTTCCGACAAAAGTACGAGAAGAATGTTTTTTACTTATACGGCATGAATGGATTTTTAAAACATTATTTCCAAGAAGCTTCCTTTACAAGTATTCAAGTTTATTTTTAAACAACTTTTTTTAGTTTATAATTGTATGACATATTAATAAAGGAAAAGTGTTTTTGAAATAGAAAGGATATTTTCCTCAAGAATGGATTTCATGTATTTTATCAAAATTATTTTCCATCTAAGATAATAAAGGGTTCTGTTTTTATCCCTATTATTACATTGATTTGATTATGTTGTGATGGAATTATTTTTATGAATTCCTTTATCTTATATGAATTGTTTTATGATGTCATGTTGTTTAAGAATCCCATTTTTATTACATGGGTTATGTAATGATGTATGATTTATGATTTTGTGGCACACATAAGAATGGTATAATTATGAGATGGGTGGGACCTATATCTCCCTCCAATGCATTGGGTAAATATTTTATATCTCATGAGATAGACATGGCTGGAATGGTAGGTTATACCGGTTCAGTGAAACAGGACTGAAACGAGGGTTACTCGATTCAGAAAGGGACTTTGTCCACTAAGATAGTCTTGGCAATGAGTCTTGACTAACAAGAAATGATTCTCTATGATTATGTGTGAATGCCACAAAGTTTCATGTTTTATGTTATGATTATTGTGATTACATTTCACTACCATGATTTACCCCATGTTATGAAATTATGATCTCTTTTGCAGGTTAAGATTTTCCAAAAGTTATGTGCTTATGTATATGATGTGATTGATATTTCTTTTGTTTACCCTTACTGAGCATTTGAGCTCACCCTTTTATGTTTTCTTTTCCCCAGGATATAAAGAAAGGTTTTAGGTAAAAAAAGGAAGATCTTTATAGGAGATGTTGAAGATATTTCACCACGATTAGAAGATTACGTTCCGAGTTTCCAAAGACACTATACTATTACGATCCTTGAGTGTGTTTATTGTTATGTACTAAGTATTCCGCAAAAGTAATGTAATGTCCATGTACGTCAGGCTTCGGGTCTCTACAGTTGGTATCAGAGGAAAGGTTTAGTCAACCTTTGGAAACTAGGATGCAAAAATGTTAGTGAGATCCCTAGAGATATTTCTACGGTATGTATAGGGATGTCCCTAAGGTTAAGTATACGTATAGGTTATAGTACAAGAATTACGCTAACGATCATAGAATTAAACCTAAGATGTTAGATATTGAAGGTACTCCCCCTTTATTATGTTGTTTTCCCTAGCATGATTTTTTCCTCTCACACTATTCTTTTTGGGTTTTAGACGATGGCTGGAACCCGAAGGAACCGTGTTGATCAATGCAATGGACAATGCAATGATTTCCCTCCTGAACAAAGAAATGTTATGGGTGATGGAGTACAAAATCTTATTGCTATACTTACACAAGCTATGAATCATTCTGTACTTCCAAATGAGCAGAGAAGGGAACAATATTCTATTGAGTCCTTCATGAGGCAACTTCCACCTTCTTTCAGTGGGACTACCGATCCACTTGTTGATGGAAAATGGATCAGTACCACTGAAAAGATATTTTCAGTTCTTCAATGTTCTGAACATGATAAAGTCATCTTAGCAGTATATCGTTTGGAAGGTGAAGCTGATCAATGGTGGAATCTTATCAAGAATACGAGGCAAAGAGATGAAATTGAGTCCATGGAATGGGACGAGTTCAAGAACTTGTTTTTCAATAAGTACTTCCCTCGTATTCTTCAAACAAAGATGGAAAAGGAGTTTCTTGAGCTGAAGCAGAAGGATGATGAATCTGTTGGAATATACGAAGCAAATTTTACAAGACTTGCAAGGTATGCATCTGGCATTATCATCCAACCTGAAAGTAAAGTTGATCGATTTTTCAGTGGCTTAAAACCAAGTCTTCGAAGGGCATTAGCTATAAGAGACTTCAGTAGCTATGAAGAAACTGTGCGTTGTGCTGTCAAGGTAGAAATGGAAGTTGGAGTTACATATCCATCTCATGGTTTTGACAAGAAACGAAAGATGGAATTCAAGGAGAAATCTCAGAATAATGGTGAAAAGAATATGAATGTTTCCTTATGCACAAAGTGTGGAAAGAAGCATGGTGGAGATTGTCTTAAAGGGACTAGAAAATGCTTTAAGTGTGGAAAAGAAGGTCATCGAGTAGCTGAGTGTCGAAGTAAGGGAAAAAGGGATTCTAATGATGTGAATAAAGCAAACATTGCAGAGAACACATCACCAACACTTCAATGCTTCAAGTGCAAGGAAATGGGGCATTATGCTAATAAATGCCCTAATCCAAGGGTTAGTGATGATCAACATGAGCAACCACTGAAGGCAAAGGACAAAGGGAAGTCACATGCGATCACTATTGGCAATGTTGAATATGACAACGATGTGGTGGAATGATTAAGTGTTTATGTAATGGGATTTTGTAATAATGTTGTATCATTGAGTATTGCAATATTTATTGATGTGGTATTCAAAGTGATTGATATATTTTGGAAATAAGATGATATGCGCATAATGAACGGAAAACGAGAAAATGAAATGCTTTATAGTATTCATGAGCTCATGATTGATATAAGGACTAAGTGATATCATGGTTTGAGTATATAGAATTTTGAGGATTTTGGTAACTGCATTCAAGTTTTCATTAAGGTTCAATGGGTATTCAAGAGAATACATGATTAAGGACTTTGAATGTCTGGAATGTGACCAGCAAAACATATCTTATGATATATGGGGATCAATGATGGTATTAAATATATGGTAATCATTTTCACTATGAAAGTGGACTACAATATTATGGATAAGCCTAAAGATTGGAAGGGATTAAGGATAGAAGTTTTTTCGATATTATTGATGGGATGTTATAGTAATATAGTTTTAGAAAAAGGACAACCTGCAGGACGTGCGACAGCCCATCGCTTCGGACAAGGCTGTGGGAATCGAACCCACAACCGAAGTGCGACAGGCCTTTATCGCCTACCACTGGCCTACAGGAAGTCCCTGTTTAGTAGAAACTAGTTTTATTATATTAATCAGTATGATATATGAAGTATAAGTCCATTTTAGGAACCATATATGATTAATCTCACTATAGATCGACTTATGTATATAATTTTTGCTAACCGTTTGTTTGAGACAGATGGAATGACCCGTCGTTCTATCACATGATCTGCTAACACTTCACAAATTCAACTTCATTTATTTAAGAGATGAAGTGGCAATTGTTCAAGGCACGAACAACAGTGAGATTGTACCAAAATAAAGTAAGTATTTATTCTAATTCAAATTTTCAACTTTAGGGAAATGATCTTGAAAAACAAAAATGTTGTCCTAGGGATCTTATACCTGATGAATCAGATGGTACCTTATATCATCACAAATCTATGGATTTGTGATTACTGGATTTTCCATAGCCATGTTCTCTACCACACTCCATCAGAACATGATGGTTAGATTTCTCTTCCATATCCATATTTTCACCTATGTGGAAACCCAGTGATTAGTTTATTTGGGTAATCGTTACATTTCATACTTTAGTTTTTAAAGACAAGTTTTGGTATTCCTTTTTACGATGTGGGTTTCTATTAAAGAAACTTTCGAATAGTCAACTATTTATAACCCCGACGAATTTCGAGGGCGAAATTCATTTTACTGGGGGTAGAATGTAACAGCCCGAGATTTTATGAAAACTATTCTTTTTAATTTTATTAATGTCTTTTGTTGTACGCTACACCAAAAGGAGCTCGCACAACACGTATCCTTGACTTGCCTTGCATTACACGCAATCACAACCTTCCTCGATAGCGTGTGTAGTACGCAATACCGAGTTTCACTAAACAACGATTTGCTATTAAAATATTATCAAAACTAGCCTATATGAATAGTAATAACCACTTTTTGAAATTTTATAAATTATATTTTTCAAAATGGACTTCATTTTTGGATTCAGAATACCGAAATTAGCCTAGGGTGAAATTTTGGTATTTTTCTGAAAACTTTCAATTTTTGATGAATAGTGAAACCACTAAGTGGTAGGTTAAAAAACTGAATTTTGCATAAAACTTAATTTTACCGCTTCTGTGAATGGAATTTCAAAAATACAAGAGACACGGTTAATATCAAGGACTAAAATGTGGTTCAATGAGATGAAAATAATTTTTTGGTGAATAGTAACTTTTTACTTTTTTTACCGCGGTTAATAGTAAATATGGTAACTAAGGGTAAATATGATATTAATATTACCCTAACACATGTCCTAATTCTATTGGACAAGTGTAATTCGCCCAAAAACAAACTTAGGAATAAAATATGACCATTTAGGCCAACTTGGATTAGATTAGGACATTTATTATTAATTTATTTAAAGAAGGGTTAAAGTAGTTAAAATCAACGTTTAATAAGTAAATCATTTTTAATATGGGGTTATACATAAGATAAATTCTATTGTAAATATTCATTAGAAATATAAAAAGATTTACTACATTATGGTATTTTATTTGTAATTTTTAGACATCAAATAATTTAATTTATTTATGACACAAAGATGATGCAGTAATTATCTTATTAATGAAATATTGATAATATAAATACCAAAATAAATGTAATTTAAGACTTTTTATGAATTCCACTAATTTTCTAGGTTACTATGATATATTAGTGTTGATTTAATCAACTTGGTTCGAACATATAATTCTGTTATGACTTTTACAAAAATCATATGTCAAATAGTGTCAAAATTGACACAAAATAGTTTTTAAATCAAATATTATATTATTAATGGTAATTTTATTCCTAAAAATCTAAGGTTCGGCAAAATGACTTAGATAAGGATATATATATTAATAATAAACAATTCGGGTTTCTATTGGCATGTTATAGTAAGTGTATTAACCATATAGTGAAAGAAAACAAAAAGACACGGTAAAAGTTAAATTATTTAACTTAGAGTTAAATCTAATTGATAAGGTTAAAATAATACCCTAAACTTGTCTAAATCCTATTGGTTGATAGGATTTCGACCCTTCCCCACTTTATCTTCGAAATAAGACCCTTTGGAACCATTATAAACCGATTTTGACTTTAATATAAAATAATATTTTGAGATATTCCTAAGGTGCCCCTCTCCTCCCTTATAAAAGGGCACCTCCTCCCCCTCCCCCTCACACCAATTTGAGCACTCAAGCTCGGCCAACCCCTGCCAAAATCTCTTCTCCACTTCCCTAGAAACATCCTAGAGGTTCTGGTCTTCCTCAAAGACCAATTTTAGTGCCCTAAGAGGAGGTCTCAAAGAGGCACTTCAAAGAAGAGGTAATTACCGTTACCAATTCTTTCATCTTTATTTCTTCTTCCACTTCTTATTCTTAGGTTGTTTCATTATGAAGTAATAACATCAGTATCACTCATATACTGATATGTTATTATAAGTATGAAACAACCCTATTTCACCATCTATCCATCCTACGGAAAATGAAATCACCGCGCGTGCGTACGTACGGAATACCGTCTCCACGCCGTGGTGTAATCTATTTTCCACCACCACCTTACATGGATGGGTATAATGGTGTAAAGAATAACTATACATAGTTATTACAACATCATATTGATTCTGATATATTGTATAATCCACTCCAATTCAATTCAATATTTATAGAAATGATATCATCGCTCGTGCGTACGTACGGACTACCGTCTCCACGACGCGATGAGATTCATTCTCCATGTTAACCATTTAAGAATGATTATAATGTATATATAAGAAATAATAATGAAATATATGACATTATAAAGCTACTGGATTTATGTATATATATACATATGTATGTCATCTACTTACTTCCATTTCAAGACAATAAGGAAAGGAAAACAGCGTTCATGCGTACGTACGGACTACCGTCTTCATGAACGGTGTTTTTCATTTTATTTATCTACCTATTATATATATATATATATACTGAATATATATGATATATAAATCATATTTTATACTCTGGAAGTGAGTAAATCAAGATATAAGTAATAATGATGTCAAGAACAACAAGTCAAAACACCTACGATAAATGAAACGATTTTACCCAAAACGCTTCTTTAACATGGAATTTACAAAATAACGGGTAATATAATGTCATAAGTGAACCATATATGATATCATAACAATGAATATGATTCTGTAATAAGTCAATGACATTATTTAAATCATTATACATGAGGTTTGGACACATACGAAGCAAATCGGACCTAAGGTAAGGGAAATATCACAATCTCATTTTTATCCGAGATTGTTTATACTTTGGCATTTACTGGGGTGTATTTTATCATCCACATCCATGTTTTTTAAATATGTAATATTATTTCCATCCACCTACAATTTTTTAAATCCATTTTTACCCTTCAGTGAGTTTTTATAAAAACATATGAAAGGATTCTTTTGTCCTTTTTCGTACGAGGTACTTTTTTGACTTTTCCGACAAAAGTACGAGAAGAATGTTTTTTACTTATACGGCATGAATGGATTTTTAAAACATTATTTCCAAGAAGCTTCCTTTACAAGTATTCAAGTTTATTTTTAAACAACTTTTTTTAGTTTATAATTGTATGACATATTAATAAAGGAAAAGTGTTTTTGAAATAGAAAGGATATTTTCCTCAAGAATGGATTTCAAGTATTTTATCAAAATTATTTTCAATCTAAGATAATAAAGGGTTCTGTTTTTATCCCTATTATTACATTGATTTGATTATATTGTGATGGAATTATTTTTATGAATTCCTTTATCTTATATGAATTGTTTTATGATGTCATGTTGTTTAAGAATCCCATTTTTATTACATGGGTTATGTAATGATGTATGATTTATGATTTTGTGGCACACATAAGAATGGTATCATTATGAGATGGGTGGGACCTATATCTCCCTCCAATGCATTGGGTAAAGATTCTATATCTCATGAGATAGACATGGCTGGAATGGTAGGTTATACCGGTTCAGTGAAACAGGACTGAAACGAGGGTTACTCGATTCAGAAAGGGACTTTGTCCACTAAGATAGTCTTGGCAATGAGTCTTGACTAACAAGAAATGATTCTCTATGATTATGTGTGAATGCCAAAAATTTTCATGTTTTAAGTTATGATTATTGTGATTACATTTCACTGCCATGATTTACCCCATGTTATGAAATTATGATCTCTTTTGTAGGTTAAGATTTTCCAAAAGTTATGTGCTTATGTATATGATGTGATTGATATTTCTTTTGTTTACCCTTACTGAGCATTTGAGCTCACCCTTTTATGTTTTCTTTTCCCCAGGATATAAAGAAAGGTTTTAGGTAAAAAAAGGAAGATCTTTATAGGAGATGTTGAAGATCTTTCACCACTATTAGAAGATTACGTTCCGGGTTTCCAAAGACACTAAACTATTACGATCCTTGTGTGTGTTTTTTGTTATGTACTAAGTATTCCGCAAAAGTAATGTAATGTCCATGTACGTCAGGCTTCGGGTCTCTACACCATCAATATCTTTATGGCCCCCGGAATGGTATGGATGCTCAGCCCAAGGGCCCTACTACCATTACATACTAACATCCTCTAGGATTACGAGTGGAAAATTGATACTAGTCTCATGTTGAGAATATAGTCAATGGTTGATGCTCAATTGTTTGATACAAACTCTGGTCACAAAAGTGTGGATACTGTGTTGCGAACCTGGTCAATAGTTGTCCCCTATCTTCGTTGTCACTTTGTGACTATCCATAGGCATGATGTTTCTCCCAATTTTTCCCACACATATGGAATTAAAATAGGAATCTCTAGTCATAGATCTAAGTCATTAAACTAAGATCACCATCGTCCTTACTACAAGATGTTAAACTATAATCTGGTTGTGACATTCTACCTGTGGCCAACCCTTATGTCCCTCATCCTTCTCAGGGTCCTAGCTCGAGTTCTCACATAGTGTTGTATAGTGTGGTGTTGGATTACTTCATCATTCACATCGGGTTACTCGTCGTTCCATACATGTCCCTCGTTAGAGTGTCATGCCCTTATTTACATCTTCCTCATCTCTAGGACTATGTGTGGCTTGATTCCCATCCTCATGGGATACGTATGACCGCCTGAATGTTAGTAATTTGGGTCCGTCCTTATATCCTCGAAACCTCCCCATCATTTTGGCCCCATGGCCCATGTTCTTCCAGAATAGGTGTATACGGTGTGGTATGGGATTATGTCCCCATTCAATTCAGGTATATAACAACAACACCGCATACCCCCCCCCCCCTCTCTCTCTCCTGAGCAGCCTTCACTCCCTTTCCCCACTCACATCTCTCTAAGTCGGATGCCCTTAAGTCGGATCCTTTGGCCTTCATCGATGATTCACTAATTGACACATGTGTACTCTAGTCTAGAACTTGGAGAGACAGATTCTATCGGGACATGCATTCACCAACTTTTAAGTCTTCATATGCCTCTTCATTTGGGCTTCCGTTATCTTTCACAACTGAAGGGATGCCTAATTGTCCTGGATACTATGCCTAAGGACTCTACTACCATTACATGAAAATGTCTATGAGGGTTTTCATACAACAAATTCATTCAAGTCCCATGTTGTGAATATTGTTAGTCGTCGACGCTCATTATTTGTTCCCATTTAAGGTCACATGATATGGATATTGTGTTTCAAGACCAGTCAGTGGTTATCCTACATCATCATGCCAACCCCTTTAAACAATGAATTTTGTTTACATGTTTCACAATATTATCCACCCCATTATGTCCAAATATAATTTTGACACTCATGGAACTATACCTCAGTGCACATTTTCATGATAGGAGAACAAATATGTGGTATTACATCATTCAGGGATCTGACCCGACTTCCCTTTGGCATGTGTTCCATGTATAGAAAAACCAACTTATTCCATTATTTTACACACTATGATTGACTCATGTGGTCTTAGGAATTGGATTGAGGTATGCGCTTACATGGAAGGATTTTTCCTCTCTATGGTCCGAGCTCTAATATCATAAATTATGATCTCTTTTAGAACTATGTACGGATTGATTCCCATTCCAATGGGATACATAAAAAATCCTATACATCAAGTATTTTGGTCTAGTTCATGTTCAACTAATTTGTCACTTCTGTTCTACCTTCTAGGCCCCATCACTTATGGGATTGTGAGATGTGGAGTGTGTGGGCTTATGCCTTCATTCACATCGGATTTACAATTTCCACATCACATACTCCCCATCAAGGATCTAGTACCTCAAATCTCCAATCCCATATTCTCTAACCTTTTCTATCCCCCCTCAGCTTGATGTTTCTTTCTTGAAATAGTTTGCGGTTTGATATGGTATTATGTCCTCATTCAGGTCGGCTATGCTTCATCATGCCATGCACATTCCATGTTGAACCTCATCATTCATTTATATGTATGATCCATACGACTTTAAAATCTGTAGCTGAGTTCAAGATGACTTTAAAATATTGAATTTATATTATATGATGTTAAAATGCATGGTTGGTCCTATCACATGACCCTAAACTCTGACATTATCATTATAGATGCACGATGACAAATGGATTTTCATCGTGGTGTCCTCATTCAAGGGGGCATCATGTTTGGTATCAGTCACTAAACATACCATTAGTCAATTCATGGACATGGAATTATTCTTGAGGATATGCCTAGAATTTCTATCCTATGTCTATCACTTCACAAAAAAACCAAACCATTAATCCTAAATACTAAATAATATTAACCAAATACTGCTTATTTTGGTGCAAGGAGCCAAACCCTCACAACCATATTATCTCTCGCACTAGTGTCTTACCACGCCATTCCTAGGACTATGTATGGCTTGATTTTCTTCCTCAAGGGATATATAGGAATGCATGTTCACATTGCCTCAGGTCTAGCCTAACATTCTTTTTCGATCCCCCTACCTAAAACTTCTCCATGGAAAACATGGTGATTTGGACTCCAGGTCCTCATTCACGCCGTGCTTTATAATAACCTCACCATGTGTCTCATGTGATCCCTATCATCGGTAGTCCGAGATCTATGACCATAAATCTAATATCAATAAACATCCTTGTAGCAAGATGTTAAAAGCAACCTCCAGTGCTATGTATGTATTGATTCCCATCAAAATGGGATACATAGGAATGCCCAGACACATTGTCTCCAGGTCCATCCCCAGGAATCTATGACCATGTCCAATCATTTGGCCCCTCCACCCGAACTCTCTTAGGAACATGTGGTTTAGTGAGTACCTCATAGGTCCTCATTCATGTTGGGTTATGAAGAAGTCGCACCATGTGCCTCCCATGACTTTTGCCAATTTAGTCTGAGTTCTATGACCCTAAATTATGATCACCCTATGGGAATTTTGCATCACGATTGGATACTTCACCACCCAACACACAGTCCAATAAATAAGATCACCATTAATGTCACGTCTAAATACCTTATGCTGGAAGCGTGAGACCCCCGAACCCTTGTTGTTGGGACATGACTTGAATCTCTCTATCTGATACGTCTTGTTGTCATACTCAGATGTGTTATGGTAGTGCTCGATGTGTGGAATTTTCTCTGGTACATTCCCTCATTCCATGTCCATGCTTCATGAGCCCATAATTTATATCTTAATCCTATTCCACATTCATTTGGACCCCCTTTATGGCCTAGTATCACGCCACATTGGCTTCCAAACCATCTTGGTCAGATAGCCCTGAAGACCCTAGACGACATTTGCATGTGGTCTCATTTTTCAAACATGGTCAGCAGTCGACCCTCATTTGTCTATCCCCATATACAGATAACATGAAACAGATATTGTGTTTCAGACATGGTCAATAGTTATCCCCTATCTTTATTCCATCATTATTGTGTTCTAGATCTAGATCATCTTGATTACCATATTTCCACTTCCATATGTTCAAGTGTAATTCCAACATACTCAGATTTACTCATTCATGCATCTAGGTGCGCTGTATAGGTGGGTCAGCCTCATTGGGACATCATTTACCTGGTGTCCAATCTCCCCTCCATGAGTCTCCCTATTCTAGGAATGTACCATCCCTACTCCTTGTTTCCCACATCAAGCACGACTCGCATGGGCTTAGTAGTTTTGGTAGGACGTGTACTGGCGTACTCATGCAACATATGGGCTTATTAGTTTTGGTAGGACGTGTACTGGCGTACTCATGCCACATGTGCCTTCCTTCGTCCATCATGACGTTAAACCTCACTCTCATAATTATGTATGGATTGATTCCTATACTAATGGGGTACGTAGTAATGACCAACCAGTTTCCCTTGGGCCCAACCTAACATTCACTTTTGGTCCCTTGAAATAAAGAACATCCTCTAGGGATATGTGGTGTGGTGTCGACTCCTTATGTCCTCATTTATGTCGGTTTTATAGATACCACACAATATACTCCCTTCTTGGGATATTCCCTTTCACTATATTTCCTATCATATGAAGTTAAACCACGTTAATACATATGTCCTCAACACATGACACTAAACTAATATTCTAGGGATGCACCAGATCCCTTGACAAATGGGTCCTGCCCAATAGTATGTTTGATACATTTTAGACAGATCCTCCCTCTTAATGTTCTTTAATCACAGTGGAATGATTTCAAGAGTGTTGGACTCCAATCGAACAACCCATCAATCTAACTCCACGCTTTGCGGGCCATTTATTCGGAACCTTGTCATCTTTCATGTCTTAGGGAACACGTTAACAATATGGATTCTCAGCCAATTGATAACCTACTATCCTGGTCTACCATTATGTGAGATTAATGGGTAAAACATCCAGTTAATCCCCTTTTTTCGAACATGGTCAGTGGTTGCCCCTCATTTGTAATCCCCATCTTAGGCTAACACAGTAGGGATACTATGTTTTCAAACAAGGCCAACAGTTATCATTCATTGTTACCCCATCCCTACAGTGTTCCGAATTTTGGGAATAGTGATTCACACCTCCCATTCCCCTATGATAGGATTAATTTCAAAAGACTATGGCATTATCTCGATTGTGCACTAGAGCACATTGCGAAGATGGCACATCGATTGTCTTGAGGTTATCATCTTCCAATTGTCCCCCCTATTTTCTTCCCGAATTTCCAGATTGTCCATTCCAGCCTCAGATTCCCAAAACATGGATGGTACTCCAACATTCACATGAAGTAATAGTGCGAGCATCCCTTGTTTCCCACACAAGGTCTGACCCACATGATCTTAGGGATTAATCGATGGATGGCCCACAAATATGACGAGAATGCTATAAACCAAAAAAAATAATGGAAATCATGCATGAATCATCCATAAAACAATAAAAACTTGAAAGTACATTAGAGGGTTTGTAATCATTACATTACATGAGGGTCGATCCCTCCCATAGACAGTTTAACCCCTTCAATAGAGCATTACAGCTCCACCACCCTTTTACGTGTTGCATATTGGA
Source organism: Viscum album (assembly GCA_963277665.1). Lineage (NCBI taxonomy): Eukaryota > Viridiplantae > Streptophyta > Magnoliopsida > Santalales > Viscaceae > Viscum > Viscum album. Next base: position 788,384,712 of record OY728131.1, on the reverse strand, counting down.
TTTGTTGTTTCATGTTAAGATCCTACTCCTCCTCGATAGTGATGGGGCGCAATTTGTCTGCCACAATCTAGGCCTGCTCTACATCGGTCCAGATGACTATCATTTTTGCAGTGGCTTGCATCATGTACTCTTTGGCCTCTACCAGCTCAACCTTCAATCACAATATTAGCTATGATTGCACATTGAGGGAGTTTGAGTGATCATCCACCCAGACCTACATCCGTTGAACCTTTTTTTCAACCTCCGGGACCATCTTGATGTTCACCGGTATCCTCCACTAGCATCCCATTGTGAGGCCATAGTCACACTCATTAATCATCTCCTCCATACGATATCAGATGGGCCCGTGGGGACGCTGGACATCCACTCCCCCAGCACATAGTTCACGAAACAACTAACAATATTTATCCATCTCATCCAGCCATTGCACTCGGGGGTGTCATCAATGATGTTCTTGATTACTTCCATGACTGTTGACATACTATTTTTATATCCTCTTAATCAAAGTCTGTCTCATCCCATTTTGTGTGGTTGGTAGGATCATATGTTGGGAACGCCCCTAGGAACTCGTCATAAGGGTCCACATCTAGTGTTTTATTGTGTATGGTGGGGCATGGGCTTTCTGAGTGATCCTCATCGTCGGATACCACCTCAATGATCTCTGGCTCAGCCCCGCTAATGGTCCCACAAGTGATCAGGAGAACCACCACTCACTCAGTGTGGACCTACGCCTCCACGATAACAGGAATTCCCCTGGGAAAGGTGCCATCAGAAGTGCTAACCAACGTTTCCATGGAAGCCCTTGCCATTTGAAGAACATTTCATACCGATAGGGGGACAAATTTTATTAGCTTGGCCAATGAGTGGAAGTCTTGAATTATGCAAATGAGACTTATAGAGGTCAAACTATCGGTCATGTTTCTCGTCTGTTGTTGTGGGGACCCCGAGACCTGACCCTCCCTATATTATAGGGATGTTTGAAAACCCGAGGGGAGCCGTCATGGTTTCCCTGGCCTCACCAGGAGCACTAATCTCTCTAGCTACGGGCACAGATCCCAAAAGCCCTGCATCTGCATCTGTAATAGGGCAGGTGAAGGTTCGGTGTATGAGTTTCTCCTACACAGTTCCAATAATATTAAGTAATTCAATGTGACATAGAAACATACCATGAGGAAGGGGCTTAGTATGTTACCTCAAAGGCCTCTACAAATTCCTCATGATCTGATCCTTGATCACCAACTTTGGCCACCTCCAATGGGCTTCTTCTACAAGCATCCTCCCCCGTAAAGGACTCGACTGGTTCCTCTAGTAGGGGTAAGATCTCTCTTAGTTCGGCAGCTGATAACTGCTGGGATGTCATTCGATCCAACAATACCTTCACTCGGTCTACCATTGGATGTGGGAAACCCCAGGAGTGAAAATAATCCTCCAAATCGGTTAGGTATCACTCTTCTTCTTCTTGGGATACTGCAAAGCCGACCATGGCAGGGAAAATTCTCGGAAAGTTCATCCCAAGATAGTTCAAGAGTTTCCACATCTCGGATGGGCCGAGGAATTGGATATTGACATCGAAGATGTCCTAGGACTTCGAAAAGGCAGCATTCTCCAGTATGTCTATGTGGCGCAGTCGATTCCCCAATGCCTGAATTGATATTCTACAAAATCTTGTCAGTGGAATCCCTTCTAGATAACATTTTTCTTCAGGGAACACTATGTCCATTGTTGTTAATAGATATTCTACCAATACCTCCCCATCTACTAGTACGGGAATCACTATCACGATAGACCCACCAACACAAGATGTCCTTACCCCCATTCAGCCCATACCGCAAAGTTGGGGAAGCACACCATCATTGGCCCGAATGGTTGGATGCTTCAGTATTTCCCCTGGCTAGGCCACCTCCCAGCTTTTTGCACAATCCATCACCAACCTAAAGACGGTCCAAGGTAGGGGCAACTTGTTCCACATCATTCATTCTTCTAGTGTGAACATGATCCTCATCTGCCTCGTCACGCATGATGTTTCCTCATAGAACACCCCCAAATAGACCAATGGGGTCATTTGATGCATAAATATTAATTTCATAGTGAATTGGTAAGGTGTTTAAAGATCGCAAGAATTCACATGGTCTACTCTTGCCCCCAGGACTCCGCCTCAAAAGGCCAGGAGATAAGACTGATGCTCCTTCATTCCTTGTCCATCATTAGTCAAATCAAATGTAGGCAGCATGAATAGATTAATGTTGAATTCAAATACCTTCTAGAGAAAGTTCAGTACAACATGAATAGGCATCATGGTAAAAAAAGCACCCCAAAGAATTAAGAATGGGTAGGTGGATGTTCGATCCCAGAGGGGAGATGGGGTATGGATATTCATAGACCCCTCTGACGTGTGCCACTATCCACCCATGTAAGAGGTGGAATGGTCTGCATATCTTATGTGGACTCTTCCACTCACTGATATGTCACAATATCTTGTACATCTTGTTGAGCATAAGGATTTTGAGGTTTAATTTCCCTCCTATCGACAGCATGGATTCCATGATAAATGTGGTTGGTCGTATACCCATGTGTGTATCCCTCACCGGCAGGATCCCACTGCAGATGAGTGCAGTGATGAATGCCACTGGCATGAAAACTAGTTGATGCTTGCTGATGACACTGAATCCCCAGGTTTTCCATAGGCTTTCCTCTAAGAGCCACCCCTAATAGTGCTCCTTGACCCATTAATCCCCCTTCAGGAAAGTCCGAGGCCTCACCATATACTTTTTATCTGCTGGGAATTTCAAAAACTTCTTGAACCACAGTTGAAGGGGACATCTCTCACTACTTCTTTGTCCTCCCCCAGAACCATCTCCATCAATTCCATCGCCATCGATGGTATTTTCTCCCACTCCTCCCACACACCCATATGGGGAGGAATTCATCATACATCGCCCTTGGTATCATGGACCCTGATATATGATGCACATCAGATAAACTGATTCCAACCCCACTGTGTTTCATGTGAGAGGTATTGTTTTTCGATGAGCACCTACTCAAAAACTCTAGCATTTGCTTCTGCAGTTGATATATATGTAATTGGGTGACCCATGCCACCTCGTATAGGCCCACTCTATTTAGCTCTTCCCAGAACGCTTCAGACAAGGCACCTGCCTAATAGGCCATGGCCCAGTCATCAGTTGTCACCCTATCATATATCTCATTCATTAGACCATCGCTTCCTCAGGATCCTCAAGGATGCCTTCAAGATAGTTTTCTATAGGGGGGGTGTCTCTGGATGCAATTCCTTCCCATAAACATTGTTCAAATGGATGTACATTCAAACATGAATAACACGTTTTAAATCCTCCCAAGCATGTCTGTAAACCGCCCGAAACCATTGGTGCTGGCATGGTGTGCTGCATAACTAGTAAGATGGATCATCCCTATGTTATTCACCAATGAAGACATCATACCTTAACCCAAATCCATAAAACTACTACCTCTTACTCAATGGATGGTTCTTATAGCATTCTGACAATATCTCCACCAATGAATTGTGTTCAGAGTGGCACTTTATCAACTCCCCTAGACCCATGATATTCACCATCTCATCTCTTTGGGCATGGTCTGCAAGTACCCCTAGAAGCCTCCTGGTGAACCATTCGGTTTTTATGTTTGGGTGTTCTTTGGGTTTGGTTCATGAAGATATTTCGTGCAGTGAGTTCAAGGATACTGTTCATGAAGGATGTTTGTAGAGCACTATCCCAACCGTGAAACACAAGTCGCAAAGTGCGTCATCGCAAAGTCAAAGACCCATTGTGCGCTACAATAGAGATGGCCCGATTCACGGAGTACAATTGTAGAGTATGTGGAGACTTGTGAATCAGGATCACTTCATTCAAAAAACATGAAGGATATAAAGGAAAAATGAGTGGTCATATCCCCTATTTATAGGTGAGGATCACAGGTGCTTCGCGGTGTGTCCGATCTACGGTGTCCTTCGCGGAGTCCCAACCCGCGCATACTTCTAGACCTTGCAAGCTCCCTTCACGAGTCACCATGGTGATTGAAAGAGGAATTTTTACTGTTGACCCTCTGAATTTGAACTTATTTTACTGTTTGGATCAAAGTCCATGGGGGTAAATTGATGAATCGAAAATTAAAAAAAAGAACAAAGGGAATGAATTAGAGGCTGCCACGTGAAGACCATCGCAAAACCCCCATGGCCATGTAGCTGGATCAATGCTCCCCCTACAAAAACCCACCACCATGAATGGAGGTGGGATGCTCTGTGAAACCCTTTGATGTTAGTGAACACTGTGTGGAGCAAGGAGGTGGGATGATATGTGAATCACGTTGATGTTCTCAAACCCTCCATGGAGCAACAAGGAGAGATGATCCGTGAACCCCATTGACATTTGTGAACCCACAGCAGAGCAATGAAGAAAGATGCTCCGAGAACCCCTTTGATGTTCGCTAACCCACCATAGGGAAACGAGGTGGGATACATATTGAATCTCGTTGACATTTTTGAAACCACCATGGAGCAATGATGAGGGATGCTCCGCAAACCCCTTTGACATTCACAAACCCACCGAGGAGCATGGAGGTTGGTTGATCGGCGAACCCCTTTTACATTCACGAACCCACCATGGAGCATGAGTCGTCACCACGCTGAGTGAACTCTTCTTCACATCACCTCCTTCCTATAAATACCAGGCTTCACTCGATCCCAAAGGATGGATCCTACGACCTTTTGCCTTATGATTTCTCATATCGCGAAGCAATTTCTTCTCTGCAAACCATGAGTTTTTCAAGATAATTTTGTGTCATGAAGTGCCTTCCCCTTGGTAGGAATTCTTCCCATCTTCAAAGTGAAATTCCCTTCGTGGAGCCCACAGGAAACCATGAAAGAATGAGATCCACAAAAGGACTTGGGTATTCAAGGAGAACTTTTTCTTTTCCATGTTTCCTTTATGTACATGTGACCGACATTCGAAGGTAGGGTCATTGTGCTTCACGAGGCACATTGCTTTGAAATATTATGCTTCATGGGTCACAGTTGCTTAGAGAGGAAATACTATGTGAATTCATTCCCACATCGTGAATCACCTTCGATATGCACCTATGCACTATGCCTAGGATAGGACACTTCACATCGCAAAGCACATCGCTTCCTGAAGCCCCTCTAATTCATGAAGCAACCGAGCTTCACAATGTTTCTACCTAGGAACCACATTTGTCTGGAACTCATTTTCCTAGGAAACCCTTTAGGTATGCACAATGAAATTTCAAAGTCCCATGGGTGGTACTTCTCATTTCATTGCTTCGCCTCATTCTTCTTCACATAGGCATGGTACCAGCTATTTCTTCTTCACATTGTCGTGATTACGTAGACCCCCCAATGGATAACTCCACAACACCCCATAACCACAGCATTGAGGATGCCTTACCTCCTCCAATGAATGGGAGGTATATAATATGTAAGTCCTAGGAGAGTGGATCAAACCCACATTGTCCAAGTTACAACACGTTAATCTGTAAATCACCATCATCTAAGCTGGAAGACGTTAAACTGCCATGCGCCATTGTTTGAGCTGCAGGACATTAAACTACCAAGTGACATCATTCAAGCTGCAAGACATTAAACTATCAAGCACAATCGTCCATGATGCATGACATTAAAATCAGAATTCCCATCATCCCCTGTACATGATGTTAAATTGTGGCCTTGCCCCGTGCATCATATGCGGGGTGCCCCATCTTAGACAGTCTCTATGCCCAATGTTCTCTACGGATGTGAAATAATTCATCACATGGAATGGGATCCTTTTTATTGGTGAAATTTTGGTCTGCGGGGACAGGGAAACCACCTTGTTGTAGTCTCCTAGCTTTTCTTGTAGTTGGAATAACCCCTTATCTTCTGATCTTCTTCTTTGAGAAAGGTCAAAGGAGAGATGGGCGATGGGACCGTATTTATCCCATCACTCTCCCACAAGGATTTGTTTTTACCTGGGCAACCACCTTGGAGTTAGTCTATATCTCCATCACCCTAGGCTACAAACCATGCGTAAGCCCCTGATTCCTCTTTGGGACCCTAACCACATGTTAACCCCAATTCAACTACCCATGGATGCACCTTATACAACATGATCATTAGGTCCTTATTCCATCTTGTTTTTCACACTGAGCATGACTCGCATGTGCTTAGAGTGAGCATCGACCATGGCATCATCCCTAGGTAGCCTAGAGTGTAAGACACAATCCTAAACTATGTGGACTTCGAACCTTGCCACGGTAAGGTACATAGGACGCCTCCCGGAGGTTCAAGACCACCATCCATTGGTCCCGACCATCTCCACATCGGTTCACCAAGTACTCCACCTAAACTACATGTGCTTTGATCCTTGCCAAGGCAAGGTACGTAAGAAGCCCCCCAAAGGTTCAATCCCAACAACCATTGGTTCCAACCCCCCTTCATGTTTGACCACCTTTGTCCCAAATGACGCTAAAGTATTTGCCCCATTTTCTTCTGGAACAACGCTAAACTATATCCACCATCCATTAGTAAGCCGTTGTGACCCCCATTCATCCACAATCCATTGTGACCCCCCATTCAATGGTTAGCTATTGTCAACCCCATCCAGGGGTAAGCTGATGTGACACCCAATTCAGTGATAATCTATTGTCAGGCCCATCCAGCGGTAAAACATTGTGACACCCTATTCAGCGGTAAGCTGTTGTCAACCCAATCCAGTAGTAATATGTTGTGAAACCCTATTCCGGGATAATATGTTTTCAACCACATCCAGTAGTAAGAAATTGTGACACCCTATTTAGTTTTAAGACTTTGTCAACCCCATTCAGTGGTAATCCATTGATGTCCTCAATCAACGATAAATTGTCATCAAATGAACTATGTGGACTTTGGTTCCCTACCATAGAGATACCTAGGAAGCCTCCGTGATGTTCATGACCTTCACTCATGACTCATCCTGATCTACATCATGATACCATGTGTTTTGGGATGATCATGCCCCATCCTGGAGGTTCTATTCCATCTAGATACCATCCATGTGTCCATTCTCACAGGCCGCCTCCTTAGTTGTCCCACATCCTCATTGTAATATGTGGAAATTGATTCCCTACCATGGGGATACGTAGGAGGTCTCCTTGAGACTCATTCCCAACATCATTATCTCCCTCAAATTGACTTCATCTCATTCTCCCTCAACTTCGTTTAACAATACATCATCAATCTTATTTGTTACCAAGGCCAGCACATCCTAGTGAAATCCTGCCAATTCCCCCTAGCATCAGTGTTTCCTCCAGGGCTCACACCCATCTGGTCCACTATAGTCAGTGTTCCAATCAGTTTGATTCATCTTCGCTAGACATTAAACCTTTGGCATAACCTATGTTAAACATGGAGATCCGAGGAAAACCTCAGATACATTCCTATGGAATATAATTTTCTGCATTGCATGTGGGATTCCTCGGGCTTCCGCACCATAGAGGAGTCCTATAATAAGGGTAAGAAACCTAGACATTCTAGTGTTCTAGCATCCAGATATGCCAATGATGTCCAACATTACTACTCCCGCGATCAAAGTTTACTACAATGACTAGACCCCTAGGAATGTCCCGATCGAATCATTATAACTAACTAGTGTCCATTAAGATATGGCATAAGGAAGTGTTTCATGGACAAATTCTTAAGTATAAAGGTAGACATGAACTAGTTGAAGAGTTCTGAGGAGGAATCGACGGATGGAAGAACCGACATCTCGTCGTACCATTTCTCTCAAGGAGAAAACATCCATGAACAAGGAATGGACTCCACCCACCTTTGGAAAGTGGGAATGCGGGGAAATAAATAGCGACACTATCCTCATACAGATAGACACAAATGCCCCAGTGAGAGAATCAGAAACAATGGTCTTGAAGTAAAAAGAATAAGGGGTGGGGTTGGACATGAAGTTCCACTATCAATGGTAACACCAAGAATGTTTGGTTTCATTGAGTTTGTGATGAGTTTCATGTATTAGGTTTCATATAATTAATTGGAATAGAACAATAAGGTATTTGGGGAAATGGTTAATTTCTTTCTTATTTTCTTTTTCTATTTATGGGTTCATTTGGGTGAAGTTTATTTGGTAATAACATGGTTGGATTTTTGGAAACTGTTAAATAGTTTACTAGTTTCATATATGATTTTTATAAAAATTTTCTAACTTGTTATATCCAAATGGAAGGAGTTGGTAAGTAATTTGGGGAAAGACTATTGAGTATAATGACTCACACAAAGGATTGGAAATTGGGTAGTTTTGTAGATGCTGTATTATAAGACACATATAAAATCTAACTATCTCGTTTTTGTTATATTACATCATGATGTTAGGGATGTTATGGAGTTGGTTCAAGGATATTGGCATGAGGTTCCATAGTCATCTCATTGTTTCGTCATTGTGTTTATTTTAGTCATCCTATAGTTACTATAATTAGGTATTGGAATGGTTTTTTAATATATTCATTGGAATGTGGTTGAATTATTATATATTTTTGACATGAATCATGTAGTTGATTGAGAAATGTCATATTGGATGGTTATTTCCCCATAAAATGGAAAATAATCCCCTACTATTCATTAATCTCAATTTATTTATTTATATCCTCTATCACCTTGGTGATGTTTCTTAAGACAAAGTATAAATTATTACTTAAACTAAAGATGATGAGGAGGGGTATGATGTTCCATCCACATCATAGATTTGTTGCATTTGAATCAGTTGTTAATCTTGGAGTTAGAATTCCATCATGCAGTATTCTATGAGTTGGGGATGGTATAATGGAGTACATTGACGAAACCTCAAATGTATAGAATAAAATATGTAGCTATCAATTTTATGATGAAATTATAGTTACCAATTATTTGGTTATATAAGTGTTTGGAGACACTTGTAGGATTATGATTTCATTAACAACAGTTTATCCTCTGATGACTTCATGTAATGCACTATATAAATGAATTCCCACTATAATTTCATATTTCATTTGGATAAATGATTTTTCTTTTGATAATTAGTGTGTGTATTTCCGAGATATCTATAAATCAATTTCAAATGTGTAATTTCTAAATTTTAACAGTTGTATCATTTTTTAAAATTTGTTGATTTTGTAAAAATCAACTGCTTTTTTCAAGATGGTAGACCATGGAGATGTTTGACTTTGGAAAGTACGGTTGTGATTGATTCAGTTTGATAGAATTTTAAATTCATTACCTCGAATTTCGACAGACTGAAACATATGTTCTTTGTTTTGACAATAGTAAATTGAACCCAATAGGCTTCATAGAAACCAACCGATGGATTTTCGAAACATGGTGTGGCACCTAAACCAAAGGTGAAATAATAGTTGGTTTAGATAATAGTGAATTATTTAAATGTTGTAGATAATGTAAACCCAAAAGATAAACTGTGGAACATGAATCATTCAATTTTTTTTCAAAATCGGAATCAATCTAATTTTTAGGGTGATTATAAACAAGAAAATACGGAGTCATGGTTGAATATGATAGCTCGAATCATTTATTTCATTTGAACAATGATAAAGTTGAGATTCAGTCTAGAATCATATGTGTTGGAAGATCATGAATATTAGTATTGTTAGCTAGTGGTCTAGGATAATGTGGACCATAGTATGGCATGATGGGATTTTGAAGAATTGTTCAATAAACAATTATATCCACACACGTTCAAAATTCAGTTAATAATGAATTTATTTATCATGAAATCATTGAATATTTCTATGATATAATATGGGACTAAACTCATGAACATAGTCTATTTCGAAATTATGTTTGTGTCTAGTGTATCTTTTAAGGAAAAACTATTTTGAATTAGGAATAAGGATAGAAATTCATTCCATGATTGTGGTGCTCCATGTAATAGATTATACAGAGATTGTAAATAGGGTTATAGTGACTGAAAGAGATGTCTTGGGGGATATGGTGGAGGAGGTCTGTTTATACCCATAGTGATTTTAGAGAAAACTAGCATGGGGAGAATGTGGAAGAGAGACACTTATTTCCATTTCCTAAGTTTGAATCTCAATTAGTAGACAAGATTGGAGTATCATCCTTCAAATCATAAGAGTAAGACGATATGTATTCAATGTGGCTCTCTTAGTGGAATGTAGAGTGAATGTATGGTAAAACATATATCATTTTATAATTTCAACTAAATGATACATCACTATCATTACTATCATAATGATACGAGTTCACATATTCATGAAACATCTCACAAGTCAAAGGTCACTTATTCTTCCATGGGATAGGGGAAATAATATACCTCTCATCAGAAAAATAGAGTTAGCCATGGGGATTCTAGAAAAACCATGAAACCTCAGTTGGTGGTGTTTTAGTTGGGTAACAAATATAAAAGTGTCCCTAATAAACATGTTTTTGCATATGAGAATGATTCGATCTATAATCATCTTAGACCATCAATGGTTTAAGATACAATTAATTTTAATTCTACCTTAATGAATTCATTTTTTGATATGGGTATGTATCAATCATTCAATTCTTCTTATGTTGTTACATTTTTTTGATTTAATGTCTAAATGATGCCTTTTATTTTGAAACATCAAAATATTTTGGTTAAAATAGAGTGTCAAGACATTAAATGTAGATAATTTCATATTGTTATCTATGGGTATGATTTTATATGGGGCTTCTTAGTGAATGAGATGGACTTGTTTGATATAATCATAGATATGGATTTTTTGATAGTGGTTATGGCTCATAATAACTATTATGCATGAACTGTTAGTTTTACGAATGGGGATGGTGTCTATTATATCATTCGATGGGAGAAGAATGAAAATGATTATGAAAATGTATTTTTAGCACAATATTTTGGGATGATCACATATTATTTGTGGGCTATGTCATTGGAATCGATGAAGGACATTGGCAGAAGCAGTTTTATGACTGATATTGACCAGCTTTAGTATGTCTTTCCTAATGATTTCATAGGGTTTCATCCTATAGGGGAAGTATAGATTATGAATTATATCCTTATTGGGATTAGTAATATATCAATTTTTTCCTCTCGTTTGGATATAAAAGAATTGAGGGAATTGAAATTGTAGTTGGAAGAGTAAGAAAATAAAGTTTTCATTCGGCCTAGTAAATCTCCATGGGTGGCACTAGTATTATTCAATAAAGAAGTTGGAACTCTCTGAATGTGTGTCTATTATCATAAGAATTACCATGTAATGAAAAAAACCTATATCTACTCCAACACATTGATGATCGATTAGATCAGTTGTAGGGATCTCGGTGGTTCTCCAAATTAAGATGCGATAAGGATATCAATTACTGCTTGTAAAGAGGTAGTATATTCCAAAAAAAAACTATCAAGAGTTGGTATATCCATTATGATTATGTGATTACGCCCTTTGGTCTTCTAATTTCTATAGTGCTCATAATTGAATAGATGAATATGATATTATAGAGATATTTATATTCTATCATGGTGGGGTTTGTTGATGATATATTGTTGTATTCTATATCTTGTATGGGCATGAGAAATATTTATAAACGGTGTTGGGAATCTTGAGAGAGAATTATTTTTATGACAAATTATCAAAGTATGATTTTTTGTTACAAGCTGAATGTTTCCTTGGCCATGTTATTTCATAGAAAATAGATTTAGTGGATTTCAAAATTATTGAAGTTTTTATCTCTTGAAAATAACTAAATAATTATTTTGAGCTATTATGTTTCTGGGTACTAGATATTTATTATTTAGACTACATTTGTGGAATCACTTGATTAGATTTACCATTGATAGATTTGAAAAGGAAGAATGTTCAAATTTAATGAAATGAGTAGATTCGTATGTCTTTTTGAAGATATTATGGGTTGACTTACATCACCAACAATCTTATTCTTTCTTGAACTAGAGAACGTGCATGTGGTGTATTATGATGTATCAGTATTAGAGTATGGTTGTGATATCATGTAGTGAGATCACGTTTTTATATATTTCACATTGATGTTTATAATGCATGAGAAGGATTACCCAACACATGATTTTGGGTATGAATCTATAGTGCATGCATTGACAACCTGACTTAAATATCTCTTAGGTAAAAAATTCATAGTGTTTACTGAATATAAGAGATTGAAGAATATTTTATCAGTTATATATTTTAATTTGAGAAAAAATTGATGGTTGGAGTATCTCCAGATATTTGACATAGACATGATGTACACACGATTTAAAGGAAAATTTTATGGTGGATGCATTAAGAATAATTTTTTATTCTCATGTGGAAGAAATACACTTTATAAAAGTGGAGGATAATGTCAGTTATTTGTGACATGTGTTTGTAATGTTAAGACAAAGATCAGATAATAGTTTTTTTCATTTTCATATCTTCTTGGTTTAGTTAGATTGGTTAAGGAGGTGCAATCATCCGAATCAAAATGTGTATCAATGAGGTCAAAATAGAATGGTGGGGAGACTATTGAGGAATGTAAACTGGATTAAAATTGAGTTTTGATGTTTAGAAATTGGATGGTGTGATAGTGTCTTTTCTAGAAAATCTTCTTAGTTCATACCAACATTCGAGAAGGGTAACGACATGGACCTTTCCAGTTAATTAATTATCAAGAATCTGGTGTTTGAGGTGTCTTGGGGGGAGACAATGTGGCTCTTTTCCACATATTTCAAAATTCATAGATGAGCATTCAGATGGTTCTTCATTATAGTCATGTCTGACCCTAGCGGTGTCACTCTAGGGGTATCACCCTAGTTGTAGTTCATAGTAGTGGTGGCTTGATGGTGGTGCCTCACCATAGAGGTGGCTTGAGGGTGGTTTCTACCCAAGTAGTATCTCACCTAAGAGGTGGCACCTGGATGGTGTCTCGCTATATAGTGAATTACCGAAAACGATAGGTGTTTCATCATGGTGGTCACTCATCCAGTGGTTGATTGACCAGTGGGGCCTCGTCCAGTGGTTGATCGTTCAATGTTCAATCGTCCAACAGTCGCACTTCAATTGTTTCCGCATCCAGCATTCAATCATTTTATAGTGCCTCTCCTAAAAGTGCCTCACAAGTGGTACACCATCGAGTGGCGAATCACCCAATGGTGTCTCATGAGTGGTGTTTATTAAATATGTTCCTCGTTTTTGTGATATTTTGTCATGTTCTAATACCCTCCATCAATATTTTCCCTTCTAATGTAGCACAGTGGTGACCACAGAGTTGTCTCTCGAGGAGGATGCATTTCGAGTTTCAAAACTGTCACTTTTGTTATTAATTTTTTTTGGAGAAATAAAAATGGGGATTTGATTAAAAATTTGAAAATACAATTTTAATTATATACAAAAATAAAATAATTTTAATGTAATTATAAAGTGGGTTTGAAATCAAGAATAAAAACAGCAGTCCCAGACAAGCTTCACCCTCTAGGACACTCCCCTCTTCCTTGTATATAAAAAATATCTCTTATTTTAAATTCCAAAATGTACCGCCAAGGACCCCCCAGGATTACACTCAAATTTCAAAAGACATAATATTTGAGATATCAATATTATTGTGGTCCCTCCTATAGATGTGATTAAATTAATTAAATACCTCTAAGTAATTGAACCTTATTGAATTCGCTATGCTCAATGGAAAAACCTCACCAAAGAATTTTAAATAGCGAAGGCTTTTGTTCAACTTTATAAATGGAACAATGATAAAAAAAAATGTGTTAAAAATATATTTTAGAAAGAAAACAACCATATTCATTCAAAAATATAGGTTCAAGAGAAATTCAAAAATATATTACACATTTAAATCCAAACTCGGAAGAGAGTGTCCGTCGGGTATCGGTGTCCGCAACCAATTGCTGCTTAGCCTTCCATCACTTCAGAAGCCTTCATCTTCTCAATTGAATCTTCAAATGATTACATCCACTTAAGGATCAAAATCTCCACCTTCTACTTCACTCATTCAAGGCAACTCTCTTTGTGACGGATGGTGTGGTGGAGAATGGAATGTGATTTAATGGTAGGAGATCCTCTCCTTTTATAGGAAGATTTCCTCATAAAAAAGATGTCGCATTTGCGACCCATTAATTGTCTGATTCATGCATGGATCTCTTAATTAATATTGTGAGTAAATGTTTTTTCCATCCACCCTCCAAATTTCAGATTCATTGGACACTTATGGAAGGAGTTATGATTTTTTTATTGTAAATAGCTTTCTTTGGATGAAGCTTCCTAGAAGTTTTCTTCAACACTCTATCATTCAAGGTCCATCATAAACGATTCCAAACGGCTTGAAATTCATTTTGGAGATGCTTCTGTGAGTCCTATTTCATATCCAAGTAGAATAGAATCATTTGGAGGTTTTTAGGCTGGTATTGTTTTCCATTACAAATGTAGTGTCCACACAGTCTGCCCGGGAAAATTGTCAAAGTCGTTGATTTTTTTGGGCTTCAAGATGCATGAATATTTTCTTCTTCCTGAATACAAAGATGATGGAAATAAAATAAGGGTTTAAAAAAATTCTAATCATAATATTTGGAAATGTATTTTATGATAAATAACCGAAATACCATTGTAATAAAAATCTGCTAAAAATCCAGAATTATGCAATTTAAATTTTTTATCCCAAAACACACTCTAAATCCAAAATTGTTACAAATAAGATTAAATTGGTAAATTGGTGAGGTTTAAATCATTTTAATAGACATTAAAAATATTGAAAATATTATCTCTATCAATTCCCCCCCCACTTGGCTCTTGGACTCCTGGACATGTGAGCACGAAATCAAGAAAAATAGAACACACACCAATGGAGTTTACCAATTTACCAAAAAGAATTAAAAAGATATCATGCCTCATTAAAGATAAATATTTAAAATTCAAAATTCAAATAATTCATTAAACTTACACTTTTTTTGTCTTCTCATAGACACAACACACTTACCTAACATTCATTTTCACTCAACACACAGTATAGATTTGCAACAATGCTTTTCTCATCCAACTCATGCATGAATTACCATAGGCATGATAAATTTCTACATCTCCACCCAATGTGATCCAAGAACATATGATTATCATGAGGATTTTACAAGTTTATTATGTGGATTGGGTTTGGTGGGATTCAAATGTGAAACAGTTTGTGGCTGAATAAGGGGGGTTTGACTCTTTTTGAAGCAGAAATGCATGATTCTAATTTTTACTCAAGTGTAGTCTCCTCCGTATTCTCCTATGAAATATAATCATCTATGATCATATATTTTCCAACCAAGTGTTTTTCGTGTCGTAAAACCCTCAATCAATATTTTACCCTTTATTGTAGCACAGTGGTGACCACATGGTTGTCTCTCGAGGAGGATGCAGTTCGAGTTGCAAAACTGTCACTTTTGTTATTAATTTTTTTTTGCAGAAATGAAAATGGGGATTTGATTAAAAATTTGAAAATAAAATTTTAATTAAATAATAAACTGAAATAATTATAAAATAAATATAATGTGGTTTTGAAATAAAGTATAAAAACAGCAGTCGCAGACAAACTTCACCCTCTCGGACATTCCCCTCTTCTTTTTTTATTAAAAAATATCTCTTAATTTGAATTCCTAAATTTTCTCCCAAGGAACCACAGGTTTACACTCAAATTTGAAAAGTAATCATATTTAATAGTTAAATATTATTTTGGTCCCACCTATATATGTGATTAAATTACCTAAATACCTCCATGTAATTGAACCTAATTGAATTCACTATGCTCAATGGAAAAAATCCCCAAAGAATTTTAAATAGCGAAGTCAGTTATTCTAATTTATAGATGAAACCACGATCAAAAAAATTGTATTGAAAATATATTTAAGAAAGAAAACAACCATATTCATTCAAAAATATAGTTTCTAGAGAAATTCAAAAAGATATTACACATTAAAATCCAAACTCGGAAGAGAGTGTCCATCGGGCGTCGTCGTCCGCAACCACTTGCCACTTAGCCTTCCATCACTTGAGAAGCCTTCATCATATCTATTGAATATTCAAAGGATTTTATATTCTTAAGTATCAAAATATATACCTTCCCTTTCAATCTCTCAAGCCCACTCTATTTGGGATGGATGGTGTGGTGAAGAATGGAATGTGATTTAGAGGAAGGAGCTCATCTCCTTTTATAGGCAGATTTCTTCATCAAACGTTTGTAGTGTTGTAGACCCATTAATTGGCCGATTCACGCGTGGAACTCTTCATACATATTGTGCATAAATGTGTTTTCCATCCACCCTCCAAATTTCGGATTCATTAGACGCGTATGGTAGGAGTTATAAATTTTTTATTGTAAATAGCTATCTCTGGATGAAGCTTCCTGGAAGTTTCCTTCAAAACTCTATCACTCCAAGGCCATCATAAACGATTCAAAACGGCTTGAAATTCATTTTGGAGACACGTCTTGTAGTCCTATTTCATCTCTATGTGGAATAACATAATTTGGATTTGTTTAGGCCGAAATTTGTTTCATTACAATGTAGGGTCCACGCCGTTCGCCAGGAAAATTTTCAAAATCGTTGATTTTTTTGGGCATCAAGATGCATGAATATTTTCCTAGTCCTGAAGACAATGATTATGGAAATAAAATAAGGGTTAAAAAAAATTCGAATCACAAAATTTGGAAATGTATGTTATGATAAATGTCCAAAATACCCTTGTGATAAAAATCTGCTAAAAATCCCGAATTATGCAATTTAATCTTTTTATAGAAAAACACACTCTAAATCCAAAATTGTTACAAATAAGATCAAATTGGTAAATTGGAGAGGTTTAAATAATTTAAATAGACATTAAAAATATTGAAAATATTATCTCTATCAATTCCCCCAAACTTGGTTGTTGGACTCTTGGATAGGTGAGCACAAAATCAAGAAAAATAGAACACACACCAATGGAGTTTACCAATTTACCAAAAAGAATTAAAAAGATATCATGACTCGTTAAATTCAAATATTTAAAATTATAAATTAAAATAATTCAATCCATTTCCACTTATTTTGTCTTATCATAGACACAACACACTTACCTAACATTCATTTTATCTTAACAGACAATATAGATTTGCAACATTTCTTTTCTCATCCAACTCATGCAAGAATTACCATAGGCCTGATAAATTTCTACATCTCCAACCAATGTTAACCAAGATGATATGATAATCATGGAGACTTTACAAGGTTATTATGTTGCCTGGGGTTGGTAGGATTCAAATTTGACAATGTTTGTGGCTGAATAAGGATGGTTTGACTCTTTTTGAAGCAAAAATGCATGATTCTAGTTTTTACTCAAGTGTAGTCTCCTCCATATTATCCTATAAAAAATAATCAGCTATGATCATCTATTTTCCACCCCATTGTTTTTTGTGTCATAAGACTCTCAATCAATATTTTCCCTTTTAATGTAGCACAGTGGTGACACATGGTTGTCTCTTGAGGAGGTTGTAGTTCGAGTTTCAAAACTGTCACTTTTGTTATTATTTTTTTGGCAGAAATGAAAATGGGGATTTGATTAAAAAATTTGAAAATAAAATTATAATTAAATACTAAACTGAAATAATTTTAATGTAAATTTAATTTGGGATTGAAATCAAGAATAAAAACAGCAGTCGCAGACATGCTTCACCCTCTCAGACATTCCCCTCTTCCTTGTATATAAAAAATTATCTCTTAATTTGAATTGTTAAATGTACCCCCAAGGAACCCCAAGGTATACACTCAAATTTAAAAATAAATCATATTTAAGACATAAATATGATTTTTTCCCGCCTGTAGAAGTTATTAAATTACTTAAATACGACAAAGTAATTGAACCTAATTTAATTCTCTATGCTTAATGGAAAAACCTCACCAAAGAATTTTAAATAGAGAAGTCAATTGTTCTACTTTATAGATGGAACAACGAGCAAAAAAAATGTGTTGAAAATATATTTAAGAAAGAAAGAAACCATATTCATTCAAAAATATTGGTTCAAGTGAAATTCAAAAAGTGATTACAGATAAAAATCCAAACTCGAAAGAGAGTGTCTGTCGGGTGTCGTCGTCTACAACTATTGCCGCTTAGCCTTCCATCATTTGAGAAGCCTTAATCTTCTCTGCTGAATATTGAAATGAGGTCATCTTCTTAAGTATCAAAATATCCACCTTCCCCTTCACTCTCTAATGCCAACTCCATTTGTGATGGATGGTGTGGTGAAAAATGGAATGTGATTTAGAGGTAGGAGCTCCTCTTCTTTTATTGGCATATTTCTCCATCAATAGTTTGTCACGTTTTTGACCCCTTAATTGGCTGATTCACATGTGGACCTCTTCATATATATTGTGCATAAATCTATTTTCCATCCACCCTCCAAATTGATGATTCATTGGACCTATAGGGAGGATTTATGATTTTTTTTGTAAATAGATTTCTCTGGATGAAGCTTCCTCGAAGTTTTCTTCAAAACTCTCTAACTCAAGGTCCATCATAAACAATTCCAAACGGCTTGAAATTCATTGTGGAGACGCATCAGGGATTCCTCTTTCATATCCAAGTGGAAGAGAATCATTTATTGGTATTTAGTGCGAAATTTGTTTCCATTACCAATGTAGGGTCGAGGCAGTCCGCCCGAAAAAATTGTCAAAGTCATTGATTTGGTGGGGAATCAAGATGCATGAATCATTTCCTGGTCCTGAAGACAAAGATGATGAAAATAAAATAAGTTTTCAAACAAAATTTGAATTACAAAACTTGGAAATGTATTTTATAATAAATGTCCAAAATACCCTTTTGATAAAAATCTGAAAAAAATCCAGAATTATGCAATTTAAACTTTTTATCCCAAAACACACTCTAAATCCAAAATTGTTACAAATAAGATCAAATTGGTAAAATGGTGAGGTTTAAATCATTTAGATATACATTAAAAATTTTCAAAATATTATCTCTATCAATTCCCTCACACTTGGCTCTTGTACTACTGTACAGGTGAGCACGAAATCAAGAAAAATAGAACACACCAATGGAGTTTACCAATCTACCACAAAGAATTTAAAGAATATCAGGCCACATTAAAGTCAAATATTTCAAATTATAAATTCAAATAATTTAATCCATTTACACTTCGTTTGTCTTCTCATAGACACAACACACTTACCTAACATTCATTTTCTCTTAGCACACAATATAGATTTGCAACAAGGATTTTCTCATCCAACTCATGCAAGAATTACCAAAGGCTTGATAAATTTCTACATCTCCACCAGATTTGAACAAATAACATATGTTTATAATTAGGAATTTACAAGGTTATTCTATGTATTGGGTTTGGTAGGATTCAGATGTGAAAAATTTTGTGGCTGAATAAGTAGGGTTAGACTCTTTTTGAAGCAGAAATGCATGATTCTAATTTTTACTCAAGTGTAGTTTCCTCCATATTCTCCTACGAAAAATAATCAGCTCTGATCATCTATTTTCCACCCCAGAGATTGTCGTGTCATAAAACCCTCAATCAATATTTTCCTTTTTAATGTATCACAGTGGTTACCACAGGGTTGTCTCTCAAGGAGGTTGCAGTTCGAGTTGCAAAACTGTCTCTTTTGTTATTAATTTTTTTTATAGAAATTTAAATGGGGATTTGATTAACAGTTTGAAAATAAAATTTTAATTAAATACTAAAATGAAATAATTTTAAAGGAAAGATATAGTTGGTTTAAAATCAAGAATAAAAACAGCAGTCGTAGACAAGCTTCACCCTCTCAGACATTCCACTCTTCCTTGTATAAAAATAATACCTCTTATTTTGAATTCCTAAATGTACCCCCAAGGTCCCCCAGGTTTACACTCAAATTTAATAAGAGATTATATTTAATACTTTAATATTATTTTCGTTCCTCCTATAGAAGTGATTAAATTACTTAAATACCATCAAGTAATTGAACCTAATTGAATTCGCTATGCTCAATGGGAAAACCTCACCAAAGAATTTTAAATAGCGAAGTCTACTTTTCTACATTATATATGAAACAATGATCAAAGAAATGCATTGAAAATATATTTAACAAATAATACAACCATATTCATTCAAAAATATTGGTTCAAGAGAAATTCAAAAAGAGATTACACATTAAAATCCAAACTCAGTAGAGAGTGCCCTTCGAGTGTGGTCGTCCGCAACCACTTACCGCTTAGCCTTCCATCAATTGAGAATCCTTCATCTTCTCTATTGAATCTTCAAAGGATTTCATATTCTTAAGGATCATAATATCATCCTTCCGATTCACTCTCTCAAGCCAACTCCCTTTGTGACAGATGGTGTGGTGAAGAATGGAATGTGATTTACAGGTAGAAGCTCCTCTCATTTTATAGGAATATTTCCTCATCATAACGTTGTCGCATTTTGGACGCATTAATTGGCCTATTAATGCATGGACCTCTTCATAAATATTTTTCATAAATGTTTTTTCCATCCATACTCCAAATGTAGGATTCATTGGATGCTTATGGAAGGAGTTATGTTTTTTTATTGTAAATAGCTTTCTCTGGATGAAGCTTCCTGAAGTTTCCATCAACACTCTATCACTCAAGGGATATCATAAACGCTTTACAACGGCCTGAAATTAATTTTGGAGACGCATATGGGAGTCTTATTTCATATACAAGTGGAATCAAATAATTTGGAGGTGTTTAGGCCGATATTTGTTTCCATTACCAATGTATTGTCCACGCAGTCCGCTCGGAAAAATTGTAAAAGTCAATGATTTTTTGGGCATCAAGATGAATGAATCTTGTCCTGATCCTGAATACAAAGATGATGTAAATAAAATAAGGGTTTAAGAAATTTCTAATAATAAAATTTGGAAATTTATTTTATGATAAATGACCAAAATACACTTTTGATAAAAATATTCTAAAAATTCAGAATTATGCAATTTAAACTTTTTATCCAAAAACACACTCTAAATCCAAAAATGTTACAAATAAGATCAAATTGGTAAATTGGTGAGGTTTAAATCATTTAAATATAAATTAAAAATATTTAAAACACTATCTCTATCAATTACCCCACACATGGCTCTTGGACTCCTGGGCAGGTGAGCACGAAATCAAGAAAAATATAACACATGCCAATGGAGTTTACCAATTTACCACAAAGAATTAAAAAGATATCATGACTCATTAAAGTAAAATATTTCTAATTATAAATTCAAATCATTAAATCCATTTCCACTTCTTTTATCTTCTCATAGACACAACACACTTACCTAACCGTCATTTTCTCTCAGCACACAAAACAGATTTGCAACAAGGCTTTTCTCCTCCAACTCATGCAAGAATTACCATAGGCTTGATAAATATCTACATCCCCACCTGATGTGAACCAAGAACATATTATTATCATGATAAATTTACAAGGTTATTATATTTCCTGGGGTTGGTGGGATTCAAATGTGAAAAAAGTTTGTGGCTGAATAAGGAGGGTTTGACTCTTTTTGAAGCAGAAATGCATGATTCTAATTTTTACTCAAGTGTAGTCTCCTCCATATTCTCATATGAAAAATACTCAGCTCTTATAACCAATATTCCACCCCAGATTTTGTAGTGTCGTAAAACCCTCAATCAATATTTTCCCTTTTAATGTAGCACAGTGGTGACCACCGGGTTGTCTCTCGAGGAGGTTGCAGTTCGAGTTGCAAAACTGTCAATTTTGTTATTAATTTTTATTAAGAAATGAAAATTGGGATTTGATTAACAATTTGAAAATAAAATTCTAATTAAATACTAAACTGAAATAATTTTAAAATAAAGATAAATTGGTTTTGAAATCAATAATAAAAACAGCAGTCACAGATAAGCTTCACCCTCTCGGACATTCCCCTCTTCCTTTTATATTAAAAAATATCTCTTAATTTGAATTCCTAAATGTACCCCCAATGACCCATATGTTTACACAAAAATTTGAAAATACATTATATTTAAGACTTCAATATGATTGTGGTACCACCTATAGAAGTGATTAAATTACTTAAATACCTCCATGTAATTGAACCTAATTGAATTCGCTATGCTAAATGGCAAAACCTCACCAAATAATTTTAAATAGAGAAGTCAATTTTTCTACATTATAGATGGAGAAACGATAAAAATATGTTTTGAAAATATATTTATGAAATAAAAAAATCAGATTCATTCAAAAATATAGATTCTAGAGAAATTCAAATGGAGATTACACATTAAAATTCAAACTCGGAAGAGAGTGTCTGTCAGGTGTCGTCGTCCGCAACCACATGTTGCATAGCCTTCCATCACTTGAAAAGACTTAATCATATCTATTTAATCTTAAAATTATGTCATCTTATTAAGGATCAAAATCTACACCTTCCCCTTCACTCTCTCAATCCAACTCTCTTTGTGACGGATGGTGTGGTGAAGAATGGAATGTGATTTAGAGGTAGGAGCTCCTCTCCTTTTATAGGCAGATTTCCTCATCAAAAGGTCATCACATTGTCGACCCACTAATTGCCGATTCACACATGGACCACTCCATAAATATTGTTCATAAATGTGTTTTCCATCCACCCTCAAAATTTCGGATTCATTGGACACGTATGGAAGGAGTTATGTTTTTTTATTGTAAATATCTTTCTCTGGATGATGTTTTCTGGAAGATTCCTTCAAAACTCTATCACTCCAGGTCCATCTTAAACAAATCCAAATGGCTTTAAAATCATTTTGGAGACGTATCTTGGAGTCCACTTTCATATCCAAGTGGAAGCGCATCATTTGGATGTGTTTAGGCTGAAATATATTTCCATTGCCAATGTAGGGTCTATGCAGTCCTCCTGGAAAATTGTCAAAGTCATTTAATTTTTTGGGCATCAAGATGGATGAATCTTTTCCTAGTCGTGAAGACAAAGATGATGTAAATAAAATATGGGTTCAAAAAAAATTTGATTCAAAAAAATTGGAAATGTATTTTATTATAAATGACCAAAAAACCCTTCTGAAAAAAATCTGCTAAAAATCCAGAATTAGGCAATTTAAAATTTTTATACCAAAACACAATCTAAATCCGAAATTGTTAAAAATAAGATCAAATTGGTAAATTGGGGGATTTAAATCATTTAAATAGACATTAAAAATATGAAAAATATTTTCTCTATCAATTCCCACACACTTGTCTCTAGGAATCCTGGACAGGTGAGCCCGAAATCCCGGAAAATAGAACACACACCAATGGAGTTTACAAATTTACCACAAAGAATTAAAAAGATATCATGGATCATAAAAGTAAAATATTTCAAATTCTAAATTCAAATCATTCAATCCATTTCCTCTTCTTGTGACTTCTCATAGAGACAACACACTTACCTAAAATTCATTTTCTCTCAGCACACAATATAGATTTGCAACAATGCTTTTCTCATCCAACTCATGCATGAATTACCATAGGCTTGATAAATTTATACATCTCCACCCGATGTGAACCAAGAACATATGATTATAATGAGGAATTTACAAGGTTATTCTGTGGCTTGGGGTTGGTAGGATTCAAATGTGAAAAATTATGTGGCTGAATAAGGAGGGTTTGACTCTTTTTGAAGCAGAAATGCATGATTCTAATTTTTACTCAAGTGTAGCCTCCTCCATATTCTCTTATGAAACGTAATCAGATCTGATCATCTATTTTCCACCCCATAGTTTGTTGTGTCATAAAACCCTCAATCAATATTTTCCATTTTAATGTAACACAGTGGTGACCACAGGGTTGTCTCTTGAGGAGGTTGGAGTTTGACTTGCAAAACTGTCACTTTTGTTATTAATTTGTTTTTACAGAAATGAAAATGCGGATTTGATTAACAGTTTGAAAATATATTTTTAATTAAAAACTAAATTTAAATAATTTTAAAGGAAATATAAAGTGGGTTTGAAATCAAGAATAAAAACAGCAGTCGTAGACAAGCTTCGCCCTCTCAGACATTCCCCTTTTCCTTGTATAAAAAAATATCTCTTATTTTGAATTCATAAATGTACCCCCAAGGTCCCCCAGGTTTACACTCAAATTTGAAAATAAATCATATTTAGGACTTCAATATTATTGTGGTCCCGCCTATATAAGTGATTAAATTACTTAAATACCTCCATGTAATTGAACCTAATTTAATTCTCTTTGCTCAATGGGAAAACCCCACCAAAGAATTTTAAATAGCGAAGTCAATTATTCTACTTTATAAATAGAAAAAAGATCAAACCAAATGTCTTGAAAATATATTTAAAAAAGAAAACAACCAGATTCATTCAAAAATATTTTTTCAAGAGAAAACAAAAAAGAGATTTCACATTAAAATCTAAACTCGGAAGAGAGTGTCCTTCGGGTGTCGCCGTCCGCAACCACTTGCCGCTTAGCCTTCCATCACTTGAGAAGACTTCATCTTCCCTATTTAATCTTCAATGTATTTCATCTTGTTAAGGATCAAAATCGCCACCTTCCCCTTCACTCTCTCAAGCCAACTCCCTTTGTGACGGATGGTGTGGTGAAGAATGGAATGTGATTTAGAGGTAGGAGCTCCTCTCGTTTTATAGGAATTCTCCTCATCAAAACGTTGTTGAATTTGTGACCCATTAATTGGTCAATTAATGCATGGATATCTACATAAATATTGTGAATTAATGTGTTTTACATCCACCCTCCAAAGTTTGGATTCATTGGAAACTTTGGAAGGAGTTATGATTTTTTATTGAAAATAGCTTTCTCTGGATGAAGCTTCCTGGATGTTTCCTTCAACACTCTGTCACTCAAGGGCCATCATAAACAATTTCAAATGGCCAGAAATTCAATTTGGAGACACTTCTGGGATTTCTCTTTCATATCCAAGTGGAATTGAATCATTTTGAGGTGTTTAGGCCGATATTTATTTCCATTACCAATGTAGTGTCCACACAGTACGCCCGGAAAAATTGTCAAAATCATTGATTTTTTTGGGCGTCAAGATTCATGAATCGTTTCCTGATCATGCATACAAAGATGATGGAAATAAAATAAATGTTTTAAAAAAAATCGATTCACAAAATTTGGAAATATATTTTTGATAAATGACCAAAATACCATGGTGATAAATATCTACTAAAAATCCAGAATTATGCAATTTAAACTTTTTATCCCGAAACACACTCTAAATCCAAAATTGTTACAAATAAGATCATATTAGTAAATTTGTGATGTTTAAATCATTTAAATATACATTAAAAATAATGAAAATATTATCTCTATCAATTCCCCCACACTTGTCTCTTGGACTCCTGGACAGGTGAGCACGAAATCAAGAAAAATAGAACACACACCAATGGAGTTTACCAATTTACCACAAAGAATTAAAAAGATATCATGGCACATTAAATTAAAATATTTCAAATTCTAAATTAAAATCATTCAATCCATTTCAACTACTTTTGTCTTCCCATAGACACAAAACACTTATCTAACAGTCATTTTCTCTCATCACACAATATAGATTTGCAATAAGTCTTTTCTCATCCAACTCATGCAAGAATTACCATAGGCTTGATAAATTTCCACGTATCCTCCTGAGGTGAACCAATAACATATGATTAACATGATTACTTTAGAAGGTTATTATGTGGATTGGGGTTGGTAGGATTCAAATGTTAAAATATTTGTGGCTGAATAAGGAGGGTTTGACTCTTTTTGAAGTAGAAATGCATGATTCTAATTTTTACTCAAGTGTAGTCTCCTCCATATTCTCCTATGAAAAATAATCAGCTATGATCATCTATTTTCCACCCCAGTGTTTGTTGTGTTGTAAAACCCTCAATAAATATTTTCCCTTTTAATGTAGCACAGTGGTGACCACAGGGTTGTCTCTCAAGGAGGTTGTAGTTCATGTTGCAAAACTGTCGGTTTTTTTTATTAATTTTGTTTTGCAGAAATGAAAATGGGGATTTGATTAAAAAATTTAAAATAAAATTTTAATTAAACACTAAACTGAACTAATTTTAAAGGAAAGATAAACTGGGTTTGAAATCAAGAATAAAAACAGCAGTCGCAGTCAAGCATCACCCTCTCAGACATTCCCCCTTCCTTTTTTATTAAAAAATATCTCTTAATTTGAATTCCTAAAGGTACCCCCAAGGACCCCTAGGATTACAGTAAAATTTGAAAATCCATCATATTTAAGAATTCAATATTATTTTGGTCCCAGCTATAGAAGTTATTAAATTACTTAAATACCTCCAAGTAATTGAACCTAATTGAATTCGCTATGCTAAATGGAAAAACCTCACTAGAAAATTTTAAATAGAGAAGTCAATTGTTCTACTTTATAGATGGAACAACGATAAAAAAAATTCCGTTGAAAATATATTTAAGAAAGAAAAAAACCATATTAATTCAAAAATATAGGTTCTAGAGAAATTCAAAAAGAGATCACACATTAAAATCCAATCTCGGAAGAGAGTGTTCGCCGGGTGTCGCTGTCCGCACCCACTTGCCTCTTAGCCTTCCTTCACTTGAGAATCCTTAATCTTCTCTATTTAATCTTTAAATAATTTAATATTCTTAAGGATCAAAAAATCCACCTTCCTCTTTACTCTCTCAATACAACTCTCTTTGTGATGGATGGTGTAGTGAAGAATGGAATGTGATTTAGAGTTTGGAGCTCCTCTCCTTTTATAGGCAGATTTCTTCATCAAAAGGATGTCGCGTTGTCAACCCAATAATTTGCCAATTCATGCGTGGAAAACTTCATTAATATTTTGAATAAATGTGTTTTCCATCCACCCTCCAAATTTTGGATTCATTGGACATGTATGGAAGGATTTATTATTTTTTTATTATAAATATCTTTCTCTGGATGAAATTTCCCGGAAGTTTCCTTCAAAACTCTATCACTCCAGGGCCATCATAAACGATTCCAAACAGCTTTCAATTCATCGGGTAGATTCTTCTGGGAGTACTCCTTCATATCCAAGTGGAATCTCATCATTTGGATGTGTTTAGGCTGATATTTGTTTCCATTACCAATGTAGGGTCCACGCAGTCCGCCCGGAAAATTGTCAAAGTCATTGATTTTTTGGACATCAAGATGCATGATTATTTTCCTAGTCCTGAAGAAAAAAATTATGGAAATAAAATAAGGGATAAAAAAATTTTGAATCGCAAAATTTGGAAATATATTTTATGATAAATGACCAAAATACCCCTGTGATAAAAATCTGCTAAAAATCCAGAATTATGCAATTTAATCTTTTTATCCCAAAACACACTCTAAATCCAAAATTGTTAAAAATAAGATCAAATTGGTAAATTGGTGAGGTTTAAATCATTTAAATAGAAATTAAAAATATTTACAATATTATCTCTATCAATTCCCCCACACATGGATCTAGGACTCCTGGACAGGTGAGCACGAAATCAAGAAAAATAGAACACACACCAATGGAATTTAACAATTTACCACAAAGAATTAAAAAGATATCATGCCTCATTAAAGTAAAATATTTCAAATTCTAAATTCAAATTATTAAATCCATTTCCACTTTTTTTTTCTTCTCATAGAGACAACACACATACTTAACATTAATTTTCTCTCCGTTCACAATATAGATTTGCAACAAGGCTTTTCTCATCCAACTCATGCAAGAATTTCCATAGGGTTGATAAATTTCTACATCTCCACCCGATGTGAACCAAGAACATATGATGATCATTATGAATTTACAAGGTTATTATGTGGCTTTGGGTTGGTAGGATTCAAATGTGAAAATTTTTGTGGCTGAATAAGGAGGGTTTGACTCTTTTTGAAGCAGAAATGAATGATTATAATTTTTACTCAAGTGTAGTCTTCTCCACATTCCCCTATGAAAAATAATCATCTCTGATCATCTATTTCCACCCCAGAGTTTGTCGTTTGGTAAAACCCTCAACCAATATTATCCCTTTTAATGTAGCACAGTGGTGACCATAGGGTTGTTTGTCGAGGAGGTTGCAGTTCGAGTTGCAAAAATGTCACTTTTTTTATTAATTTTTTTTTGTAGAAATGAAAATGGTGATTTTACTAACAATTTGAAAATAAAATTTTAATTAAATATTAAATTGAAATTATTTTAATGGAATGATAAATTGGGTTTGAAATCAAGAATAAAAACAGCAGTCGCAGACAAGCTTCACCCTCTCAGACAATCCCCTCTTCCTTGTATATAAAAAAATTTCTCTTAATTTGAATTCCTAAATGTACCCCCACAGACACCAAAGTTTAAACTCAAATTTGAAAAGACATCATATTTAAGATTCAATATTATTGTGGTCCCGCCTATATAAGTTATTAAATTACTTAAATACCACCATGTAATTGAACCTAATTGAATTCACTATGCTCAATGGAAAAAACTCATCAAAGAATTTTAAATAGCAAAGTCAATTGTTCTACTTTAAAGATGGAACAACGATAAAATAAATGTGTTGAAAATATATTTATGAAATAAAACAACCAGATTCATTCAAAAGTATTTGTTCAAGAGAAATTCAAAATGTGATTACACATTAAAATTCAATCTCGGAAGAGAGTGTCCGCCGGGTGTCGTCGTCCGCAACAACTTGTTGCTTAGCCTTCCATCACTTGAGAAGCCTTCAACTTCTCTACTGACTCTTCATAGGATTTCATCTTCTTAAGTATTGAAATATCCACCTTCCCCTTCACTCTCTAATTCCAACTCCCTTTGTGACGGATGGTGTGGTGAAGAATGGAATGTGATTCAGAGGTAGGAGCTCCTCTTCTTTTAAAGGCAGATTTCATAATCAAAAGGTTGTCACGTTTTAACCCAATAATTGGCCAATTAACACGTATAACTCTTCATAAATATTGTTCATAAATGTGTTTCCCATCCACCCTCCAAATATATGATTCATTGGACGTGTAGGTAAGGAGTTATGATTTTTGTATTGTAAATAGATTTCTCTGGATGAAGCTTCCTGGAAGTTTTCTTCAAAACTCTATCACTCAAGGTCCATCATAAACAATTCCATACGGCTTGAAATTCATTTTGGAGACGCTTAAAGGAGTCCTCTTTCATATAAAATTGTAATATCATCATTTGGAAGTGTTTAGGCAGAAATATGTTTCCATTACCAATGTAGGGTCCAGGCAGTCCGTCCAGAAAAATTGTCAAAGACCATGATTTTTTGGGCATCAAGATGCATGAATATTTTCCTAGTCCTGAAGAAAAAGATTCTGGGAATATAATAAGTTTTAAAACAAAATTCTAATCACAAAATTTTGGAATGTATTTTAGGATAAATTTCCAAAATACCATTGTGATAAAAATCTGCTAAAAATCCATAATTATGCAATTTAATCTTTTTATCCCAAAACACACTATAAATTCAAAATTGTTACAAATAATATCAAATTGGTAAATTGGTGAGGTTTAAATCATTTAAATACACATTAAAAATATTTTAAATATTAGCTCTATCAATTCCCCCACACTTGGCTCTTGGACTCCTGGACAGGTGAGCACGAAATCAAGAAAAATAGAACACACACCAATGGAGTTTACCAATTTACCACAAAGAATTAAAAATATATCATGCCTCATTAAATTTAAATATTTAAAATTCTAAATTAAAATCATTCAATCCATTTACACTTCGTTTGTCTTCTCATAGACACAACACACTTACAAAACCTTCATTTTCTCTCAGCACACAATATAGATTTGCAACAAGGATTTTCTCATCCAACTCATGTAAGAATTAACAAAGGAGTGATAAATTTCTACATCTCCACCCATTGTGAATCAAGAACATATGACTATAATGAGGAATTTACAAGGTTATTCTGTGGCTTGGGGTTATTAGGATTCAAATTTGAAAAATTTTGTGGCTGAATAAGGAGGGTTTGACTTTTTTTTTAAAGCAGAAATGCATGATTCTAATTTTTACTCTAGTGTAGTCTCCTCCATATTATCTTATGAAAAATAATCAACACTGACCATCTATTTTCCACCCCAGAATTTTTTGTGTAGTATAACACTTAATCAATATTTTATCTTTTATTGTAGCACAATGGTGACCACTGGGTTGTCTCTCGAGGAGGTTGCAGTTCGAGTTGCAAAACTGTCACTTTTGTTATTAATTTTTTTTGCAGAAATGAAACATGGGATTTGATTAAAAATTTGATAATAAAATTTTAAATAAATACTAAACTGAATTAATTTTAAAGGAAAGATAAAGTGGGTTTGAAATCATGAATAAAAATAGCAGTCATAGAAAAACTTCACCCTCTCGGACATTCCCCTCTTCCTTGTATATAAAAAAATATCTCTTATTATGAATTCCTAAATGTACCCCCAAGGTCCCCCAGGTTTACACTAAAATTTGAAAAGACATCATATTTAATACTTCAATATGATTGTGTTACCACCTATATAAGTGATTAAATTACTAAAATACTTCCAAGTAATTGAACCTAATTTAATTCGCTATGGTCAATGGAAAAACCTCACCAATGAATTTTAAATAGCAAAGTCAATTGTTCTACTTTATTGATGGAAAAAAGATCAAAATAAATGTGTTGAAAATATATTTAGGAAAGAAAACAACCAGATTCGCTGAAAATTATTGGTTCAAGATAAATTCAAAAAGATATTACACATTAAAATCCAAACTCAGAAGAGAGTGTCATTCGGGTGTCGTCGTCCGCAACCTCTTTCCGCTTAGCCTTCCATCACGTGAGAAGCCTTAATCTTCTCTATTGAATCTTCAAAGGATGAAATCTACTTAAGGATCAAAATCTCTATCTTACCATTCACTCTCTCAAGTCAACTCCCTTTGTGACGGATGTTGTGGTGAATAATGGAATGTGATTTAGAGGTAGGAGCTCCTCTCCTTTTATAGGAAAATTTCTTTGGACGTGTATGGAATGAGTTATGATTTTTTATTATAAATAGATTTATCTGGATGAATATTCCTAGATGTTTCTTCCAAACCTCTATCAGTCAAGGGCCATGATAAACGATTTCAAATGTCTTGAAATTAATCTTGAAGACGTGTCCAGGAGGCCTATTTCATATCCAAGTTGAATCGCATCATTTGGAGGTGTTTAGGCCAAAATATGTTTCCATTTCCAATGTAGGGTTGACGTAGTCCGCCCGAAAACATTTTCAATGTCATTGATTTTATTGTGCATTAAGATGCATGAATATTTTCCTGGTCCTGAATACAAAGATGATGGAAATAAAATTAGGGTTCAAAAAAATTATAATAAAAAAATTTGGAAACATATTTTATGATAAATGACCAAAATACCCTTGTGATAAAAATCTTCTAAAAATCTAGAATTATGAAATTTAAACTTTTTATCCCAAAACACACTCTAAATACGAAATTGTTACAAATAAGATCAAATTGCTAAATTATTGAGGTTTAAATCACTTATATAGACATTAAAAATATTGAAAATATTAGCTCTATCACTCGTCTAATAGTGTTGCATATACAATGTTTATAGCTTCTTCTTATTTTGACCTTTTAATTTATTTATTCATGTAAAACACATTTAATACCATAATTTAATGTTTATGAGACTAATTCAAATCCTAAAAATCCAATTTTTATATTTCCTAAGACTTTTGGGGCTTTCGTTTGGTCAAAATTCATAATTATGACCAAATCCCCCTTTAATATAAAATAAAATACATATATAAACCTGTGAATATATTTCCATATTCCCAAATGTTGAGATACCCTTCCCCGTTGTTATTTTTTCATTATTTTCCTTGGTATTGGTCACCCTGATCCCTTCATCCCATAGGAGTCGAGTAAAGTGCTGTAATAGTGGGATCATAATTCCCTAGAGTTTTTTCAACTGCATGTGGACACATATTTATGAGAAACCATGTTGTTCAGATTTTCTTTCTTCCATGTACATTTCCTTACATAATTCTTCATTATGTATCATGCAGAGTGGGTATGTGGAATTTACACCTGTTAAGATTTTTTAATACATATTAATGAATATTATTGAACTGGTTTTAGATTAATATGTAGGGGCTATGAAAAGTGGCACATTTCTATTCTTTGGTATATATTTCTGGTCGATACTATTATTGTATGAGGTTACTACCCCTATAAATCATGGTCATTGGGGGTCGTTATTTGTGCACTTAATGATTGTTGGGATGTATGTTATATTATTTTGGTTGAATAATTATATATGAAAATTTATTAACCATGTATATTAACCTAATTAATGGATTCCCCTTGTTCATAAAATAAATGTTATAACCCATGTATTAACAGGTGTTATTAATGAAGTAATTCTTTATTACATCTGAAAATTTCATTCCTTGGGTTGCGTGGTGATGTGATTGTGGTCATGGTTTTTCATATGGTGTTTTTTGTTGATATTATTACATGGTCATGTGTTGACAATTTGGTTGTGAGTTGGGGGCTTGTTTTGGTTCAAATGATGGATTGGGGATGATAATTATAAAGATCGATAAATAGTGGTGGGTAGGGGTGTTTCACCAAGGATGACCTGAAGATATATTCATCCCATATCTGGAGGTCATGGTGTGGTGTGTTTCTAATGATAATTATGTTAATTTAACAAATACATTTATCCTTCGTATGATAATGATTGTGTTTCTTATTGTCTATGATGCTTAGTTCCCCAAGTAGTGATGGAATGAGTAAATATTTTCTAATAAATTTTTGGAATGGATTGGGTATGATTGATTAATGGAATGGAAATTGTAAAATGAAATTGGTTGGGAATGTGAAATGGGTTTTGTAGCTTCATGTGTGGTGTTTTTCATTTAGAGGTAACACAAGATGTGTCAGTGTGGTGAGTTGGTGGTTTGTATAAGAAAAAACAGGTTGGGCTTTAGTTCATGGTATCATATATGTATATACATGTATTTTTTTATGATTTCCTTATGAACCCCACCCATATTGGGAAATATATGTCAAACAACCACATTTCCATACAGAGGGTGTCCTTCCCAAAATCATGGTGGGAGGATAGATGGTTGGCCATCAACTCTTCCCTACTACCTCTTGCCGGCGATGACGACCCAAGTTTTATCGGACATGATATAATGAGATATGGTTTCCCAAGTGTATTCAGGGTGAGATGTGATGTTTTTTGGGGGCCCATGTTTTTGAAGGATGGATGTGTTGTGTGGCCCAGATTCTTGCGGGTGGGATGTATTGTGAGGCGTAGGTGTGTGTGGGCGGGATGTGTTGTGAGGTACATGTTTGTGTGGCGGGGATGTGATGTGGAAGATTCAAAAGAGGTGGGTGATCCATGATGTTTTTATTTAGGGTGTGAGAGTGGATAATAAGGGGTAAAGTGGTTCATGGTACCCTATTATCGATTTGTTTTTTATTATATTACATGGATTGCATTATTGGTTTTGAATGACGTGGTGGGGTTAGGATGGTCAGTGATCCTATATAGGTGTTGTTTTGTTCTTCTATTTTCTCACAAGGGTATCACTGTTCTTGATTCACATATTCACAAGAGACCAGGGTCATCATACAAAGTATACATGAATGCTTACCCTATATATAAAAAACTTCTTCTATTTTCCATGAGTATTTAATAGGATGTGATTGACCATACCAACTTAGAACCATGACAGTTGTTGTGTCGCTACTTAGTTTTCTTTTTGGTGTTTACTTTAGAGTTTTTTGTATTTCTATAAAATATATTATACACATTCATTTTGGGTAATCATGGATTTTTTATATTATTTATTGAATTTTCATTGTGGATTATTCATCTTATCCCCAGACCTTGCTTCCTTATAATGGGTAATGCCACCCATATTGTGATATGCATGCACAATTGATGCTAGTCTCCAACCTGGGGCCTACTTGAGGAGGGACTCGATGATCATTACCTCCCTTCCATCATTACCAAACCAGGATTGGAATTTTTGGACTAAAGGGGGTCATGAAATAGTAGTATCAATGTTGATGGTTGAGATATAGGATGGAGTTAAGAGATAAAAAATATGAGGATTGCATGGGATGGTATGTAAATATTTCATTTGACCTTGGCATTGAAGGTATGATATGGAGACTGGATAGGACATGAGATTTTAGTACCCCTGCGATTCTATATATGGAATTTATGCTTATTAAATGGCCAAGTGAGATAGAACTACTCATTGTATAGAGACATAGGATAGGTACATTCATCATAATGACTTGTAATCTTATTTGAATTGGATTGATTTGGCGATGTTAAAATGGAAAAAATTAATGAAATAAATTAAAATAAATATTAATAAAATTATATACAACTAAGTCCTAGGAAATATATTTTTTAATTTTAGTTATGGATTCTGGTCTATGCCAAATCTAGCTCAGGTAGTAGAGGTTCAGCGGGTCGATATAGTGGATCAACATCATGTTGATCCAATTTGGGAGGATGATCAGTGGTAGAGGATGTTGTTTTTTAGAGTCTAAGACTTTGGGAAATTATGTGAGTAGCGTATCTGATGTTGACATAGAATGTTGGTTAGAGGAGTTAAATATCTCCTTCTATCTTATTCAGGCCTCGATAGAGTATAGGATACCATTTAAATTTAATTACACATTTGTTGTTTCCCATCAGTGGTGGAAGTTGTATCAAGGACAGTGGTATAATCCATATGTTTTGTTGGCTGAATTACAGAAGGAGTTCCAGGAATACATCCTTTCATTGACATATAATGACGACAAGATATCGGTGCTACTACCCATTTACAATTGGATTATGTCAGTGTAGGATTTGAGAATCAAGATCAAAGACTTTTTATTGTTTTCTAATGATATTTGTTTGAATGTTGATTTTCTGGTGAGACAACTCTGGGAGTTCCTCCACCCTTTTACCCAATATGCAATAACTCATTTTATGTATCCTACGTATCTTGATTTTCAAAATACTGTATATGTGACATAGAAGTTGTACATGAAGAAGGTATACTACTAAAAAAGATCCAACCTGCATCTTCAAGAAGTACTACCGTTAGTGGAAGATCCAATGAATCAGGACATTCGATGTTTCTACCTGAAGGTAGACGACCACATCATCTTCTTTTCTGACCATTTGGTTCTAGTGGTATTCATGGCATTCTTGTATGAATGATCCAATTTTTTCATCTATGGGGATCATGAACATCATCAGAACAAATGTACAATAGCTGATCAAGCGCATTTTTGAAGACATGGGTAGGCTCAATGTTCACCGAAGTATTGATGTCGGTGAGACTGTTTCAACAAAAGGGGCCAAAGGATTTTTCATTTCAAAAAGGATAAGGAGAAGGTAGAGGCCAACCTCAGGTAGTTCCTTATATTCAGGGACAATGTCCCATGTGTGGCCATGGAGGTGGTCATCAAAAGTGAGGTATAGCATTCGGCGTGGTTGGTTTGATGTAGTGGAGGTAGTTGTTCCAGTGGATCCATAGATAATAAGAGGTACGATCTATATTTTAGACACTTGTTTGTGATTTGTTTGATTCAGGATCCTCACAAAAATTTGTTCCACCTGCTCTAGACCATGATATGGGACTAGATGTTGAGAATATTTTAATTCCTCTAGTATTGAGTATTCCCATCAAAAGCTAGACCAAATTGTTAGATTTGTGCCATGTGTGTAGACTGTTGAATGGAACACATGAGTCGCAAGAGGATCTCATATTACTATAAATGCAACCATACAATGTCATTATTTACATCGAATTTTTTTATTCCATACATATTTCTATCGACAGCATCTGGAAAATATTGTTATTTACGGATGAGGATGGTCATATTTTGGTTTTCATTATCCCGCAGGATTGTGAGGTGGGCATCTGGTTTGTCGAACCCCTTTATTCTATTTTGGATGAGATATCAATGGTATCAATAGATTCTGAAATGTTAAAGGCTTGTAGGGTCATTGTGGAGTTACTACATGTTTTCCATGAGTCAGTTGTGATGAAACCCCCCTCCCTTGATGATATGAGTATTTATGGATATAATTTCTCTCGAGTGCTTTTCTGATATCGATAAGTCCTTATCAGATGCCTCATTCTAATCTACATGAGTTAAGGATTCAGCTATTTGATCTGATATAGAAGGGTTTTATCCAGACGTGTGTGTCGTAGTGGGATGATCTAGTGTTTTTCTCCATGAAGGCTGATGATAGTTCGAGGTTGAATAAAAACCATCAGGGGTAGAATCAATTGATTCTCAAGAACTATTACCATCTTCTGGGGATATAAGCTCTTTTTTACTATATTAGATTGGTGAGTTTGTTTTTGAAGGTCGATCTATGGTCTCGACGTCATGATTTGAGGGTGAAGGAGGGAAATATCCGAAAGACTAAGTATATTTGAAGGTATTGTCCCTTCAAGTTAGTCGTTAAGACATTCAGTGTTACAAATTCACTATCCATTTTTCTGGGTCTTATGAACACCATATTCCATTCTTTCTCAGACCGGTATATCATTGTATTAATTGGTGAGATATTTATGTACTCGAAGACATAGGATAAGTTTATCAAGCATCACAGAATGGTCTTATAGGTTCTACGACACCACCACCTCAAGGGGATGTTTTCAAAGTGTAAGTTTTGGATATTAGAGGTGCATTTCCTCGAGCATGGGGTGTCTTAGTAAGGGGTGTTAGTAGACCCGCCATTGGTTGATGTAGTTATTTCATGGGTAAAACCAAATAACTTGGAAGATGTTCCCAATTTACCTGGACATGTAGTTTATTATCAGATGTTTTTTTCATTTATTCTCGAGGTGTAGACTTTTTGATAGGTTTGAATAGGAAATACAATGATTTTATGCAGAGTGATCAGTGCCAGAAAGTGTTTAGTTTCATAAAAGGGTTGTTAGTCAATGATCTTGTGATTTAGTTACTGGAGGAGGGTGTGTTGATTGAGGAATTATTGGAATCTTCCACTCTAGGTTTTGGATTTTTGTTAATGTAGCATTGGTTAGTGATCTCCTAGGGATCTAGGATATTTCTTCCCCACAAACGTAACAATGAACCCACGATCTAGAGTTGGTATCTGTTTTGATCGTGTAGAATCTTTATTCGAATTACCTATTCAGTGAGTGAATTTTTGTCTTCATATTTCACAAGAGCAATAGATACATATTTTATCAATGTGATATAAACTCAGATGGGTGGAGTTTTTTCAGGACTATGATTTTGTGATATCATGCACCTTAAGAAATGGAAATGCCATGAAAAATGATTTGAGTTCAAATTCATTGAAGGAGTTTGTTCCAAAATTTTTGGATTATTGGAGAGTGATGGAGGATCACATAGGCCTGCACATAGATGCAATGGCTGATGGGGACAAAGGTTTTTTTGTTTCAGATGAAGGTGAAAAATTTTCTATTGTTGCAGGTATTGGAATCTCATGGTTGACTCATAAGTAGTGGTGATGCGTGATTGTTTTGGCCATTGTGATGATACATAGGTATGGTCATGGGATGATCAGAACTGAATGTTGTATTAAGGAAATGGTTTCCTATGGTGGCAATGCATGAGGTAGATCTTCATGAGTTTCACAACTCTAATTTTTTAGTACATTCGGGAGATTCCATGATTTATCGTGGCTTTAGGATTCAACATTGGTGGCATGAGATGAAATGGGAATTGGTAGAGTTTGTGGTGATGTGCCTCAATTCCCAATTGGTAAAGGTGAATCACCATATTCGTGGATTATTTCATCATTTGGTTATCCCAGAGTAAAAATGGGAAGAAGTATTAATGGATTTATTCATTCGGTAATACAAAAGATAGGGTTGTTGTGATTCTACTTATGTGATTGTGGATCGGTTGATGAAATCATCCCACCTCTTTGTAATCAAGGAATCAGGTGTTGTGGATGCATTATCCAGGATTTATGTCGATGAAGTGGTGTAGTTGCATGGGGTTATGATGTCCATTCTATCATATCAGGATGAAAGGATTATCTTATGAGTCTAGATGGGATTACAAAACATTATTGGCACTCATTTATGCCTCAGCACTAAATTAAACCATCTGGCTAACAGGTAGATCGAACAGACTATCCATAAAATGGAGGATATACTACAAGAGTTCATTTTGGACTATAGAGGATATTTGGTTTGACACTATAATTTGGTAAATTTTTATTATAACATTTTTTATCACTCTTACTTTTCCACAAACCAATTTAAGAATTTTTATATAAAACTCATTCATTCTCTATTGTGTTGGATGGAGGTTGGGAAGACAATTATTCTTTGTCCTAACGTGTTGCGAACTAAGACCACAAAGTATCCAATTTTTGGGAGATGATAAAAGCTATGTAAGACTGGAAGAAGTTATATTTTGATCGCATGAGGATGACCATGGAGTGTGAGGTTGGGGCCCACATGTTCAGGAAGATTTCCCCTCCATGTGGGTAGTAGTGGTTTTTAGTGGGATTAAATATTCTCCCAGGTTCATTGGATACTTTGATTTGTTAGGGAAAGTCTTCCAGAAGGCGTATCAAATGGAATTTCCACCATTATTAGAAACTATAAATGAAATATATCTTTTCTCATGACTTTTTTGATATATTCATGATGAAATTTATGTCATTTATTGGGGAGAGTTAGATATAAAAGATAAATTGATGTTTGTGGAATGACCAATAGAAGTCCATGATCATCAAGAGTAGGTGATTTTTGGTTGGACCGTTCCTTAGGGTCATGTTTTTTAGAGGCATTGTGACTAGGAAGAGCGTAATTGGGAGTGAGAAACACTGATGTGTTCCCTGTACCTAGAGTTGATTTATGATTTTCCTTGCTCTTTCATTATTTTAAATGTGATGTTTGAACTCTATTTTGTTTGCGATAAATTGTTTTCACTTAGATTTTTTTGTGTTCGGTGTAATGTATGGTTAGGTCTGGACATATTAAAATAGGAGGACATGATTCAAAATTAAGATGTATTAAGAGTTATGTGACTAAACACTTGCGTGAATGTCGGTGCCTCCTAATGTAGATAGTGTCTTAACATGGAGGACGAAATTTAGTAATTTGGGTGTTCAGAGGGTTAATTTATCTATTCTTTTGTCTTTTGTTTTAGTTTGTTCAAGTTTCCATGACAACACATATGTTGAAAAATTCATGTGATGCATAAGTAGGAGGAAGTGTTATTGGATGTGAAGTTTCCAATATAGATTTTGAACAACACAATGTGGATTAATATTTGTGTGGTTTGTAAATATGAGTGTCTCAATTGTGGAAAGATCCATGAGGGGTGTCTTAAGGGATGGTTGTTTGTACTGTTCCTCTCTTTCCTACCAAGATTTTTTTTAATTTTAAAGGGAGAGAATAGTTATAGAGTTATCTTATTTAATGTATCGGAACACTCTAGTCCATTAATTTGCAGTAATATGGTTTTTGAAGTGACTTGGGTGTTGAAACAGACTATTTTTATCCCCTATAAAAAATTTGGGTTTCCATGATTTCCAAAGGTTCCTCATGGATACGGTGTATCACACAACTAGAATCACCCAGGTCGT
The DNA here is from genome assembly GCA_963277665.1 of Viscum album. NCBI lineage: Eukaryota > Viridiplantae > Streptophyta > Magnoliopsida > Santalales > Viscaceae > Viscum > Viscum album. The sequence continues at coordinate 788,345,122 of OY728131.1, read as the reverse complement.
GTCATGAAGTTGGTATCTTTCCTCGACTATTGCTTGCGGGTAGCAGCTCACCCTGGTAGTGGCATACTAGTGGTGTCCCATCCTAGTGGGGGATCGTGGATGGTGTCTTTCTTAGTGATGACTAACTAATTCTGGGAGGTGAATAATCATGGATTTCACTTGATTAATGGTCAATTTTCCACTAGTGCATCATTCATTAGTCAATCATCCAACGATTACTCATCCAAGGGTTCATCATCTAGAAGTCGATCATCTTATAGTGCCCCACCTAAAAATCGATCTCTTGTGATTCCATTCCATGTTGTGCCTCACCTAATGGTGTCTCACAAGAGGTTCCTCATAAATCAGTTCCTCATCAAATAGTTCCACATGTACAATGATTTCAACTTCACCTAGTTTTTTCTCATTTGACATCATTCATGCTGAAAAATTCATTTTAATACCATTTTTGAATTATAATGAATCCAAATCAACACCCATAAATCCTTTTATTATTTTTCATAAGAGTCCAGTGGATTTATTTTTCTCAAAATGTATAATCATGACCATATAAACATCTAATTAGAAATTAAAAATATATCGTAACACATGAATCGTTTTTTGTCTTCCCAAAATCCGAAATACAGTTTCCCTTGTTCTTAATTCTTGAATTCTCTTGGTATGGGACACCATGAACCCTTCTTCTCGTAGGATTCAAGTAATGTGATGCAGTTATTTGTTCGTTACTCCCTAGAGTTTTTTTCACTGCTTGCACACCCCTGTTTCAATGCAACTAAGAATTTCAGATCTTGTTTCTTCTTGGTAGGTTTTACATTATCCTTCATAGTTGTTTATCATTCAGGGTTAGTATATGGATGTTAACCATTTGATAATATTTTTTTTAATTAATAAAGATAATTGAACTGGTATAATATTAATGTGTAGGTTTAGGGAAAAGTGGCGCATGTCCTTTATTTGTTATTTGTTTTCAGTTCATATTTTGAAATTTATTGGTTAACTAATGACTGTAAATTGGGGTCTTTAGGGGTCCTTATTTATGAACTAATTTATTTGTGGAATAAATGTTATTTACATTTGGTTTAATAATAATATATAATTTTTTTTTAAATATGTATATTCACTTAATGAATGGATTCCCTAGGATTTTATTGTTTCTTTGATATCCCCTATATTAATAAGAGAAATTAAACAATGAATTAATTGTTAATTTCTAACATGATTTTCCCTAGATTTTCTGGTGATGTGGTAGTGGGAATGGTTGTTCTTAGGATGTTAGTTTATTTGATATGTTGACTTAGGCATGTGTTGTCCATTATGGTTGGGAGTTGGGGTTTTTATTGGCTAAGACGGTAGATTGGATAGGATGGAATTTAAGAAGGATAACAGAGGATGGAATGGTGTTTTTACCATTGATAACATACATAAAGACTCACCCCATATCTAGAGGCAACAGTGGGATGTGTCTCTAATGTGAAGTTCCATAATTTATCCAATCCATTTATCCTCTAGATTACTATAATTGTGTTTCTTTTTTTAATGGTGCTTAGTTTCCTAGGTAGTGATGGAATGAAAAAATATTGTTCAATAAACCCTATAACAGAATGTGATTGTTTGATTAATGGAACCAAAATGGTTAAATTAAACCGGTTTTGAATGTGGAATTTTTTTATGGCTTGGTGTATAGTGTTGTGAATTTATAGGTTAATGCATAAAAGTTTGTGTTGTGAGTTGGTGGTTTTAATGGGAAACAATAGGTTAGTCTTGTGTAAATTTTTTCATAAATTAATATTCTTGTATTTATATAGTGATTTCTACATTCACCCCACCAACCATGAGAACAATTTGCCGAACACCTGCATAGTCAGGTGTGGGTGTCTTTCGCAACATCCCGATTGTAGGATGGATGATTAGCCACAAGATCATTCTTTCTCACTCTTCTAGGTGATAATGGCCCATGTTTCTATGGCAATGATATGATGATATATAGTGTCCCATGTATCTTTTTGAATAAATGAGATGTGTTTTGAGGCACTAGTGTATGTGTGCAGGGTGTGCTGTGTTACCCATATGTGTGTGGGTGGGCGGGATGTGTTGCGACGCCTAGGTGTGTGCATGTGGGATATGTTGTGAGGCCCATGTGTTTGTGGGAGGAATGTATTGTGAGGCATAGGTGTGTGCATGAGGTATGTGATTTGGTAGATTCCGATGATGTGGGAGCATCATGATGTTTTTGGTTAGGGTGTGAGAGTGGATAATTAGTGATAGATTAGTGTTGGGTACCCTATTATCAATTTTCATTATATTATTTTAATTGGATTTTATTATTTAATGAGTGTGAATTAGTAATGATAGAATGGTTAGTGTCTATGTTTACTTGTTGTTTGATTTTAATGATTCCCTAAAATGAACATCAATATGGTTCTTTCACATTTGGACGGGAGACCTTGATCTTCCTACTGAGTAAACATGTTTTCTCTTTTTAGGTGTATTATCATTTGATACAGTTTCGAGGCGGATTTTTTAGGACCGTACTAGACCTTACTAGCTCATATCTTTGAAATTTATAGTTTCCCTACTTAGATTTACTTATGGAAATTCATTTGGGACATTTGTATTTGTATTAGTCATATTTTACACATTAATATGGGATGCTTTTGGAATTCATTATATTATTTCTTGTTGTTTTAATTTTGATCATTCATCTTATCTCCAGATATTTTTTCCATATAAAGGGTATTTCCTCCCATTTTGTGATATTTGTACGCCATTAGAGTTAGTTTTGAACCTGATGCCTACTGGATGTAGGAATCCGGAGGTCATTTTCTATCTTCCATAATTTCCATCCCAGGAGGGGAATTTTTGGAGGTAGGGGTAGTGACAACATAGGATTTCAACATGGGAATTCAAAAAATATACAAGGCATTGAAATTGAAATTTTAGTGGGATGGTATGAAGATTATAGTGTCTGAGCTTCTATCATGATTCTTTAATTTTTAGAAAGTTATGACTGTGAAGGAGTGGCCAACAACTATGTTGAAGTACATACATATTCCCATGTATAAATGGGTGTAGATAGCTATGTATTTTGTTACAAGTCTCCTTGTAATAGGTAAGAAACAATATTCAATATGGTTTTTTATGGATCATCTCACGAAGTCTTCCCATTTGATCACTTTTTTTTAAATTTCATATGGTGGAGGATCTATTAAAAATGTATATCTATGAGGTGTTAAAGAGGAATGGTGTTTTAGTTTCAATTGTATTAGTTAAAGATCCAATGTTAATGGATTATTTCTAGAAATCCTTTCAGCAATCACATAGAACTCAATTAATGATGATTAAGATGTGTCATCATCATATGGATGGTAAAGATGAGAGGAAGATAAAAATTATGGAAGACATTTTGGAGGCTTGTGTGATGGCTTTTTGTGGCACCTGGGTGGATGAATTGACATTGGTGGAGTTCTCATATAATAACAACTATCATGCCTCGATACATATGGCTTCATTTATAGTATTGAATGAGAATCTGTGTCATTCTCTACATAGTTGGGTAGAAATTGGTGAGACAACAATTGAGGGGACTATTAATATCCATGAAATAATAGAGATAATTTCCGTAGTTTTGAAGATAATGGAGATAGATCAGAGTTTTCTGAAATAATATGTGGACCATCGTTGATGCCCACCATCATTCAAGGTGTGTGGTCATGTGTTCTTAATGATATCCCTGAGTATGGTAAATCATGGTTTCATAATGCTATAAATGTTGTCTCTAAGATATATTTTTCCTTTTGATATGCATGAGCGATATAGAGAGCTGGAATATCAGCTAACTATTCCCCTGTGGTTTAGTGTGGTTCATAATTTCTTTCATGTAATGATGTTAATGATTTACCAGTGAAATCCTAACAATGTGATTCAATGGGATCATGATGAGTCAGAGATAGATGTCTCATTGGTGCATGTACCATTGAATATTTTGGAAAGGAAAGATAAATTATTTCATGTTAAAATTATTGTTCTTGTCTGGGTATTGTTGAGTCATTTTCCAATTCGGGAGGGGATTTGGGAACATGAAAAATAAATGGTCAAGAAATGGCCCATGTTCATTCAATAATGTGGTGGTTTTCAATTTTCTGAGGATGGAATGGCCAATGGGGGGGAGAATGTAGCATCCTATTTTGGGTTTTTTAACCCTTTATTTTTTATCATAATGTCTATAATTTTCATGGGGATGGTTTTAGAGAGTTTGAATGGTTTTTGGGAAGATTTTTGTTGATTTTATAAGGGTGTAAAATTTGAGTATAGTTACTATAATCCAAGATGTTTCTCCAAAAAAATATTGCATAATTTGGTTGTGGGATATGGGAAAGAGTATGGTTAAGGTTCACTATATTTCAGTCCTTGGGAACACCTCAGGTAAACCATGAACCAAGAGAAATTTGACTTATCCATAAATGACACATAATTTTTCAAACCATGAGTGGCACCATCATATGTAAAATGTATTTGTATGGTCAGTTCACAGTTATTCTAACCAAGAGGCTGACCATGAATGTGATAATGATTCGGTTAAAAAGTAATGAGGGTAGATATTAACCTAAAATAGCTCATAATTTCTCATTAGTGGACCTCAGTTGGTATTTCTTCTTCTTTAAGGATAAGGAACCTCCCCACTCATTTTGGTACAATTTCAAATGGCTTTTCAAGGCGCTTTAAAGGATAATATCCATTATTACGTCTCAAATCATAGTAGTTTCATGGGTTTATATAGATATAATCCTATCACTCTCTCAGATTCTTTGATCTATAATTCATTACATATATATTTGTCGTTGTTTTTTAATTCCTAGTGAGATTTTAATTTCTTGATGTTATGAGAAGGATTTTATGATGTATTTTTACATTTTTCACACAAATTTGATTATTTTTTCTGTTCGATTAGTCATTTTCAATGAAACATTAAAGGTATATATCTTTTCTCTTGACTATTATTTCTAGAACAAGAAGGATAAATTTGTAATTAATAGTTTTTTAAAATTAGTTGTGAATTTGATGTGTGAAGCTTTTATGAAACCCCTTTGATAATAATTTATGGGTTTGGGGGGAAATATGACAATATTGTGCAATATACCTTGTATTTTTATGTTAAAATGTTTATTTTAAAATTCTTTTTTTTGGTTTATTTATGGAAAATATTATGTTAATGGCTTTCGATAAGAAATATATTTATTGAAATGTTGTTTCTTTATGGACACTTTTTTTGGAATTTTTTGGACGATATGTATTTGGTATATGATAATTGGTCTCATTGTTTGGCATAAATGGTTTGTTATGTCTTAGTATGGGGATCAATACAGTTCATTAAGAACCTCCATCGATGAATTGGAATTTTTCATGAAGGTCCATAATAGAATGTGGATGGGGTTTGAATTGATGTTTCACTATCAATGGTAACACCATGAATGGGTGTTCTTGTTGAGTCTGTGTGGATATTCATGTATGGGGTTAAATTTAAGGAATAGTATTATAAGAATATGTAATGTAGAATTTGGTTAATAAATTTATTGGTTTCATTCATTATAAATGTATATATTTGGGTGAAAATTGTTATGTCAAGGACTTGTTTTGCTTCTTGGAAACAATTAAATTGTTTATTGGTTTTATATAACATTTTTATAAAAATATGATAACTTTTTCTATACTAATTTGTGGCTAAAGAACTCATTTATAATTCACTACTGAGTATTATTAATCACCCCTTATATTGAACATGGGTGATTTTTTTTATTTTTCATTTTAAGGAAAAGGTAAAAAATTCATGTCATTTTTGTTGTGGTACATCATGATGCTTCAGAGGTAGTGGAGTTCGACCATAGAGCATGACATGAGGTAGAATAATCCTGTTTGTGATTCTTTACTTTTATTTTTTATGTGTTTCTCTAAGTACATTGACTTAGTATTAGTATGGTTTTGTATTTTATTCATTGGAATGTGGATGAATTATAATACATTTTATGCATGCATCCCAATGTTATTTTGGTAAAGGAATATCTTTTTGGTTTTTTTCACTTCAAATGGAAAATCGTACCCCACTATTCAGTAGGGACCCAACATTAATTTATATCCTATGGAACGTTGGGGATTTACCATTAGGAAATAGTGCATTTCCTTCTGAACTCAAGAAAATTAACAGGGGTGGGATATTATAGAATATATCAATGATTGATTTTTTAGGGAATTTGAACATTATGGGTTTTTAGTTTTCAAGTTTTTTAATAAAAAAATATTAAATGTTTATTGATCTAATAAATAGTGTATTAATATATACATAAATTATTTTGGTTTATCCTTTAAATTATATATTCTTATATGACCCAAGACAATTAGTGTGGATATTAAAAATTTTAGGATTTTGTGGAAAACATTGAAAATGGTAAATTAAAAACTAAATTTAGTAATTTTTAATCTTAGTGATAGAAATAATAATTTTTGGATCATGTATCACATTTGAGGAGTACCCTAAAAAATACAGTGATTAAGATTCATCATTTTCATGTATTGCCTATATATTATGAATGATTATTACAAAATATTGTATCATCCAAAAATAATCAATATATGATCCCATTGAAAGAATATATGTTATTGTGGATATAAGAATGTGTATAAATTTTTTGAGATATTAATAAATGATTACCATCTATATATGTTCACAACATATCGTATACAGGATAGGGTTTTATAACAAATAGTGATACATTAAAAAAACGTATTGTTGTGTTTTCTCAAGAAAAAATATAAGTTACTAGAATATTACTCACATCAATTAAATGTTATTGAGAAATATTACATGATAATTTATTTTGATCTAATAATGGTAAAATTTTCATTAACTATAAAAATTCAGAATCTATATCATAAAAAGTTAATTATACATACATGTTAAAAAATAATAATATGTATATTGACATAAATGTATTTAAATATTCCCTAAAGGATAATATTGGAACTGTTAATGCCTACTAAAATATGATCATGGGAATTAGAATAATGTTGTCGATGTTATGAGTCTAAAGGAATATTATATAGTTTGAAGGACACCCAAAACTATTTTATATGAAATGTATATTCTATTCAATAATAATGGTTGTTGGTAAATAATAATATTTCCAAAAATATTTCCCAATTAGACAACTATGTAATGGTTAAGTAATAGTGAATGAGGTTATGGAGAGGTAATCAATTTTAAGGAATATTTCATTGATAGAATTATGTAATTTTTGAATGACATAATTCTGGACCCCAATTTGATTACCATGAGTATCAAAATTTATGAATGATCTATTAGTAGATGGAAAAATATCATTTTTCTCTATCGGAATTGGAACCAGATAGAAGTACATTTATATCACGGTTAATTTATAATAGGAAACATGAATACAAGTACAACATAGTTTGATTCATTTTTCCTGAATTATTTATGTGTCATATATATGAAATGAACGTCTATAAGGATAATAACATTATTTATTATATCTACAATCAATGGAGGGGAAATCTCCATGAATTTTTAAATACATCATCAAAATTAATTCAAATTCCTACAAATTTGTTTTATTAAAATTATTATTCATATATATTGACCACATTTCATTTCAAATTCATAATATTTTATAGTATATATACATGATAGGATATACATAATGGGATTTTTTAGGTAGTATGGAGTACAACATACCACTATTCTAGATCATGATCTGATTCTTACCATGATATTTTCATTTTTTTCAAAAATAATTAAATATTTATTTGATATTTTGAACTACCTATCTTCTATTGAATGATAGTATCTGTAAATTATCCATTTAATCAATGAATTATATAATGAGATCTGTTTTAATGCATTTCAATGTTGTAAGTAATCAAAACCATCAGAAGGTCGGGTTATCCTACAAGAAAAATTTACCTTCATTTATTTAGATATGAGAATATCTTTCTCAATAAAATATTTTGTGAATAACATGAACATGATGGGAAGTGATTAGAGAGTATAATAATTAAATATTTTATCATTATTGTGAAATGTTAGATGTGATTAAAAAAATTTGTAATATTATCACATTATATAGTGGATTGGAAAGATATAGTTATAATTTTCATTGATATTAGAAATTTGAATACAGTGACAATTTATGCCTTTTAATATCACCATGGAATAGGGAAATGAGATTATAAAAGATGGTAAGGTATATCACCTTTTATATTTTCTCTTTTGAAATCCTTAATCATCTTATAGTGATATATTTTCATCATAAATATTCAAGGAAACTCAACAATTTTATAGTGTATTTTTTGCTTCTCTTTGGAGGATTTACATACAAGATATTATATATATACTAAAAATAATGATTTATAGCTATACAATAATATATATTTTTTGTATCAATCAGATGAAATAATTATTATAATGATAAGTTACAATGAAAAATCCAACTAATCTAAATAAAAATTTTCAATATAAATCATATTTATAATAAATAAATGTAAAAACATTGTTTATAATTTGGTAAAATTAGCCTCATGTGTTTTCATCAGTGTAATTGGATTCCATGAGTAAAATTACTCTATGTCGGTCAAAATTTGACAATCCTTGATTTATGCATGTATATAACTTTAATGATTTTTTATATCATATGATACTTGAAGAACCAAACAATATTTCACAATTATATACTTCAATATAAATATAAATTCAATAAATGATTAAAATGTTTGAAAAATAAATACTTTTGTAAAACAGAATAGTTTAAGATCATTTAATTTTAAAAACAATTAACTCATGGAAAGATGAATAATTTTATATTTTTTAAAATTTTATTTAAAGTCTCAACAGAAATAAGTATTAGTACATTTATTCATTGAAATCAAATAAATATAGATGAAATTATATTTAGTATAAATTTAATTATTCATGGATAAAATAATTATTTATTAAATAAATATATTTTTTATATAATATATATTTCACAATTTGAAATTATTACATGTTATATCTCATGTATGATTTTAATTATATATATATATATATATTTCAAAAAAAATATTATTTTGTTATTATATTTTAGTTTGAATACTTGAAAATTATCCTAAATTCATAGAAATACATTTTACTAAAAAATTATTTTGGATGTATTATGTGTAATTACCTAGAAATTAGTTATTAACCATTTATTTAATAAAATAAAATAGATTTTTTTTCAAATTCTTCATAATAATTTCTATATTGACTAATAAATTCAGTTAAAATTTCAGTTAGTGAAATGAGATATAATGTAAAATTATATTTTCCTCGCTGATGGAAGAAACATTCTAAAAAGTATAAAATATAGTTTATGATCAAAATATATAACAAAAAATTATCTAATCAACTGTTTGTTATGGTTGAACCCCCCACCCAACATATCATTACAATATTATTTTTCAACTGTTAATCCACCTTCCATGAATATTAAATTATTTTTTGTTAATAAATTTATACATATAAAATGATGCCCCTTCTCATTAGTTAAAGGGTTCCTCTTCAAACCACCTCAACCCAAACATGTATATTATATTTATCTTCAAAACCTTCTCAAATAATCTACATCACAATGAATTATACTATTTCATAACCTATGGTTACAAGAAGAATCACAAAATTAATTATTTCAAGAGGCTATCTAAGAAGATATTCAATACTTCAACATATGTTTTATCTTTTATATGACAGTATTTTATATCATCGTCAATATCCAATACGGAAATATAATATTCTAATTTAGTAATACATATTTCAATAAGTAATATTTTTTAAAATCGATATTTTTTAAGAAATATAAAGTTTTTATTAAACAAATTTTTTCACATAATCTTTCATTGGTTGATTTTTTTTCAAAATGAATAATGTTGACATATTTAAAACTATGTTATCTACTGAGGATTCCAAATCATAAATATAATATAAAATTAGTGATTTCTTTTTTAAAAATTTTGTGATTTTAATAAATATTAGTACATTCATTAAGAAAATCAATTCAATTTATCATATCTAAATTCATAAGAATGATATTTTTGTTGTTTCATAAGAACTGTCACCATACGTTAAATAGAATTTCCATTATAACATAATTGTAATTGAATAAAATATAATAAATATATCTCAAAAATATAAAACTGATCCATGAATGAAAAATTATCATAGAAGGGAATTTATAAATATATTCCTACATATAAAATTGTACAATTTTCACACTAACATTTTATAACAATAATGGATTTAAATGTATGGAAAAAGGAATGATTTATGGGTGGTAATATATAATATAAAACTGAAAAATATCATATTTATTAATACTAATACCAGGATTAATATATTGTGAGTTATATATTGTCAAAATAATAATGAAATCAACAAAAGTGGTTCATTTTCAATTTCACATTGAAATTGATATTGCATATGTAAAAATTATTTTTGAATAAATTTGGTGTACATTACATATAAATCACCATATAAAATAGAATATTTATTTAATTTATATATTTTGTTGGCATATTTATTATTTCATTTCTATATACATCAGAATACATGTTTCATCCTAGTTTTTGTCTTCACCAATTATTCTGGTTCATTTGTGGATTATGGTTTCCCTCTAAATTCCAATTATGATGGGCCTTAATTTTTGGTATTCAATTTGTAAACATTCATCTTAGTGATTATCTATGAGTTTCCTAATTAATTGCTCCTGAAAAATGTATATTTTTGAGATGGAATATTGATACAAATAGTTGGCGCATGGTTTGGAAAGCAATGCACCATTATCCAAGGTAACCTTGCAGTAGGTTGATATATTTGGATAGAAGCTTCCATATATATTTTTAATGGAATTTTTGGCCAGGAGAATTAATTGTGATGTGTGTGTATCTTATATATAGTTGGGAGAATGGTCTCTACACAATTTTAAAATATATTTAGGTAAACTGTATGTGATGTCCATGTCATTAATTTTTTAAAATGTCCATTGTGTCATCTCTGATTTTGACCCCTAATGCTCCTCTCACTCCAAAATTTATTCTCCTAAACCCAAGGCACCTACACCCTTTCAGATTGGCTCCCTTATAATTCTTTATCTGAGTGTATTTTCCTTGGAAACTCTATGAAATCAAAAAGTATGTCCCTCCACACTTGGTTTCACCCCATTTTCTCATGTTTTCCACTTTATTCATTAGATTTAATTTCTCTAATAAATGTGGTGATGTTATGAGGGTTTAATCAATTTTACTAGGGTTTAATCTTGTATTATTTGATTTTATCTCTCTTAACTAGGGTGTTGGGGTGGTGCGATAACGATTTCCCACTATATTCTGGAATTTTCTATATTTGATGTTGGTGGCTCCATGCCTGAACATTTTAATATTATTTTGATTTTTTTAAATTATGAATATGTTATTTTTACTTAATGTGTTGTCTGAAAACTAATATGGATGTATTTTGATGTTTTTATATGGTGAAAATTGGGTTTTAATGAAAAATTTATATATCTTTTGTGCGCTTTGTTGTGGTTATTCTTGTAGTCCATTATGACTTATTTGAAGGATGAAAGTGTGTTTTCAAGGGCACCTATGGTAGAAGTGTGGTGAAAATGGGTTTCCAAATATTGATGTATTATATATGAATATTGGAATTTAAAGTACACCCTTATTTATGAATTTTTAATTTAATTAGTGATGGAAGACATGATTAAAAATTGAGTGGGGTTCATTAGTTGGTTTAAATGGGAATTGACCATGGAAATGGTTGGATCACGTGTGTTTTATTATTATGAAAATCTCAAAAGGGGTTTTATGAACTTTTGAAGTGGTAGAAAATGTATTTTGAAATGGATTTGGTGTGTTTAAAATGGGAATTTGTTTTGTTTTTAAAAATGGTCATTCTACCGTGTATTTATAATTCATGGCATGAGTATGGGAATGTAGTGGTAGTTGTGACATTTTAATATCTAATTTAGTATAAATGGAATACCAAGTTTCATTTTGGGAATTCTATAACTCGTGCATGACTGATACAATAGTGGATTTTACAAGATTCAGTTAGATGGATTGATGATTACATCATAAACTAAACTATGATGATACATTATTACTACTAGTATATTGGACTTTTATCCTCTCTAGTGGACCATTCCCAAGGACACTAACGGTAGAGGTTACTGTAGCACAATTCACTAAGGTACAAGGTTCTAGAGACTCAATCAATCTAGATCACCAATAGGGATTCACCCATGGTTTTCTCTTGTGACATGCTGCTTATGTGATGTGGCTACATCCATATTCATACAATAGGCCATGATTTTATTCAATTTTAAATCACATTTATCATCGTAAATGTCTCCTTTAGAAATGTTACATTTTGAATTGTTGTTTTAAAAATGTTTCATTAATGAAATGGTTTCCTTTTATGGTATTTCCATGAATAATGTTCTTATTATAATGTTTTAATTGAAAAATTTAAATGGATTTTACAAGAATGAGAATGTTAATTTACCCTTCTAATGTTATATCATGGTATATTATCTTTTGGGTGGCATCCTACTAGGATTTGGATCACATCCCACATACACCTTTTTATGTATTTATTATAAACATTATATGATCCAAGTTGAGGCAAGATGTGTCGTGGTGGATTCGGTCTCTAAAGTTCCAACTTGTGGAGGTGTCAGTGGTGGTGGATTGAGGCCAATGAATATCTATTCACAATTAGTACTTATGTTAGTTTTTAGATCCCTTTCTAGTTGTTGTATTTTTTTTTCTTGTTACAATTGTAAAAACTTGATAAGGAAAATTTATATACCTTGTATGGTTTTGGTTATTCAGTTATGTTTTCTTTGTTATTGTTGGATGTTTATATTTATGGAGTCAGGTGAAATCATTCTAGTACACAGGGATTAAGAAACCCATTCGGACCATTCCATTGGTTGGGTCGGGTGTCCGGTTATATGGTACCTCATTTTGGTTCATGAAAAATTGGCATCAGATCATGGTAACCCACTTTTTGGGCACATTATTAGTGGAAGATCCTATATAGAATAGAGTTAGGATTTTCGGGGCTTGATGATATAGTTAAAAATAGTGTACTTAGAGATCACACACAGTTATGAGACTAGAGTCTCTATGAGATATATGGTTTTATTATGTTCCATGGGTTCTTATCGATTTTTTGATGTTTGGGATTTGAAGTTGGAGTCCTCCTGGTGGTCTCTATGGAATCTCAAGGCTTTGTAAGCAATGTGATTCCAGGTAAATCATCCTACAAAAATTTTGTGATGGTGGTGAGATAATCATATTTCCACCAACCAAATGTCCAAGTCATCCACCATTAATAATTTCCCCTAGAAATTTTTATTTGGTTCTCCCCAATTCTGAAAATTATCTTGAAAATACTAGATATTGTAATAGTGAAAACTTTATTTTAAAATTATAATGATATTTTTTTAGCAAATATGTACATTTTATTTTTAAATAAATTGAAGGAAGATTTAGTAAAGATTAATTTTTCAGATTATTTTAGAATAAATGGGTCAATGTGTTCAATAAGAATTGGATTTTAATAATGAAAACTAGTTATTTATTGAAAAAAAGGTATGTTTCAAAAACATGAATTACATCATGGTGGTTTTTGGAAATCTGTATTAAATGGTATTTTGTGTACTTATGAATAGTGATTCCAATGGGATAAATTGGTATTTGAAAATGATTTTAAATGGGGAGAGATGTTTTTCATTTAATGTGTAGAGTTTTAATGGAGGTTTTTCCTTGGTGGTTAAGGATATTTGGAAATGTTTTATGATACTTGAAATGGAAGGTGTAATGTGATTGTAAAAAAGGGGGTTGAATGATTTTTTTTTCAAAAGTGTAAATGTTTTTATTGACCCATTAATATCCTCATGACATCTCATGTTCATTGATTTTTGATGGGGGTGTTGATGGTTGATGGAATGGGAGGATGTGTGCCCGACATGGAATGGGAATATACATGAGAGTTAGGCTCCATGAGTTACCAATTCTGAGTGTGAAACCCACCAAGCCATTCTCCATTCAAATTTTTTTTAAATAAGATGTGTTGTTCGATAACAAGTAGTTTCATGGTGATTGAGTATAAAACCACTTCTTATTTTAATGATTTTTCATGTTGAGTTATTTCGATTAGTTAGTTGCGATATAATCGTTGGTGGGTTATTTTGAAAAATAATAATGGAATATATACTATTGGTTCCCTCTTGTGTGTTTGGAGTTTTTTTTGGTGAGTTTTGACTGATGGATTTGTTTAATTGGGTTCTTAGTTTCCATGTTAGGTAGTTTACACCCCCATAAATAATAATTGCATATTCAACATGTGACCATAGGTGATTAACTATAGGAAAAACCTATATTTAATCAATATAAAGAATATTCTTTTGAGTATTGAATGTGAATCCACATCTCCTTTTCAACTAAGTGGTTCTTCTTGAAGCTAAAGAGCATGTGTGAATAATTGAATGAAATTCAACTTTTCTTAAAATTCCTATGTAGTTAAATGTAATGTATGTCACGTTCATGCTTCAAGGACTCAACTTGAAATGGTTAAGGGAGCTCAAGTAACTGGATCATTCAAGAAGATACTCGTTGTGGCCTCAAAATAAAAAAGGCTTGTGTTTATTTTACTAGTTTCTCTCAGGCATAATATCATGTTGTTCCATTGACTACGGAAAATATTGTCTTGAGAGTACATCATGACTACATGAAAAAGTATTGGGTTATTTGGGGATTGATTTGAAATACCTTTCATTGTAATGAATATTTGATCACTGTTTTCATTTACAATGTAATTATGTGGAGTCGTGTTCCCTTTCCAATGAAAAATTGGATGTTTTAAAATCAATCACGGACTTCTGATTTAACATACTAAATATTTTCTTTCGATAATTCTGAATTCCTCAATTTCAAATAGAGGTATCTCCTATTTGTTTTTGTTTCAACTATTTATCATTCAAGGTGAAAGGGGGATGATATGTGTGCATCTTCATTGACCCAATCATGGTGAAAGTTCATTGTTAATAAGATGTAATTTTAAGGGAATATTGTGCTCATTTAGTTCTTCCAAGATCATTTTGTTGTTTTTTATGAATCCAAATAAATTGTTATGGTCGGATATCATCAATTCCTGTTTGTGAGGTAGGAAGTGTATCAAACAACAGGGCTCTATCCATAACCCTGCAATGAAATAGTCATGTATTTAAAAATCATCTGTGGTGTGTGGGACCATTGTCTGTCTTATACTAAAATGTGGGAAATAGATATAGTTTAAGATCCTTGGGGGTTTTATTATTTTATAATGGACTCGATTGGAGGAAAGAGACATTGAGTCCATGTGTACCCACTAGGGATCATGTAGTTTGGAAGATCCTCATTGGTTTTAATGATTTGTGGTGGTCTTTTCTCATAGTAATTATAGTAGTTTTAACTCCTTGGATGAAAATATCCATATAGTTGTCATTGTGCTATCGACCATGTAAATAAATTAATGTGTTGGTCTATTTAGGGAATTTCAGGTTATCCCATGCTATGTTTCCCATATATGTATGTAGTGGTCGGATCTTATAGTGGGGTGACCCACCATGGGCCTCATTGAAACTTATTTGGAGTATAGATGTACTAGTTCATTTTTAGAGTGGGAAGTCTGGTTAAGACTCCCCTTATTGATAATCCATTTTGGTTTCTGGTGTTTTCATGGTACTGGTTTGTCTCATTTTATTCTATTTAACCATTAGTTTATCCCTTGGGTAAATGTGGGGATTTTAGAGTGCACACAATGTTAGTATTTGATTTCTGAACTATAATATTTTTTATTCAGGTTTCTTATTCCGTTTAAAATTGGGTTTGGGTTATCCAAATCATTTTATGTAAGAGGTATAGGTTTTGTTTTTTAATTTTTTTGGTGTATTTGGATTGATATTTTGGATTGTGAGTTTTGAGAATTATATTTCTTTTGATGGATCAACTAGAGGTGTTTTTCATTTGGGGTAGAAGGGATATACAGGGGAGTCTATTTTAAACTCCTTAGTTAAATCATGTAAATATATTTTTCTATTCATGGTGTTCTTTCCTAATAATTGTTTTGACGCTCAATTGGAATCTCCTTGAGTTGTGATGGAGTATCATTTTTTGTTTTCAAATAAGACCATGTTGTGGATTTTCAATGGTGGAAAGAGTTATGGCATGGAGAATTTTCACACTTGGTATTTTAAATTCACCCTTAGATACGATTCATTTTTGGATTTTTGTTTCTCTATCTTGTTCTGTGTGTGTGAAAAGTTTGAATTTTTAGTTTGTCATTTTATTAATTTTATCCTAGTTCTTATCTATGTGTTTACCTTTGATTTTTTATTGAAAAATGTATGTTTGGGTTGGTAAATTTATAGGCTTGTTCAGAACACAGTTTGAAGAATTGTGCATCATTCTCAAAGTAATTGTGTGTAATGTTGTTTTTTGTAATAGAAACTGCACGACTTCTATAAGGTACGTCAGGACTTGAAGACTAACTATTCGTGGGTTCCTCTTTAACTAAGAGTGGAACACAGTAACGACATTATTTTCTAAAACATTTGAGAAAAATATTCTCAATTTCCATGTCATTAATAATTTGAAAATGACAACTATTACCTCTTGGGTTTTTAACCCAAACCCACCACTCTCCCCCATTAGAGCTTCTTAGCCTTTGACACAACCCTTCCTCTTGACTCACAAATGATCCCTTATATTTCTATATATGTCAAGGAAACTCTATGAAATCATTATGTAAGTCACCCTTATCTTAATTTCTCCCACATTTCACGGTTTTCCTCTCTTAATTATTGGAATTTCATTTATATAAATAATGGGGATACATTTATAGCATTAAATCATATTAATATTGTTATACTAATTTTGATCTATCCATGATAGGTTCTTGGGGTGGTTTAGTTTTGTATTTCCACCATTTTCCATATCCTCCTCTATTTGAGGTAGGTTGTTCCATTTAATATCATTTTTAGATTCTTGTTTATGCATTCATGACTTTATAAATCGGTTCAATGGAGTTATTGTGTTCTGCAAAATCTATTTTATAACTGTTTTGATTTGTTAATGGGCTGAAAATGCATTTTGAAAAAAGAAAAATGGCTATATATAGTGTTCTTTTTTATCATGGGGATTCTTGGGGGGGATTTCTGACAAATTTGATGGGTGAAAATGTTTTTTGAAGGGAATATAAGGTGTGATTGTGATGATAAGGGTATGTAATGGAATATTGTTTAATTCGACAAACTGGATTTTATTGTACACCCTTATGTGTGAATTTTGAATTTTTAAGTTATAGGAAACATGTTTTCAAAATGAGTTTGGTCCATGTTATGATTTAGAAGGTCATAGAACATCAGAAATGGTTTTTCCAATTGTGCAATTTTATTTTGATAAATTCTAAAGAATCTATCTGAACATCCCAAGTGGTGGAAAATGTATTTGGGAATGTTTTGTTGTGAGTGAAATCATAAGGGGTTTTGTTAATGGGAAATGGAAATTTCCCTATATATTTATAATATTTGGCATGTGTATGTGAATGTGATGGAATGTGTGACATGTAAACATATAATTGATCACAATGTGAATCAAAAGTATCTAGGTGGTTATACTAGAATTAGTGCTCTATTGTAATAGAAGTGGTTTTCCCCAATTTAAGTTAGCTGGATTCCTGATTACCAAAATACCTAAACTATGATGATGATTGATCACCACTTTAATTTTCGATGTTTTTCTTCACTAGTGGCTCCTCCAGGATAATTCTATCAGTAGTGGTTACTATATCACATTTCACCGAGGCATGATGTTCTAGTGACTCACCCAAGCTAGATTAACCTAATCGAGTCTCTCATGGTTCTCTATTGTGGAATGAGACTTATGTGATGTGGTTCCATCCATGATCATATTGTTGAACTTTATTTTATTCTATGTTAAAGAATGTTTATTTTAGTAAAATTTTCTTTTTGTGATTTTAACCTCAAATGCGTGGTTTTTAAAATGTTTCCTCAAAAAAATGGTTTTCTTTTGTTTGTGTTTTCCCTGATCATTTTTCTTCTTATAAATGATTTCTTTAAAAGGATTAAAATAATTTTAAATTAATAATAATTTTAATTTATCAATCATCGATATATCATGGAATATTCTTTTTTGGGAGGAATCTTATTGGGGTAGGTCTCGCACCCAACATACATCATCTATTGTATGTTGTCATTAAATTGTATAACCTAGGTTGTTTCATGATGTGTCATTGTGGTATCAGTGTCTAGATTTCCAACTTATGTAGTTATCGATGGTGGTGGATGGAGGGTGATTACCAGGTCGTCACATAGAGACCACAGGTTAATATTGAGTTCCCTTTCTTGTTTTATTTTGATTTTTTTAGAATTGTAAAACCTTTTTTCTATAAAATAATATACCATATTTTGTTTTGGTTATTCAGTTATGTTTTTTCATTATTGTTTCTTTTATATATAAATTGAGTAATATAAAATCATTACCAATGTATTTTTTCAATACCTGGGCACTTGTATCCATCCTATGCAGATCAAAACAACATTCGTTCTATCCCACGAGTTGATTCATGTGTCATGTTAAATGGTAATTTGGATTGAATCATGAAAATAAAAGTAAAAGGATAACATAAAATGGAAAATTCCATATTTTTTCATTATAGTTTGAAATTATTTTCATTTGTTTAAATATTTATTATATTATTGTGTAATGTTTCTTCTATATAAATAAATGATTCATAATTTAGTTTTCTATTAACAGCGAAATTATTATGGAAAAGTAAAAGTAAAATTCGAGAAAAAATTATTCAGAGGTAATTTTTTATATTCAATATAAATGTGAGAAATTAACATTTTTTTCAATTTCAACATGAATTAATTTTTCCATTTTTCTATTATTTAATCTTTTTATTTTTTTAATTTCATGTTTTTATGTTTTTCAAAATCAAATCTTCATTAAATAATTATTTTTAAATGTAATTTTAAATTACTTATATCAAAAGAAAGGTATTTTAATTTTAACATTATATTATATTTTTAAATTCAATTATTATAACATTTTTTATCTACATATTTGTAATTTAAGTATTTATATGTTTGAATGAGTATATTCTAACATAATTCAATCCATATTTATTCTCTTTATGAATTATAATCATCAAATGTAACTATTTTCAAAAATTATATTTCATTCCCACTAGCTAACTAAGATATGATGAAGTTATTTATATTTCTATGTTCATGAAGAACACAATTTTATAACTTCTTATTATGTAATAAGGAACTATAATATCACCCTAATGCATTTTTTAATTCATAATATCCTATTATATTACATTAAAGGTATTAGGGAGTTAATTGAGCCCACTATTAGAATCTATCATCTATTATAATGTTAAATAGATTCCGAACCAAATTCACTGAAATACTATTTCACAAATATAAATAATTTTATAGTGGTGGTCATTGACATATATATTATAATTAATTATTTTTTATTCCATAGCATATTTCTAGTTTTATAATGGATAATGATCAGTTACCAATATTTATACATCCTAATTACACATTATTTATATTATTATGTAGATCATTACATATGATCTGTGATCATTATTTTATTGGTTTGGATTTTATCTTGTTTTTTTCAAAATCATTAAACATGGTATGATATATATATTCCCATTATAAATTCATATATTATATTCCAATTATTTCTCAAAATGTTAACATTATTTTTCATTTCATATATCCTTTTATTATGTTTCTATATTACATGTTAGGGAGAAATGTATTACATATGATAAGTCGAGAATCATATCTCAAGATAATGGTATATTATATAGATATTTGAGAATATGTAATATGTTTTTTGTAATGTACGTAATATAAAAATACACTAGACCTTTAGGTTTTGGATATGTGTATTGTTGGGATATATAATTAATGTTCATATTTTTTTTAATATTCATGATTGATATTAATTTTCAATCTACAAGAAAAGTATACATTCATTTGTGAATATTACGTATAAATTGATATTTTGTGTCTACCATTATATATTGTGATGAAACATGATTCATAAGGTAGATATTGTAAAATAATATTCAATGGCCGAGTAAAGTGTTTTCCTCAATTTCATTATAAGAACTAGATTCCTAAATTTTTTTATAAATCAAAATTTCTGATGAATATCATCCTTTTTGTTTTAAATCTAAAACGTAGATTGATAATTTGAATTTTTCAAATCTTGAATCAACATATAGTCAAGAGACCATCACTTTCTTATCGTGTATATCGTTACTCAATAAAACATTAATAAATGATTGAATCAAATCGTGTATATATAGTCTATTAAAAACCATAATAGTATATTTAATCTCCATAGAATTTGATATCTCGCATCACTTGTAAAATTAATGTCTCCATAATTTATTCTATATGGAGCTTCATGGATTCTAGAATCCTTAATTATATCTATGAATGCTAGGTTTTATGATCCAACTATATTTAGATAACTATATAATATATCATCTACCATTAAATGAGTAAATTTATTTGACATTTAGAGACATGGTATAGGATTTTAAATATAAATTTTTCTATATTATTTCTTGATTTCAAACCTATATGTGATATTTTTTATATTTAGAAGAAGACTATAAAATTTAGAAACTAGAAATATGAGAATCTATGTTTTGGGAGAAAAATTTCATTATTAAATACCATTCATACATAATTCCAAATGAATATTAATATTTTCTTTTATGTCCCATGTTTAGTATGTTAATCCACTGTAATATTCCTCATGATAATTCATTAAAATTATATAACATATTAATATATAAAAAAATATAATGTAAAATATTTTCAAAACCATATAAGGTCTGTGATACTAGTATTAAAAGATATTGTTTTTCAAGATACTAATTTCATTGTATTCTATAATGGGATTTATTTTACGTAATAAACTATGTAAATAGATATTCATTCATAAATATACTCATCCAAGTAAACTAATACCATTTTAAAGGTGTAAATTATTTTCCAAATATAGGAATATGTTTTACATAGATTAGAATTTATTATTGATAAACTGTATTTTGTTGTGGATGATAAGAAAATAATCATATATAAATCAACCAATTGATTTACTCTATTATTCCTCCATGGTTGTCCCTTCCAATAGATATACCATATATAATAATTAAATTATCATCCTCTCTAAATGGTTGTCATTCATGAGAATAAAATAGATGTAATTGATGATGTTTTGTAATATACAAGAACTAAATACTTAGTTATAAAATCAAATCCATTATAGGGTTACTCTACTACATTTTCATATATAAATATACAACATGCATGCATAATTTTCTTTTTGGATGAGGAAATATGTAGTTTGTTTCACCAAAAAACTATAAAATTACACATACAATGTATGTAATGGTATACATTACCAACTAAATAATTTAAATAAATAGTTGATTATCTCTTAAATAAATAAATATATATATATATATATATCAGGATCATGTTGTAACACCCCAGGTAAATAAAGAATATGACATTTTTATATCCATATTTGTGAATAAAATATTAATATTACTTTAAAGGGGATGCTATGATCGATGGCATACCCAACACACAACAATAAGTTTCTTGGGAATCTTACGTTGCACTCTAATAATAAAATAATATTATTTTAAATAAGAGTCAATTCCTAGCCGTTGTAATGGATGGGATGAACAGAACTAACCACAAAATGATTATATATGTTAGTAAAATATATTTACTTTTTACAATAAATTATAGTGGATTAAAAATGCAAATGAATCCAATTTTAAGCGTAAACATTATAATATTCTTTAAAAGGTCGATTAACTGCCTTTTGATGGGGAACCTCTTTTAAATCCCCTTTTTGACAATTTTATGTGTTATATTTTACAAAATAAAATTCTTCTTTATAATCGGGACATCAAAATTTACTTTGTGTAAATTTTTGGTATTTTTCCGAAAAAGTTTAATTTTTAATGAATAATAAAAAATGATGTATTTTAATTCAAAACCTATTTTAATTTAATTTCTTTATATGATTAGATTATCTTTTGAATTTGTTTTAAAGTGAAATTAGAATATATTTTTACCATTTAATCTAATAGTGGTTGTTGGAATTTATTTCACATTGAAATCGGACTTAAACTACTGTCAATATTTTGATACATTTTGTTTCATAAAAACACACTATTTGTTTTGACAGCAGGAATTAATTATTAAATTAATTAATGAAACTTATATGTTTTGAATTTTGTAAAATAGACATCATTTATGAATTCTGAATATCAAATATAGCTTATGGTGAACTTTTGACAATTTTCTGAAAAACGTCAATTTTTGATGAATAGTGAAACCACTAAGTGGTACTTATAAAAACCGATTTTCCATTTAAATGAAATTTTGCCATCGTTGTATTTTTAATTTCAAAAATCTGACATACATGGTTTTCATTAAGAATTAAAATGTGTTTCAATAGGATTAAAATATTTTTTTGGGGAATAGTAACTTATTAAGTTTTTAATCGCGATTAAAGGTAATTAGTGTAGTTTAAGGTATGAATAATGTATTAATAAAATGAAATGACCTAGACACATGTCCTACACTCATTGTATCTGTCATAGATGACCAAGAAAATCCAAGGTTCAACTTGGGGAACCCATGGATCCACTTTGGTTGGAAAATGACATAAATATCTTTTTATTTAATGTAAAAGTAAAAATGACACAAACATGAAATGTTTTACAAACACAATTTTTACATGGGGATATACAAGTCATATTTTTTACTATAAATATTAATTGAAAATATGAAAAGATTTCCTATATCATAGTATTTTTTTATAATTTTTAGACTTTAAATAAATTAATTTATTTATGACATCATGATGATGCATCATTTAGCTCATTAATAAAGAATTTAAATAAAATGAAAAGATAATATAAAATCTATTCCCTAAACATGTCCAAAACCTATTGTATGGGGATATTTAGAACCCTTATAACCTTATCCTCAAATTATATCAATGTGGGACCTTTTAAATCTGAAACGCATTTTAAAATAAAGTTACATTTCATTACTTTCCAAGAGTGCCCCTCCTCTCCTCTTATAAAAGGCCCCCACCTATACCTCCTTACCCACACTTCCAAAGCCTTTGGATCGGCCAAACCCTGCAAATTGTGTCTCTCCACATACATATATAACTCCTTGAAGCCTCTTTTTGGGCATTAGTCTTCCCAAAGAATCCTTTGAGCTCAAACCAAAGGGAGTTACCCGATTTTAAGGTAATGTCCTCACTTGAGTCCTTTTGTTTTATTTTGCTTCTCCAACCCCCTAAACTCTTTTTATTCATATCTTTTGTAACAACTCTAATATCTTCAATATACTAGGATGTTGTTATAAGATGTATTCGAGATACACTTACACACACCTTCGTCTAATGGTTAAAGAACGTACTCTTTTTGTGGTTGGCGATTTTCTGCCTCACGAAACGATGATTGGTCAATATTCTTTTAACACCTTTAAAGGTGTCCATTATTATTTCAATGTATTTTATCTATTATATATATGGTATTTATATTTACTATATGCTTCTGTATTTTATATTTAAACCATACCTTTATTCTTTTCATGTTGTGTTAATGCGATAATTTTATATGAGGAAGTGTGGACTACCGCCCCCTCAAGTGATGTGACTCGTACATGCAATACATGGAATGTATAAAGAATGAAATTAATGAAATTATGTGACCTATATAACATATATATTATACTGTAATTATAATATATATATATATCATTTATTTTTAATTCCATTATTATGAAAAAGAAAAAAAATGAAAGTAGCATTCATGCGTACGTACGACCTACTGTCTCCATGAACGGTGCTTTTCATTTTTTATCTCCAAATGATATGGAATAGTATAAAATTAATATGTACTGGATATATATATGATATTTTAATCATTAATACTATTCTGGAAATTATTTACTTATAACTACATAGAAAATCATTTTTCAGACAAGTTTATTTTTGACTCATGTACCAAACTTCGGCAAAAACGTCTGATATGAAATAACATTATTAAATAATTTTTATAACATTATAATATGTGATATGAAATGAATAATAATCTTTATATGAGTTCCTTAAGATATTATGAATTTACCAATGTTTATTATTCAGGAATATAAAGAAACGAACAAGGCAAGTTGGACTAGAGGTAAGGGATCTGACTCCTCACTTTCATTTAAAGTACACTCTTTTATGTCATTCCATTTAAAATCTCATATTTCTTGTTATTGGGATATTATTTTATATTAATCTTACTGTAAGTTTTATGTTCGTATGATGAGAGACCCTATTCTCTCTCATCAATACATTTTGGAAGTTTTTAGTGGCGCCATTAGGCTGCCGAGTTTTCGTAAGAGATCTAACCTCTCTATTTCTTTTTAAATACTCTCCTTCATGACACTTATTTTAAGCTTATTTTTTTATGATGGGGGATGTTATTTTATATTCCTCTTTCTTTACATTTTATTTTAATATGATTAGAGAAACTATTTCATCTCATCAATCCATTTTGGAGGTTTTATGTGGCACGGTTAGGCTGTAGAGTTTTCGTAAGGAATTTTTCATCTCACTTTTATTCCCATGAGATTTATGCAACATTTGACACAATATCCTTTGAGTGGTGTATGTACTGCCCATTATTTTACTCATTTTGTAATATACTTTCATTTATGAGCATTTACATCAACATTGTATTGTCCTTCTTTCACGGGGTGTATGTTTCGAAAGATACCCATGTCGGTAAGGGAACCTTTCACATTCCTCTTTTTAAAAGACTTATTTTGTTATGTCTTTTAATTCACATAAAATTATGTTGGGATATGTTCTTATATATCCTTAGTGGTATAAAATTATGTCCAGGTGATGATATGTCCTTTTTATCTCTCATCATTTCATTTTCTGAATTTTTTAGTGATGCCGTTAGGCTGTCAAATTTTTGCAAGGGAACTTCTGAACCCAATTTTTATTCTTTGGGATAAGCTTGTACTCATTGAATATGTCATCCTTTGAATATGTTTGAATGACCTTTTATTGTTTTACACTTTATATACACTTATATTTGGTGTATTTTTATTTGTCACACATAATTTTGAGATTGATTTATCCTTAATTTAAGGATACCTTCTTTATAAGGGATTTCATCTCATTTTACATTTCTATTGAGAATTCATTGTTGTTATGCACCAATTCACTCTTATATGGTCTATATACTTTCCTTTGGAATATTATATCATGAATCCATTTATTCTTATGATATTATAATGTTCTGATTAAATGTTATTCCTCAATTATTGTATTCAAGTGTCTCTAATTTTGGTAAAAAACCTTTAACCAAAATATCGCATTAAAATTTTTCATGACTTCTTCTTATTAATATACATGTTTTCAATATGGTTTCAAGAATTTATTTATATGGATATTAATTTCTTAAAATGTTAAAATCTTCAAGGTGGTATGGGACACTTTGATTCAAAAATCTCTTTATTAAATGTTTTAAATGGTTATGAAAATGGTTTTTAGAATGGATTCATTATTTCAATATCTTAAAATGATATATTGTTTTTGAAATGTGGGAATGTTATCTTTCCTTTATGCTTATGTTATGTGCTATGATTTTGTTATGTCTCTTAGGAATTGTTATGAATACGGCTGGTTTCGTGATAAACTAAGGGTGGGTGAGCCCGATATCTCTCTCCAATGCATTGGGTAACGTGAACGGGTGAAAAGTTAAGGTTTCTCCGAAGAGATTTGGGAATATACTGTGGTGGTTATCCCAAACGTAACCAATAGGGTTAATCCCTACGTAAGAATGTTATGAATGCCTCAAGTTACCCATATGTCTTATGATTTCTATGATTTATTATTTATTTTATGAGGTATGTTAAAGTGATCATGTTTTATGGGTAAAGTATGATTTCATTTTTATGTATACATGTGCTCATGTTTCCTTTCCATATTTTCATATCCCTTACTGAGCTTTTTATGCTCGTCCCATGTTTTTGAAATTTTTTTCACAGGTCAAGGGATGGGTACACGATATGATTATAGTGTCGAGGAAGTGTGAAGAAAGAATCCACATTTTATTTTAAATATGTTTCCGTTGATGGAAAAAATGAATATTGTCTTTTATGTAACCACTTTGTTTAAAAGTGGAATGTAATCCATGTTTTATGATCTAATTATCTAAAACACTAAACCCAAAAATATCCTCAATGTGTCATATTTTGATAACTCAATATTAATTAAGGTATAAGGCTGGGGCCTTATAGTTGGTATTAGAGGTCGGTTTAGATAACATTAGAGGTTAGGGTATTCTATAAGCATATGTGACATTACAATAATGGTTAGGATTTCAGAAAGAGTCCTAGTTTTAGATGAAGTGAGTGAGTAAGTATAAATTAGTGTTTACCTTCCTCATTAGTACATGATGGTTTTGTTGATATAGTCACACTGTTATTTCTATTTTTAGTGAATGGATGGATCTAGCAGGCACCAAAGAGACAACAGGTTTGAAGGAAACTGTGGTGGTTCTCTGATTAAGATACTAAATAAAATGGGGGATTCAATGAGGAAACTCGTGGTTGTTCTAAACCAACTATCAAAGATTCATGATTAACCACTTGAACCTTGGTATGATCTGTAATGCATCATGTATGAAAATGACCAATCGATGTGGAAGTTCGGGTAATAATTATAAAGGTAACCATTAGAGTTTATATGCTCCTTACTTTTGGGGTAATTATGGGTTATTATCTGTTATGATGGAAAATTGAAGGCATGAGATAAACATGAGGTTAAAATATGTTATGATCATTTTTGAATATTTTATCTCGTTTTGGGGAATGTTTTACGAATTATATAGTTATGGAAAAAGGACAACACACAGACCGTGTGACAACCCGTCGCGTCGGACAAAGCTGTTGGAATCGAACCCACAACCAAAGTGTGACTGGTATTTATCGCCTACCACTGGACTACTTGAATTCCCTGGTTAGTTTGACTGATTCTTTTTAGTTAGATGATTTTATGAATTAGGAGTAAGTGTATTTTGGGTTATCTATGGAAATGATTAACCTATCATGGAGGATATGTGATTAGGTTAATTACTTTTCAATATGAGACATTGAGAGAAACTGATGTTGTTTGGAGATAAATGCTACGATTTAACATGGAAGACTATGTGACTAAATCCTTCAATTATTTGGGTTTCAATATTAGTTTGGTTTACTTTGAAGTATTTTATGGACAATTGTTTATCAAATGTTCTTCATTGAACTTTGGGCTTTTTTGGAAAAATTTTGATGATTAAGAATAGATTTTCTTTTTATAAAGGGTTATACTTTTCTGTATTATCTGATCTTGTACTAACCTTTTGCGTTTTGGTTTTGGTTAAATTCTAAAGACATGGGAAGTATAAAGTTTTCTTTTTTGGATTAGGTGATTCTATAGAAGTTGATAATAGTACTCTTAATGTGAACAAGTCTTCCTAAATACTTGTCTTTTGGAGAAAATATGAGTTTCTGTAAGGAATCTAATAAATGATGAAAGTCAACATGATAATTGATTATGATTTCATTATGAATAAAATCCTCAACAAAAAGTAACATAAAACAAAAATGTTTTCTATTAAATTTTCCTACTGGGGAATCGAATGCCGTTTAACCCATCACAAGTTTGTGATTTTCTTGTGGTTAACTTTCTCCTAAACATGTTTTCTATCACTCTCCATCAGAACATTACCCTATGTTTTCTACTACATGTCCATGTTTTCCTTCATGGAATCCTGGTATGGGTTATCTTGGGTGACCACTGTACTTATCTTTCTTTATTTTAATGTGATTGTTTTATCGACTCTTGTTCCGATGTGGGACTTTCAAGGATGTTTCCAAGCTCAAATTTAAAATTACGAGGACGCAATTCCCAAAAGGGGGGAAGGATGTAACACCCCAGGAAAATGAATAATATGAAATTTTTATATCCATAATTGTGAATAAAATATTAATATTACTTTAAAGGGGATTGCTATGCTCGATGGCGTACCCAACACACAGCAACGGTTTCTTGGGAATCTTACGTTGCCCTCTAATAAAAAAATAATATTCTTTTAAATAGTTTTTAACACCTAGCCTTTGTAATGGATAGAATGAATAGAACTAAAAAAAAAATGATTATATATGTTTGTCAAATATTTTTACTTTTTATAATATATGTTAGTGGATTAAAAATGCAAATTAATCCAATTTTAAGCGTAAACATTCTAATATTCTTTAAAAGGTCAATTAACCACCTATTGATGGAAAACCTCCTTTAAATCCACTTTTTGACAATTTTATGTGTTATATTTGACAAAATAAAATTCTTTTTTATAATTTGGACATCAAAATTTTCATTGTGTCAATTTTTTGTATTTTTCTGAAAAAGTACAATTTTTAATGAATAGTGAAAAATTTTGTATTTTAATTCAAAAACTCTTTTAATCTAATTTATTTATATGCTTAGATTATCTTTTAAATTGGGTTTAAAGTGAAATTAGAGTATATTTTTACCATTTAATCCAATAGTGGTCGTTGGAATTAATTTCACTTTGAAATCAGACTTAAATTAGTGTCATTCATTTGATACATTTTGTTTCATTAAAAAACGCTATTTGTTTTGACAGCTGGAATTAATTATTAAATTAATTAATACAACTTATATGTTTTGAATTTTGTAAAAGATACATCATTTTTGAATTCGTAATATCAAATATAGCTTAGGGTGAACTTTTGGTAATTTTCTGAAAAACATCAATTTTAGATGAATAGTGAAACCACTAGGTGGTACTTATAAAAACTGATTTTCCGTTTAAATGAAATTTTTCCATCTTTGTGTTTTGAATTTTAAAAATCTGACATACATGGTTGTCATTAAGAAGTAAAATTTGGTTCAATGGGAATAAATGTTTTTTGGTGAATAGTAACTTATTAAGTTTTTAATCGCGATTAGAGGTAATTAGTGTAGTTTATGGTAAGAATAATGTTTATTAAACATAAATGGCCTAGAAACGTGTCCTACCCTCATTGGATGTGTCATGGATGACCAATAAAATCCATGGGTCAACTTGGGGACCCGATGGAGCGACTTTGGTTGGAAAATGACATAAATATTTTTTTTATTTAATGTAAAAGTAAAAATGACACAAACATGAAATGTTTTAATAAATCAATTTTTACATGGGGTTATACAAGTCAGCCATTTGACTATAAATACTCATTGGAAAGATAAAACGATTATTTATATCATAGTATTTTTTTTATAATTTTTAGACTTTAAATAAATTAATTTATTTATGACATCAAGATGATGCAGCGATTACCTCATTAATAAAGGATTTAAATAAAATGAAAATATAATGTAAAATCTATTCCCTAAAAATTTCCAAAACCTATTGGATGGGTATATTTATAACCCTTATAACCTTATCCTCCAATTATATCAATTTGGGACCTTTAAAATCCGAATCATATTTTAAAATAAAGTTACATTTCATTACATTCCAAGTGTGCCCCTCCTCTCCTCTTATAAAAGGCCCCCACCTCTACCTCCTTACCCACACTTCCAAAGCCTTGTGCTCGGCCAACCCCTGCCCATTTTGTCTCTACACATCCCTCTCTATCTCCTTGAAGCATCACATTGGGCAGAAGTCTTCCCAATGAAGCCTTTGAGCTCAAACCAAAGGGAGTTACCCGATTTTAAGGTAATGTCTTCACTTGAGTCTTATTGGTTTATTTTGCTTATCCAACCCCTAAACTATTTTTATTCATCTCTTTTGTAACACCTCCATTATTTTAAATATACTAGTATGTTGTTATAAGAATAATTCGAGCTACACTTACACACACCTTCGTCTAATGGTTAAAGAACATACTGTTTCTGTCATTGGCGATTTTCTGCCTCACGAAACGATGATTGTTCAATATTATTTTAACACCATTAAAGGTGCCATTATGATGTCACTGTATTTTATATATGATATATAGGGTATTTATGTTTACTATATGTTTATGTATTTTATATTTAAACCATACCTTTATTCTTTTCATGTTGTGTAAATGCGATAATTTCATATGAGGAAGTGCGGACTACCGCCCCCTCAAGTGATGTGACTCGTACATGCAATACATGTAATGTATAAAGAATGAAATTAATGAACATATGTGACCTATATAACACATATATTATACTGTAATTATAATATATATATATATAATTTATTTTTTATTCTATAAATACAAAAAAAGATAAAAATTAATGTAGCGTTCAAGCGTACGTACGGCCTACCGTCTCCATTAACGGTGCTTTTCGTTTTGTTATCTCCAAATGATATGGAATACTATAAAATGAAACTGTACTATATATATATATGATATTTTAATCATTAATAATATTCTGGAAATTATTTACTTATAACCACATGTACAATCATTTTTCAAACAAGTTCATTTTTTACTCATGTACCAAACATGGGCAAAAACGTCTAATATGAACTAACATTATTAAACAATTATTATAACATTATAATATGTGAAATTAACTGAATAATAATATTTATAGGAGGTCCTTAAAAAATTAAAAATTGACCAAAGTTTATTATTCATGAATATAAAGAAACTAACAAGACAAGTTGGACATGAGGTAAGGGATCTGACTCCTCTCTTTCTTTTAAAGTACACTGTTTTATGTCATTCCTTTTAAAAGCTAATCTTTCTTATAATTGGGATATTAATTTAAATTTATATTACTGTAATTTTTATGTTCATATTATTAGACACCCTATTATCTCTCATCAATTCATTTTGTATGTTTTGAGTGGCGGTGTTAGGCTGCCGAGTTTTCATAAGAGATCTAACCTCTCTCTTTCTTTTTAAGTACTCTCCTTTATGTCACTTCTTTTAAACTCCTCTTTGTTATGATGGGGGATGTTCTTTTATATTCCACTTTCTGTACATTTTATTTTAATATTATGTGAGACCCTATTTGATCTCATCAATCCATTTTGGATGTTTTAAGTGGCGTCGTTAGGATGCCGAGTTTTCGTAAGGGATTTTTCATCTCACTTTTATTCCCGTGAGATTTATGCTACATTTGCCACAATTTCCTTTGAGTGGTGTATGTAGTGCCCATTATTTTACTCATTGTTTAATATAATTTCATTTATGAGTATTTACATCAATGTTGTATTGTACTTCTTTCACGAGGTGTATGTTTCGAAAGATACCCATGTCGGTAAGGGAACCTTTCACCCTCCTCTTTTTTAAAATACTTATTTTGTTATGTCTTTTAATTCACATAAAATTATGTTGGAATATGTTATTATATATCCTTAGTGGTTTAAAGTTTATGTCCAGGTGATGATATACCCTTTTTATCTCTCATCATCTCATTTTCTGAATTTTGTAGTGACGCCGTTAGGCTGTCGAAGTTTTGCAAGGGAACTTCTTAACCCAATTTTGATTATTTGGGATAAGCTTGTACTCATTGAATATGTCATCCTTTGAATATGTGCGAATGACTTTTTATTTTTTTTACACTTAATATCCACTTATATTGGGTGTATTTATATTTGTCACACATAATTTTGAGATTGATTTATCCTTTATTTAAGGATAGCTTCTTTATAAGGGATTTCATCGCATTTTAAATTTCTATTGAGACTTCGTTGTTGTTATGAAACTATTCACACTTATATGGTGTATATATTTTCCATTGGAATATTATATCATGAATACATTTATTCTCATGATATTATAAAGTTCTGATTAAATGTTATTCCTCAATTATTGTATTCAAGTGTCTCTAATATTGGTAAAAACCCTTTAACCAAAATATCACTTTGAATGTTTAAATGATTTGTTCTTATTAATATCCATGTTTTCAAAATGGATTTAAGAATTTATTTATTTGGATATTAATTTTTTAAAATTTTAAAAGAATCAAGGTGGTATGGGACACTTTGATTCAAAAATATCTTTGTTAAATGTTTTTAATGGTTATGAAAATGGTTTTTAGAATGGATTCATTATTTCAATATCTTAAAATTCTATATTGTTTTTGCAATGTGGGAATGTTATATTTACTTTATGCTTAAGTTATGTGCTATAATTATGTTATGGTTCTTGGGCAGTGTTATGAATACGTGTGGTTCCGTGATAAACTAAGGGCGGTTGATCCCGATATAGCTCTCCAATGCATTGGGTAACGTGAAGGAGTGAAACGTTACAGTTTCTCTTAAGAGATTTAGGGAATATACTATAGTGGTTATTCCAAACATAACCAAGAGGGTTACTCCCTACGTAAGAATGTTATGAATGACTCAAGTTACCTTTTTGTCTTTTGATTTCTATGATTTATTCATGATTTTATGAGGTATGTTAAAGTGATTATGTTTTATGGGTAAAGTATGATTTCATTCTTATGTATACAAGTGCTCATGTTTCCTTTCGATATTTTTATATCCCTTACTGAGCTTTTTATGCTCATCCAATGTTTTTGAATTTTTTTTCACAGGCCAAGGGAAGGGTACATGATATGATGATAATGTCGAGGAAGTGTCAAGAAAGAATCTATGTTTTATTTTAAATATGTTTCCGTTGATGGGAAAAATGAATAATGTCTTTTATGTAACCACTTTGTTTAAATGTGGAATGTAACGCAAGTTTTATGATCTAATTCTCTAAACTCTAAACCTGAAAATATCCTCAATGTGGAATCTTGTAATAACTCAAGATTAAGTAAGTTTTAATGAGGGGGCCTTATACATGTACTGAAACCTCTATATTTTTTATTATACGGATCCTTAAAAACATGGATCTTTATCTTCAAATCGGTAAATTCATATAAAATATACATGAATTATAGTTATTTAATATTAACCTAAAAAAATACATTGCAATAATATATAATTGATCAATTATTTTAGATGATATATTTTTCATTATTACTAAATTTATTATATAAATTATTGAAACCATATGTACATGATTTCATTTTCATATCATCTTCACTAGATTCATTTATATTTAGAGTTCAAATTTTTTACATGGATATTCACTCTCATCATTTAATTATTGAATAAAAAAATAGTGATCAATGGATAAGATATATATTATTTATAATCCTAAATCGTAGAAGACTTCCCACTCTTGAGAAATTTATCATATTTTATACCAAAAATTATATCATACTATATTTCTCAGATGTTTAATTTAAACATAGAGTCATTATGGTTTATGTTTGGTTAATAATTAGATAAGGTATATTATCTTCTATTATAAAAATAATTTGGGAATGTCTCCATCATTAATTTTTAGTATAATCTAATTATCCCTCGAATTAAAATATATTCTCTATATTTTCTTCAGTTCTATTTTTTTAAATGTTGTTGAATTTGATCAAAATAATAAATATTGATAAAAACATTTCACCGATGTCTATCATAAATATGATCGTAAATACAAATTTATTTTATATATATTATTCATAATAAGAGTAAACTTTTTATAATAAGGGATATATTTTCTCCCTTAAGAATGGATCCAGGGGAGGCCTCAATTTTACATAATATTCACACTCTTTTATCATTATTGAAAAACAATTATGGTATATTCCTATATACTATGTTAATATCATACATGATAAATATTTTACCTATTTTTATTATAAAATCAATATAATTTCATTATAATTTTTTACTTTTACATATATAGTGATACAATGTAAAATTGATGATCCCATGAAAAAATGTTTTTTTTCAAATATCCTTGTTGGGTTTTGGATTCGATTTGAGTAGTTACAATATTATATTCAAAATAAATTGATGTAGAAATAAGTATTTTAAGATTTATGTTATTCATGAGATTTATTATGTTATGTACTAATTTTGAATGTATATTTCATTTATAATTAGTTAGTAAGATTTCAGTAGATATATGGATTTCTGTTATAATGAAATTCATGAAAAAATGAGATTTTATAATTTTTCCCTGAATGTTTATTTGAAATGATTTTATGTAATTTTATCACCATACCATTGATATACCATAATGTATTTAGACACAATATCATAAATCATTAATATTGATTAATTTTATATCATTATAATAAAAAAACATTAACTTGAAATATTAATATTCCATTCATTTCGACGATAACTATCATTATTGATTAATAATTCATATGATGACATGATACGAAGAGTCCATGTAGAATATAAGTGATAAATTATTAATTTTAGAGAAATCATTTATCAAAATTTTTGTAACAATAGAATTATATAAATTCAATATATCATTAAAATAAATACCATTAAATCGTAGAGAAAATCCATGTGGCCATTAATATGTGGTTGAATCAATGGATATGATGTATATGTTCCCAGGAAATTATCTAAAGATAATGATGAATATTCCTAATTCCATAAAAATCGTTATTTATTATCATGATATGGTATAAAGGATAATCATTCCAATTTATTGGGTGATTCGTAAAATAGGCGGTCGACATTAGTTGTTTAAATCATAATGATATTCATCAAGGTGTGGATGATAATATGATGCATGAACATCTTCATTGAATGGTTCAATATTAGGTCTATATTTTTTCTGATATTGATATCAACTCAATTACAACTTGTTCTATGGCATCAGAATGGCATATTTATCTTTAATATGTGTGTATATTTCATAATAAATTGCACACTTTCCTCTAATTATATTTTTTGACTTAATAATAAATCATGTAAAATAAATATAACATATTTTTGCTTATACAATAAAAAACATTATTCATGATTAATCTATTTATGTATGTTATAATTATATAAAATAAATAATTATGCATGAAATAATTAGTTTTAAAATATAATTAATAATTATAGTAATTTTTAATAATGTTCATTATATTTTTTAATATTTATATTAGTATAAAATCATGTTTCCATTATTAGAGATTCAATTAAATTGAATCCTTATTTGAAACACTAATTTCTAAGAGAAACTATTTCCATTTTATTATCATTTTAATGTTAGTTAAATTAAATTTATGACATAAATGGGATGAAATGATAGTTAGACAAGAATATATATTTTTTCATTTCTTATAACATTATATACATGTTTAATAAAATTTATTCCTTAACAAAAGATTCTTTTGATCATTTAATTGTTAAATATTCTTCATTATAGGTGAAATTGAATCAATAATATGTTAAAAATTTTATTCCTACAAGATTAAAAATTTAAACAATATTATTTTTAGTTTTATCTAATAAATGGATAATTTTTTTTAAAAAAAGTACATAACACCACTTCAATGTACATAATATCTACAAAATATATTTTAAAATTCTATATTATATTATGTATGTTTTTTATATATTATGTAGAATAATAAATTATTTAAAAATTATAATATTTTTAAAAATCATCAGATATTTTTTTCAATAATTTCGTCAATCAAAAATTCAATGAAATTTGGTATTTTATTAACTCATCTAATGGAATATAAAATTTATTTTTATTTTTTGTAAAAATACATTATATTTTATATTCACTATAAAAAAATTTATTGTCATAAAATAAATCACACACCTTAATTCCCCAAAAACTGATATATATTTATTATTATATAATTAATGTTTGGTTTTCCCTAAAATAAATTTCATGGAAATGATTATGATGAATGAAATCTACATTTTAAATTTATTTTTCAATTTCAATGGAATTTTCATCAAAAAATATATATATTCTAATTAAAATCACTAAAGGGTTTTATAATTGTATTATTTTTATGATAACAATGAAACATAAAACTCAAAGATGTTATAAATTTTTTTCAACTAAAAAATCATATTTTTAAGAATTTAATGTCATCTAAACAGTTGTGACTATATGAAATATTATTGATAATATTCGTGATTTTTCTTTCATGTGGAGATAAATAAATATTCTCTATCTTTGTTGTGATTGTATATGAAAAAAATAATAGATTTACATTTTGAAATATTTATTTTCTTAATTTTTATTAAAAAAACTTAATTCATACTCTGTAAAATAATTATTTTTATTTTAAGTAGAGGTTTTTAGATTTTTTGGATGAATTTAAATTATATTTTTAGTTGATTCTGAGAAATTTAGAGGTTATTTTTTTAATGTAGAATTTGTTATATATTATACTATAATTAATCATGTTATATTTTATTTTAACAAGATAAAAAAAATAATACAATCCTTATATGATGAATAATATTTATATTCACAAGGGGTAGTAGAGTGAAAGTGGAATGATAGAAAGATGTTGTTTGATATTTTTATATCTAGTGGAGTTGAAAATTAGGGAAACATAAAAACCCAATAATAATAATAATATACTTTTTTATCATTTGAAATATTTTTCATAATGTTACGATCACCTATGATCATATATATGATATGTAAGTGGGAAGAATATTGGAAAATTTGTATGGTACAACATTGATACACAATAATGTATTATTATTACATCAACATAATATATTTGAGGACTCATGTATTTTATATGATGATGAATTTTATATTTCATTTATGAATAATTTATTTTAACTAATTAATGTATGTTCTCTATATATTAAGAATGTGTTTAAAAAATTAACAGGTAATATATAAAATCATCTTTTTTATATGAACTTTTTTAGTGTTTTTTGAGAAAATTTAATTTTTTATTATTATATTAAAATTTAATTTTTTAGTTTTAATATCTTGAATAGAATTAATTATAATATTATTAAATGATATAAATCGATTATATGATGATACTTAGTACACTGTGATGTAGTCACGAGTCTATGATTTCATAATTCGTTATACCATGATGAGAAGATATGATAATTATGCTAAGAAATTTACTAATAATGAATCCAGAGTATGCCACATAAATAGGTCATTTTATGGATTTAATTTCCAGATAAACAAAACATCTAAATACAAACATCTAATGTATTTATTGAACTAATAACATAATTTATATCATGATATATCAAAAATGTAATATTTTATTTTCACAATTCATGGATTTATCCAAGATCGCAGAATGATCAAGTGAATAAATTTTACATCCTGGTGATGTGAATAAAATAAGTTCACAACTGTAGATAAAAAAATTAAAGTAAAAGAATAAAAATATATGCTGGGATATCATGAGAATATATAAATATAATACATAGTCTAAAAAAATTGGCCACAAAACCATCACATTAGAAAATGGATCAAGATATTATATATATTAGGAGAATGGTATACATTATAAAAATATTAATGTGTACCACACATAGGGAATGTCATTATTTTAATATGTCATGTCTCACTCCAAATAGAAATATGAATTATTATTTCCATATATAGGATCTCTTGAGATAGAAGTATCCAAAAATTGATTATATGGATATATTATTTTAAGCATTCTTATAAACTAATATTATCGAATGCATATTTTCCTTATATTGAAAATATAAATAAATTAGGAATAAAAAATAAATAAATAAAAAATTACGTAAATAGATGTGTCAACCGAGTTAATAAAAATTTTGAATCATGTTTACAAAAAAAATTTAAGGCATAAAATAAAAATAAATGGTCAATTATTAGGATAATAATATAATTAATATTTATATTCCATAAAGGAGAAAATAATTTTTGTTTAATAATATATAATGAACTAGGAAAGGGGGAATAAAACTATATAAAAATTATTTTTAACCTTTGTAGGTTTAGAAGTAAATAAAATATAGTAATGGAAAAATAATGATAGAAATAACCTAAAAAAGTTGAAGGAATAAAATCATTAAGATATAATATAATATTATAGTATATATATAATTTATAACTAAGGTTGAGATTTGTTAATGGGGAAAACACATAAAAATAAAAAAGAAGATGAAATATTCTGTACCTCGAGTCCAGATATACAATGGAAACTCCCCTATCCTCCTAGATAGAAAGGTAAAACTTATTAATTTCTTCTTTTAAAACAACATTTTATATTATATAAAAACATTTAATCAATTAATTTTCATCTATATTTAATTAATTACATTAATAGTGGGGTCATCAACCTTTTTTTGTTGTTGAAAGATTCATGACTACAAATCCAAATTTTGGTAAAGGTATTTATCCATGGTGAGTTTGAAATAGTTTTATCTATTCTAAATGATGCATGAGATAGTATCTAACTAGATTTAAAAATATACATATAAGTTCAATAGATTAATAGATTTTTATTATTCATTAAATCTTTCACATTAATATTTTTATATTATAAAATAATTCTATGATTATATTATTTTAATATAATTATTAACATGAATATTATTTAATTGCAATATAATTATCGTAATATTATTTCCTAATTAATTTTAATTTTAATAAAGAAATAATATTTTATGAATAAACATTATTGGAATATGTGAAAATTTAAAATCTATAGTTCACATCGCTTCATTAAAACCACAAAAAGATAATGTTTTTTAATAATATAGTTGAAAATACAGAAAAAAATAAAATATATAATTGAATTTGAATAAAAAATTAGATTATTATTAAACTAATAAATTAAAAATATTAAATTATAAACTATTTTACTACAGAGGTATTGGAAAATCTAATTAATAGCCATAGATTTTAAAACTATTACCATTCGTTTTCCCTTCTTTTGATTGAGTCTAGAATTCAAAAAATAATGAATATTTGGAAAAAATCCTTATGAACATAGATAGAGGAGTTTAGAGGGGTTTTGTGGATGATCTAATTGAATTTGATGTGTTTATGGAGGGGGTAGTGTGAGTGGAGGATAGTTGTTGATATAGTCTATGAGAATGTGAATACTCTAATAAGACATACATTATTTAATTATTAATTATCAAGATTATGAATATTTTTAACTATTATTTAATTTTTTTTATTTATTTAAATATTATATTTTTGGAAATTTAGTAAATCCTATAAAGAATTAAATGTGTGATAAATTTTTCAAAAAAAAGAGGATATTATAAATAATTTTATACTAATAAATAATAGATTTTGAAAATGATGTATTGTTATCATAATTATGTTAATTATATCAAAATGAACTATCTTACTCATCAAATAAATTAAATCCCATATTTATTTCAAATTATTTCTTTATTCTGATATTATAATATTTATAAATATCGCATTGTATTGATAGAAGTATATTTGTTCACAACCCATCTAATAATAAAATTTTTCAATAATTAAAAAAGCATCTCTATATGTTAATATTAGAGTTATCAATTTTGAATATAGTTTCAATTTTATAGTTTTAAACAACTAAATTTTATAAATATATCATTTAAATAAAATCATATAGCATAATGAAAACTAATTTTTTCCTAGACAATGTTTTATTTCTAAATTTGTTTGATAAAATTTGTGTTTTTATTTTTTTATAACTATTATTTTATTGATAGTTAATTATACTATATTTTTGACAGCCGTATATTATAATATTTTAAAAAATTACATAATGTTTAATAAGAAACTAAATTTATTTAAAATAAATTAAAAATAACATACTTATTTATGTATAATTTTATATAATTTGAGAAATCATTTAATATTGTTATAAAACTTTCATTATATTTAATTAATCATTATAAGTTTAAATTTTGACAAATTTTTATAAATATAATTATAATTTTACAAATATTATTTTTTTATATCTAACCTTATGTAATTATTTATATGGTCATATATAAATTAAAAATCTTATAAACTACCATTGTTTACATTTTTATTCATTCACAAAATTCACAATGAATTTTTTTCATTTCATGTAAAAAATTCATAACGTGTTTCATGTATGTTGTTTTCTGTTTAAATTTTTTATCAATATTTTATATATTCATGAATATGGCCCACTATGATTTTTAATTCATATAATGTTGTTTTTAGTTTCTTTTCTTGAAATTTTATAGTATTTTATTTTTTTGAGTATATATATCTACAATAAATTCAATTATTTATGTAATAATAAGATGATTTATTATATATAACATGTATGATATTTTTATTAATAATTATAAATGAATATTATATATTTAAATTTATATAAGGAAACATAATATATTTGAACATTCAATGTCATTAAAATCATCCAAATTTATAATTTATTTCACATTATTTCAACATGAATTCAAAAAATATATTAATGGGGGAATTTTTTTCTTACAACCACAGGAATAGATATTATGGAAGGAAAATTCTATTGTCCCCAACTCCAAAGTGACAAATAGTTGAATATAAGAAAATTTATCGAGGAAATGACATTCATTTTTTACTAATCATCATAGATCTCATCTATCGAACAATCCATTTTCATTGGTAAACCAGAAAAGATTAAATTCATGTTGGCGACTTACATGTTAGAAGGTCATGCAAGTTAGTGGTCAGATTTACTAGTTTATAGTAAATTTATACAAGGACTTGCATGGGGGGATTTTGATGAATTTTTTAACAAAAAAATTAATCCTCATACATTTTTAATTCAGACAATTACATAGTAACTCATATTGAATAAATATCTTCTTTCTATAATAGGTTATGCGAATAAATTAGCGAATTTAGTTTTCTTTCAACCCGAGGTAGTTTCTAGTGAATCCTTGTAGGCAGGCACCATTAAATGTGTGTAAGACAAGATATATTATCCAATATGTAGGAGCTCTATATTATGAATTATATGTAGATAGTTAATAAAGAAACAATACCAGAAACTAACATCACAATATCTATGTGAATAGAAATTATATTGATTCTCATGGGATGTAGATGGAATTATAATGATGGGAGAAAGAACAAGAGGGACACCAATTTCCAAGGTGGGAGAATGGATAAAAAATGTATAGCTAGATCTGAAACCCTCTTCCATGAACCATGATCAATTAATGGTGATTCTAATGTGGTTTTATTGACCACATAAATTGATATTGTATGGAACAACCTAGATCATGACCCAAATGAAAAAAGATGGGGAATTATTAGCCCTATTTTCATAGTGATATAAGGTCAAGTGATCAAGAAACATATCCAGAATAGTAGGAATAATATACTTTGACCATGAGAGGGTACAATAATCAATAAAGTTTGTATAATAGACCTTGAAATGGTGATTCCAAGAATACAATTGTTGGTCGGAGTGGATACTCAAGAGGGGGTGAATTGAGATCCAATTAAAATTTCTGTTAAAAACAATTTCTATTAAAATCCCCCAATTTCAAAAAAAAATTAAACTGTAGTGAATTTATATAGATTATAAAGGTTCAATTAGTTTCTCGAAGATCGATTAGTTTTCAGGTAACTTAATCTTATGATTAAATTAACTTTTGAAACTAACTTACTGGTTTAGAATAAATATAAACATTTGCGAGTTTAACTATAAAAGCAGCTTTGAAAATAAATTATATTTCAAAGTAATAGTAGCGGAATATGAAATAAATAAATATATTGTATGGATATATACTTTAACTAAAAACATAGAGTAGTTAACCAAGAGGTTCAGTCTCAAGCCGAGACTTAGTCCTCTCAAAAGTTTATAAAGATGATCCACACCCTGGATCGGGGTTCAACAGTTTACAACTGTCCAGGTTCAAGACCTCTACCACTGTTATTCGTGGGAAACAAAACAACAGAAACCATCTGTCCAGGTCACACACGACCTCTACCACTATCCATAGTGGGAAATGACGTATAAAAAGTTTTTCTGAGGATTTACAGATCCTCCAGTTAAAGTATAGGATTCAGTGTGTGTGTTTAATACAGCAGATAACACACACTGCTCAAAATGTAGAATATATGAATAAAGAGCAGAGATGTAGAGTTTAGAAATGGATCTGGTGATTTCAGTGTAGCTCTGGACTCTTTTTGGATTTGATCAGAAGTAATTCTGAGTCCTATTCTCATTTTTGTTTGAGAAGAAGAGTGTCGTATGCTTCAGGTTCATAGTCAGTGAGATGTAGTCGATGAAGTTCTTCAATGTTCTTTTTTATGCATAGAACTCTTCTTGAGTAGGCTTGATTGTGTATGAGGTTCTGTCTAATCTCTTGATGTGTATCTTCTGTTCTTCTTGGTTCTTCCTCCTCTTCCTTCTTGTATTTTTGTTGTGTTTTTGAATGACTTCCTTCTTCTGTCTTTTTTACAGTACTAGAGTCTTCTTGTATTTATGTCACATGCTTCGGAAGACAGAAAAGGTTTCCTTTCCGCAGGTACGAGGTACGGTTTCCTGACATCCGACATACTTTATTAAATAATTGACAGAGCATTAAAATATACCTGATATGACCGTTGGTTAGATTATATAAAGATAAAGATAATGAAATTCAAACAGTTGTTTATGACTATCGATGAGTTCAAGTGATCGGTAGGTCATCAGCATCAGCATTGGTGGCTAGACATCGGTGTGTCCTGACCGGTGACTTAGATTATTAGCATCAGTGTGCCATTCGATCGGTGACTCATTTGCATCGGTGTATCATTCGATCAGCATCGGTGAGTCAGATTGATCAGCATCAGTGACTCAGATTGATCAGCATCGGTGACTTAGATTGATCAGCATCGGTGAGTCATATTGATCAGCATCAGTGAGTCATATTTATCAGCATCAGTGAGTCATATTGATCAGCATCGGTGAGTCAGATTGATCGGTGACTCATTTGCATCGGTGAGACCGTTGTCTTGATATGGATCGGTGAGACCGTTGTCCTGATATTGGATCGATGCGACCGTTCTCCTCTGATATTGGATCGGTGTGACCGTTGTCCTGATATTGGATCGGTGCGACCGTTGTCCTCTGATATTGGATCGGTGCGACCGTTGTCCTGATATTGAATCAGTGCGACCGTTGTCTGTTTAATCCATAAGACATCCAAAAAACTTGTAAATCAATAAACACATAGATAAAAACATGATAATAGATTCACTAATAGATTGAGATTAAGTTTATGAGAAATCCATCCAGATTAAGTAATAACGATTTGTGATTATTACAACAACAATCATAGGAATGAATTCAGAAATCTTTCGGATGGCTCAACAATCTCCCCCTTTTTGATAATCAAAAATCTAAAAAAAATATCAATAATAAAAGCATAATGAGATATAAATCTCCCCCTGAAATTAAATCTCCCTCATAGATATTAATCTCCCCCTTAGAGATTGATCTCCCCCTTAGTTATTAATAATTATCTCCCACATATATATACATCCTTCTCCCCCATATATATACATCCTTCTCCCCCTTATATATACATCCTTCAACCCCTTTGGGATAATCAAAAAGGAGGAAAAACATAAAAATACGAGAGGGAAAAAAATATTTTATAAAGTACAGAAGAGTACAAGCAACACATAGATCACCCTATCAAAAACAATACACAATTATTTCTGGGGATACAAAGGGGATTTTCCTTTGTCTTTAGGAGCAATAGTGGGTAAGTTGGAAGGCTTGGAGGTTGGAGGAACTGGGCGATTTTGTAGAGGTGGTAAAATGACTCTAGAAGTTGGAGGAGAGGGTGCCACGGAGGATTGTTGAGTATCAGCAGCAGCTGGTTGAGAATATGTCTGAGGAACTGGCCGTAGTTGAGAGAGTGCCTGAACAATAGAGAGCTGATTTGGAGCTACATCAGAGGCAGGGAGAGGGTTAGCAGTAGGAAGCACAACGGAAGTGGCTTGGGCATTCAGATAAGGATTCAAAAGATTTATGAAATT
The DNA here is from genome assembly GCA_963277665.1 of Viscum album. NCBI lineage: Eukaryota > Viridiplantae > Streptophyta > Magnoliopsida > Santalales > Viscaceae > Viscum > Viscum album. The sequence continues at coordinate 788,301,062 of OY728131.1, read as the reverse complement.
CTGAATAACTTCTGCACCATACTGTATAGCCTTTTCGAAATCATCTTTGTTCTCTATGAACTATGCCAAAGTAGGAGTAAAATCCTGCAATTGATGAACTTGAGCCTTGAAAGCTTGAGTGACTGGAGGTAGTTTCAGATTCTCTGCCAACACCTTGAAATTTTCATCCATCTCATGCTTTGTATAAACCTTTGAAAAGTAATGATCAACCTTTTCCTTGATCTCTTTCGGAGCCTTTTTGGCATCTGCTAAATATACGGTTGCCATTGCATGACTGTGATCACAGTGTTCCTTCATTTTCTTTAAAGAATCCAGATCAAGAACATGTCTAACAGCTGCTAACTCATCATGCACAACCTCCCTTAGAGCCTCGAGCTCATAGGTAGTGATTTTGGTTACTTTGGCAGTACTGTCTTGGCTAAGTATTTGAGTTATATCAGCTTTCAATCTTCTCAAATCAGACTTATTGAGATGTTCAATTAAATTCCTCAAAACTTCCATCATACCAGAGATGGTTGATCTAAATTTGCTTGATAAAGATACTAAGCCAGTGTAGAGATCCTTCATAGTCTGGTTTATAGAGGCTACGTGCCTGCCAATAAGATCACCAGTATTGGCCAGGTCTGGCTTCACAGCATTCGATACGCTTTGTGAGAAAGCTTCCAATGATGCTTCAGAAACTGGCAGAGACACTTGAGTAAGGGCATTGGAAATTTCTTCTCTGGATGTATCTCTCACAGCAGCTAGCAATTCAGTCTTAAACTTATCAAAATCAGCTTGAGAGATTGTAGAACCAGGTAGATGAACATCTGCAGAATCAACAACAGGAGAAGATCTTGCTTCACATGGGAGGTTCTTCTTCACAACTGCAGTAGATTCTGACATTTCCTCTTCTTCTTCAGAATACTCTAGGCCCAAAACAGCCAAAGCAGGGTAGTCATCCCAGATAGTTGCACACAAGGTATATTTTGGTTTCTCATAACTTGTTGTTCCACTGATTTCTAGTGATTCTCTCTTTCCAGTGGCATCTGTTTCTAGTACAGTTTGATGTGTTTCTATTGGTGGTACAACAAGACCATCTACAGGTCGGTTAACACTGTCATCATCATCACCATCACCATCATCACCATCACCATCATCACCTAGCTCATTATCACTCTTCTTAGAGGCTTCACTGTCATATTCTTCAGTGTCAGAATCTTCTTGATCACCAAGAATTGGTTCTGACTCAGGTAGGGCTAAAGGTGGACTGGCAGGTCCAAAATCTATTCTTCTTTTAGGGCTAGCAGTATCAGGATCACTCATATTATTAGGAGGTGACACACTTCCATCTTCTGTGTCAGCTTCTTCCATTATTTGACCTTTGGTAGATTCATTTCTTTCATCCTCTTCCTCATCATCAGAATACACTGGTTCCTCATCTGCTTTCAAACCAGGGTCTCTCAAACCCTTATGCCTCTTTCCATGATCTGTGTGATTGTAGGCTTCATACAGCTTGTCTTCATCAGCAACCCAACACTTCTTCCATGGATTCCAATTGATTTTCATCCTCTTGTAGATATCTTTGTTGATCCAGAAAGCATGATTTCTGTCAGCTACTTCATCATCATCATCAACACATTCTAGATTCTTGAGCATGGTAGAGATCATCTTGGAGTAAAATAAGGCAGTGGCTTTCTTGGACGGTTTCATCATTCCAGTTATGTGCACCATCACATATCTACACAAATTGATCTTCTCATGGGTTTTCAGAAGAAACAATAGGAAAACATCCGGGTACTTTACAGCAGAAAAATCTCCTCTCCTTGGGCAAAGTTGGTGCTGAATAAACTTGAAAAGAAGTCTGCATTCACCATCCAACTCTAAGGATGTGATTCTCCTTAACTCTTTTCTTCCAGTCAGAAGCTCTAGAGCTAATTCATAAGAGAAGTAATCAGTGATTGGGGGAATATTCCCATCATAATCTTCATACCGACCCTCATGGGGTACATTTAAGCACTCTGTCCACTGTTTAGATGAAAAGAATATTTTCTTTCCTTTCACTTCAGATGACATCCGGGCAGCCTCCACACCATATAGAGTGATTTTCAGATTCATATAAAACTCATGTACCAGCTTCGGGTAGTCTACAAGTGAGTTTTCTGAAAACCAGTCAATCGATCCTTGCGATTCAAGAACTTGCAGCAATAGTGACTTATTGATAAAAGCCAGGCAGAACTGACTTCTCTTTCTACAACAACAATCTGAGTTTCCAGGTTTGGATTTATTGATCGTTGAGAGGCACTACTCGACTCGCCTCGAGCACGCTTTGGAGGTACATGACTATTTGATCCTTTGCTCGGTCTCTTTTTCTTAGCCATTCGAATATTTTGGGGAAAGCAGGAGTTCGAAGGTTCGAGGCAGAGGAGAAGAGAAGTTGAAGGGTTCAGCGGGAAATGAAAGGTCAAAGGTTTAGGGAAGAGAAATAGTCGCGTATCATTTATTTTATCATTTAGGGTACCCATAAAAATGATAAAATAAATAAATTAATTAATTAATTACAACATAATAGAAAGTAATACAAAGAATCGGTTTGACAGACCGGTGTGACAGATGGGTTTCACTGATCGGTTTCACAGATCGGTTTCACAGATCCATTTCACAGATCGGTTTCACAGATCTGTTTCACAGATCGGTATCACAGATCGGTTTCACAGATCAGTTTCACAGATCAATCATACACAATTCTTGTTTAATAAACTTCATTCTTTCAGAGCATAAAGGATTTGTAAAGATATCAGCAAATTGATGTTCAGAATTAATAAATTTTAGAGAGATAATACCTATCGGGTAATGATCTCTTAATAAGTGATGTCTGACCTCAATGTGCTTAGTCCTAAAGTGAGACACAGGGTTCTTAGATATGATAATTGCACTAGTATTGTCACAGTTAATTGAAACATGTTTAAAATCAAATCCATAGTCCAATAAAGTGTGTTTCATCCACAGAATCTGTGCACAACAGCTACCAGTAGTGATGTATTCTACTTCAGTAGTAGATAATGCAACTGAGTTCTGTTTCTTACTAAACCATGATACTAGCGATTTTCCAAGTAAGTGACATGTTCCAGATGTGCTTTTCTTATCTAACTTGCATCCAGCAAAGTCAGCATCTGAATAATTAGTTAGGTCTAAAGATTGTCCTTTTGGATAAAACAAACCTAAATTTACAGTATACTTAAGATATTTAAAAATCCTTTTAACAGCCATTAAATGTGACTCTTTAGGATTAGCTTGAAATCTAGCACACATACACACATTAACATAATATCTGGTCGACTAGCAGTAAGATAAATTAAGCTCCCAATCATACCTCTGTAATTGGTTTGATCAACTGGTTTCCCAGTTTCATCAACATCCAATTTGCATTTAGTACTCATGGGTATATCACTTTCCTTAATACTATCCAAACCAAAACGTTTTAACAAATCCTTAGTATATTTACTTTGATTTAGAATAATACCATCTTTAGATTGAACGATTTGAAATCCAAGGAAGTACTTAAGCTCTCCCATTAACCTCATTTCAAATTCATTTTGCATAACCTTTGAAAAATCTGTATATAAATAATTTTTAGAAGATCCAAAAATAATATCATCAACATAGATTTCTACTATTAAAACATCTTTTGAAAACCTTTTTATAAATATAGTGGGATCAGCTATTCCTTTTGTAAATCCTTTTGAAATAAGAATGTTTGAAAGTCTTTCATACCAAGCTCTTGGAGATTTTTTTAAACCATATAAAGCTTTAGAATGATTAAAAACATGATTTTCAAAATGAGGATTTTTGAAACCAGGTGGTTGTTCTACAAAAAGATCTTCAACAATAAAACCATTTAAAAAAGCACTTTTCACATCCATTTGATATAACATGAAATTCAAATGTGATGCATAAGCAAGTAAGATCCTAATTGCCTCTAATCTGGCTACAGGTGCAAAGGTTTCCTCATAGTCAATTCCTTCTTCTTGATTGTAACCTTGTGCAACCATCCTAGATTTGTTTCTAATGATGTTTCTAGATTCATCTACTTTGTTTCTAAACACCCATTTTGTGCCTATGGTTATAGTGTGCTTAGGTCTTTCTACTAATTTCCAGACTTTGTTTCTTTCAAATAGATTTAGTTCTTCTTGCATAGCTTTTACCCAAAATTCATCATTGATGGCATCATTGATATTCGTAGGTTCTAGCTCTGATAAGAAGGCTTGATGTTCAACCTGATTTCTAGGATAAGCTCTAGTTTGTGCCCCTCTATCAAGATCTCCTACAAAAACATCTAAGGGATGATTCCTCAGAATCCTAGTTGTTCTAGAAAAGGCAGGACTCGAGATTTCAGGTTCATCTACAGGTTGATGTTCAACAGAAGCAGGGTCTAGAAAATTTCTAGAGTTGGATGTTTTAACTTCAGGTCCACTGTTTTTATCATTAAGGTTCAAACCAGAGAGATCATCTTCAAGATTTTCAAGAGAGGTCTTAGGTTCATGTGGATCAGTTTCATCAAATTTGATATGAATATATTATTCCACACATTTGGTTCTTTTATTGAATACTCTATAGGCTTTACTAGAAGTAGAGTAACCTAGGAAAATCCCTTCATCATTCTTGGATGAAAACTTTTCATGATTATCTTTAGTATTAAGAATAAAGACTTTGAAACCAAAAACATTGAAGTAGTTAACTTTAGGTTTCCTATGGTTCCATAACTCATAAGGGGTCCTCTTAAGAACAAGTCTAATCAAGACTCAATTAATAACATATCAAGCAGTATTGACAGCTTCAGCCCAAAAATAAATATGTAGGTCATACTCATTAAGCAAATTCCTACCAATTTCTTGCAGGGTTCTATTCCTTCTTTCTACTACACCATTCTGTTGAGGTGTCCTAGGGGCAGAGAAATTGTGACTATAGCCACTGTGTGAGCAGTAAGATTCAAACTCATGATTTTCAAACTCACGGCCATGATCACTTCTCAGGGTCTTAATAGTAAGTCCACTAAGGTTCTCTACAGACTTGGAATATTTAACAAAGTATGAACAAGCTTCACTTTTGTAAGCTAGAAAATATACCCAAGTATATCTAGAAAAGTCATCTATAAGAACATAGACATAGTGCTTCCCATTTAAACTATAAACTCTAGAAGGTCCAAATAAATCCATTTGAACCAACTCGAGAGGTTGAGAAGTTGACACTTCTTTCTTTGATTTGAAAGAAACTTTATGTTGCTTTCCCTTTTGACAGGGATTACAAACTTTGTCTGCTGGAAATTCATGTTTGGGTATGTCTCTTACTAAGTTCTTCCTAGCAAGTTTTCTAATTGAATGCCCATTGCAGTGTCCTAATCATCTGTGCCAAAGCCAAGACTCTTTTTGAAAAGCATTTAAACAAGTAATGTTTTGTTTAGCCAAGTAATTTATGTCAACAGCATAAACGTTTTCATTTCTTAAAGCAGAAAACACTAAGGAATTTTTAGAATTAAAAACATTGCACGAATCATTTTCAAATTTAACATAAAAACCATCATCACATAACTGAGGGATACTTAATAAATTGTATTTAAGGCCATCAACAAATAAAACTTTAGAAATCAATACTGAGTTAGTGTTACCAATCTGGCCTAACCCGATGATTTTCCCTTTAGAATTGTCACCAAAGGTAACAAAACCTCCATCAACTCTGACTATGCTTTTAAAGCATGAGAAGTCTCCTGACATATGTCTTGAATATCCACTGTCCAGGTACCAGGACATTCTACAGGATATTTTTAAGCAGGTTTCCTACAAAATAGATTTAAACAGGAAATGATTTTGGTACCCAGATTTTCTTGGGTCCAGACAGGTTAGCCAAAAATACTTTTGGTACCAATATTTGTCTAATGGGTCTTATATAATTTTTAGAATCACCATAAATTGAATGATAAACCTTATTTGATCATAACTATGAATATAACTGGTTGAGGCGTATGAAGTTCCAGAGCTAGTTACATTCTGTCTAGATTTAGGAATAAATCCATTCTTTGTCAACTTTCTCGGTCCAGGTTTGTAACCTATTCCAGTAGTGTATTTTGGTGAAACTTCTTTTCCTAGCATTTGGGTTAGAGTTTCCCTACCATTGGTAAATTTCTCTCAATACTTTCTGAGTTGCTCATTAGATAATTTCAATTCAGCGTTCTCCTTTAACAGTTGATCATTTTTATCTTTTTCAATAGTGAGTTCAGTTTTAGCTGTAGTGGTGAGAGCATGATGTTTCTTTAATGATTTGTATTTATCCTTAAGTTCATTACATGTCTCTTCTAACATATCACAATATTAAAACATTTCAAATTTAGACATGTTATCACATTCAGAATCATCTCCAGAATAATATGAATTAGAAGCAGGATTTTCTGAAGTTACCTCATAAGTGTTTGTCATAAAACACATGTTTTCTTTATTTCTGTGATCTATTTCAGAAACTTCAGATTCACTAGAACTTTCCTCAGAAGCACTCCAAGTAGCCTTCATGGACTTTTTAAACTTATTGTACTTGTATTCATACTTCTTCCTGTATTTCATCATTGGACAGTCAGCTTTTATGTGTCCTTTCCTTTTACACTCATAACAGACAACTTCATCTGATTTATTAGAATTCTTCTAGTCCTTTTTCCAATGTCCCTTGTTATGATACTTACCTTTATAGTTTGACTTCCTGAAAAACTTCTTCTTCCTATAAAACTTTTTAAATCTTCTGGAAATGTGATCCATCTCAGCATCATTGTCAGAGTCACTCTCTTTGTCTTCACAGCTTGAGCTTTCGTTTATAGTTTGAAGTGTTTCCTTATCCTTGTTCTCTGAGTTTGTAGTTTTGAAGGCAACAGACTTTCTTCTAGGTTCATCGTCTTCTTCATTATTCACCTTGAGTTCCTCTTCATACATCATCAGTTTTCCAATTAGTTCTTTGACTGGCAGTTCACCAATGTCACACGATTCTCTAATGGAGACAGAGGTTCCTCTCCATCTTTTAGGTAGACATCTCAAAATTCTCATGATTTGTTCCTTTGCTGGAACATCCTTTCCCAGAGAGGTCATTGTGTTGACAATTTCATTGAACCTGAGATACATATCAGAAATGGATTCATCAGGCTTCATTTTAAAATTATCATACTTAATAGTATAGGTATTCAATATCATCTCCTTAACATTTGTTGTTCCTTCATGAGAAACAGCTAAGGTATCCCAAATTTCATATGCAGTTTTACAAGAAGAAATTCTATTAAATTCTTCATCTCCTAGAGCACAGTACAGGGCATTCATAGCTTTACAATTATTATTGTAAGCAGTCTTTGTAGGTTCATCCCAATTAGATCTATAAGTAATGGGAATTTTATATTCAGATTCAATAGCAGTCCAAATATCAAAACCTATGATTTCAAGATGAATTTTCATTTTGAGTTTCCACTGAGCATAGTTGTTTCCATTTAAAAACGGTGGCCGGTTAGTTGCAGCACCCTCAAGTCTATTATCCATGCTATTACAAAAATAATTTTAAAAATATAAAATATAGAAATAACAGAAATTTTAAGAACTTTAAAATACAACTAAAATCACAGTTGAAAAGCAGAGTACTTTAGAAAATATTTTCCAAACCTCTGATACCAAATTATGGTTGGAGTGGATACTCAAGAGGGGGGTGAATTGAGATCCAATTAAAATTTCTGTTAAAAACAATTTCTATTAAAATACCTAAATTTCACAAACAAATTAAACTCTACTGAATTTATATAGATTATAAAGGTTCAATTAGTTTCTCAAAGATCGATTAGTTCTCAGTTAACATAATCTTATGATTAAATTTACATTTGAAACTAACTTACTGGTTTACAATAAATATAAACACTTGCGAGTTTAACTATCAAAGCAGCTTTGAAAATAACTTATATTTTAAAGTAATAGCAGCAGAATATGAAATAGATATATATATAGTATGGATATAAACTTTAACTAAAAACACAGAGGAGTTAACCATGAGGTTCAGTCTCAAACCAAGACTTAGTCCTCTCAGAAGTTTATAAAGATGATCCACACCCTGGATCAGGGTTCAACAGTTTACAACTATCCAGGTTCAAGACCTCTACCACTGTTATTCGTGGGAAACAAAACAACAGCAACCAGCTCCCCAGGTCACACACGACCTCTACCACTATCCACAGTGGGAAATGACGTATAAAAAGGTTTGCTAAGGATTTACAGATACTCCAGTTATAGTACAGGAGTCAGTGTGTGTTTAATACTGAATATAACACACACTGCTCAAAATTTAGAATATATGAATCAAGAGCAGAGATGTAGAGTTTAGAAATGGCTCTGGTGATTTCAGTGTAGCTCTGGACTCTTTTTGGATTTGATCAGAAGTAATGCTGAGTCCTCTTCTCATTTTTGTTTGAGAAGTAGAGTGTCGTATGCTTTAGGTTCAAAGGCAGTGAGATGTAGTCGATGAAGTTCTTCAATGTTCTTCTATATGCACATAACTCTTCTTGAGTAGGCTTGATTGTGTATGAGGTTCTGTGTAATCTCTTGATGTGTAACTTCTGTTCTGCTTGGTTCTTCCTCCTCTTCCTTCTTGTATTTTTGTTGTGTTTTTGAATGTCTTCCTTCTTCTGTCTTTTTTACAGTAGCAGAGTCTTCTTGTATTTATGTCATGTGCTTCAGAAGACAGAAAAGGTTTCCTTTCCGCAGGTACGAGGTACGGTTTCCTGATATTCGAAAACCTTTATCAATTAATTGACAGAGCATTAAAATATACCTGATATGACCGTTGGATAGATTAAATAAAGATAAAGATAATGAAATTCAAACAGTTGTTTATGACTATCGATGAGTTCAAGTGATCGGTAGGTCATCAGCATCAGCATTGGTGGCTAGACATCGGTGTGTCCTGATCGGTGAATTAGATGATTAGCATCAGTGTGTCATTCGATCGGTGACTCATTTTCATCGGTGTATCATTCGATCAGCATCAGTGAGTCAGATTGATCAGCATCAGTGACTCAGATTGATCAGCATCGGTGACTAAGATTGATCCGCATCGGTGAGTCATATTGATCAGCATCGGTGAGTCATATTGATCAGCATCGGTGAGTCATATTGATCAGCATCGGTGAATCAGATTGATCGGTGACTCATTTGCATCGGTGAGACCGTTGTCTTGATATGGATCGGTGAGACCATTGTCCTGATATTGGATCGGTGCGACCGTTGTCCTCTGATATTGGATCGGTGCGACCATTGTCCTGATATTGGATTGGTGCGACTGTTGTCTTATGATATTGGATCGGTGCGACCGTTGTCCTGATATTGAATCGGTGCGACAATTGTCTGTTTGATCCAGAAGACTTCCAAAAAACTTTTAAATCAATATACACATAGATAAGAACCTGATAACATATTCACTAATAGATTTAGATTAAGTTTATGAGAAATCCAACCAGATTAAGTAATAACGATTTGTGATTATTAAAACAACAATCATAGGAATGAATTCAGCAGTCATCCGGAGGGCTCAACAACAATGACTCTTCAGGTAGGGAAACCCCATCATGTAAATAAGAAGAAGAGTGTTATGAGAAAGAAATTATACAGAGCTTAAGAAGATATGGTGAATGATTATTTTGGACCACTGAAAGAGAGAGGTATGATTCACTTGAATTCTCCTATTATGTATTTTCACATTGATATTGTTGTATCAAATTCATTTATTTCTTATAGTGTGGTGAATTTACTATGTTTTAATGTTGAGATGATACAATCAGTGATAAAACATTAAACTCATCTTGGAAAAAGTGAATGTAAACCCTTTAATTTTAGAGAATATTATATTATTTTTTTGATAGATGAGAAGAAATTTTAATCGTCTATTCTAGATATTTCTTTCTATAATGTAATCTTTGGTATAGATTAGTTGACAATTTTTAAGGGTCACGTTTATTTTTATTGTAGAACAATAAGTTTTGTGACTGAGGATGCTGTCAAAAATATTGTTAGAGTTGTAATGATGTAAAAATCAAGTAAAAAAATATTTTTGAACAAATATTGGAATTATTTCATACCATGTGGGGATGTTGACTTTGTCATCGATAGATGAGCTCGATAATATCAATTTCCCTATAATGGTGGATGAGTTTCAAGATCATTTTCTAAAAAATTACTACATATTTCTATTTGTTAGGGGTGTTGAATTTATAATTTATCTCTTAATGGGAAACTATACAATATATATTTCTTCTTATAAAAATTCACAAATATAATTAAGGGAGATGAATGTGATGTTAGTCGAATTTGAAAGTAAATGGTTCTTAAACTGAGCACATCTCTATGGGCATCACATATCTTATTTGGGAAAAATGTAGATGGATTATTAATGTTGTGTGTGAATTATCGTAATATTATCCAATTGCACATAAATAATAGGTATCAACTTCCACACATTAAGGATATATTAGATCAATTTATGGGAGCACAATGGTCTTCTAAGAATGACTTGCGATTAGGATATCCCCAATTGTAAGTCTAGAAGGAGGGTATTCCAAAGAAATCTTTTAAAAGAAAATACGACCATTATAAATCAGTGGCAATCACTTTCAGTATTACTAATTTGTCAGAGTTTTTAGGGAATTAATAAATCAGATAATTCATCAATATATGTATTATTTTTTTGTGGTGTTTTTTAGATGGCGTAATGAAGTGTTCACATGAAGGGGATGGTGATGATAAACACTTAGAGAAAGTGTTGGAAATCACGAGGGATGAATGTTTGTATGTAAAACTATCAATGTAATATATTTTGATACAATAGGTATGATTTCATGCCTGGGTAATTTTTCAAAGAGGTGTTTTAGTGGATCCTGAGTAGATAGAAGTTATTACCTCTAGGCAATTGGTGAAGAATGAAATTGAGATATAGAGTTTTCTTGGTCAGGAGTGTTTTTACCGATTCATTTTTCATGCATTCTTAAAAATATATTCATCTATGAAAACATTTATATAGAATAATGGTCTATTATAATAGAGAAAGGATTACCCAAAATATTTTCAAGAGCTAAAACATCACCTTACATTTACACCAATCATTATTTTTCGAGAATCGGGATAAGGGTACGTAGCATATTATGATTTTTCAGGATTAGGTATGGGGTATATTCTCATTCAAGGAGGACATGTTATTTACTGTGTTTCATTGAAGATATTAGTTCATGAGAAAAAACAATACAACACACCATTTTGTTTTAGATGTATTCCTCCATGCTTCGATTCATAGTGTTATTACCTCTTGGGTGATAAATTTAATATGTTTACGGATCATAATACTTTTGACCATATTTTCTCAAAAATGGATTTGAATTAAAGGAATAAAATTTGGATAGAGTATCTCAACATGTATTAATTTTAAATTATATATAAACCATTTAAATGAAATTCATGGGTTGATGAATCGATCAAAAATTCATATGATTATTTTAAAAAAATGACTTTTGATGAGTGGAAGTTGTTGTGGGTCCAAGTGGAAATGATTGTGAAATGTGAAGACCATGATGATGTTTTTGTTTTTCTTCCAAATTATATTTTTTAGGATTTTATAATGATCGATAAAGAGTCAAATATCATTAATTTCAAATGTCTTGTGTCAAATTTAAAACTCAATGGTGGGGACACCATTGGGTATGGAATCTGGATGACAGTTCAATGTTGTGGTTCAGAAATCAAATAGTCATATCTGTGTATTGTAAGTAATAAATTATTTTTTATTACCACCAATCAAGATGGATTGTTCATATATGAATATAGAATACATACAAGGCATTTGAAGTAATTTTTTGGAGGATGGGCATGAAATATAAGGTGGATGAGTTTGTTTCAATATGGATAACATTTCAATAGGTTAATTAATATCACCTATGACCAATAAATATTTAAAAATAATTACCTATCCATTTTTAAAAATGGGAGACGATAACAATGGAGTTTGTAACATTTTTCCCAATAATGGATTAGAAACATTATTCCATATGGGTTGTAATTGATCAGATCAAAATGTTTGGTTATTTTATTCAAATTCTCCACACTCATAAAGTGGATGATTTATCAGAAATCTATACCTGAATGGTTCTTTAGAGGAATTCCATACCAGTTTCCATCATATTAATTATTGATCTGAGGGTGTTATCATATTTCTAGAAAACTATCTATAAATACCTTGGGACTCATCTTACCATGAGTATGGAATATCATCCTTCGATTGACGGGAAATCTGAAAGGATGGTAACCACATTGTTAGACCTGTTATGAGCTTGTGTTATAGACTCTGGTGGCACATATAAGAACTCAATAAAAATTTCTCCATTTAATAATTATATGGGAATCCATGTCATTATATACTTTTTGTGGTTTAAACAAGTGAGACTTCAAATTGTGTGTTTTTCATTGTCCATGGAACAACAAAAAGGATTCTGTGATCAAGAAATGAATTGAAATGGTTTAGGTTCATCAGAAATTGTATGTGGATCATCCTCGATGGTTGTTTTCATTCATATTGATTGATCATGTGTTATTGAATAACTCTACAAGGCTAGTACCTCAAGGTTTTAAAAAAATGGAATGTTATCCCCTCTATATATAGTTCCTTTTGAGATAATGGATCTGCTTAGTGAGGTGGAATTTCATTTTTAATTTCCACCATGGTTTAATGAGGTGCATAATGTAATACATGTTTGTCATTTGAAAAAATGTATCTTCTAGATTTTAACCATGTTATCAAATGGGATCATGTTTACCATGATCCAGATTCATCCTTGATAAACATGCTAGTATAGATTGTGGATATTCTAGAGAAATTATTGCATGGAAAAAGCATCGTTCCAGTGTTGGACTAGTTGAAAATGGTCAAATCATGGATAAAATGTCATTATAACACAAGTCCAAACATTCTCCTCACCATTGGTCTTTCCATCCTCTAAATATAGAAAAACATCAACACCCTAAAAGAGTTCTGGCCATTTCTTCTTCAATTCCATCTCTCATTCCCATTCCTTTTTATCCAAAATATCCCTCTCTTTGGATTTTTACCACTAAAAGGATTTAGATTCCCTACCCATCAAATTTGAATTGATCTAGGGATATTAATTGGTTCATAGTAGCTCAATTATCATGGTAAGTCAACATTCTTAGTGCTTTTAGGATGTTATTCATAGATCTACTTTTCAATATATCTATCGCATTATCTTATATTTAGGCTCTTTTTGGGTAGATATATTGTTTTTTATACAACATTTGATTCAAATTGGACTTTTTGACATAAGATGAGTTCTCACGAGGTTTATTCAGATTCAGTCGGGTTTTTTGACATATTTGTTCACCGTTTAACATTTCATCCATATCCATTGAGGTATACACCTTCATTGCCAACACCTCTCTTTAAAAAATAATGGATTACTTCCCAATTAGTCCATTTTATTTATTTCTATTGTGAAATTGTGATGCAAATCATGTTATAAATATTCTTTCATTATAATTTATGGTTTTTAGTGAAATAATTGAATCATGGTAATTGGTTTAGAAAATTGATTTTCATTTTTGATATTAAAATTTTTATTTTTATGTATAGATTTTACAGATTTCTAAAAAGGTTTATTAGAAATTTTTTCAATAAAAATGAATTTTTATTTAAATGATATTTAATGGTCTAGTTGAAATGGATTTATCATACATGGATTTTGTGAGAGTTCATGTTATATGTTCCCCTTAATAAATAACGAGTACCAATGGGGTACTAGATATGTGTTGTTGGATCATGGGTATGTGTCCGTGGGACACAATGTGATTAGACTATATACCACTCATGAGTTTGGAACAATCAAACAAGTATTCATGTGTGGATGTATTATGAACCCTATAATGGGTATTCCATAATAGAATGTTGAATGATTTAAATAATTGTTTATGATCATACCTTGGAAAAATATTTAGTGTAGAGTTTGTTTATATTTTGATATAATATATTTTTTAAATTATTTTATAAAATTTTTGCCAAAAGTTTCTATCCTAATGGAATGAGTTGGGACATCATCTGGGAAATCCTACAGAGTTTTAAATATAACCCCTTCATTGTAAATTCTGTGATATTTTAAATATCATCTATCGAGTTACTGTAAAAGGTAATGTATCACACCTTATTATTACTACTACAAGATTCATTGGATACTTGGTGGAGTTGTATGATGTAGTATATGGATCTTGGGAGTCATGTGGTTGTCTTTTTTGTTTTATTAGTTTGTCTTATAATATTTACTTTGATGTTATTTTGTCTTATATTTTCATTGTATTTCATTGTTTATAATATAAATAAATTTTTTTAGGGGTCATACATTTTTACCATTCAACATGTACTGTTTTATCTAGTTATAATTGTTTGTCAGTTTTTTATCATAAAATATAAAATCATCCACCAAACACTAAATGAACCCCTCAGTATTTATATTCATCCCTTGGTGTCTTGGGGATGTCAATTAAGACTAAGTAATGTCTAATCACCCTCAAAATCCAATGAAAAGGGGTGAGACATAAAAAATTATATATATATATATATATATATATTAATAGTATTAATAAATGATAAATTATTCATATTAATCACATTTTATTTATTTTTTCCAAAATATATATTGTATATTTGTATTATTATAATTGGAACATAATCATTTTACCTTCTCAATAAAATTTATCAATATTGTTTTCCCAATGATTTATTCACAATGAAATATATGTATGTAAAATGATTTACATAGAAAAAAAAATTCTTCACTAATACATATTCCCCTATACGTGAAAAAATATTTTGGGTTATCTTGATATTTTTCTAGTAGATAATCCCTAATTTTTCTATTTATATTTGATTCATGTCTAAGATAAATTATTTAGGCTATAATTTTTACATTTTCTCAGCTCTAAAATCTATATTTGGAAATTAATGTATTTTTTTAAGGAATGACACAAATATTATGAAAATATGAATTTGAAATTTTTTTTTCTTTTCATCTTTATATAATAAAACCCAATTTTCAACATGTACTGTAAAACTAATGATTATGTCATAATTATGAAATCAAATTGAAGGGATTATATGGTTTTTATCTCTTGGGTGGTTGTATTCTTATTCCATTCTTGTTTGACATAGCATGTAGACTATGTTGTGTTACGAGTTCATCCTTTGTTCTATCTATTCTTTTATCAAGGTGCGGGATATTTTTCATTAATGGATAGACATAAAGCGTACCTATATATAGTATTCAAATTTCTAGTTTATTTTTCAATTTTTATTGTTTATTATATCTGGATAATATCTTGGTCCTTTTAAAATCTATTTTATTATGTTTTGGATCTGTTTACTCTTGTGAGCGTTGTGTTCTCAAAATAATTTTTCGTATTAGATCATTGGGAATAATTTTCCACATCAATAAATCTTATGATGCCCAAATATTTTTTATGGCCTTGGTATTAAGTCCCCAATTTGGGACTAGTCGTATACCAAATTGTGTATTCAGTGTGGGGATAACCCATACTGGTTCATTCATAATTGGTATTAGTGTAGCCTTAGTTATTTTGTAGTTATATGTAGAATAGATATAGGTATTTTATAACATATAAGGTGGGTATGGGAATAGATTCATTAAATCAAACAAATCTTAAGAATTTAGTTTCTCTGGATATTTTGGGATTGAGTTTTAGATTCTAATTTTTTGATTATTATGTATCTTTTATTTTTTCCGGATATGTTTACATGTGTAGCGAGATGAAAATAGCAGTGAACTGTTGTTACGTGATGATATTTAATGTAGTTGAGGAATATATTGATTCTGATTGAATGCATAAATATTCTCCTTTTGTGTAGTTCATATTTAGCACACGGTATGGAAAACCATGATTCTATTTTATGAAAACCCACTTCTCCCCTACTTAAGAGGAAATTATTTGGGAAACTTTATTACTATGATTTTGATACATGTGAGTGGGTTCTATTTGAAAATGTAATAAAATTTTTTAAAAATACAATGTGGTCATTTTAAATAAATAATTTTTTAATGGTATATGCAAATATGGGATTTTAAATATAACATAGTTGATATATAAATTATTTTTGTATCTGATGATGGTCAGGTAGGATGTGGGAGTTTAAAAAAGTTTTTTATTGTGAAATTTTTATTCAAAATCATTTTTTGTATTTAATATAAATTTTAATTTTGTATAGAAATGGGGGTAGATGAAGGATATTATATTGTTCTATTTTGTTTCATGTTTAGAAAAATGAAATTGGTATTTTCAGTTAATGTGGTATCTTGGTTGATTTTATATTCAGTTTTTATTTTCTATGTTTTTGGTATCAAAATTTTCATTTCATTTAGTGTATAATGAAACTAAATTTCCTAATATATTTTATAAAGTATATTTCAATTTTTTTATCTACTAAGTCTCATAGTAGAGTGGACCATCCAATCCTTTTTCAACTTCTTCTGATATTCTATGGTGGTCATGTTTTCCTAGAGGCATAAAATTGGTAAGAGGAAATTAAAATGATCAGTAGGTCTTACGATATTGAAGAATTGTTTTAGTTTCATGTTTTCTTGGTTTTTTGGAGAGAGAATTTTTGGATTAGTGGGAGATAATTGCTGAATCCTTTTTAAAATATGGTATTACCCTTAAAATATTCATTACCACTTCCATTGAAATTTATATCCCAAAGGATGTGAGAGTGATAAAGTTATTAAAGAATATGGGTATTCAGGACATTCAACAGATGGTGACTTGGTATGTTGATCTTTTCAATGTGTAGGTTCTTTCTCCCATGAGAGGGAATCAAGTGACTTGTTAATGTATAGTCTCTTCATAAAGAGCCTTTATCATGATATTTATGATATATTTATTTCCTATTCAAATTTCATCAACAAAATAATTATGGATGATCAATATTTAGATAATTTGGGTTTCTAAAGGTAGTCCATAATGGTTGGCTTCTGATCTCCAGTAGAGCTAGTGTGTGATTCACTAATAGTGAGGGGTGTAAACCCATGGATCATATTCCAATATAATCTCCATTTTTAGTCTATACTCCTCTATAGAATATCAATAATCTTATGTATTTCTCTTGCGGTCGGTTTGGGAATTTTAAGCAATATTAACTTATTACATTGATGTGATTTTTGGTGTATTTGGATGGGAGGTCATTATAAATTCTATGGGGTGGGACCTCTAAAAAATTAAAATTAGTCCATTCCAAAAATAACATATTAACCATTTCTATCTATGTTTTGTAGGTAACCCTTTTTATTCAATACCGAATTTTCATTTTTCAACATGATATTTTATTTTGTGTTTCCTATTTTTTTGATTTTTTTATTCAATTAAAATTTATGTGATTTAATATAAAAATTCATATTTAGATATGGGTGTGTCTTGAGGAATTATGAATTGTAATTTTATTGGTTTACTTATGAGTATTTCATTGATTTTTTCTATCTTGTGTTGGGTGTTGATTCCATTGAATACCATGTATTTCGTTATTATGACACTCTATTTCTAAATATAAAACAAACTCACTATAAACCTCCTTAAAATTATCCCTTAATCTATTTGGATGTGACATGTTATATTATATATTCACATAATACTCCATAGTTTCAGTAAATTTTAGGTTTGAATGTGGAATTTTTGTAGTTGGGTATCATTATTTGGGTTTGATAATTCTGCTTCTATTACCCACCATGGTCATAGTGACCTTTAATGGGATAATTTTTTATAGTGGAGGAAACTATCACAACCCAACATGTATTTTTCTATAATAATTCTGTTATTAAATGGTCTTTGATATGTTTTGACATATTTGATGAATTTTATGTTTGATATTTATTCTTCAAAGAATTAGATTGTTTTTTAGATATTTTTATGTGTTGTATGTCCATTTTATTTGAAATTGAATGTTTTTATAAAAAATATGGTGTTTATAGTACATGTTATTACTTTATTATATTCCTTACTTGGGTATCACATTGTTATGTTCGATCAATGTGAGTATTAGGGGAGCCATTCAATATCATGGTGGTATTTGGGTTCTGGAACATTTATTGTGATCACATAGAGGTAACTATGATCCTTGTGTTTGAGGGTGTATTGGTTTTAACACACAAGGATTTAACCCTTGAATATTAATATACAAGGGTGTGTTTTTCTTCTCGTTAAGGGTTCATAGTAGAGGCACTTTCTGGTAAACTATACTCACAAATTGCATGAATTTCCTAGAATCCCTAGAAGTTGAATTTCAAATTATGAATTAGAAAAAATAAAACCCCATTAGACCTCATCCATCTCCCATTTTATAGTAATTTATAAATGGTTAATGAAACCACTCTCCCTCTTCACTTCCCCCATATTTTGGCCCTCCTTATTAAATCTCCGGTATGATTCATTGTGGATTTCCTTTTAATATTTTCTTTTTTTCACCACATGAATTTCCCTTCATTCTGGGTTTTGTTCTTAAATTTCCAAACCCTGTGTTAAGGATTTGATCCATTTGGTTTTTTTCATTTATATTAGTGTGTGTGGTATTCCTATTTGGATTTTTATTCTTATTTCATGAGTTTTTTTCACATTAAAACACTGTTGGCTGATGTTATATTCATTAATTTCCATTATACAATAGTACATGTGATGCTTGTGATTCTCTAAATCAATTTTTATGGTGATCTGGTTGTTACATGGTTTATAAATTGAAATAAAAATGATATTATTTATGTGATTTAATTGGAATGTTATTTTATAATTGTTTCTATATTTAATAAAATATGTATTGACATATAGTCATTATAAGTTTTATCTAAAATAACTGTATAAATTTAAATTGGATTCCTTGCCTTCTAATAAAACAATATTTGGATTTGAGTTCAAATAGATTATGTTAAATGTGGATTTTTTTCTATTGGGAGTCATTTCATTTTTATATTTAGTGCCTATTCTAGATGATGTATTACTCTTTGTTAAAATGATCAGTTTTTTTTATTTCATATAATGATGGTCATAATAATCTAACAGAATTTTATATATATTCATGTCTAAATGTGAATATCCATATATGCATAGGGAGCCTATACAGATGTAATCATGTTTATAAATCACTGTTCACTAGGATTTATTTATTGATAAACATGGCTCAATCAAACTCTATCATGATACTTATTCAATTATTTTTCTTTATAATTTTCATTGATATGTAAATGCTTACCTCGTACATTGTCTTAAGTTTGTGTTTCTAAGAACATTTCTTGAAATCAATGTTTAACATATTAAAATTAAGGTTTAATGTTTTTATTTGGTTATGAATTTATAATTGAAATTAATTAAATTTTATTGGAATAATATATGTGCTAATTCCTTGTTGATACTTAAAAAAAATCATCGAATTATCAAACCCTATGGAATTACACAATATTATAGCATTTCATTGGATGAATGATGACAGAAAGTGGGATTTTCATGTATGTTGACCTACATTGGTCCTTATTATATTATTTTCATTATTCTTTCTTCACTATCTCCACATATTTAATAATTTAATGGGAACCACGAAATAATATAGTGGTGTAAGATATGGGAATTATTTGGCCTTGAATAGATGGAATATATCCTCCATTGTAGATGAATGGCTATAGATGGTTTCCTCACCTACGAGGATTGATTAAGGATGTTTGTTGGTTAATTACTATGGATCACAATGACATTATGAAAGATTGTATTAAACCAATTATTTCATTGGTCACCTCTTTAGATATTTAGGATATTCTCATGATTCAATACAATGTTCATTTAACATTTTTTGGAGAACTTTATTCCCAATTAATTTTTCTTCCCTAGGACCATGAATAACCATATATTCTATCATTATTTTATTTTTAAGAACACTTCTATATATTTTTATATTAGATTCATCATTTTTATGAATTTACATAGGATACACCACATACCATTGGTTTTTTTGAAAACATGGTCTTTAAATCAGTTTTTTTCAAAGAATTGTATCATTTGATTTCTAATGAGAATTTTAATTTTTTTTTTGAATCATTAATTCGTAAAACCCATTTGTCTACTTTTAAATTAAAACATCTTTTATATTGATTACTTTGTAAATTTGAGTGAATGATTTTTGTAGTGTTTTCATCATATATTGTTATATGTTATAGCCTATATATTTCAACTCAATGTTGATACATATTATTTTTTATAGGTTTATATTTTCGTTTCATCACTATTTCAAAAATTGAGGGGGTTGGTTGTTGTGGATAGTTGGTGACCAAGAGGTCACATATAGATCATGTCTGTTTTGGTTGGTTTTAGTTTTTTTCTATCTAGTATATAGATTTTGTAATGGTTATATTAAACATATTTTTCATATGTTTTAGGATTTGTGTATTCTGTTTAGTGTTTCATGATATATTTAATTTAATGATTCCTAATTAATTATATTAAAACAACTTCATCGAATTACATTGTTCATCCAAAAATCGTTTCATCGGGTTGTTGTGATTAGGACCCTAATCATGTCTGGAAATGAAATTATTTTTGTCAAATTGATGTCTATTATGTAAGGGCCTAGACCTCCCTTGGTCAAAATTTAGTGTTTGGGGTGTTCTAGGAGGCAATTTTGGAACATTTCAATAGTTTTAAAGTTTTTTTGTTTTTCCATCGGTGTGTCAGACATCAGTGTTTTGGTGTTTTTAACCTAGTGTCAATGATTCGGGGATTTAGTAGGTCTAGGTGTCACTGATTTGGGGTGTCAATGAGTCAGGGAGTCAGTAGTTTGAGGAATTATTGAGACGAGGTGTCAGTAGGCCGAGGAGTCGGTGAGTCGGTGTGTAAGTTGGTCGAGCATTAGTGATCCATGTTACATTGACTTGAAGTTAGTGAGTTGCATCGATCGCTCATTCTTCATTGATCCATGTGTTAGTGACTCATGTTAGTGAATCTCCCATCGGTGAGCCATTTCCATATTTTCACGTTTATCCCCAATGATATTTTCTTTGACGTTAAATGAGTTTAATGCCATATTTAATGCGTTCTTAGGCCATGGAAAATGGTATTTATCACTTAAAAACTAGAGGCTTCATTTGACTCATTTATCACATGGTCTTGATCGTGATATGGCTTTAATGGATTTGAAAATGTTTCCCCCATAGTTTTTCTATCACCCCTTTCTATCCTGAAATCTACTCTTCCAATGAACCCCTCTCCATTCTCTTAGTGCACCGAGAAACTTTATTTCCCTATGAAGTTACGCTCCTATGGTTTTTATGTCAATTTGTTTTTCCCCTACAGTTTTTCATGCTCCCTGTGGGAACCCTTATTTTTTTGGAATAAGGAATATATGAGGATCATTAATTTCTCCATGTGGTTATTTCCATCATTTCTCGTTTTGTTGTGTATCATGTTGGGTGGGTGTACTCATGTACCCTTGTCAACACAGTAGGACTCAAATTTACGAAAGATAATAAGAGGTAATAAATTAGTAGTTGGGATTATGATGATGGTGATGTATTTTTTTATTTGTTATCCTTAATCAATGTCAAGATTTGTTAGGGTAGTATATATTCTTAAAAATCTATCCATTGGTGGTCTCTATATTCGTAATTTTATGTTGATTGAATCAATACTGTAAGAGTTGAAATTGGGAATCCATGTATATTCAGTTATATAAATGGATTCCAATGGAGCTAACATGTTCTATGATAACCCTTGCCTTATCATGTGAAATTAAGAAATGAGTGGTGAGAAATCTGAATAATCCTTTCACTATTGGTGTGGCGATGCGTTGTGTGAGGTAATTTTTGGTTGTATCAATGATATTCATGTAGTGTTGTGGATGGACGTGTAGTTTTGTTTATGTGGTGGTATGTGTGGTGTTATGGAATCTCATATTGAGAGATTGAATTATTGTTGAATGGAAGATTGTGAAATGATGTGGGAGTACATCTGGGTCGTGGTTGGGCAGTGGGGCTATGGGACTAGATTGGGTCATGTTCATGTTTATGGGTGTTGTGGGTGTTTTGTTGTTATACAGTGGGGATACCGATAGTAGTATTATTTAGTGTGTTGGAGGTTTACTTATTGAGAGGATGGAAATGGTGGGAAAACCTTAAAGGATGATGGTGGTAGTGGTTCAACTAGTGTTCAAGATAGGGGAGTGTGCATTGGGACAACATGCTGGGTGAGTTTTGTTTTTATGAATGTGTGTTAGAATTTATTCTTTTACCTTATCCCATATTTCATGGTTAGGAATTTGTTGTGCAATGTGTTTTTTCTTGGCATTATAATGTTTTCATTATTTTTCAGTAACCTAGTTAGGGATTTAATAAATAAAAAAATTGATAATTTTGAGTGATAGGTTGTTAATTTATTGGATGGGGTTCCATTTCATGTTGGGGATTATAGTAATGTGGAGTGCATTTATTGGCATATGTATGTGACCATAATTTGGGTGGTATGTGCATGTAGGATTGGAAGTAAATTCATTTTTGGTTTGGGTAAGTTGTTTTTTTGAAAACCCATAGGTTAGACTGAGTGTTTGGTACCTGTATATATACATGCAGTTCATTGAGATTTCTATACACATCCCACCCATACTGAGAACTACATTCCGAACACACTAATTGTTATAGGGGAGGGTGTCATTTCTCAACATCCCAGTGGAAGGATGGATGGATGGTTATTTGATCTTCTCTGATCTCTATTCTAGGTATTGGTAGCCATTTATTATTTGGTATGGTTGTGGGGTGGTTGTGAGGCCTAAGTGTTTGTGGGTGAGTTGTGCTTCCTTGGTGTCATTGGGATGATTTCTGCGGTGATTCATATGTGTCTTTTGTATGGGTTATGGTTTTTGGCCCATGTTTTTTTGGGTGATATGTGATATGGTATGTGACCTAGGTGTGTGCGGGTAGGTTCTGACAGTGGAGTTTGTGGAATAGTATCATAGCATCGTGAATTTTTCCATTATATATGAGTAGATAAACAGTGGGTAGTGGTGAGGGGTACCCATATATTGATGTGGTTACTAATTTAAATTACTTGACATGCGTTATTTGGTGAGCATGTATTGGTGATTTTGGGTTGTATATTATACCTTGTTATGTCCTTTTGAGTTTCTATTGTTTTCCTATTGGGGAAATAGTATTATTCCTCCACTTGTTCCAAGATGAATTTGGTTGCTTCCCGACATAGTATACTTGTATTCCCACCCTATGAATATAAATTTTTTTCTGGTATCTAGGGAGATTACATGGACCATGCTGGACATTATTATCTCATATTATAGGGATGGTTGTTGTGTCTCTGCTTTGTTTTGTTTTGGATCTTAATTTGGAGTTTTATTTGTATATCTATAATATTTCATTATAGATGCATGTGGTGTGGATTCTGGTCTATTAATATATAAATGTTTCCTGAAGATGGTTGAGATAGATTTATCTTATATCCTAGTCTTTCATACTATAAAAATGGAAATACCTCTAATTTATTTTATAATTTCTATAATCTTTTCGCAGGTCGCCCTCCTGAGGCCTATTGGAGGAGGGACTCAATGGATCATTGACGCTTCATAATCATTAATAAAGAAGGTATTGGAATATTTTAATCACTTCCATCTCCTTGATGAATTCATGACATAAAAAAATGTTATCATAGGTTGATGGTTGATAGATAGGATATATTTTGGAGTAGGGTACAATGAGAGATTCATGGGTTTGTTAGGAAACATTGTTAGCTGATCTTGGTATGTGACATAAGCCAGGGAAGACCATCTTGGAAACCAAATTTTTGGGCCCCCCTGTGATCTGATTCCATGAAATTTCACTTACTGAATGATCAATTGAGGCAACACTGATTGAAGTATAGAGACTCTAGGAAAGGAACATGAATCATGATAATTTGTGTTTTTTGTTGGGGAATTTATCTGGAAAATAATATAAACAATTTGTTAAAATGAATCATTAATAAATTTTAAACTAATCAGGATTAGGATGTTCATGCATAACTTTTAGCTATGGAACCATATCATTATCCATGATTGGTCCAGGTAGTGGAAACTCATGAGGAAAAACTGGCTAATTGGTGGAGGGTCGATCCAATGGAGGAGGATAATCAATGGAAGAAGAAGATTTGTGCTTTCCATCCACAGACATCGGGATTGTTTGAGGGAACTTTCTCATACATGGATATGGAGAGTTTTCTCGAGGAACTGTTGATCACTTTCATTTTGATCCAAGCTCTGAGAGATTACAAAATTCCCCTAGAATTGATACAGATGAGTGGAGAAGCGTGTTAGTGGTTGAAACATTATCTTATGGAGGGGAAAAAGATTGATGTTTCTTGGGATGACGTTGATAAGGAGTTATAAGAGGAATTCCTTTTATCCATAATGAATGCAAAGAAGATGCAAAGGATATTCTCCCTCCCACAGGGGAGTATGCTAGTATGGGAGATGGGAATAATGTTCAAGGATCTCCTTCAATTTGATATGGACATCATTTCAATTGAAGAGTCTCAGGAAAGAAATTTAGAGGAGGCACTCCATTCTTCCCTCTAGTATATGGTTACTCCCATTGGACCATCATCATACTCGGAGGGTAAAATGAAGGTTAGGTGGTGTGAATGATGAACTCATGAGGAGGTATACCATGATAGTGGAGCCAACCATGTTCTTCTATGTATATGGATTTTAGCTGTAGTTCTTCAGCATCAGGACCCTCCTAGTTTCTGCTGATGG
This sequence comes from Viscum album, assembly GCA_963277665.1. Lineage (NCBI taxonomy): Eukaryota > Viridiplantae > Streptophyta > Magnoliopsida > Santalales > Viscaceae > Viscum > Viscum album. Next base: position 788,276,198 of record OY728131.1, on the reverse strand, counting down.
GGAGTAGACCCAAAAAGTATTAGTTCGGACGTTTGGGTTCCCTTCCTTTGACTGTAGTCTTGGGATCGAGGTGTTTCACATGTGGAGGATGTAGGAAGTTTCATATTAAGATCTGAATTTGATCCTAATATGTGAGGGGTGGGAAGATCATGCATCCTCCACTACAGCAGTTGTCAGCCCAACCTATTCAGCATCATGATAAGTAGGCTCTAGTTCACCTGTGGGGACACTAAGAAGGAAGAGGTTGACCTTAAGGTGTTCCATAAGTACCTCTACATGGGCATGGTTGGGGAGACGACTGGCAGTAGAGGGGAAGTGGAGCTAGGCGTGGTCAGTTGCACACTGTAGAGGCAGTAGTTATAACCTGCAAGAGACAGTTCAAGGTACGATCAATTTGTTGAGTACTATTGTTTACGCCTTGTTCATTCAGGTGGTTCACATACATTTTTCCCTTGATACGTAGCCCTTGTTCTAAGACTAGGAAAGGAGATGCTTTTTATTCCCTCGATTTTGAGTACACCAATAAGATGTCAAACCCTCTTCTATGATATTTTTTGGGGAATAAAAATGTTATTAGGGCCATATAAGTCTAGTGGGGATCAATTTCTACAATATATTTATCCATACAGTGTTATCCTTGGCATCGACTATTTATTCTAAGTGTGTTCTATTATCGAATGATTCCTAAGAAGAGTCGTGTTTTAAAATGTTGTTAGCTAGCCTATATCTAAATTTGGAAGGCAGTGTTGTATAATGGGAAGTTAGAATGTGGAACCATTGAATTCCTTTTTGGAAAAGCTATCAGTGGAAGCGGTGGATTCTAGGATGGTGAAGGTTTAATGATTTTTCATGGAAATCATGGATTTTATTCTCGAGGAGGCTAGGACTCATCACCGTCAATGTGACATTGAGTTTAGGATATAAAAATAACCTAGTTCTTGTAATACATTGATGGATCCTTAACGAATGGTTACTTCTGAGCAACGTGGGTTAGATATCCGGATTGATGATCTAATAATGAAGTGCATTATTCGGACTAGTGTATCATCATGGGGTTCTTGTGTCCTCATTGTGAAGAAGGAAGATAGTAGTATGAGGATTTATATAGACTATGTAAGGTTGAATCATCCTACAGTCCAGAATATTCACAATATCCAAATGATAGATGATTTTTTCAAAAAGATAAGGGTGGGTAGTTGGTCATCTAAGGTCGATCTGAGGTATGAGTATCAATAGATGAGGGAGAATTATGGAGAAATCATAAATAATAATTCAATGTGTAGGTGTGGGAACTTATAGTTAATGGTTATGTCGTTTTAGGCAACGAACGCACCAATCATGTTAATGGGGATTATAATCTCCATCATTCGTGAGTTCCTGGACAAGTTCATTACTGTATTCATCGATGACATCCTGATCTACACAATGTCGTAAGAGTAGAATACCAAGTTACTCAGGACTATCCTAGAGGTCCTTCGACACCACCATATAAATGAATTGTTGTCTAACTGCATGTTTTAATCAATTTAGTTCCACATCCTTGTAAATGTGGTGACTCGGTATGGTGTAGTAGTGGACTCGTTGAAGGTAGAGGTAGTTGTTTCTTAGGCAGCACCCATGAATGTTTCATAGGTTTTCATTTACCTTATAATTGAATGTTTTTATCATATATTCATTCCAAATTCTCTTGATAAGTATCTAAATTAAAATCAATGGATAGAAAAAGACAATCATTTGTGTGGAAATACCAGTTTTATGTAGCATTTGGCCATTATAAGGGGAAGTTGGTCAGTGCCCTAGTGATCATGTTTTTAGAGTAAGGTGTGATGTTAGAGGTGTTTTTTGATGCTTCATGTTTGGGATTGGGATTTGTGTTCATGTATAAATGGGGTGATATCTCCTATGTCTCTTGGAATTTATATCCCTCTGAACATATCTATTGCACCAATAATATGGAGCTGGATTCATCCCTTTTAGCACTAATGTTTTGGCAACATATTCACATTGTGTTGCACTTTGTGCTTTTCACGGATCACAAGAGCATGAGGTAATTTTTTTTCCTGCGATATCTAATGTTGTAGTAGTATATGTGGATGGATATTCCATAGGATTATGATTTTGAGACCTCCTACAACTCAGAAAAAGAGAATGTTGTGGACAATTCTTTGATTTGGTAGTTGTAGAAGGTAGTGGTTTGGGATTCTCTTGATGCATGGAGAGAAGTAGAGGATTTGGATTCCATTCACCTAGATGTAATAATTAACAGTGGAAGAGGTTTTCTATTTAAGATGACAGTGTATTCATCTCTGAGGAAGTAGGGAGATGAGTCTTAGTAGGGATACTTGGACGTAGAGGTAATGTAATATCACCTTGACTAGGGTGGTGCTCTAGAGGGATGGCCAGGGGACAAACCGAATCAGATGTTCTTCCATGGGAAGATGTTTGTTCACATGACTATGTATGATGGTTTTCTTAGTGAATTTAATTTATCACCTTTAGCGGTACACTTTAGGATTTTCATATTGTATTGTGTCGTAAGGTAATACTTCTAATAGTTTCGTATGAAGTTGGTAGTGGAAACGTTTGTGGCAATGTTATTCGAGTGCCTACAAGTGAAGGGTTAACATTATGTTCCTGGTGGTTTTATGCATTCCCTATATGTTCCTAGGTGAATTTAGGATGATATATCGAATAAATGTTTCACATAATTACCCAATGATTAGAGAGCTAGAATTGAAATCTTGCAAGTAGTGGATCATTTGATGAAATTGGCTCACTTATTAGTAATCAAGGCATCAATCATAGTGGATTCCTTATCACATAGATATGTGGATGAGGTGGAGAGACTTTATCGAGTACCAATATCCAAAGTCTCATATTGGGATACTCAATTTATGTCGTCGGTCTGGATGGGTATTCATCATACCATTTTCACTCAATTATGCCTATGCACTTCTTTCCACACTCAGACAGATGGGAATAGAGAGATGACCATCCAGACATTGGAGGAAAAGATACAAACATGCATCTTGGATTATGGTGGGTATTGGATGTGACATTTTCCCTTGAAATATATTGGGTAAAATAATAATTATCACATTGGTAAATTTGGTTCCTTATACAGGAGACCATTTAGTTCTCCCTTATGTTGGATGGAAGTTGGGGAGACAAATTTTTCTAGTCTGGACATGATCAAGAGTATGACTAAGAAGGTGTTTCTTTTCTATGAGAGGATGAAGGCAACACCAGATAGACCTAAGTCGTATGTCGATCGCTGGAGAAGGACCTTGGTTTTCGTGGTTGGGGGCCATGTTTTCATAAATTTTCCCATTGATGTGGGAAGAAGATGTTTGGGAGAGGGAGTAATATTTCTACCAGGTTCGTTAAACCCTTTGAGGTTTTGTGATGAGTTGGCGAGGTGGCATAATATTGGTGCTCCCATCATAGTTGAGATGGTTCCACGACATCATTCAAGTCTCCCAACATTATCAGTATCTTCACGATGACTCCCTTTTCATTGATTGAGGAGAGTTGGATATTGAGGATGATGAAACATTCATGGAGAGGAAAATAGATATCCAAGATCATCAGTAGAAGGTGTTTTTTAGACAAACCATTCCATTTGTTCATGTTTTATGGAGGCATGGTGTCTTGGAGAAGAGTACATGGGATAGAGAGATGCAGATGCATGCCTAGTACAAGGAGTTGTTTTGAGTTTTTATTATGTTTATTTCTTTCAGATGTAATGTTTGATCCTTTTTTCATATAAGATGAGTTTTTTCTTTATTTTGTAAAATATCATAAATATGTAACATGTGAAAAAATAACATAAGGGGGAGACCAAATTCCTAATAGAGATTCATTAATCAAGACCTGATTAAACCTATGCAGGTTAGTCAATGCCACCCAGAGCTGATAATATCCTAACATGGAGGACAGAAGTCCATAATACATGTGTCTAGAGAGTTGCGGCATTTGGGAGAGTGGACAATTATGAATGATTGGGTTTGGATATGTAGGAGGATGTGTTATTTCATGATTAGTTTCCATTCCAACATTTGAACAACACATGGTGGTTTATCATTCAAAGGTATATTATGGGTGGTTTCGTCGACCGCACTGTCATATGGTTTTGGTTTTCAATTCATTGTTAAGTCAATAAGGATTTCCTTATGAATTTTACATTCCTTCATCTTTCAGAGGATATTGTTGTGTCAATAAGGTCTCCATATTACTTTACCATTAATTATTGTTTTGAAAATCACAAAAACCTTATCTCAAGTCAAATTTTATTTTACCCTGTGTTTTACTTATATAAGAAAAAAATTTCCATTCCCAAGGAAATTTATCAATACCATGTTTTTCATAGTTATTTATCTTGTCTAAGTGTAAAATTCAGTTTCATATCTAAATCCTATGAATCATATAAAACATAGATTAAGAGCATTATGTTTTCTAACTCCGAACACTTCTGAGTTATGACTCCGAATTTAGACTCTGTGTTCTATGAATCCAGACTCCGAACTCTTCTGATATCTGAATCTAAGTTCTATGAATTCAATCTCCAACCTATTTTGAGTTCTGAATCCAATGTTCTTTGAATTAATACTTCTAACTCTTTTATATTCTGACTCCGATTTCTAATGAATTCGAACTCTTAAATTTTTGTGTTCTGACTCCAAATTATAATGAATTCATATTCCAAACGTTGGGAGTTCTGACTCGGAATTCTAATGAATTCAAACTCCAAAATTTGTAAGATCTGACTCCAATTTCTCATGAAGTCGGACACCAGATTTTTTGGGATCATGTTCCAAATTACTTAGAAAACATAATACAAATATCCTTTGATTATAAACCTCAAATGTGTTTTTGGTTATACTCCGAACTATTATTTTCTTACATTATGAATATTTGTTTTTGGTTATGTAACCATATTTTTTTATAAAACGATGTCGTGTATTCAGTTACTAACTAACAGTTTTTTGAGTGAAATGTGTACAGGTCCCACCAAAATTCAAGGAAAATATGACAGTTGGAGGAGGGAGTCGACCGTTGAAGATGTGCCTATAAATAGGATCACATTTGGATGCACTCACAAAAATTGATCAATTTAGAGATTACATGCTGCTAAAGTGACTTCTTGAGAGATAAGTTTTATGGTGTTGTGTGTATTGAACTTTTGGTTCATATTTACTTTGTGTGACTCCTATTTTTGCTGTGTACAATCGACGGCTTCCGAGAATAGGAAGATAGAGGTGCTGACTACCTTGAAGTTCAGTGCTTGCAGGGATACCAAGATAGATTCCATTCTTCATTTTGAGGGCTTACCCTGGTGTGGGTAATACATACTTTCTTGAACCTATAAATAAAGGGACCTTTATCAAAGTTTGTTGGATACCCTTCTATTTGGGTTAAAAGATTTACTATTTGTTACTTGTTTTGTTACCTGTTTTCCGCAAACTTTTATTTCTTGAGGAAAGTATAAAAATCATATACATCCTTATACTTGTACTCTAATTTAGTGAGATTCTATATGCTTTAAGGTAGAATGATTATCTTTGTAAACTTTCAATAAGTTTCATTTTCTCGAATCATCTTTTCGGATACACTTTCTCATAATCGTATTTCCTGAATCTAGAAAGTGTGTAGAACTAGAGGTTTTGTGAATTACTTTGTTTAACCTTGTTAAACATAAACATCTTTAAAAGCTACAAAGTAATTTTTTAAAGTGTACAATTCACCCCCCCCCCCCTCTTGTATATTGAGCATCATTAGATACATTATTCATAATCTATATTATTTTGATCCTACATTTGGTATTATAGAGTATATCATACTCACATACCATCTCAACAATTGGTATCAGAGGTTGTCTCTAAAATATATATATTCACATATAACATTTCCTTGCTAAGTTTTCATTGTTCTATTTTTTTATTTTCTTAGGAATATTTTCCTTGAATCCGAACATTTTCTATTAACATATCTTTGTGGAAAGATTTTTCTTTAAGATTGTAGCAATAAATGTTGGTTCCATAGACAATCTCAATCCGACTAGACCACCTATTTTTGATGGGAATGAATATGAATATTGGAGAGATCATATGAAGATATTAATTACCAATACTGGAGTTGATAATTTTTTTATGCTTACTGGAGGATATAAAATTCCTGAAAAGGACGTTAGTACCTTTACCAATCAAGAAAAGAATGAGTATCAACTGAATTATAAGGTACTCAATACCTTTCTTTCTTCTATGAATATAAATATATATTGCTAAATTTCTTCTTCTGATGCATCAAATTGCATTTGGGAGAAACATAAAGTCAGCCACATTGGAACATCCTATGTTTTTTAAACTAGAATATCCATGCTCATATTTTAATATCATGGTTTTTTCTTTCCTTATATGGAACCCATATGTATGGTCCAACAATGATTCATGAATATTGTGAATAATTTACAATCCATGGCTGAGAAAGGATTAGATGATGAAAAAAATTTCTGATAAGATAATAGACATCATGCCCAATGAGTGTGAATCCAAGAGGACTACTATTGATTAGAACAGAAAGGTTACTCAGATATCTCTTGATGAACTTTTTGGAAATCATCTTTAATATGAGACACAAATTTGGAGACACGATGATGATGTAAAGAATAAGAATGGGAAAGGCCGTGTTTCTTTTACTACAGCTTCAAATCACATGAAAGACAAGAATCATGAAAGAGTTATTAGATCCAAATCTAATAATATTGTTATTAAATCCAAATCCAGTGGAAGTGAATCTTCATAAAATAAGATAGAAAATCCTGTGCGAAGGATGAACAAAATTTTTAGAAAGAAGATCTTTCAATCCATATATAAGAGGGATAGTAAACACCAGAAAGATTCAATAGTTACATGTTATGAATGCAAGAGAGCTGGACATATAAGGCATGGATTTATTATGCATAAAAAATAAAGGAAAATCATTTTGAGAGAAATAGAAAAAAAATTACTACAATGATATAGTTGAGAATGTATTGAATGATAATGACACCTGGAGTGCCAGTGGTGGTGACTCTTCAGATGAATCATCAGATTACGAATTTTCTAGGCAGAAGAGATATGGTCTAATAGCCATACTACCTATTGAAAATCATTGTTTGATGGCTAAGGTACACAATTATGAATCAATGACCAATGTTTCCTTAAATCAAAATTATAGTAATTATAAATAATATAACTCTTCTAATGAAGAATATTCTTTTTTTTAATATAATTCTTTACCTATCAATGAATAAGTTTCTAGGATTTCTATGCACCTTGAGATTGATAATTCAAAACTCATGAAAAAGATTGATAATTAAATTTCTATGAATACAATTCTTACTAATGAAATATTATATATTTCTAAAGATCTTGATATGAAAATGGTTTATTTTGAAAGTATTTCAAAAAATATTGAGGAGGTAAAATACGAGAAGAATAAACTTTCTAAAGAACTAGAATTTGTAATTTCTAAGAAAAAAATTTTCCTAACTCTAGTTCCAAATAAAATGTTTTGAAAGACAAGAACATAGTTATCAAACTGAAATCAGAAATTATTTCCTTGAGTAAGGGTTTGTCAAACATTACCTTAGGTAATGAAAATTTTGATAACATGTATTCTCAAATCTAACCTCAAAGGAATAGTTCGGGTTTTGATTATACTATTTCTAAACTGATTTTTAGCAACAATTATTATGTTCTTCAAAGTAATCCATTATGCACTAACTGCCAGTGTGGTGGAAATAGGGAAAAAAATTGTTCCTTAAAAAACGCAGTCTTTAGGATTTCATAAAGTCTATTTTTCTATGAAACTGTGGGTGCCTAAGATTTTGATTTCTAAAATTTCCAGATCCAAGAAATTTTTGGTTCTGAAAGTATGACACTTTTGTTTATGAGGAAAATAGAGAAAGTAACAACAAATATACTTAGTACATGGATAGTGGATAATCTTGGCATATGATTGGTAACAAAAAATTATTTTTGAAAAGATTATCAAGATGAAATGAGAAAAAGTAACTTTTGAAGATAATGCTCAGAGAGAAATTATTGGTATAGATAACATCATTATTCTTGGAAATTATTTAATTTAAAATTTTATATTTCTTAAGGGTACTAAGAACAACCTCATTTTCTTAAGTCAATTATGTGATGAAGGATACCTTGTGAATTTTTGGAATGACAAGTGCTTAGTACACAATTCCAAGGAAGAGTTTATTCTTTCTGCACATAAGAAAGATAATGTATACACACTAAACATAGAAGACCTTAGGAGCCAAGATCTACCTTTCCTTAGTGAAATGGAAGATCATTCTTGGTTGTGGAATAGAATGTTAGGACATTGTAACCATAAAAACCTATGCACACTTTCTAAGAAAAGATTAGTGATGGATCTACCAGATCTTATAATTGATTCTTCAAAATTTTGTGATACTTGTCATTTTGGAAAGCAACATAAATCATGTTTTAAATCAGTAGGTGATGTATCAACTACTGATGCATTACATTTAGTGCATATGGATCTCTTTGGTCCTACACTAACTGGAAGCATTGGCGACATGTATTATGTATTTGTTTTAGTTGATGATTACACTAGATTTACATGGGTCTAATTTCTATCAAAGAAGTTTGAATCCTTCTTGTATTTCAAAAGTTTTAAATCCCAATTTAAAATTGGGAAAAACCTTCCATTGATAAATATTCATAGTGATCATGGTGGAGAATTTCAAAATTCTGATTTTGAAACTTTTTGTAGTAGAAAAGGTGTTACTCACAATTTCTCAATAGCAAGAAATCCTCAACAAAATGGTGTTGTTGAAAGAAAAATATAATTCTTCATGAAATAACAAGAACCATGTTGAGTGAATATTCTATAGCAAGACACTTTTGAGTTGAAGCTGTAAGTCCTACTTGTTATACTATAAATCGAGTTTAAATTAAACCTTTTCTTAATAAAACTCCTTATGAAATATGGAATGGTAGAAAACCTAGACATTCATACTTAATGGTTTTTGGATGCAAGGTATTCATCCTGAATACTAAAGATAATCTTCCCAAATTTGCACCAAAATATGATGAAGGAATTTTCTTAGGATACGCCACAAATTCTAAGTATTATAGAGTTTTCAATAAAACAACATGTACTATTGAAGAGATAGTGCATGTCAAATATGATGAAACTGATCCTTTTGTTTTTAAACAACCCCGACCTACATCTTTAGATGTGTTTTCAAAAACATATTATCAACCTTTGTTAGATGATCCTACAGATAAGGAAAATGATCAAGAAAATATTTATGAAACATTTACCCCAGAATATTTCCTACCCTATGTTGATGAATAGAAATCCCAAACTAGTTGTTTCTAATGAATCACCCCATTGATAGTATCATTGTTGATGTGAATCATTCTGTAAGGACTAGAAGTTTCTTAAGACATAAAGTATAACATCTAGCATTTCTATCCCAATTAGAACTAAGAAGCACTGATGAAGCTTTAGGAGATGATTATTGGATTAAATCTATGCAAGATGAACTAAATGAATTCGAAAGGAATAATGTCTAGACCGTGGTTAAAAGACTTAAATAATCTTCTATTATTGGAGTCAAATGGGTTTTCATAAATAAGTGTGATGAAAATGGAATCATGGTGAGAAATAAAACTTTATTAGTTGCAAATGGCTATAATCAACAAGAAGGAATAGACTATAAATTATCCTATGATCCAGTAGCTAGACTTGAATCTATTCATATTTTACATTCCATTGCTGCATTATTCAATTTCATACTTTTTCAAATGAATGTGAAATTTTCTTTCCATAATGGTTATGTTCAAGAGGAAGTTTTTGTTGAACCAAGTCCTGGTTTTAAAGATAAAAAACGTCCTGATCACGTTTTTAGACTTACCGAAGTATTCTATGAACTTAATAAACCCCTCTAGACTGGGATGATTGACATAAATGATTTTTTCTTCAACATAATTATGTTAAGGGAAATTTAGATCCAACCCTTTTTGTAATGAAAGGCAACAAAAACTTTCTAATTGTTCAAATTTATTTTGATGACATTATCTTTGGTTCAACTCAGTAATCCTTAACTGACTCCATTGCAGATATAATGAAATATGATTTTGATGTTAGTATGATTAGTGAGTTAAATTTTTCCTTGGTTTCCAAATTTCTCAAAATATAAGTGGACACTATATATCCCAACATAAGTATATAAAATATCATCTAAAAAGTATGGATATGACAACACTATTAGTATAATAACTCTTATATGTACCTCAAATCCACATGATCTTGATGTAGCTTGGAAACCAGTAGATCAAACATCTTTTAGAGGTATCATTGGAAGTTTACATTACATGACATCTAGTCATCCCACAAAATGTTTTCAGTATGATTATGTGAAATATATCTATCCAATCCTAAGGAATCTAATTTAATGGAAGTGAAAAGAATTTCTGGCTACTTAAAGTGAAACATAGATTTAGGACTTTTCTATACTTCTGGAAATGATTTTGTTTTGAAAAGTTTTTCAGATGATCACATTGTTGGGTGTAGAATAAATAGAAAAAATACATCTGGAAACAGTCATTTCATAAGAAATTCATTATTTTCTTGGTCATACAAGAAGCAAAACTCAGTAGCACTTTCCACTGCTGAAGCAGAATATGTAGCAGCAGGATGTTGATGTGCTCAAGTTTTGTGGATGCAACACACACTCACTGACTATGGTATGATATTTACCAAATCACAAAAAAAAAATTATAATACTAGTGCCATTGCATTAAGAAAAAACCCTTCACATCACTCTCGTGCAAAAAACATAGATATTAGGCATCACTTTCTTAGGGATCACACACAAAAGGGGATATTATTAATCAATCTATCAAAACACATTATTAAATTGCTGATATTTTTACAAGATCATTATCCTCTGATATATTTGAATAAATTAAACAGATGTTAGGAATGATAAACTTTCGGTAATCCTACATATTAACTTCTTGTTGAAATCAATCGCTTTATAGTAATAAAATCATTTTCATTGGGGGAGTACATTTGCTTTTTATTTTTTCATGTTTTTCATAATAAGGTTTTTCATGTTTTTCATAATGATTTTTTTCATGCTTTTCATAAATAGGTTTTTAAAAATATTAGCAGTACAATTATTCAAATCTTTCATAAAGAAAATTTTCATAGTAAACAATTTACATACTAAAATTTTTTGTAATGAAGATTTCCGTAATGAAGATTTTTTTACTCAAAATTTTCGTAATGTTGATTTTTGTAGTTGATATTTTTCTCATTTTTATTTTTCATAATTACAATTTTCGAAATCTAAATTTCATCAAGAAGAATATTTCCTCACTAAGAATAATCCTCAATACAATCTGAATGTATGTTTTCTTTCTTATGTTTTCATTTTCTTCATTTACTTATTTGTATTTTCTTTTGTGTTTTATAATTTTCGGATTCTAGTTTCCTTAAATCTGAATGTTTTTTCCCTTTTGAAACCTAAAAGATCGAATCTTACAAAATTTTCATTGCGAATATCATTTCAAAATTCAGATCTAATCAGAAGGTTTTTCAGCACTTTGATCGATTTTTAAAGATGAATCGTTACTTCAATCACCTATATAATAGACCCCCCCCCAAAGTGATCCCACATCATATTTCAAGCCTTTTCATGCCGAAGATCTTTCCCCCATTCAAAAGTCCATTCTGAACCACTCAAATCTTTCTCAAATCCGACTATCTGGTGAAGTTCCTTCTCATGATTTTTCAACTATCAAGTAGATTTCAGAGTGACTGATTTATAGAGAGAGTTTGAAGAATCCAAATTTCATTTCCAAGTAATATTCCAGTATATCCAATAAAATCAGGTTGAATGGATGGGAAAGAGTTTGTATATCAAATTCAAGAGCTCAAGATGTTGTATATCTGTAATGCTTGTGGAATTTTATGAATCTGTGAGTTTTTTCAAAGAAGAAGAGAGGAGTAAATTTTCATTCAAAATCTATTGAAAAACGTATGCCCATTCATACACTAAGTTTGGTAGCTTGGTGGGGTTGTCTTATGAAAGGGAAGCTGAATTCTGTTCCCATAAATTTCTAGACGTACAAGGATTTTTTGTCAAGGTGAAAGATATCGAGTCTCATGGACTTTCAGATGTCATGACTCTAAATATTTCTCATTTTTCAACAAATAATTGGATCCTTGAATTATGGGTTAAAGGATTCATCATTCCGAGAAAAGGTGATAAGGAAACCATGAAGAAGAGAGACATGTATATCTTAGATTTTCTGGTGAATCTGAGGAAGATTAACTTGTTGAAGCATATTCTCATTACAATTGAGAATATTAAGAATGGGAACATGAAAACTCAGATAATCATGTATCCAGCCATCCTCTCTAAGCTAATTCTTCGGTGCCTTGATTCTTTCAAGATTCTTTGCGGTTACAAGCTGAGGAATTGCATAGTCATGTTAGTAAGTGATGATACACTGAAGATAATGAATATTGGTTTCTCTAAGATTCTGGATAATTATATGACTTACCAGAGGAAGAGGCAGAAGCTGTTCTAAAGGAACAAGAAGTTCCTGAACCATCGAAAAAATGAAGAAAGAAGAGGATGTTGAAAGAAGTAGTAGTTGAAGGTAAAATCGCAGAGGCTAAAGGAACCCAATACGCACCTCCACATACCAAGATGAATAAATCATATTCAGATGTGGTTGTAGCTATGTGGAGGTAAGAAAAGAAAAATCGTAAGGAAGGAAAGCCACAGTTTGGCTTGGATCCAGCAAATGAAAAGGCTTTAAAAGAAAATACAGCTGATGAGCTTGAGAAGCAATCTAAGGAAAATAAGAAAATGATGAATATATCAGAGGAAGTGATTTTTCAACCCCTTATAAGGTATTCTAATGAATCATTCAAGAATATCCTTGTACTAAAATCCTTCTTGGTAGAGGCCTTACATGAGACACCGGGGAAGAAATTTATCAATCCTGAAAAATTATAAGAAAAGATTATTGAAGAAAAAATATCTATGGAATAAGTACAAAAGAATAATGATGTGGTGACACAGAAGGCCTCATAAATAAAGTTGAATACTTTATTGAGAAGGAAAGTGAATTCGAGAAATTGTCAATCCGGACCTCTCAAGATAGATCTTCAAACCTTGTTACACCTAGGTTAGAAGAAAATTATAAAGATGAAGTGAATAATCCCACTGAGGTAGAAATTAATAATCATCATTTCATTTCCCCTGAAGATGGTGAGGCATGAGCTAAGAAAGAGAACATAGATGAAGATAGAATTGTTCAGTTGTCTGATAGTAAACATGAGTCTCTGGATGAAGAAACTATTCTAAGAACTGATAAGGGGAAACAAGTGAGTGTGGATACGCCTAGTAAATTTGTATTCAAGAAAAAAGAATCGGGTGGATCGTTGATGTAGAAGCCTGTCGAGCTAGAAAAAACCCCCTCTTCAATAAAAGTCTCAATTTTGGAGTCATCATCCCTAGCACATGATTTAATCATTCAATCACTGAAGAATCTTGTTGACACTATTCTGATCTTTCCAAACATTAACTCAATATTTCAGATGCTCCAACACAGCATGAATCAAAAATCGGATTCAGTACCATTGGTGATGGATAAGTGTGTAAATCTTGATGCTGATTTAAAGAGCTTCTTCATTAACTACGATTCCCACATAAAATATTGTAATAAAGTGATTATCTGGTCAAGGAATGTAGTTGAAGACTTGAGAGAACATGATGATTTTCAATACGAAGTTAATGAAACTTTTGATAATGAAGGTAGTAAAATCAAGGATCTCACGAATAGCTTTGAGGAAAAGATAACTCTTGAAAATAATAATTGGATTCCATAGGTAATGGATTTGAATGGAATGTTTTATTTTGTTTCCTAGAATTGGAAGAGGGAAAGGGATATTCAGATCAAGATTGAAGAGGAGATAGTTAATCTAGACGACTTGCTAAAGGCTCAGGAAGAGGCTCTGAAGGCTTAGGAATAAAAGATCAAAGATTTAGAGAATAAATAAGAGGAACATGATCAACTACTAAAGCAAGAAGAGGAAGACAATAATGATCTCAAAAAACAAAAAATCATTGTGAAAAAATTTATACCCAAGGAGAAGGAAGGAAAATAGATCCAATCCAATCTTTTGTTGTATTATTTCTTTATTCAAATTCTTCTTATCTTAATGAAATTTTGGGTTTCTCGTTTATGTTTGGATGATTTGTACTAATTTTTTAGGTACTCTATTTTATTTTCCATTCCTACAAATTCTTTTTGAAAATAACAAAGGGGGAAAAAGGAATAATAATACTATGAAAATAGGAAATATCCCTAATTAAGGGGGAGTTTATCTAACGGAGAGTTTTCATTACGAATATTTACATACTCATGAAAGTGAAAAAACTCATGCAAGAAATCTAGAATATGATCGGTAGAGTTCCAAAACCTAAGGGGGAGTTAGTAGTATTCATCAATGTCCATGTGTAAAGGGAGATATATTTTATTGTCTAAGTACTTTTATTTTTTTCATAAGGATAATTTTTCTTTCCAAAAAGGGGAGATTGTTGGGTTAATAAGGTTTTCCTTATCACTTTTCCATTCCTTCATGTTTTGGGGGAGATTATTGAGTCAGTAAGGAATCCTTAATACTTTACCATTCATTCTTGTTTTGAAAATCACAAACACCTTATCTCAAAGAAAATTTCATTTTACCCTGTGTTTTACTTCTATTAAAAAATGTTCCTTTCCCAAGGAAAATTATCCTTACAATGTTTTTCATTTTTCATTATCTTGTCTAAGTGTAAATTTTGGTTTCATATATAAAACCTCAAAATCATATAATAATTAGAATAAGGGCATTCTGTTTTCTGACTCTGAACTCTTCTAAGTTCTGAATCCTCATTCAGACTCCGAGTTCTATGAATACAGACTCCTAACTTTTCTATGTTTTGAATCCGAGTTCTCTGAATTCAGACCCTGAAATCTTCTGAGTTCTAAATCCAATGATCATTGAATTCAGACTCTGAACTCTTCTGTGTTCTGAATCCTATGTTCTCTAAATTCAGACTCCTAACTCTTCTTTATTTTGACTTCGAATTATAATGAATTCAGACACCAAACACTATGAGTTCTTACAACGTATTCTAATGAATTCAATCTTTTTTCTTTTTGAGTTATGACTTTTAATTATAATGAATTCAAACTCAGAACGTTGTATATTATGACTCCAAATTCTCATGAACTCTGACTCCTAATTTTGTGAGTTCAGGTTCCTATTTACTAAGAAAACATAATCCGAATATACTTGTATTATTAACACCGAATATGTTTTTGGTTAGACACCAAAAATTTATATTATTTAATTCTGAATGTTTGATTTTTGTTATGTAACCATATTTTGGCATACACTTATTTTTTTCATAAAATGATGTCTTGTATTCCGTTACTAACTATCCATTGTTTGAGTGACATGTGTACATGTCCCTCTGATATTAAAGAAAAAATATGACTGTTGGGGGAGGGATCCAACCGTTGAATCCGTTCCTATAAATAAGAGATCGTTTGAAACATCTCACAAAAATTTGTTCAATCTAGAGATTACATGATGCTATAGTAATTTCTTGAGAGAGAGGCTTTATTTCTTTGTGTGTACTGAACATCTTGTTTAGATTTTATTTATTCAACTCAGATTGTTGCTCTGTAAAATCAAGGGCTTCTAGGGATAAGAAGATAGATGTGATGACTACCTTGACATTGAGGTCTTGTCGTGATAGAGAGACAAACTCTGTTCTTTGAATCGAGGGCTTACTCTGGTGTGGGTAAGACATACATTTTTGAAAGTATAAATAAAGAGACATTTATCCATGGTAGTTGGATACCCTTTTCTTTGGTTTAAAATATTTATTACTTGTTACTTGTTCTATTACAGGTTTTCTGCTGCATTTTATTTGTTGTGGAAAGTATAACTATATTACACGTCCTTATACTTGCACTCTGATTTAGTGAGATTCTATATACTTTAATGTATAATCTTTATCTTTGTAAAAATTCATTATGTTTCATTTTATAGAACCATCTATATAGATATAATATCTCAAAATCGTATTTCCTGAATCAAGAAAGTTTGTAGAACAAGAGGTTTTGTAAATTACCTTGTTTATCCTTGTTAAACATAACCACCATTAAAAATTCCAAAGGAATTTTTTAACATGTAAAATTCACCCCCTCTTGTATATTGAGCATCATTAGATACATTATTCCGTATCTATATTATTTCAGTCCTACATTTGGTATTTTAGATTATATCATACTCACATACCATCTAAACATTCATGAGAGAGAGAATAATGAGAGAGGTTTCTAAAGTAATGTCGTATACCTACGTTCTCCATTAATTTTTCAAAATATAGTGCTTGGGGTGTTTTGGGAGGCAACGATATGGCTCATTTCCAGAGGTTTCTAAATTTTCATTTTTTTCATCTGTGAGTAAGGCATCAGTGGGTTGTCATCGATTGCTCTGCATCAGTGAGTGGGGGTATTGGTAGGTCAATGCATTAATGAGTTAGGTGATCGATATTCTTATGGATTGGCGAGTCTATGCTTTGATAGTCTGTGGAATAGCTGAGTTGGGTGTCTGTATGTTCGGTGTCAGTGAATCTGGCATCAGGGATTCATTGTTGGTGAGACACGTTGATGGGTCAGCGTTAGTGGCTTATCCATCGGTGATTCATTCATCAGTAACTCATGATGATGACTCAACCATCAATGATTCATTTCTAGTAATTCCATTTTTCCCATTTGATAATTTCTATCACACCATATATGTTAAATTCAATATTAAATGAGTTTTCGGGCTGTTTTAGATGGCATTTATCTCATAAAAATCTTATTATTCAGTTCACTCATAAAAAACATGGTCTTCATCATGATTTTGCTATAATTTATTTGAGACATTTTCCCCTATAGATTTATGATGTGGCGTTTCCAAATCAGAAATCCTCTCTTCCATTGAACACTTCTACTTTATCTTGGGGCCTGGGGATTCTTTTTTTCCCTAAGGAGTTCTGCTTTTGTGGTATAGAAGTATGGTTGTTTTACCTATGTAGTCATTCCTACTGCACACACGACCACTTATTTTTGGCACATGGAAGAATTCCCTCCCCCCTTTTGTTCCATGTAGAGATTTAATTCATTTTTCATTTAGTTTTTAATCATATGGGTCATGTACCCCTGTGAATACGATTGGACCCACATTTAATGAAGATAATAAGAAGTAATAAAATAGGGTTTTTGATTAATATTATGGTGGTCATATTTTTTTATATGTTATCCATGATCTCTATCATTTTTTAAGTGATACGTTCATTTTGAAAATCATAGGCTATAACGGTCTCTATTTTTTCACATGTATGACTTTTGAATCACTAATATAAGAATTGAAATTGGATAAAAATGTATATTTGGATAGATAAATGGATTCCTAGTTATTAAACATGTTCTAGGATAACTTTAATTTTATTATGTGTAATTAAAGAACAAGTGCAACTAAATATGAAAAATACCTTTCTTTATTGGTGTGGTTATGTGTTGTGTGTGCTTCTATTAATCCGTGTGTCTATAATGTTCATTTTATGTTGTGAATGGAATTATTTTTGTGAGTATGTGGTGCTAAGGGTGGTTTAATGATATATCGGGATGATAGATAGATTGATTGTAGAATTGATTAACTTTTAATGTAGTTGCATTGTATCTGGGATGTGGTTGGGTAGTGGGCATGTCAGAATGGGTTGTGTCACGTTCATCTTAATGGGTGTTTTGGGCATGGTGTTATTGTATAGTGGGGTAAAGATGTGTAGTATTAATGAGGTGTTTTGGGCGTTTAATTTTTTCTATTAAGGACAAGGAAGCATGACATTGAAGAATGATGGTGGTAGTGTTGATTGGGTTTTCAAGAAAGGGGGTTGGGTTGTGGGACTACAACTTGGTTGAGTTTTTTTTATGAATGGGTGATAAAACAAAATCATTTTACTTTTCCACTCATTTTTTGGATTTGGTAGTGGTTGGTATGGATGATTCACCTTATTAAAACAATAGAATTTGGTAGATTCTCATGTATGGATTGATTACATAAAAATATTGATAATATAGAGTGACAACTGGTAAAATGAATTGGTGTTCAGTATGTTTCGAGTAGGGGCTAAAAGTGAAGCGACGTTCATTTATTGAAATACAAAAGTAACCATAGTCCATGGTGTTATATTCATGTATTATTAGAATCAAGGGTAGTTTTTGTGTGGTAGGGTTGTTATATTGAATACCCATTAGTGGGTATGAGTGTTTGGTGGCTATGTATATACATGTTGTTTCTTGTGATTTATATACACACCCCACCCATGTTGAGGACTATGTTTGAGCACCTGAATTGTTAGAGGGGGTTATTTTCCCAATTTCATAGTTAGAGGAATTATGGGTGGTTATTAGATCTTTTTAGACCATTCTTATATGAATTTTAAACACTAGATTTATAGGACTTGTGGTGGTGTGGTTGTGAGATCAAAGTGTATGTGGTCTAGGTGTGCTTCCCATGTGTTTTTTGGATGAGTTTTATGTTGATTACCATGTGTATTATAATGGGGTTTTGTTTTGTTGTCCATGTGTTTTTTGTAAAGATGTGATGAGGTATGTGGCTTATGTTTATGCGGGCAGGTTGTGA
Source organism: Viscum album (assembly GCA_963277665.1). Classification (NCBI taxonomy): domain Eukaryota; kingdom Viridiplantae; phylum Streptophyta; class Magnoliopsida; order Santalales; family Viscaceae; genus Viscum; species Viscum album. The sequence continues at coordinate 788,257,403 of OY728131.1, read as the reverse complement.
CAGGTTTTCTTTTGGAAGAGCATGGTTGAATCGAGACATTCCCCATTAGATACGAGAAGTTATCTTGTGTAACATTTTCCATGGTACCCGAATATTGATGTCTTAACTAACTTATGTAACATGACTTGTTTTATTTTTTGAAAGGTCCATAATGTGGTGGGGGAGTATTGTATATCTTGTCAGTTCATTTTGACTTTCTTCTCTTTCCTCATATGGTCATTAATATGATTCTCCCACTTGCGCACGAGTGACTTTTGTTTTTTCCCTTCTGAGTATTCTTATATTCTCACCCTACGTATAGAAAACAATTTTCAGGTTTTCAGTGAGATTCTACGAACCATGCTGGACCATAGAAGCTCAGATGTTGGGGACAATAATTATGTAACTGCTTAGTTTTATTTTGGAACTTTAGAGTTTTCTTTGTATTTTAGCATTTTCACTTAAATCATTCATGTGGGTAGAATTATATTTCTATATATGTATATATATATATATCTGTGTGTGTGTTTGTTTGTTGGTTCCTGGGAGTTTTTTGCAGTTTATACATCATGTCCACAGATCCTGCTAACTATAAAAATGGTAATGCCTCCATTTTTTTGTGATATTCTTATACCCAACGTAGTGGTCTCCACCTCGGAGGCTATTAAATGTGGGACTCTGGGGGGTCATTATGTCTCCTTCATCATGATGAAGGATGGTCTCAACATCATGATATCTTGTACCTATTCATGAAGAAGGTGGTTCATGAAATATTTAAATCCAACTGTTGTGTTATTGAATGTTTCTATAACAAATTGGGGAATTATAAAAACTAATAGAGGCTAAAAGGGGTCTTTTGGAAATCTTGGTGTCAAAACATGGTGTGTTTAACACTGGATCATATGACCATGTTTCATGGGAGGAGGTTTTTCCATAATGTAAATTGATACAATATACAGTGTTATATGACATGGAGTACACCACAACTATCAATTTTGATTATGAGTGTGTAACACAATGTGATTTTTGGGAATTTTTTTTAAATAAATTGATATCTTCTGTTACAAGTAACTAAAAGATTAAACAAACTAAATAATATTATTAAGAATTTTTGTGATCATTATTCCCATGTCATTAAATTGGATGGAATGAATTATATTATCAAATATAAAATTTTCTTAATCATAGAGAGTGCAATAATTTGTTCTTTTAGAAGAAGCACTTGAGTTTTCTTAAATGGAATCTAAATCATCAAATTTTTTTCATCAAATAATGCTTTTCATTTTAATTAGGAGTGAATATTATAACAAATTTCTAGATTTTTTATATATTTTATTTTATTTGAAATATTTTTCAAATTGTCATATTAAAAGTAAATTATGGTAAATTTTCAGAAAAAAATTTAGAGGAATTATATTCTCATAAATAATGAAAAATATATATTTTTATAAAAATAGAATTTTAAATATATTAAAATTTCATTTTTATATTTGATGTGTATATAAATTTTACATAACTAAACAATAGTCAGAGGTATTCTAATTAATTACTTTATAATAATCAAAAAACATTATTTTGTTATAAGTACATTTTAGGCCGAAAATTATTTTTTCAAGAAAACTATTGTCATTTGTTTTTTCAATAATAATTTTAAAATAAAATTTACACCTAATGTATTTAGAATTTAAATTTTTTGCAATACTTTTATTCTTATACCCCAAAATTAGTAAATAGTAATCTTTTTTTTACAATATTAATAGTAACCTTGGTAATTTTTTATACCAATAGAAATGGTAAATTGGTTAGATTTGGTTTAAATAAAATTATAAGGACTATAAAATGACCCTAATACTGGAAGAAATTTATTGGTTGAATTTAATTTGATAAATAATATATATGGTTATATATTGAGTTTTTAGTGGACATATGTCAATGGAAATTACTTATATATTATTTAAATCAAATAAAGTCACAAAAAGGAATTTTATTGTCTTAAATATATCATTTATGAGCACAAATGTACAAAAAAATGTTTTGAATAGATATATATATGTGATTTTGGAACATGATGAACATAATTTCATGATATTAATTTGTTATAAATTTTATGGGACACATGGATGATTTAATTCTTTTTGTAATAAATTATTTAATATAAAGATAAAAATTTCATATTAATGTTTTAATCACTGTAAATTTTTTAATATATGCATATCTGAATGATATGATACACTATAAATATTACTATGAAATCATATATATTTAAATACAACTTTGAAAAATATTTTAATAATTTTTAATGTTTAAATACTTATCATAAAAAATTACAAAAATGGGGATGCATTAATTATTCAATTAATAATAGAATAAAATAAGTAATATTAAAAAAATCCAAACAATATAAATTTGAATAAATAAAGGATCTACAAGAATTTTATTCTTTATTATGATATATTTGGGGTGAAATAAATTATTTAGTTTCATTTTACCTTAATTTCATCATTTTCATAATTTCCAAATTCGCAATAATGATTTTTTATGAAAATAATATTTTATTTAATTATTGAAAAATACAATAACAATATATAAGAAAAAAGGTGATACATTAAAGTTTAAAATATATAAAATTGGAATTTTTTTTAAATTGATACCTTACTATTAAAAATTTTAACCTTCTAATATTAAATAATTTGTTACCATAATTAAATTTTAATATTTTAACTAAGGGTCAATTAAATACAAGTAAATTATAAAAGGGAACCTCCTATGACGCTTATTTACTACATTTTGATCTGTCTATATTTACTATACTTAGTAAATTTATCTTATTTAATTTTTTAGATATAAATAAAGGTTATAGTATTCTCAAAATACCAGTTATAGAAGCATGTAGAGGATTTCCATACAAGTTGTTTTGAAGATGAGATAATATCTCTAACTGATCAAGATAATTTTTTAATCCTAATTACCTTTTCTAAATCTATGATTTTTATCATAAAATTATACTTTAATTATCATAAATCTTCTTAAAAATTATTATTATTATGAAAATATTACTATACAATCTATATATCCTTAAACATGAAGTGATACTATCACTCATGGTTATGTACGGCATCCTGCCTCCTAGAAGAAAAACAATGCATTTTATAAAACCATAAATTTTGTTTGTAAATTTAAATGGTTTTAATATTTATATTTGATATTTATATCATAATTATACATATTTATTTAGAGTAGTATTTCTAACTTATTAACATCCAATCATTTATGAAATGATAACGTCGCTCGTGCGTACATATGGACTACTGTTTCCATGATATAATGTGATTAGTTTTAATTTATATTTCACATATTTGGTAATATGAATATATATTATTAATATATATGATATATATGACATTATAATAATTTTGAATGGGGAAAATTATAGTTGAACATTTTTGCATTCCATCAATCATAAAATGAAAATATCATTCATGCGTATTTACGACATGCCTTCTTCATGAATGTTATAATTAATTTTTACATGTATACATTCTATGAATAATTATAATATTTAAATATTTAATATATATGATGTTTGTACTATAGTAATTATTTAGAATGTTATGATACTATGACCAATGTATAAGGACCAATACTTATGAAACAAAATATTCTAAGAAAAAATCAATTATTATCTAGGGTAGAGATTTTAATAATGAATTATTAATAAATGGTTGTTATTATTTTACAAAAAATAATACATTGTATGATTTATTTTTTTTATTAACTACATTTATAATGAATTTATAATTATTATATAGGTTTTTTCAATGTAATCAATGAATTTTAAGACATTAGTTAAGGGATTTTTGTCTCAATGTTATCTCTATAAGACACTGGCCTTATACACTACTTATTACTTTTGTATTGTGTATATAATTCCAATGAGATTGGTTTATGTTGATTATCCTAAATTGAAATGAATTTAAATATACATATATATTGCTTTATTAAATGGTGAATATGAATTTATTGATTAACAATTGGCTGAGTTTTATTTCAAAATATCATCATTATTTGGGATTGTTTCTATAATAGGCACTATTAATGAATATTTCTGTTTTCTTTTCTAATTTTCTTAAAAAAATAAATTTCTTTTTTTAATTTTATACTTCAAAATTTAATATTTATTTTTACCCATGGTTGAATTTTTATAAAGTGGATTGGAAAGAGTGTTTTTGTCATTTTATAATCAAGGATTGTATTTAATTTTTAGATAAAAATATGTCAAAGGAATTTTTTTTATTACATGGAATGAGTGGATTTTCCCTCTACTAGGATGCCTTAATATTTCTATGTTTCATATAAAATACTACTATATTATTTAAAAATAAAATGTTTCTATTAAAATTGTATGTATTTTTTTAAACAAATAATTATTTAAATATTTGACCTAATATTTTTCTCATTAATTATTTCAAGGAATATTTAAAAACCATTTTCAATATATGATAAAATTAATATATTTTTAGAAATTCATTAATCAGGTTAGGATTTAATGTTACTATCTGTTACCATTATATTGAGGGTTTCTTTTTATGATAAAATATTATCTATAATTCCCATTTCTTTTTCAAAGAATATGCTATGATGAAATGTTTTTTAAACCCATTTATTTGTATGGGTTCTATGATGATGAATGATTTATAGTCATATAGAAAACATATGAATGGATTCCTTATATATTGGAGGAACCTATATCTCCCTCAAATGGTTTTTTAATTCTTAATATCTGATGATATAGAAATGGGAAACAAGCTGTTACACTTTATCAACAATGGGAACCATGTGCACCAAAACCTATTAAGGGAAACAGGTGTGTCCTGATATACTATTGGAAAAATGGGTTCTATGATCCATGAGGATGATAAACTTCATTGTTCACATTGACATATGAAATTATTTTCTATTTTATAATTATTGAACACTATTATTACATGAACTTATAGTTCATGATTTATTTATGTAATTTTATCCCTCATATGGTCAATCTTTTCCATATTTATAATTTATTATGTAGAGGTTAATTTTTATGATAAATGGAATGTTTGGTATCAATATAATTGGAAATTTTCATTATCACATAACCTTATGATTATATTATTCATTAATTTTAGAATAAATTGATATATGTTAATTTTTACAATTACTGAACATTGGAGACTGCCCTTTTCTAATATTTCTTTTCCTCGGGTTTTGAAAAATTATGATGAATGATTTTTTTCTATAAAGATATCACTGGGATAATGTTGATGAATAATTTTGAACTAAGAAAACCTTGTAATAGTGGGAGATAATTTGATCTTTATAAAAATATTTCTTATGAAGATATGTTTTCTTGATATTTTCTTAAATCTCAAAAAATCTAATCCATAGTGGTCTTTGGGTATGCAAGTGATCTGATAAATCATTTTTATGTTTTATATGTGTAGTAATAAAATTTGGGGCACAATTTTAATGTTTATTTCCTTAGAACTAGAACTTGAAGTCCGTATTCATGGATGTTACGTATTGTATTTGATAAATTTTTAGAAAATATGTTTATATTATGGTTGAAACACGTTTATAAAAACCATGGGAATATGAAAAAGTATAAAAAATATATATATTGTATTGATAATGATCATGAATGACCTTTGTTAAAATTATGGTAGCCTGAATGAGGGTATCAGGATTTAGATATTCTAAAAATGAATTCCTTGAATTATGTGGTTGTCCACTATGATTAGTGTTTCCTACATTATGATATTTATTTTAGTTGATGGGTTAGATACGAGGAAATAAATTTAAATCAGAATCTAGAGGCCAGTTATAATGAGAAACCAAATTAGACGACAATATGAGATAATGATATCATAAATATTCATAATCATCTATCACAATACATGATTAATAAATTGATCATTGGTGAGAATATTAGAGATAGAATAACAGAAATTGGACATTTATAAAAGTTAATTATATTCTGATCATATAGAAAATTTGATTTCTCATTATACATTTCATGAAGGTGGGAAGAAAAACTTGGTGAAATATGTCATATTGATGGGAAAATAATATATTTTTGGAAATTAAGGGAATAAAGTGAAAACATTTCATGATGTTCAATGAATTATATTTTTAGGAACATGGAAATTATTCAAATAAAATCCCTATCCAGTAGATTTACGTTTTATAAATTACAAGGACTTATTCTAGGAAAACTGATTAAGTGGATGGATTAATGTATTTATAAATTTAGAGTAAAGAATTATGTTGTTGAAGTATTTTAACAATGTTATTTTTTTCATATATATACCCATGTAAAATTAAATTAAGATATATGAATACCATCATTGATTTATGAGTATATGGTTAATCATATTTTTAATGTATTTGACACTCCATTGAGTTTTTTTATGGGATTATATATTATAACCTTACTCTTTATGACATAATATTTCAGGATTTATTACATTAGGGTACAAATAATATAACCCATAATATCATGTTTTCTAGTGTAATTAGGAATTACGTACATTGAAAAAAAACATAACATATGGGATACAAAAACATTATTGAAAAAATCATTGTCATGCTAATATTAATCAATTATATATAAAAAAATTTAGATAACTTTGGGTCATACATAAGAAAGCTACAATCTATAATGACAAGTAAGGGAGTAAACATGTCATAATAAAATGAAATTAATAAATGTTATAAAATAGTGAAATCAATGAAACATAAAATGGGTTAGAATCATAAAAATGACCAATGAGGCGTACTATAGAATTATAACATAATGGAAACAAGGAAAATGTGGAAACACCATAAATCATTTCATCCCCAACACAATTCAAGGATAATTTATTAGACATCATGATGTTGAAAACAGGTTATGGATTATGTTCACTCTCTAATATATTACATGATGCATCATGACACAAAAACATTTCCCAATGGAATGCAGTGTTTTATAATTCTAGGTGCACGGATGACATTCAATTCATTCTCATGCATTAGTGTTCAAGATAGATCATGAAACATGAAATAATTTATCTTCACATTTTTTTTATAATAACATGAAGTGTGGAATAAATAAATTTATGTCCCAAATCTATTAATCATTAGTTGATACGTGTGATCACTGTTCCTAGGAATTGGGTATGTGTATTCACTACACAATATTTTGGCACAGAAAATCTAGGTGAAATTTTGGCCACATAACGGGGGTGTTTAAATGTTTATTGGAAGGAATGATGACACTAAAATCATTAATGAATAATTTATTCAAAATTTGATGTAAGTTTGGTATGTAATTATATATGACAACATTAATAAATAGTGAAGAAAGACATATAACAATGATGATACTTGAATAAAGTGGAGTAAAAGATGATCCCTTACTAACGTTCGACCTGATACTGGGTGTACATAATGGTTTATGGGATGAATTAATTATATTTTAAGGGATGTATAATCATTTATAAATAAAATTTATAGTACCGTGGATATTAAATAACATATCCTAACAAGAACAAACATATAATCAATGTCATAACATAAAAATAGGAGCATGAATGAAAAGGAGGTTTGGAGATCCATTACAAAATATCATCATAGTAATTTCTTATGTAAATGTCAAAAAGAGATATAATAAATGAAATATAATTCAAATAACATAAATTGGATATGAATGGAGTGTTTTTAGAATAATTGAAATAGAATAAAATAAAATAAAAAAAACTAGTTTATTTGATGAAACTCGAATTAAAAGGAAGAGTGTATGGTCCATTGCAGTGAGTGTGTGATTACAAACTTTTAGGGGGGAGCATCTTGAGAGCTTGGAGTCCTCTTGGGTGGACACTATAAAGTGTAGGTCAGAGTATGTGTGTGAAAAAATAATTTTGAGTGATGATTAATGGGAGATTCATTGTATTTATATAAGAAAATATTTGGGGTTCTTCCTTATTTCTCAAACACATGTTTCTGACTATATATAATAAATTAAAAAAGAACAATAATTCCCAATTATTTTTACTTTATTGTCTTCCAATGATTGTATGTTTTCATAATATTATTATATAGTTTCCAAAACCTATGTTTTAGAAATACTAAATAACTTGCCTAGATTTTCAAATATAAATCCACACAATTACATATTTCTATTCACTCAAAATGATTACAGAAAAACCTTAATCTACCCTCCACTCTGTAGAGTTCTCCCACGGTAACTCCAATCTGTTAGGAAGATCCTCCCAAGCATTTTTCATCACACTTTCAATGTAATGTATCATTCTCTCCTAATTTCAATTCAAGAACAATCCATGAAATTAATATTTTTGATATCAACATATTTTAGTGACTCTAATTTATAAAAATTCTATTTCTATCAAATTCATGTTATTTTTAATGAGATACCATTTATTATCTATCATTTAGACCTTTAAGTAATCCATTACTATGATTATATATTTTCAGGTATCTCCCACTCTTCTTTTTATTCAAGAACCACATTTTAATTCCTCTTAAGATCAATTTTTTCATGTTGAGATATGTTATTACATGACCCCATTATTTTCCATTTTTAGCCCCTATGATTATATAACCCTATAACACTCACTAATCACTCCCATGAACCCTTATTTAGAATAGTTACCATGCCAAAAGTTAGTAAGGTATCCTCTTTGGATCCTCTTTATTCATGTATCTTCTATTATCGTATGTATTTTATCTCAATTTCATAATGTTGGATATGCCCTTTCATATCCCACTCACTATCCCTTTGTTTTTAAATTATTAGAAACCCATTTCAATCTCATCAGTCCCTCTAATGAACATTCATACACCCCCATTATGTTGTCAATATTTCACAATGATCTTCCAGGGAGGACAATTGTGTAGTGAATAAATGTACCCACATATAGTCAAGGGTGATCACGTTAATGAACATATAGTAATTAGATTGGGGAATTAAATGATTTTATTCCACACTCCATGAACATAGGAATAATATTTGATGATAAATTATTCTATGCAATGTGATATATGTTTCCCACTTATGCATGAGAAAGAAACGAATGTTATGAGTGTTCCTAGAATTATATTGTGTTTCATTTCATTGGGTAATGTTTTAGTATCGTGAGATTTTTAGATTTGGTGTCCTGAAAACCAAATGTTTTTACATTGATTATGTGAATGCACACGTACTATAAACTGCTCATTGTTCTACATGACTATTATATAATAATTTCCTGGAATATTTGTTGCATTAATAAGGTAATGGCAGATCCCCACTATGATGATAACCTTGAAATGCAATAACAATATTGTTTAATAAAGTTCTATGATTGGATGCCAAACTATGATAAGAGACATAGTATACAGACTGTCATGTGCGAGTACTCTTAAGTAGATGATATTCTATCTCATGGAGTTTGCACTTGTTAATCTCCCAGATTGGTGATTATGAGAACAAACCTGCCAATAGTAATTCCTCTTGTCTTGGTGTCATTAGACATTTCTATCTGTGAGCATGTGTAATGGTCCATAGACTAGAAGATTATCATTAACTCATGTCATGACTCGCGCACTTAGATTTGCTGACCAAAATCGTCATGAAGATAGTTGGTGGGAAGTTGGGTACGTTGGGTACATCACGAATTACATACTGTTAATGGATTAGTCGAGGAAAGATTAGTCCCTACCAAATTTATGGAAGTAGATATCTCGGACCCTTTGATTTAAATAGAACTGTCGCACAAATTCCATGTCTAGTTTGTCACAAAGATTTTATTTCATGAAGTTAATGAATGACAGATCAAGCATATAGGTTTATGAAACTGCCATGAAACCTGCATGATGAGATATTAAGACAATGGGATCAAATTACATGGTAAGTGTTCATATGAGTTGACACATAAATTTGGCGTCAAATTATTTCTCTTGGGTGCCTTGACACATTTCTATACAGTAATATTGCACTTTTGGGAAGCCCAACTAATGCCGATGAGAAAGAGGCCTAGAGGGAAACACACTAAGAGTAACCAAATATCTCAAGTAGAATGAATATCATTCTCATACGTGGTTGAATAATTATTAAAGGAATCCTAAATCTTTTTAATGATGGAGGAAGAATAAAATGAAAACAAGATATACATGCCTTTTATTAACGATTACACACCTTGTAGTTTTCATTTTGGAATGGAAATGAAAAATAAGTACACTCCATGTATTAATGATTACACACCATGCAGTTTTATGAAAAAAACTAGTACACTCCATGTATTAATGATTTCATTCCCTGTAGTTTTTCTAGTTTGTATTTTGAGGGAATAATATTATTTTATTAAATGATATTTAATATAATCAGCATCTGCGCATGTCAAGGAATTAATGATTCGACATATGGGGGTTTTCAATAAGGGTTAATGACATAAATAGCACACGTAACACATTTATTTATTATCATAACTCAATAACCTAGATCCCTATTATAAATATCCTCACAACCCCAAAAAGTTTCCTCAATCGTTGTGAACAAGAATTATGTATAATTATCTTAGGGATGAATGAACTCATTCCTCCAATAACACTCTCATGATTGAGATAGATCGTCCTCCATTGGATCAAAGATTTAATAGGTGGAAAACGCAAGAAAATTCTTCTCCACGCCAGCACCCGAAGACTATTTTAGCGATGTCTAGAGATACGCGGTGCACATGTGGATCACCGCTAGAGGAATTCTACACTTGGATTCTGCGACGCAATGGTGAATCAAATCAGAACATGATCATAAATTTAAAGGATGAAATAACTCCATAAAAGGTACTTCTTTTACTTTAATTAAATAAATTTTAATCAACCACTAATGATCCAAATTGATGGATCCGGGACTATTATTCATCTTTGTCTATTTCTGTGATTCGATCCGTGGAGTCTAGCATTTATCATTGTATTGATCCCAAATTGATCATTTCTAATGACAAAAATACAAGTGGGCACATCCACCCACGAGCATTCGCTATTCCTGGAACCATCAAATTGTATCAGAGGGAGGTTACAACATTGATTATAGTTATATTATTTCCATTAATAATTTATGCATTTATATTTGATTCAATTCAAGATAAATCATTCTACAAAACTAAATGAATGAGATCTATGCTTCCTCCATTGTTTCTCAATTCACATCACAGAAATGACCTTTTAATTTTAATTTTGAATAAATTAAAAATCAAGGAACTCATCTAGACGAGCCGCTCATTATGTCTGTACAACATAAGATTACACGGCGTTTAGTGAAAACTACATTTTGTGTACCTAGGTTCAATTAACTGGTACTTTTTCACCAAACCACGCCATGTGAATTGAGTATACCTAAGATTTTATTACACCATGTTGACCAAAACTGAATCGAAAATGGAAAATGGAATACATTGCATGTATGTTAAATCAACACACCGGGTAGTCCGATCTGGCCTCGGTGAAACCATGTACAAGGAAAAACTATGTGCTATGTACAAGGGATTATTAGGCCGGTAACCACATAACAAAAAATTACAGGCTGTGTTAGATTAATCTACATGTCATGTACTCAAAAGCTTCCAAAGTACAGAAAACACACCAAATCCCCCAGCGTGTACTTCGGATAAAGGGTGAAGACAAATACACACCGGGTAATATAGCCTACACGCCATGTAATTTCTAGAAAAGGAAGTTTACCAGGTTTCCTCCAACGTACAAAGACATATAGAAGAAATATGCATGTGAATAATCTCATGGAAATTCAGAAAAGAATTTAATATAAAGAATTGATTAATTATAAGATCATAATTAATTGAATTCAATCACTAATTATCTTAAATAAAATAATGATTAAATGAATTTCAATTCTAAATATTTGTGAATGTCATTGGATGATATGGATTTTCACGAGCTAGACCAATGACCCTTTGTGTTTGTATGGATTAATTTAAATTTATTTAATTTAACTTCCTTGGCCTAAGAACCTTATTCCAATAAAATGTAAGGCATGCATGCCCATGGTTTCTTTAATGTAAACACATGTAATGGAGGATCTCCCAAGATAGAGGAGACGGTTCAAAATCTAGAGCTGAGGCAAAAGCAACCCAAGAAGATAGAAAGCTGGACATGTGGGAGCTTCCAAACACGAACCATCTGGTTCAAGGAGTTTTCTCTAGGTCAGGGTTAGATATCAAATCCTCTAAATAATCTAAAAAATAAATTCTCCTGATCATTCCATATTATTTTATTTCTGTCTGATTTCATGGTTTATTTATTATATATGTCTTATTGTGGTCACATTATTAATGAAATAAACAAGAATAGAACCATAGAATGAAATAAAAACTAAACTATGCGTAAACATTATTAGATGTGGTTAATCACTTAAACAAGTATCACTTAATTTTAACAAGCATGTGATAATGTGAAACAACGCATAAAAGATTAAAATCCCTCAAATACCATATTATATCAGACCAATCCATCCACTACTTGATTAAGGGCAAGACTCAATAAAAATATGTGTTTGACCAACCCTTATTGGGACACATTCTTTTATAAAGTAAGCTCTTATAAATGTGTTCATGTTGACTTAAACATTTTTCATCATGAGGAGTAGTCCTTTCTAGACATGATATAAAATAAAGTCATTCATTGAGAAATTGAAGTCAGGATTTCAAAATTGGGGAGTCCACTAAACTGATCAAGGAACTGTAAGCTCACAGTTGGCAAAGACCTGCCTACCTAAATACCTTCAATATCTTGACCAACCCTTATTGGTGTTATGTGAATGGTAATATTGATCCTTTCAATTAAAATTTCATGGAAAGTGGACAATCCAAGAAAAATGGTGAGGGCTGTTGGGATTTATCAAATAGTGGGAGACTTAATAAAATTTATTATATCTCATAAAATGTAATCAAGAAAGTATTGATTAATCTACTCTTTTAATTTGTAGAATCAATATGAAAAACTCATGAGACACATTTCCTCTGTAATAAATTTTTGATAATGACAATAATCTCACCTGCAGTAACATTTATGAATGGTTTAGGCTCATTTTGGTTATCCTATGCCATGAACAAAAGTTTTATGTTATGGAGTCCACACGTAGTGATTCGCCTGACCAAGGGGAGTGTGATAAAGATTTCCTAGTCTATGATCATCATTTGAGTGATGCACTAGACGTTCAATGTTTGATGCTATAATAAATGTCTATTGAGCACATGAAGTCTAATGAAGACATGGTTTACTATATAATGATCGAGTATCTTTGTGGTCGATACCAGGAGAGAGCAAGATATGAATGGTTTGAGATCTCCATGGCTCTGTTTCAGAGCAAGCTCGGGGAGGGTTCCCCAGCTAGACGTCTTGTAGTCAACTAATTGGATAAATTGAGTTCTTGTAGGTTCAAGGGATTAATATCCATAAATAACTGGGTACTGATCTCATTCCAGCATCACTCCCCCATAGCATCTATAACTTTGTTGTAAATTTTAACATGAACAACATTGAGAAGACTCTATCTGATCTTCATATCCTCAATTGTAAATTGGAAAATGATATGAAGTGTGATAATCCTTCTGTCCTTATGGTGAATAAACGGAAAGGGAAGGAGAAGATAATTGAGCCCAAAGAATCATCAAGGCCTTCCAAGAAAAGGACAATCAAAGGGGAGGCAAGAGAACATGAGGCTGTTTATTTTGCATGTGGCAAGAAGGTCCACTAAATGAAAATCTACACCCAGCTAAGGAAGTAAGGGAAATGTTCAGGTACATTTTTTAGTGAATTAAAACTATTTATTTCTAACAATTTGGTATTAGATACATCTTTTTGTGCACACGTATATCTCTAAATACAAGAACCAAGTAGATTTAGAATGATTAACAGAGGTGAGGTGGATCTGCAAGCAGCCAACGGAGCCAGACTCACTATTGTAGCTGTCGAAGACGTCCACCAAAAATTGTCTATAGGGATGGTCTTGGTATTAAAAGGATGTTATTATGTACCCTCTATAACCGAAAACATTATTTCTGTATCCATATTATATACTGATGTATCCATCATAATGTTGGAAAATGAATGTTTCTACTTTTACAAAGATAACATTTGTTTTTGTAGGGAACATTTTTATTACGGCCTTTATGTGTTAGACTAAACAAACCATGTAATGGAAATCTATGAAAAAGTTAATTCACATGAATTATACGACACCCAATTTTGGTATTGCATGCTAGGTCATGTCAATGAGAAACCTTTGACTAAATTACATCAAGATGAGTATTTAGATTCTTCCCAACTAAAAGCACTTGGTGTATGTCATGCCTGACTATAGGGAAATATGACCAAAGACCCATTTGGTGGGAAAGGTGAAAGGGATAAAAAGATTATAGAATTAGTTCACACAGATGTGTGTGAACCATTTCCAGTTGAAGCAAGGGGTGGGTTATTTTACTTCATAACATGTACTGATGATTTTAGTACAAATTGATATAATACATAATGAGGTATAAGTATTATTTTTTTGATCGGCTCAATGAATTCAAGAATTAATTTGAGAACCATCATGGAAAGTTGATTATGAAACTCCACTCAAAATGATGTGAAGACTATCTTAATAAGGACTTCATTTATTTCTTATGGGAGTTCGGGATTCTATCTCAACTCACTCCTCCTTACACACCTCAGTGGAATGGTTTATGTGAAAGGAGGAACCACACACTATTGGAAATTGTGAGATCAATGATGAGTCATGAAAGTCTTCCATTATCATTTTGAAAAAATTCATTATAAATAGTATCACACATACTAAACCAAGTACCAATTAAATCGATAAGTTGTATTCTATATGAGTTATGGATTGGATGCAAAGCCATGTTATCAAATTTAAATGTCGGTGGTAGCGAATCATTTGTTAAGGCCTTTTAAGGTAACAAAAATTAACCCCAAGGCACAAAGTGTATCTTTATAGGATATCTCATGGAAAAAGGAGTATTACTTATAAAAACGCTATGATAAAAAGGTTATAGTGGCAAGACATTCCATATTCATTGAGAGGTAGCACATCTCCAAAAGATATAGTGGGAGTGAGATAGACTTGGAAGGAGTCAAGGATCAAGATACATAGGTGTTGGTAAAATAACAGATTCGTCAAATCCTCGTGGAAGAACAATTTTCTCCAAAGACACAAGATATACATTGGAGAAAGATAGCGGTGAGAGAACCAAAACAATATGGTTTTCTTGTCACTTAGGATGGTGACTCATTATTGGTTGATAATGAAAATCCTCGTACCTGCAAGGAAGAAGTTGAAGTCACGGGCGATGCTAAGTGAAAAGTATCCATGAATTCTAAAATGTATTCAATGTACCAAAACCATATCTAGATTTTGGTAGATAATCCAGTTGATGTAAATACTATTGGTAATAAATTGGTATTCAAGAAGAAACCGGATAAGGAGGGACAATTCAACACCTATAAGGCACGACTGGTTTCAAAAAGTTTTTACAGCATAAAATAATTGATAATGATGAAACCTTTTTATTGGTTTGATTTCTGAAATCCATCAGAATCATATTGGTCATTTCCACTTACTGTGACTATGAAAGGTGGCAAATGGATGTCAAAATAGCTTTCCTTAATGGGAACCATGAGGAAGATGTCTACAAGACACGACTTGAAGGGTTTCTAACTCCAACGAATTCCATCAAGGTATGTTAGTTGCAGAAATCCATTTATGGATTAATGAAAGCATTATGTTCATGGAAAATATGTTTCGATGAAGTCATAATGAAATTTGGAATTGTTAAGAATGAATGTGAGCCTTGTGTCTAGAAAAGGTTTAGTGGATGTGCAGTGGTTTTTTGAATAGTATATGTTGATGACATATTACTAACTGGAAACAAAGTACCTATCTTACAGTCAGTTAAGGCATTGTTGGAGAAAATATTCTCGGTGAAAGACTTGGGTGAGGTAGTGTATATTCTTGGGATCAAGATCCATCGTGATAGATCTAAGAGAATGATGGGCCGGAGACAAGCTACATACATTGGAAAGATACTGAAGAGATTCAGTATAGAATATTCCAAGAGGGTATTGTTGTAGTGGCATATAGAATTCAACGTTCCAAGAAAATGTATCCTCACACACCTGAAGAAAGAATGAAAATGGCAAGAATCCCTTAAGAATACGTGATTGGGTAAGTCATGTATGATATGCTATGTACAAGTCTAGATGTTTATTTCACATTAAGTGTGATAGGTAGATATCAACCTGATCCAGGAGATGGCCATTGGATGGAAGTTGAGACTATCTTTAAGTATTTGAGGCATACTAAGAATAAATTCTTTTTTTAAGGAGAACATGATGAACTATTCATCAGAGGATGTGTAAATTCTAGTTTCCAGACTTATCATGTTGACATGATGTGGAAGACTAGATACATCTTCAGTTTGAATGGATGTGCAGTGAGCAAGAAGAGCTCAAAGAAAGGTGTAGTGGTAGATTCTATAGCATAGTCCGAGTATATCTCAGCATCTGAGGCAGCTAAAGAAGTGGTATATATGTGAAGCTTTGTCCAAGATCTGAATGTAGTACCTAGCCAAAAATATCTTTTCACACCCTATTTTGATAATACTTTATCGGTGGCATTTGAAAAAGAGCCAAGGTCACATCAGCGGACAAAGAACATACTTCGGAAGTATCATCTCTTGAGGGATTTTTTGAGAGAGGTCAAGATGTAGTGATAAGTATTTCCACGAATGACAATGTGGTGTATCCCTTGAATAAAGACTTAACTCAGTAGAAACATGATCATCATGTGAGGTATAGTGGATGAAAAGTTGTAGAAAGTTGTTTGTAGTCCCAGTAAGAGTTTTTTTGAGTTGGTGTCCAAAGAAACAACTGTATATACTTTGATTATGTGAATGTACACTTATTATATATTTTTCATTGTTCTGTATGACTATAATATAAAAATGTCCTCAAATATTTGTTGCATTAATATCTTCATGGAATATCAACTCTATGATGAGAACCTTAAAATTATATAAAAATATTCTTAAATAATTTTCTATGGTTGGATGACACACTAAGATAGGAAAAATAGTATACAGACCATCATGTGTGAGTACTGGTAAAAAGAAGATACTTTCTCTCATGGTTTTATCTCTTGGTAATCTCCAATATGGGAGATTATGAGAATAGACCCACCAATAGTAATTCTGTATGTCCTGGTGTCATCGGACATTGCTATCTGTGAGTGTGTATAATGGTCCTTAGACTGGAAGATTATCATTAACTCATGTCATGACTCGCGCACTTATATTTGCTGACAAAAACTGTCATGAAGAAAGTTGGTGAGAAGTAGGGTACATTTGGAGCATCCTAAATTACATGTTGTTAATGGATATGATGAGGTAGGATTTGTCCCTTCCATATTTATTGAAGTAGATATATTAGGACCTTTGATTGAAATAGAACAGTCGCACAAATTCCAAGGACATGGTGTCACTATGAGTTTATTTCTAGAATTCAAATAATGACAGATCAATCATATAGGTTTATGAAACTACCATGAAACATTCTTGATTTGATATTGAGACAAAGGGATTAAATTACATGGTATTTGTTCGAATGAGTTGACACGTCAGTGCAGTGTCAACTTCATTTTCCTAGGTGCCTAGACCCTTTGCTAGGCAGTAATCTTGGCCATTATACATGCTCTCCTAATGTCAATTGGAAAGACACCTAGAGGGTCACACAGTAAGTGTATCCAAGTATCTCAAGTAGAATAAAAATTATTACCATACGTGGTTTAATAAATATTCAAGTAAGACTAAATCATTTTAATGAAGGGGGAGGACTAAAATGAAAACAAGATATAAACGCTGTGTATTATTGATTACACTCTGTGTAGTTTTCATATTGAAAAGGAAATGAAAAACAAGTACACGTCATGAATTAATTATTACACACCGTGTAGTTATATGAAAAAACAAGTACACCCTATGTATTAATGATTACACGTCATTTAGTATTTCCAGACTGGATTTTGAGGAAATAATGTAGTTTTATTAAAATATATTTATTATAATCGGCGTGGGCACATGTCATGGAATTAAGGATTCCACATGGGGGGTTTTCAATAAGTGTTAATGAAATAAATTAAAGGTGTTATGTGTTTATTTATTTTCATAACTATATAACTTCAAACATGATTATAAATATCCTCACCACCACAAAACTTTTCCTAAATCTTGGGGCACATCAATTCATGAGAATAATTTCAGGACCGAAAGAACTCCTTCATCAAAGAATTCTCTATAGACTGAGAGAGATCCTCCTTCATCAGATCCCATCCATCATAGGAGGACAACGTAAGAAAAGGCTTCACCAGGATAGCACCCATAGGCTCCTTTGGCCATGTCCAGAGAAAAATGGTTCACATGTGGATCACCTCTAGACAAAGTCTACACTTGTCTTCTGTGAAGCAACAACGAATCACAATACAACATGATCCGAAATATCAATGAATAAAGAACAATATAACAAAAATTGTGTCATTTAATTAAGTTAATTATAATCAACCTGTGAAGATCCGCATTTATAGTTTTGGGACTATTCTTTTTATTTGTTTATTTCTGTGATTTGATCCATGGAGTCTGGCGTTTATCGTTTTATTGATCCCAGATTGATCATTGCTAATGAAAAAAATCCAAGTGGGCACATCCACCAATGTGATTCTATAGTGCCCAAAACCTTCAGAGATATCACTAAATGTATTAGTTAGTTAACCTAATATATTATGGGAAAATATTATTCAAGATTCCTAGGTAGTTATCCTTGAAAAATGATTATAATGATTTTTTTTTGCTTGCACATTTCCCTTATTGAATTTATGATATCATGTTATATCATACCACATTTTCCCTGTTTATGATTCTAAACCCTTTTGTGTGTCATTGATATTAAAATTTTAAAGCATGTATTACCATATTTATGTTATTCTAGGTTTACTCCCTTGATTTGATTTATATATAACCCATTTATTATGTATGTCCCTAGATTATCCTATAATGTTTTTAGTACGATGGGATAATATTAAAATGTCAATAAATTTTTCAATGAAGTTGTTTTATCCCATGTTTTATGTTGATATATAATTTTCGAAATTCCCATTGACACTAGCCTTATAGATATTTAGTTAAGTGTTAGTTTTATTATTATGTAATAAATCATTAATTTCTATGTATTAAAGAGGATATTTTTCATTGATTGAATCAAAAAAAAGGTTTAGTTGTTTTGGGGATAATATTTTAATACCTTAGGGAAATCCATTGGGATAAGACCAAACATATGAATAAATCCCAAGATGTTGGTCATGTATATAGTATTTGATTTCCAATATACAACTTCTATATTTGGATAATACAAGTGGATGTGGTTCTGGGTCAAATGTACATTGGGTTAAAACACAAAAACAGTGTGTGGAGCTAAACATGATCATGAACTGGGGCATAACAATGGGTTTTTCTGCTCAAAAGGTTTGACATTCCCTATGGATATGAATTGGTAAATTAACCAGGTTTGATGCCTATAAATTCAGAGTTATATAACTAAATTACATTTATATATAATCCAATTATCACTTGATTCCTATCAATGTGTTGAAAAATAATCATCCCTTTTTTTCCTTATTTTTATCCAATGGGTGGACATAAGAAGAAACAAGTAAACAACCAATGTCATGGAAAATTTGATGAATTCCCAATTGAGATACCCAATTAGATTGGATCTAAAGTACAATATATTAATATAATTCTAAATATGTTATAAAAAATCACTATAATCAACTAGCACTTTTTTGAATGCACAAATAAGAAAAGGAAGATAAATATTACACATCATGGAAGTTCATCAGAAAATAGAGATAAGGTGAGGAAGAAAAAATTCCATTTGTGAAACATGTTTGAAAATTACTCACCAAGGGAAATGTAAATATGGGACTGGGAGAAGTTTGATGTGTTGGATGATGGGGAATAAGGTATCGAATTTCCATGGAATGATTGATATTATGATCGATGGAAACAATGGACAATCTAATTTCCTTATATAATTTTATTTTATAATTCATGTAATGTTGGGAATTATCAATCCAATTATTTATTCCAAGGGTTAAGAAGCATTCTAAGTGTTAAAAATCTTAGAGAACAATGTAACAATATATTTCCAATGCTGAGAAGGATAATGATGACTGATGTACATGTGACCTCTTTTACAAAGTAGTGTATGTCATGCTGTATTTATATTCACTCCAAATTGGAATTCATGTATGTTTTATTTGAACATCCAGTAACCATATATAATTATATGACATCATTTGAAAAATAACATATATAACAATGTATAAAAAGCTATTATTTTTCGATATTTTATTCATGGAAACATTATAATTATTCATTTGTTGATCATTTTAAGTTGTTTATGTTATGTAATGGATATACTTTAATAAAAACTATATTTATTTTTAGGATAATAAATTTACCATATTTACCATGAATCCCCCATAGATTCAATAAATATTGAAGTATGTGGACGAATATTCTTTATTATTGGTATTATTTAACTACATGCAAGAAAATCTATCACAACTGTTTCAGATTAAAGAAGGACCTATGAAATGGAACTCTTATGAGTTTAAGGATTAGTGTGAATATGTTTGGGTATTTGTGATTTATGTTTTAAAACTAGTACATCAATAAAATTGTGAATATAGAAATCATGAATTAGATATGTATTTTTTTCATAGTTTTTATTCATTAACAAAATGAAATTAAATTTTAATGGCATCGAAAAGAAATAAAATTGATTTTATGATAATTTTGTATATTAGAAAACAAATTATTAATTTAATGATAACCATTAATGGATGATTGATTTAGTGATAAACCTAAATATTCCTTGGTAGATATGTATAAGTATAATATTATATTTAAAAGCATGGAAGGAAATTTTTAATATTCATGTGATGGAAGTTTAGAATGATATTTTTGGAAAGATTTTATATGATGAATTATTTTTTATTTTATGCACGTTAAGGATATTTCAGAAGATTTATATTTTTGTTAAGGTATGTAAACACGGTAAAATTATTTGAGGTGGATTGTATTATGTTTTTTGGGTTATAAGAGGAATGGTATGATATATACATTAATGTTAACAAAAATTAATTATTTTTTATTGTATTAGTGATATATATGATTATTTAATTAAGGAATGATTTATGTTAATCCTTTTGGATTATTTTTATCATTTTATATATTAATGTGTTAAATATTAACATTTTTTTGTATCATCTTCCATTATTCCAACCATTTTTCATTTAGTAATGTTAGGAGTAATAGATTTATATTCTTTAGTGGATTATGTGATCTATTAATAGTTTATTCTTCTTCTTCAAAAATAATACAAATCAATTATTTATCATATTTTCGATAAAATATGAGATTATAGTGGATTTTTATTAATGGATGAAATTATACTTCATTATGTTTCTAGTATAGAGGTTAAAATAATTCATTTACTCTATGATTGAAAGAGTATATGACACACTACACCAAACCAAAAAAACAATTATTAGTTAAAAATGACAAGGTTAACCATTTCATAATTTTTTTGATATAAGTATGATTAACTGCATTTGGATATATATATATATATATATATCCTGAATATATTTGTATATACATAGAAAATAATCAATCAAATATCGGTAATGTCAGTTCCTTCTTAAAAAATTATTTCTTGAAATATGTTTTTTATATCGTTTTATGAATATTACTATTATTATATATGTTATTTAGAAAATATAGTTTATAAAAAATACTTCATTTTTTGATATCATAATATAGAAATTATCTTACAATGAATATTTTCGATTTTTGGGAACGTGTAATGTTTTCAGTGAATAGTGTAAAATTCCATTTTTATGTATAATTGACACTTATATTGAAAAGTTATTTAATATAAATGCCCATTTGTTATATTAATTTATTTATAGGTAACATAAATATTATAGAGTTATATTAAATTCAAATAATTTCATTGAAATCATCATTATACTGGATTTTGGTATAAGTTTATATTTAGGCTTTAAAAAACATTTTCCTATCAAGAGTTTCCAAATGCATATTGATTCACCATTATAATTAATCTAATTAACCCATAGTGGGAAATGATTTAAATGTAAATTTTAGATTATACGTCTGTAATTGTTAACTAAAATTCAGATAAAAAAGATTATGGGTTATATAGTGAAAATTGAATAATATATTCCTAATTTTTTTAAAAACTACATCCCATCATTCTTGTGGATTTTATATTGAATTAAATTAGTCAACCACGGGAAATTAATTTTGATAAAATGGTCTCCATTTTTTTAATTATCTAAACTAATATTACATAAAAATTTTAACTTAAAGAATAGTCACTATAGTAAATATTTATTACTATTGTTAAAATATATGTTAATTAAGGGTAAAATTTTTTTTCAAATAATTGAAACAAAATAACCCTAAAAGTATAAATACTTGTATTAATTTTTCATTTAACTAGTTATTATTTTTATTTTATATTTGTTTTTTAAATTATTACGTAATTAGTTTAACAAACATTTTATTTTGATATGATAAAATAGAAATTGTATTTTTGAGTAATATTCTTTTAAAATTAAGGAATCAATTTTGATAAATTAATGTATATTTTAAATAAATAATATTGTAAAAAAATTATTATAATAATTTATTATAAATATAAATGTTCATATATTTTTTTATGAGGTCAAATGCAACGTTTAAAAGGGTTAAAAAAACTATTATTGTAAAAAACCCATCATTTTTTAATGAATGTCATGTTTTATTTAAAAAGTGAAAATTTACATACTTATAACATTATTTGGATAAAATAAATATTTATTTTTTAATATAAATTACAAAATTATCTGAAAGTTAATTTTTCTTAATTTTCAAATACAATATAATTTTCAAGTAAAACTTAACAACTTTATAAATATAAGCTTTGTATTATGACATCATAATGAACCAAATAATAAATGATAATGAAAATAAATGGTATACACTCTTAAATATATGTTTCCCCTTTACAATAATCTTATTGTAATTTGTTTATAAATCTTTTAATCCTTTATGAATTCTCTATTACCTATAATATATTTTATGGTTTCAAAATCATTTCATTAATGAAATGACTCAGTACTACTTCAAAAATTATATAAAATTGAAATTTTTTTCATTATATTTCTCAAATAATGAAAATAACTACTATTTGGCAGAAAAAATTGGAAGAAACCAGGGGATGGATTGTGGTTTTGGTTAATTTAATATACATGGTTCAGATCCTATGTTTTTTGAATTAATATAAATCTTCCAACTCTTTTACAATATAAATTCACACAATATCTAATTTTAATTATGTAAAAATACATTAATCCGGTTTTTAATATTGAATCCCCTATTTTTATTCCTCTAAAGGTTACCCAAATATCTAAATATAATTTTCCCAGGCATTTGGAATCACACTCTTAAGGTAAGGGACCCTCCTATCATCAATTTAATTCAAAACAATTCATTGGAATTAGTCTTTTTAATATTATAAGATCCTATTTTCATTCATTTATAAAAAAATTTATACTATAAAATTGAATTTATTTGAGTGGTAGAACATTTATCCTCTCTCATTTATACATTTACCTATTTTGTTACTATGCTGAAATTTTTTTAAGGGACCTCCTACTCCCCTTTTTGTTCAAAATACTCTTTTATGTTATTTAGAATAAGATCCATTTTTTCATGTTTGGATATGTTATTTCAAATCCCCAAATCTATCGACATTATCTGAAAATGATAGATAACCCATTCAATTTTGTTAATACCACACATGAGCATTCATATGACCTATATTTTGATTCTAATATTTGACTACAATTTTGGATCCAATTAATTGTGTAGTGAATACCCATTCCCACTTTCAATAAATGTGTATACATTAAAGGACTTTTAATTATTTTATTGTGGACTATTATGTTTTATTACTCACTAAGTGATCTATGAATAAATTTTCTTGAATATCATTCTATGTTTTATGATCTATATGGCACATGTATCCATGATAATGATATGAAATTGACAAGTGTTCTGGTATTATATTGTACTTTAATGTAATGGTTAATGTTTTAATTGCATGATAAATCATAGAACAGAATAGGGAGGGAAAATAATCCTTCATAATAAATATTTTTCCATTGTATCATGGATTTTATTCATGACTTATGTTTATGGACCCATATTTTATGATGCTTCCACATTTCCCATGGTGCCTTTAGGATATCAAATCTTGTCTTGCCTCATTAATCATTCTTATGTTCCTAAATTAATTTATTCCAAATTCATAATCCTATTTTCTAAATTGTATTACATTCATCATGTTATTTATTTATATTATCCATCTATGATTTATTTCTCACCTCTTTCTTATATATTTCCCCAGGTTATCACATGCAGTTCTAAGAGTAATGGAATAATATGATCTTTTTAATGAAATTTTCAATAAAGTTTATTTAATCAATGTTTTAATTTTCCATGTAATTTATGAAATTCATGAGGAAACATTAATTATCGATCATAAAGTATGTATTATGGTTAATCTTATATAATAAATCATGAATTAATGTGTATTAAATTGATGTTCTATCATAATTTATCAAGATTAATGATATTTTAAGAGACATGTAAATACATCAATTTGTTTTTGTATACGTCATAGAGATAATCAAGGAAGAATTACATTGCACATTTATGACATATTGGAATGATTTTGGGTTAATTTTATTATTGATATTGAGGTCATAATTGGTTGTATTCAATCACCTTATGAAGTCAGCACGCATTATTTAGAGAATATTTCCCTCTATATCTTCATTATAGAATATATATTATGGAATTTGTTAGGATTCAATGACAACCATAATCCATTTTACATTATCTTAATCTTGATATTCCATAAATGTTTCAAAAAAGTGTTCTGTATAATCATGATAGGATGTTGAGTTTAATCCCTACATATCATCCACATATATATGTCCATTTTTAGGGAATAAACCAAACTCTAGATGTTATTTTATGATCATGTTCAATGATTTTTTAAGGTGGTTGGGATCAAAACCTTCATATAGTTCAGTATTATTATTATATTAATTTTCCTAGAGTCATAAATATATCTCCTTATGAAAATCATTTTGAATATAAGTGTAGAAATATAAAATAATAGAAACATTTTTTTAAATAAAGCTAATTGGCCCTAAGAAGGCCAACGATATGGAAGAAAACAATATAGACATTCAACCGAAGATATGTACATCAAAAAATTAAAAGAAGTTTTATGAAGATAATTTTAATCGAAATATGGAATTTGGTTTTTTGGGAGATTATATTTCTATAAATTTATCTATGTAATAAAATGGTAAAACTATTATATATATATATTTATCCCAATGAAATAATTAAGAATACCAGAACAGTTTCTTAAAGTTTGGCACTTCCACCCAACCACTCTCCAATACATGATATGTGTAACACCACAAGGATTATGAAATTAATTCAAATTCATGGAACACTATTTTAATTATATAGTTATACCTATCTTTTAAACATAATTTTCCACTCCTATGTTTTGAATTTCCAAAAAAACTTACACACATTGTTGTAATCAGTAAGTTATTTGGAGCCTCACAAGGCTATCATAATTTTTGTTGAATGTAGCCTACCCAAATTAATATTAACGTCACCCATAAGAATAGAGACATATCCTTATGAATAGTAACTCAATCCATGATAATATATATATATATATTATTGGTTTAAAATTATGATATACACATATCATGGAGTAAGTAAATAAATGTTTTAAAATTGATATTTTTTGAATAAAATATTTTATTATTACAAAAATATTTCTCATATTTAGAAAATCATTTTGAAAAAATATAGTTCATTTATTTATTCTACATGTTAAAAAATTTAGGAGAATTCATGGTATTTTTATGAAATACATGAATTTGGAATGAATAATGAAAGATGATAATTTTAAAAATTAAGATAACCAATTGGTTTATAGAGTTATGGATGATGTTCTGTTGTTGATAGCATACAAGGTTCAAAATCACAAAAAATTATAACTATTTCTAGTTTTCTAATAAACAAATTCATGAATTGTGGAAAAATAATAAAATAATGATTAAAATAATGTAAAACTCTTACTCTCATCCACTACAAACCCCCCCCCCCCCCCCCCGCCCATACTCTCATCTCTTCCATCCACACATTGATCCTTGCCTATGATCATCCCAATACTCCTCCCAAGACCCTTACCCAAGTCTGATACCTTTTTGTCTCACCAAAAGGCCAAACCAATTGCCTTAAAGAGGATATCCATGGGGAGAGGTCATGGGGTAAGCATCCTATTTTATTTTCTTTCATTTATTTCCATTTTCATTTCTATTATTCTTATTTACTCAGAACACATCATCAGATAGGCACGCATGATCATGTGTCATACATATTCTGGATTACATCATTATCAGGATGATTCACCATTATACTTATTCTCTTATCCCACTTATTCTAGAAATTAAAACCTCATCTGTGATGTGTCGATTTACCAAAATCGTGGAAGAAGTGATTTGAATTTACATTAATTCATTCCTGGAAATTCATGAAATTATTTTTATGGTTGAACCAGATTAAAACATATGTATTATATCTTATATAATGTACTGGAATCATTTTTAACACGTGTTATAAATTTATAAAACAAAATTATTTCGTTATGATCGATGAATTGACATAATGACCTAAAAAAATATTATTGTTTTAACATAACAATCATCCTCCTGTCAATATTCAAAATTATAAATTTTTTACCTTATGGTATTGTAAATATATAAATACCATTCAATTAAAATTCATTAATATCACTTCCAATCAACAAGAATATCCATCATGAACCGAACATGGAAACTATGAGAAGAATGTGCGATAAAATAATGGAAGGAACAAAATAATTATAATTAAAGGGTAATATAATGTTATAAAATTATCATAAAAGGTATTACAAACATGAATATTTTTCCTTAATATATTTATAACACTATTTTATCAATTATACAAAATGTTTAAACACATTTTATGTATGAAAAAATAGATGTAAGGGAAATCTAAACACAATTTCTATTCATTGGGTTAACCTTCTCCTTTTTCATTATGTTTCATTGAGATAATTTTTGTGATATATTTTTTTATATATTTTGATATATTATGTGTATTTATAGTGTATACACTTATCAATTCCATTATATTAATTTTCACTCTAATTATATTTTTAAGGCTCTTTCCTTTTGAAATCCTTGTAAGAGTCTGTTTATTGAGAGTCAAAAAGATAATTTATATAGAATGATTAGTTATATTAATTTCATGGTGATTTATTACGTTGTTGTTTCCATTATATGTTTACATTGTATTGTTTTATGAATACGATTTAATTATTATGTGCATAGTTTTTATATTTTAATAGTGATTTGTTTTACAAAAAAGTAATTTTGAAAACATTAATGTGCTTTAATCAACGGTTCAAATGAGTTATCAATTTTTTATTCATGATATGTTCCTTGGACATTGTTATGTAGTTTAAGGCCATTATAGCTCAATATAAGTTGGGTTGATCCCATTATAGGTCACGATATATTGGTTTGAGCACATTATATCTCAAGATATGTTTGGTTGAGCCCATTATAACTCAATATATAATGGGTGAGGCCCATTATAGATATACAGTGTATTGGGTAATCCAGAGGTGGAATTTCGCTAAATGGATATTCCATGTGTAAGCATGACTATAAGTGTTATATGGTAAATATGTCCCATGGAAACTACATGATTTTTCTATGCATTTGAGTTTTTGTTATTATGATTTTATTGGTTTTTATGTTATCACTCGACTAATGATTAATTTCTTTATATCTGTTATTTTGTTTTATACTCATCCCATGATTTCAAAAAAAATCATAGGATTTGATAATGGGTAAGTGAAATAGGGGACTCGTGATGAATTATATAGACTTTGGATAAATATATCAGGTTTTATGATTTAATGATTTATATTTTTAAAAACAATGTATACTGTTTTTAGAATTATTCTATTTGTATGAATGTTGTTTTTTATATATGTAATATATTATAATTCTCCCTAAATAAAAACCTAAAAATATCTTAAATGTGTAATAATGTGTGTTATTGAATAATAGTCAAGATTAAGTAATTTTATACATCTACATCCTTAATGTTGGTATAATGGGATGAATTACATAAGTTTAGAGGTTAAGATGATGTTCATAGAATACCATAAAATATTTTTAGATTATGTTTACGTCGAATTAATATTGAATTTAAATGTTACCAAGTTTCTTAATCTAATATTATCTTATTCATAATGTTTTTTCATAGAAGATCCATGGAAGGTGATGTAGGAATTCACCCAGAGGCAGATGTCTGTCTTAATTTACAGCATAGAATGGTGGAAGTCATAACCAAGAATCTTGTGACAACAATGGCTCAGTTGACACAAGAAATAAATTATGCAGTTATCCATTCTAGATATGAACATGATCTACCATGATGAAACATGTCTTTTATAGATAATTTTATACAGAAACGTCATCGAGCATTTAATGGAACCTAAAATCCAATGATAGAATAAGGATAGATTAATTACATAAAAAAGTTTTTCATGTCATGGGATGTTAAAAAAATAAAAAGTTAATACTATAAATTTATCATTTGAAAGGTGTATCCGATCGATGGTGGTTTCTAGTTAATACTATGAGATAATGAGATTATCTAGATAATCTGGAATGGGTTAATTTTAAAAGTCTTGTTCTAGAAATATTTTTTTCCAAAACTATTCGACTCTGAGTGAAGAAAAATTTCATGGAAATGAAGACAAACGATGATTATTCTATAACAGAATGTGAATCCAATTTTACAAGATTTTTTAGGTACACACATGATTTTACATGGTATTTTGGTAATAAAAATAATTGATTTTACTTCGGATTGAAACCATTTTGCGAAGAGCATTGGATTCATGAGAGATTAAAATCTATGTGAAACATTTACATTGTGTTAAAATAGTGGATATGGATTTTTCATATATATATATATATATGTGTTCCTCACAATGATAATAATGATAGGAATCTAGGTTGGCAGTAATGGGGGATAAAATTTTAAATGAAATCTGGATGAAAGAAAATCAATTCCCTCTTCTTGTGAAAAGTGTGGAAACATGAATCCTAGTGAATCACTTGTAAATTATGGGAAATTATACCGATATGAAATGTGCGGAATCATCTCTCATAATTTCAAGGAAAATGATTTCAAAATTAAGGAGATGCAGAGGATGAGATGCTTTAATTAAAATGAATTGGTTTATTTATCTATTGTTTGACTGAAACTAGTCACTCAGGCATGGAATCAACAATATTGATAGTATAATTATGTGGTAAAATCATTTCCAACCAATTAAAAAGATGTTGATGAATAAAATTAAGTTTTATTAGGTTCATTTCCTATTTTTCTTCAAATTCTATAAATGTGTTGTTTGATTCGGGGTCTTCACATTCCATCATTTCTGAGAAATATTCATAAAATTAGAATTTTAAACTCTAGAAAAAAACCAAAACTATTGACAAAAACACATGGATGAAATATTTTCTAAAAAATAAATTATTATAATCTACCTATCTTTTCCTATTGTAAAATTTTACTTGAAACCCATGTTTTTTTCCTCTACTATAGTTTTATATTATTCTATGTATAGACAAACATACATTTTAGCATATTAAGATATATTGAAGAGAAATTGATGTTGTTTTCCAGATTGAATTCTAGTTTTTGTACATGAATTATCCCATACCATTGATATAATATTGTGAAGCTATCAAATTAATAAAATATGGAAAATAAAGTATTCTTTCTCATATTTTTTATAATAAGGGAAATATCCATATTAATTATTCACCAGTGTTAAATGAATACCCAGATGTTTTTTCATGATGATTTACATGTTGATACTCCTGATTGATAGGTTGATTTTACTATTCAATTAGTTCATAATGCTCATCCAATTTCTAACCCCGCATACCAAATGGATCAAATGGATCTTCTGGAATTAAAAAACAAGTTGTTGGAATTATTAGATACAGGCTTTATCTTACCTAGAAATTCACCATATGGTTCTCTTTTCTTGGCTGTTAAGATGAAAGATTTCTCAATGAGACATTTCATTGATTACAGAGCCTTGAATAACATTACTATTATAAACATGAATCTTTTTCATCAAATCAATTATTTATTTGATCAGATCTAGGGAGCATAGTATTTTTTGAAGAATGACATATAGTCAGGGTACAATTAGTTGAATGTAATTGATGTATATATAAAAAATACGACATTCCATACTATATATAGTCATTATGAATTTATAGCTATTGATTTTGGTTAACGAATTCACCTTTTGTATTGATGGATCTTTTGAATTGAATATTTCACGAGTTTATGGAAAATACTGTGGTTGAACTTATTGAATGATGGTTGGGGTGGAAACTCAAGAGGTAGTGAATAGAGTTCCTATATAATATTTATGTTAAAAATGTTATGATAAAAATCCATGTATTTGAAATAGCCCATTTAATGAAGGAAGTATATACATAAATGTTCAATTGGCCCACAAGCATCTCAAAGGTTCATTAGTCCAAATTGGAATTAGTGCAAAACATGTATCCAACTTTTGAAACCAGATTACTCAATTCAAAACAAATAAACACCAACCAAAACTAACTATCAGGTTGAATATTAAACAATTTTCTATTTTGATGTTATAAGTAGCTGAACATAGAAAAACAAAGTATTACAAAATATAGTACACATCGGATTTAAACAAGAGGTTTAGTCTTTTGCTGAGACTTAATCCTCTCCACATGGTGAACACATACCACCCATCAGTTTGTAATAACAATAAAATCAATACACATCATTTCTCAGGATTTACAATAGTTTTATAAGAATTTCCAAGGCTCAATCCCTCTACCATATTGTATCATAGAAAAAACACACAACTAGTCCTCACACAACCACTTCCATGGTTACACATGAGAAAAATAGTAATAAATATTTGGTGTGAGGATTTTCAGTATCCTTGAGTTCAATCATAGGCAACAGTGTGTGTAATAGACTAACACACACTTCTCAGAAATTTAAGATTACAATAATAATAGAGCAGGTGTTATAAAAATTTAGTTTACAAGTCTATATGTGCTTTTAGTTCAAATCATGACTCCTTGGTGTGTGGAAGTTGCAGTTCAAGTCATTATTTGAATGTTTACCCCAAAACAGAGAGTCACAACTCCAGGTTTAAGCTTCCAGGTACTGAGGTGTTCTCCTTCATGGATTGAAATAGATTAGAAAAATTTCAACAGATATGCTTGAGTTTTTTGTCCAAAATGATCTTTGTGAATCTCTTCGGTTCATACTTTAAAAGATGTTGTGTTATTTTTGTTTTTAGGTCAGTCGTGTAATGTATCTATCTCATATATCCCACATCCTCTCTTCCTCAGTTTTCTATTTTTATATTTGAGGTCTTATAATAGGGATAAGAAATTCATGTACGGTCTTCCTCGTACCTCATATTGTCTCAACATATGGTCTCTTGATATGTCTAAAATCGACATTAATTAATGACAAAAGCCTTATATAGACCTAATATTACCATTAGAATAATCTTAATAAATTGACAAATTTTGGAGTAGAAGAGTGGGTATTGGTTGACTGGTAGCAGTAGCCTTCTCAATGGTAGGCTTCATCAGTAGGCTTCATCGGTAGCCTTCATCGCTATGCTTCATTGATAGGATTCATTAATAAAATTCAAATTAAGGCTTCATTGGAATCCTTCATCAGTAGTATTCATCAATAGGCTTCATTAATATCCTTCATCTGTAGCCTTCACTGGGAGACTTGGTCAGAAGGATTCATCGGTAGCCATCATCGGTATCCTTCATTGGTAGCCTTCACCGGTACGCATCAACAATAGCCTTTCATTGGTATGCATTTGGCTGTAACCATTAGTTGTAACTATAAAATATTATCCTTTCAGTAGCAGACTCATATTGATAATGTATTAATAAGTTTTCCCAGTAGTATCCTCTATCGGTATCCTCTATAGGTAACCTCTATCTATAACCACTATCAGTAACCTCTATCGGTAACCTCTTTCAGAAACCTCTTACTTAGAGAAATTTTTAACTGTAAACAAAATCGATAGAGATGTGATATTAATAATATGTAGTTATTACATAATAGAAATTATAAATATTAACAATACATGATTATCATATTAAAGGAACAAGATTTTGGATTATCAAAATAGGTGTGTCCAAAAATATCCCACTTTTTGAAAATCAAAAATTATTTTAGTGAAATTTATAGGAAAGAATTTTTAAATTAGGGATAAGCTCATTTGATAATATTTTTAGAAGTGTTATTATAAATATATTATGTGGGATTATTTGAAAAAACATAAAATCTAATAATATTTATTTCCGAATAAATATGTCATAGCATATATTCAAGGGCTCCAGTCAGAGAATATATTGATGGGATCCAAGAAAACATCTTCCCCTTTGTGATTATGAAAAATAATGTAAGAATAAAATGAGGCAAAAGAAGATTTTTGTTTAAATGAGACATGTGAACAATATAAAAAAATATTACAAATATCTTAATAAACTAGGACAACCCACATTCAATCAACATCAGAGATGTCCAATGTAGTTGTGTCATTGAGAGCGAAGGAGGCAGGTTCAGAAGATGGAGGTACAACCCTAAGTATGGTAGTGATAAAGGTAGGAGGAGCAGCAACATAACCATAAGTAGGCCTATAATGAGTAGATCTCTGAGTAATTATAGGATTAAATCTTCATGATGGAATTTTCAGGAGTCATCAATGGAGAAACACTAGTAGGGCATGATGCCACTATGGAAGAAGGTATTTCTGGATGAACAATAATGGGAGTGCATTCCACATGTAGGAAGGGAAAAAGGATATTTCTCGAATCCATAATGATTCTTCCTCCACATTCCATATATAAAATGAAATCATCCTTATTCTCCATGACCATTTATAAAGTAGAAGTCAACTCTCTAAGCATTCTTGAATGATCCTTAAAAGGACGATTGACTAGTGGGCTCCACTTGTTCTCCAACAGCAGCTTGAAATAAACATTTATATAATGCTTAGTGTATACCAATTTATAATAGAAGCCAAAATTCCCTTTGATGGACTTATAATCATGGGATTACTACCTCAATTAATCTCCTACAATATTATAAATGTATATTGTAGTGGAAATGACCTGAGTCATAGACTGAGGGTCTGAGGTACGTTCACTAGAGTGTTTCTCGAATTCTTCTCTACCAACTGACAGAAAAAATTAGATCAGCAAGAGGAGAGGATGACGAAGAAGTGGATGCACATAGATCTTCCATGGTAAAAGCTATTGTTTTCCATAAAAGAGTTGACCAACCCACTGATCAACCAATTCACATCATAATCCCAACCACTCACATGGGTATCCATAGACTTCATGAAGTCCTCAAACACTGTGATCATCTATTGAATAACACTCTTAACAAACATAATGTGTTTTTTCACTGGAGATATTGAATTCATATGTGAGTGTAAACTCATAATCAACTGTTTCATAGATTCCACATATTCTTCCATGGTTCTAACTTGATTCTATAAATCCTTTACTTCAAGTAGCATGTTGGAGTGAAAGGTTGTGACTATTATTTTAATGGAAAATGCCACAACCTATTGATTGAGAGCCATTTTCTCTCTATCACAGTGGATATCTCATAAATGTGTCTATTAATATCTTCTTTTAATGACTCCAAGTCATCCTTCTTCACATAATCCTGAGGTAGAAGAACCACTAGTGGAATAAAAGTGGTCTCTAAAACAGAATGAACTGGAGGCCTTCTGTTAGTTTTGTCATCTTCAAAATCTTCATACTCTAATCCCAAAACCATGAATCCAGGTTCTTATGACAGATCTTCTATTTCATAAAAAACAAACATTGAACCTATAACAATAGGTTCCTCCACCTCAAATTGAGAATCCTCCTGGTCAACTATATTCACTTCTTCCATTCATCCAAAATCAACTGCATCAATAAGACAGTCCATGCTTTTTATTCTATATAATCTGCAACCAAAACCATAACAATTCCAACTCCATTTTATTCAACAACCATTTCCTCTTTATTTTATCCCACATATCTATATCTTATAAACGGACTAAGACTTAGGCATTTATATTCACTTTTATCAATAGCTGTATCAAATTAATCAGGTCTAGATTCAGCTTCATCCTTCTCCTCAGAGGTCTCTCCAACAGTAATGTCACTTATGACATTCTCTTCTCCTTCTTATTCTCTTCTTTCCACATCTTCGTTGTCCCTTAAGATAGTCTCTATTTTAGGTAATCAATTTGGTGGGATAGTCTCACTAAAAGATGTAGTACCAATACAAGGGATTAATGGAAGTTCATGATCACACCTTTCATCAATATGTGAATCCTCTCTCTCCTTCACAACAACAACCTCTTCTTCTTCATTTGAGTACATTGGATCCACATCATTAGTCTTTAAACATGGATCTATTTTATTCTTCATCCTTGTAGGATTGGTAACAATATTCAATTTCTCATATAGTTTAGCCTCATCATTCACTCAATCCATTTTCCATGGTTTCAATTTTATCATTATAAACATGAAATTCATTTTCGTAATGTGGAAGTTGTCACATAAAACTGAAATTAATTCTTTATTTACAACAACACATTTAACTTTTAACATTAATAATTTCAACTTGGAATGAAATAAAACATTTTACATAGAGCTAGGCATTTTAATATCCTATCACTACACAATTTACAACCAGAATGGATTTATCCTTTGTCCATGCTTTAATAGATACAATAAAAATATGTCTTGATACTTCAATGTTTAAATTAACCCTCTCTTGGGACTCAAGACATGTTGAAAAAAATTAAAAATTAATCAGTTTTCCCCATCTATCTCCGCAAATATCACCTTCTTAGGGATTCCATTCCCTATCATTTCGGCCAAAGAGTATTCATAGAATAAATACTCATTGGTGGTAGGTATAACACCATATTAGTAGTCATATATTCCATCATGTCAGACTCTTATGAATCCATCCCATTAAATAGAAGAGAAGCTCAAACTTACTCCATTTACCTTAGAAATCATTCAGTTCTCATACTCACAATGTTCAAACATCAGAAACTCATAAAATTACTTCACTACCTTCAATTATTATAATCCATTTTTATTTAAAAATCATTCTACCCAATACTGATCATCGAGTTCCTTTATCACAAGAGACCTTCTCGACTGCATCCATTCTTACCATACTTCCTTTTTGACCATGATTTCCCCCTTCAAAAAATGGGGATCGATCATAGTCACCATATCCTTACTTCCACTACTATACCCAGTTTGAGGTCTCTTAGGGTTCATCTCATCTCCTTCATCACCAACCATAAGTCTCTTTAGACTTTCCATTGCGATCTGATCTGGTTCAAGGGTTTTCGTATAAGGACAAGTTCAATGATTTGGGAGAAAAATGTTCAGGGAGGATTGAAGTGGATCAAAATGTGGCTTGTACTTTGTTTTTATCATTTCTGGATCAAATAACAAATTGAGTAAAAGAAATATATAATATTAAAACATTTCATATTCAGGTTGAAAGACACATCGTTTTGAACCTATGTAAGATCGCTTATAGGTATGGTTCCAATGGTGAGGTCCATCAGTGAGGTCCTAATGGTGAGGTCTAATAGTGAGGTCCATGGTTGTGGTCCCATGGTGATGTCCTAATAAGGTGGTCCAACAGTGTGGTGCTAAGGGTTAGGTCCTATGGTGAGGTCCAGTGGTGAGGTCATAATGGAGAGTTACAATGGTGTGGTGTCCTAACATAATAATTTATCATACCTAACTCATGTTTTATGTAGTTTAACTTCACAGGGTTCAAAGGCATTGTGAATATATCAACAAATTTATGTTTACTTCTACTTAATTGAAGAGTGAAAAGACCTCTTTGATAATGATTTCTCAAGAAGTGATGTCTTATATCAATGTGTTTTGTCCTAACATGAGATACTTGAAATTTAGGGATTTTAATAGCACTTGTATTATTAGAGTTTATAGAGACATGTTTGAATTGAAATCCACAGTTTAGTATAGTGTGTTTCATCCATAGAATTTGAGAAATATAACTACCAGTTTCTATAAAATCAGATTCGGTAGGGGATAATGCAACCAAATTTTGTTTCTTAATACACCATGACACAAGTGACTTTCCCAAAATGTTACATGTTCTAGAGGTGATGTATCTATCTAACATGCAACTAGCAATGTCATCATTTAAATAAACTATCAAATCAAAGGATTTTATTCTTGGATAAAATATTACTATGTTAATAGTATACATGAGATATTTAAATATCCTCTTAACATCACCTAAATGAGATTATTTGGGATTGGTTTAAAAATGAGCACACATACATACAATAAATATTATATCTAGTCAGCTAGAAGTATGGTAGAGCAGAATACCAGTCATACCATTTTTATTTGTTTGATCCACTAGTTTACTAGTTTCATTAGAATCCAACTTACAAGTGGTACTAATTCTTGTATCACTACCTTTATTAATTTCTAAACCAAAACATTTCCAAATACCCTTATTATATTTACTTTGATTTATAACAATACCATTATTATTTGAAAAATTTAAAATCCAAGAAAAATTTATATTCCCGCATTTAACTCCATTCAAATCCGTCTTGCATAATAATTGGAAAATCACTACATAAATAATTTTTAGATGATCAAAACATAATTTCATCTTCATAAATTTGTACTATTAAAACATCTTTGGAAATACTTTTAATAAAAAGTATAGGATCATCTATTCCTTTAGTAGGACCATTTGAAATAAGAAAATATAATGTCTATCATACCAAGCTCTAGAATCTTATTTAGACCATATAATGCTATGCAATGATTAAAAAGATGATTTAAAAAATTGGGATTTGTATTTTTTGGAGGTTGTTAAAAAACACATCCTCCACTATATACCCATTTAGACATGAAATTTTTGACATCCATTTGATATAGATCGAAATTCAGATGAGCTGCCAAAGAAAACAGTATCCTAATGTATTCTAGTCAAGATACAGGTAAATTTTTTTCCACATTGTCTATTACTTCATCATGATTATATCTTTTTCCAACTAATCTATCCTTTTTAATGACTATATTTCCAAGCTCATCAACATTCTTTGTAAACAAAAATTTAGTTCCCATGGTCAAAATGTCCATAGGTATTTCTACTAATTCCCAATCTTTTTCTCTTTCAAACTAATTTAATTCTTCTTGCATAGATATCACCTAAAATTCATCATTTATGAAATCATTAATATTTTTTGGTCCATACTATGTTGAAAATCATGATTTTCAAACTGGTTTCTCATAGAATATCTACATTGGGTCCATCTATTTAGATCACCTACCTCAGTATCTAAAGGGTGATTCTTGAGAGTAATAATACCTCTTGAAAGGTATGAAATAGAATCCTCATTGTTTTCAATAGGATCAGATTCAACATGATCTTATTTTATAAAATTTATATATCAATTTTTTTTCACTTATCGTTCACTATTTTTATCATTAAGGTCCAGAATTCACATATCTTCTTCAATATATTATGGGAGGGTTTAGTTTCATGTGGATCGACCTCATTAATTTTGACATTAACTGATTCATCCATACATTTGGTTCTCTTATTGAATACTCAATAGGCTTTACTAGAGTTCAGTAACTAGAAAATTTCTTTCATCAATTTTGGAGGAAAATTTGACATGATTATCCATAGTGTTAAGTATAATGACTCCACAACCAAAATCAATAAATTAATTATCCATAGGTTTCTGTTATTTGATAGCTCATAATGGTTCTTCTTAATAACATGAGTAATTAAGAGTCTATTAATGATGTAACATGCTGTGATGACATCTTCATGCCAAAAATAGATAGGTATGTTATACTCATTATGCATAGTTAGAGAAGTCTCTTGAAGTTTCCTACTTCTTCATTCTACAACTCCTTTATGTTGAGGTTTTCTAGGAGGAGAGAAATTGTTATTATAGACATTATGTGAGAAGAAATATTCAAAGCCTTGATTTTAAAACTCATGGCCATGGTCAATTCTGAGGGACTTCATTCTATGTCCACTAAGATTTTATATAGACATGTAATATTTAATCATGTAAGATAATGCTTTAATTTTGTGAGATAGAAGGTATTCCCATTTTTATCAACAAAAATCTGATATAACTCCATAGATATAGTTACTCTGATTTAAACATGAAATTGTTGATGTTCTAAACAAATCCATGTGAACCAACTCAAGTAGTTGAGAAGTTGAAACATCTTTCATAGGTTTGAATGAAACATTGTGTTTTTTTCCCTTTACACAAGAATTAAAAACATTTTTATGATGGGATTGAATTCTTGGTATGTCTCTAAAAAACCCTTTCCTAGTTAGTTTACTAATTGATTTCACATTGAAGTGTCCCAATATTTTGTTTCATAACCTATATTACTTATGAAAAAAATTTAAACAAGAAACATTTTGCTAAATTAATATGTTTATTTCAACAGTAGAGAAATTTTCTTTTCTAAGAGCAGTGAATAGTAAATCATTTTTAGAATTAAAAACGTTCCATGCTTCATTTTATATCTTAATAGTAAAATAATCATTACACAACTAAGAGATAATAAGTCAATTGAACATTAACCCATAAAAAATACATTTGAAATTAATATATTATTTGGGTCACGAATTTGGAATAATCTAACGATCATCCCTTTAGAATTATTTGCAATATTAACATGTCCATCATAAACATTGATTAGGCTTTTAATGCTGAAATAGTTTGCTTTCAAATGCCTTGAACAACCACTGTCCAAATACCATAGGATTTTATAGTATCTATTTTGATATTTTTCCTAAAAAACAAATTAATCAAAGGAAATCATTGGATCCCATATTTTCTTTGTTCCAGATAGGTTAGAAATTAAGGATTTTGAGAACCCATATTTGTCTTATAAGCATCCTATAATCAAAAGATATGTTTTGAGACGTGAACAATTTGTTAGTTCCTTTAGAAAATTGTTTTCCCATTGATGGTCTAAGACATGAACTAGAAGTGAACTATCCATATTATGGAACAAATTGGTTTGTAATAATCCATCTCTTTCCATGTTTATATCCTAAAAAATTTGATTATTTTAGAGCAATTTGTATCCCAAGAATCTATGTCATGTTATCTCTACTAGTATTAAAATTATCAATATCTCTGTATAATTGCTCAAATTATAATTTTAGTTTTCTATTTTATTTTAATAGCTGAGCATATTTTTCTTTTTCTATATCCAAATCAGACTTATAATTGGAATCTAAATTATGTTTTCTTTTCAATATTATATATTTATCATTGATTCAATTAACAATATCCTCAATAATTCCATAGAATTCAAATAGTTCATCCTTAGTTTATTTTCATCATTATTTGATTCACTTTCATTCCAAGAATTATTAGCATTATGTTTAAGAGAATTGAGTATTATATCAATTGTTTCTATCATAAAACTCAAGTTTTCATGAGTGTTCTTAATAGTATATGATGTTTCATATCAACTGGATTTTTCTTTTGAAGCAATACAAGTATCTTTCCTAACTTTTTTATATCCCTTCTCCTTGTCTTTATATTTATTTTTAAATTTCATCTTGGGGAAGTCATCCTTCACATGACCTTTTAATTTATACTATTAAATGTTTGTATTCTTTGTGTTGTGATTCCTTTTTCTGTCTTTTTTCCAATGTCCATTACTATAAAACATTTCTTTATAATTTTAAATTATAAATAACTTCCTCATTTGTGGAAGTTTTTAAATCTTTTGGTAAGATGACCCATCTCATCATCACTGTCAGATTCTGAATATTCACCAGTGGAACTGTCTTCCAAACCATGAACATTTTCTTTTTCATTTCTCTTTGAGGTAGAAATATAGAATGCTACATATTTCAATCTTGGAACTTCATATGATTCTTTATTTACTTTAAGATATTCCTCATACATGATGTGTTTTTTTATTTATTTCATTCATTGAAATATTGCTTATGTCACCAGATTTTCAGATGGAAAAAGAATTTCCTCTCCATCTGTCATGAATGCATCGAAGAATTATCAAAATATGACCCTTGTTGTCAACTGAAATCCCAATAAGACTCATGGAAGTTAATATTTCATTGACCCATAGATACATTTCAGAGATAGGTTTATTAGGATTAATTTAAAACTGTCATTATTAATAATATAGGTATTTAATCTCATTTTATTAACCTTGGTTACTCCCTCATGGGAAATAGCCAAATTAACTCAAATGTTATATATTGTTTTACCAGCAGATTTTCAATTTATTTATTCATCACCTAGAGCACAATAAAATTCATTTATTTCATTATAGTTATTATTATATGTTTCTTTATTCATGTGAGACCGCATGTCCCTAGCAGTTTTATGTTGTGCATGTTGTTCTTCAATTATGTCCCAAATTTCAGGACCCATGCTCTCTATATACATTGAAACTTTCAGTTTCCAAGGAGAATTGATAGTAAAATTAATTAAATGTGTCATGTTAGTAGGCACACCCCTACCCATTCATCCATAGTTATTTATAATTTAAAGAATTAAGAATTTAGATATGATATAAATTTTAGGATATGTAGGATCCAACTAAATTCATAGTTGAATGGAATATAAAAATCATGAAAAACAATTCCTATGGCAGCAATAAAAAACACCTCTAATACAAACTGTTGGTCAGGGTGAAAACACAAGAGGTTGGTGAATTAGTTTCCTACTTTAAATTTATGTTAAAAACTTTATGATAAAAATAAAAAAAAATTAAACAGCCCCATTAATAAAAGAAAATAGAGATATAAATGTTCAACTGGTCAACAACTTTCATAATGGTTTATTAATCCTCAGCTGAATCTGTGTAAAAAAATTATCCAAATTTTGATGGAGGATTACTGAATTAAACACTTATACATGACAACCCAAACTAATAATCAGAGTGAATGTAAAATAGTTTTATGTTTTGATGTTATAAGCTGAGGAAAATACAAATACAGAGTATTAAAAAACATAGTATAGAACATTGTTAAACAAGATGTTCAGTCTAAAGCCGCGATTTAATCCTTCCACTTGGTAATCAACTACTACCAAACAATTTATTTTAATAATAAACTAGATACACAACCTGTATTAGGCTTTATAGAAGATTTCACTAACTATCCAGGGCTCGCACCCTCTACCACATTACATCATGGGAAAAAACACCCAACCTAGCCACACATAGCCTCTTCCATGGTTTCAAGTGGTAAAAAATTGGTAAGTATTGATTGGTGTGATGATTTTCAATATCCTCTTGTTTAAGCACAGAACACAATGTGTGTGTAAAATAAAAACACACACTTCTCAGAAATATATGATAAGAAACACAATATAGATAATGTTATAAAGATTGAGTTTGGAAGGCTCATTATGTTTTCAGTACAACTCTTGACTCCTGGTAGTGTGGAAATTGTAGTTTGAGTATTTCTATGGATTTTGTCTCCAAAACAGAGTGTCACAACAATAGGTTCTAGCTTCCAGGTAATAAGGTTTTCTACATCATGGAGTGAAAGAGATTTGATGAATCACA
Organism: Viscum album; assembly: GCA_963277665.1. Classification (NCBI taxonomy): domain Eukaryota; kingdom Viridiplantae; phylum Streptophyta; class Magnoliopsida; order Santalales; family Viscaceae; genus Viscum; species Viscum album. The sequence continues at coordinate 788,215,318 of OY728131.1, read as the reverse complement.
GATGACATGATTGAGTTTGTTCACCCAAATGAACTTCATGAAGCTCTCGGGTTCACAATGTAAAAGCTAGTGTGTTCTCATTGTTCTTAGCTCATTCGTGTAATTTCTATCTCTCTCAAATATCCCACGTATTTTTTCGTCATACTTATATTTTTATATTTGAGGTCTGACAATATTAATAATAAAACCATGTGTGGTCTTCCTCGTACATCGTGTTATCTTCAGATATGGTCTCGTGATAAGTTTACATTCTGCATCAATTAATGTCTGAATCATTAAATTTACAAAATGTGACCATTAGAATAATCTTAAGAAATTTATAAAGTATGGACTAGAAGAGTGGGTGTCTATAGATTGGTAGTGGTGTCCTTCTCAATGGTAGGATTAATAGATAGGCTTCATCGGAAGCCTTCATCTGTAGGCTTCATCGGTAGGCTTCATTAGTAGGCTTCATCGGTAGCCCTCATTGGTAGGCTTTATCATTAGCCTTTATTGGTAGGATTCATTGATAGTCTTCATCAGTATCCTTCATTAGTAGTCTTCTTTGGTAGGCTTCATCAGTAGCCTTCATCGGTAGCCTTCATCATTAGGATTCAGTAGTATCCTTCATCGGTAGGCTTCATCGGTAGCCTTCATCAGTAGGCTCGAGCAAGTAACTATTAGTGGTAACTCTACCCTAGTAGCCTTTTAATGGTATACATGTATTGATAACTCAATAGTTAGGTTCCACAACCATAACATATGTCGGTAACCACTATCGGTAACATCTATCTGTGTCCTCTTTCATTATCCTCAATCAGCAACCTCTGTCGTTGACCTCTATTGTTAACCTCTTACTTAGAGAAATTTTTCACTATAAACATAATCGATAGACTAGTGAGATTATAAAAAATAGTAATAACCTAATAAGAATAATAAATATTAATGAAACTTGATTATCATATAAAAGAAACATGATTTGGGATTATCCAAATTGGTGTGTCCAACAATAAAGAAATTATGGTATATTCTAAAAGTAAAGTGGAGCATGAAAAACATTTGAGGGTCATTTATCATACATTAAAAGAAATGGAACTATATATAAAATTTATCAAGTGTGTTTTTGGTTTCCAATGGTTTTCTATTGCTAGGAAAATTGTTAAGAAGTTTCAAATAACTCTTTATCCTACAAAAAAAGCTGGTGGTGAATGGCCAATACCTATAAATGTAATAGATATATGTATTTTTCTTATATAAGTAGGTCATAACTGATGTCCTATTAAAAACATTGAGTGGTTTTCTAGACTGATATCTATTTTTTTTTTCAAGAAGATGGTGGCATGAATTGGTTTCCCAATTCATGCCCCAAAAGGAATTTATTAAAAAATAAGAGTAGCATTACAGACTCGAGGTGTAAATGGCTTACACTAGCAGGGAATAAAAAGAGACAACATATAAAGAAGTCAAGACAAACCAGCAGCAATATGCAGCAATCCAAGATCAAAACCAGCCTTCGTCATCAAAAAATACGGAAATTGTGGGTTTCACCACCACTGCTTGGCACATCTTGGTTGTAGCCCACCACGATATCTATAAGCTTTTGGAGAGACAGATTCAGAGTTCTTTGGTTCTTTGGGAGGATAATGTCCGGTGATGATTTTGCAAAAGATCTGGCATCTTGGGTCCCTGCGCAAGAGCTGGGGTTTCATCCAGGACCGCTCGAGGGCAGAAGCTCCATTCTTGTTCTCATCCCTTCTCAAATCTGCTGCAAGTGTGTCAAGGAATCACGAAGCAGCAGACATCAGAACTGGAAAACAATATCATATGGCTCAAGGAAATAAAAAAGCTGGGGGTTCAGCCAGCAGCATTCTAGAGGCATGCAAACAGAGAGGCTGCAGCTGGGGAAGTCTAGAAGAGAGAGCCATCCCGGCATTTGCAGTGGGTGTCTCCAGTTTATCCAACCATCCAGATCTAAAGCAGCAAGGGCAGACAAGAAATCAAGGTCCCTTCAAAACAGAATTTCTATGAAGCAGACCAAAACAAGCAGGAGAAACTAGCATCATCAAACCAAACATGTCCAGGGAAGATAGACTAATCATTTCCATGGAATTTCATTGAAATTGAAATTTGGGTTCTTCTTAAATTCCTCACAAACAAAGATAAAAATTCTTTTTCGGAGCTCAAGATAAGTATCATCGGTCATGTCCCCATTTTTATATTTCCGAAAGGCAGTTCTGTCATTCTCATCTATCCACAAATCAAGCTCCTTTGAGAAGTCCAATTTTTCCACCATGACGTAAGCATCTCTATATGCAGGGTCATTCTCATCATCCTCACTAGAGGAAGCTTCTGAATCTGTTGTGTCTGAGTCAGATGACATTTCAGTTGTCACGGGCTGTGGAGGAATAGCATTTTCTTCTTTTGCATGTGCAGCAAGGGATCTTGTAATAATGGTTCTTTCTATTTTGGAGCGATCTTTTCTCTTTATTGTGTGTCTATAACTCGGAGTGATAAAACCGTCTGCGTCAACTAGCAGCTTCTTCCCTTTCTTAGTACTTGATTTCAGGAATTCTTCCTCCAATTGACAGGGTTTATCAAGCTCATCTTGAATGGGATCATCTGTGTCAGATTGAGCTTCACCCTCCCCCTCCTGTTGACTAGTATATGCCTTTGGAGAGAGCTCAGTGACATCTTCACTTGAGGTAGGGTCAACATTGATTTTCACTTTCCGATCTTTTAGATGAAAATCTTCTTTCACTTGAGAAGTCTTAGCCTCACTAGTCTCATGACCAACCTTATTAAACACATGACCTCCAGGTACAGAGTCCACCCCTATAGTATGAGGGCTGGCATTTTCACTGGTGTTAACCAGTTGATTGCTTGGGTTATTCTTGGAATCAAGTCATTCGCGGGAAATCCAATCTGGTCAGTAGGTAGCATTTCTGGAGCAGTCTTTTCAACCCACACTGATTTGAAATGTGTCCGTGGGTGAGGTGGATATATTTCAATCCCACATCTTTTAGTAGGATGACCAATTTTAAAGCATTTCTTACAAAAATCTGGGACATTCTCAAACACTACAGTCTGTATAAATCCAGACCCCCCATTTTGTATCCAAAATCTCGAAGGCAACTCTTGAGAGATATCTATTTCTGTGCATATCCTTGCAACCGAGGGTCGTGTCAATTTTAGTGTAGCGTGATCCATTTTGAGAGGCTGTCCAAAGAGTCGAGCAATTGAGAATAAAGCATTGTGTTTGAAAAGGTGCAAAGGCAGACCCGGGAAGCCAAGCCAAACAGGGACGATGGGGGGTTCAATATCAAAATCAAAATCTGGTGACCATTTGAAAACTTTCATGAAAGAACCCCCAAAAGACCACGAACCTCTGGTCCAAAATCTATAATAGTCATTGTCAAGGGAAAAACGAAACAGAACATGCAAAGAATTCAGAAGTCCGATATGAAAATTTGTAAATCCAATGCTTTCCAAAGTTTTGCGAAGGAAGGGCAATGAGGGTCGACGTTTCAAGAATTTACCAACTAAAGCGAAATGCAGGTCCGTAGAAAGTAGATTTACCTCTTCCGTCGAAAATGAAATTGCTGCTAAATGATCAGGTAATTGCTTTTGATTCATGTCTGTTGACACACCATTTGTTAAATAACTCTACACATGATTTGGATGTAGAAGCTATGGTTTTTTAATTTAAAAATTTGGAGGCATCATTTATATAGAGCCAAATGAGAAATATATACTTACTATAAATGCTATATGTATTTATTTACTCAGAATGTATTATACATGAGATAGATAAGATGACAGGAACAAATCAAGGATTATGATTTCATGATTCATTGCCATCATCGGAAAGAAAACAGAGTGGTTGATGCATTTATTCAGAAATGTAATGAAACATTAATTAAAATATCCTTTTAAAGTCATCCTTTGGAAAATTATTTGATAATATATTTCCAAGATGATGTTGGTGCAGTAAATTGTTCTGTTATGTTTCACATTCTAGTGCAGTCATCGTTATCGGAGATAATTAAGCAAGCATAGAAGAAAGTTCATGAGCTATATAAAAAGGTTTAATTGGTTAAAGTTGGTATGTTTCGATAATTTAACATTGATAATGTTTATGTTTTGAGAGTTGGAATAAGGTTGTGTGTGTCGTGTGTTTACCAGGTGAAGAAAGAATTGTTATGAGAAAATTTTATCCCTTAATTTTTATTTCATCATGGACATACTACTATGTGTAGAGTCCTTCTTGAGTATTTTTGGTGGGATAAAAGGAATAGGGATATTGCTGATTTTACAATTAAATGTTTGACATGTCAATAAGTTTGTGTAGATATTTTGTTACCTATAGTGATCTCCAACCGTTACAAGTGCTAGAGTGTAAATGAAATAATATATCAATAGTCTTCATTGCGGAAATACACAACATTTTTTCACAAAACAATGTGATTTGTGTTATTATTGATCTGCTCACTAAATCTACACATTTTCATTCTATATGATATATAATGTCATTGGAGAAACTATCTCAATTGTTCCTCAAAGAGATTTTTAGGTTACAGGGTGTTCTAATTTATATTTTATCTGATTGGGGATGAAAGTTCACTTCTTATTTTTTGAAAGGACTTCATAAGAAATTCGGAATAGAAATAAAGTTCAGTACTGTATTTCATCCTATATCATATGGGCAGTAAAAACGGATGATATAAAATTTTGAAGATATGATTTGAACTTGTTCAATGAACTACCAGGGAAGTTGGGACCAACATCACTCATTAGATGAGTTTTCAAATAATAACAGTTTTCATTCCAGTATACACCGGGATCCTTTTACGGGATTGTATGGGAAGCGTTGTCAAACTTTATCATTTTGGGAAGAAGTCGGTGAATTCATGTTGATGGGAGTGAAATTATTAGAGGAAGTGCTTGAGAAAGAGATGATGATCCATCAAAAACATTTGGATTGCTCGTAGTAGACTGAAACGTTATACAGACAATAAGAGAAAATACTTTTCTTAAAGGTAGGTGATCATATTTTTTATAGAATCTCACTATGGAAAATTTTTATGTGTTTTAGTAAGAAAGGAAAGTTGAGTTTACAGTTCATTCGACCTTGTGAAATCCTAGAGAAATTTGGATTGGTTTTTTATTGAGCATCATTGCTTCCAAGTTTATTATAGGCACACAATGTTTTACATGTTTCAATGTTGAGAATGTATATTCTATATTCAAATCATGTCATGAACCCAAAATAAATTCAGCTTGATAAAAACTTCTCTTATTAATAGAAATCGATTCAGATTCATGATCATGGAGAGAATGTAATACAGAATAAGGTAATCCACCATGGAATGGTTTTTTGGAGAAACCACATGGTTGAGGAAGCAATGTCGGAATCAAAAATTCTATGAGGGAAATGTACTCTCACTTGTATAATAAATTATTAAAATTGGGAGGACACGATTTCCAGAAGGTGAGGGTAATGTAACACAAGAAATTTTTAACAAAAAATTGAAATGAAAAAATCATTGTTTTATGTAGATAGTTATAACTATCCTTTAAACATAATTTTTCCACTTTTGTGTTTTGAATTTAGAAAATAGGACATACACAGTTGCAATCATTAAGGTATTAAGAATATGATAAGACCAACATAATATTTTCGAATAGTAACCTACCCTTATGAATAGTAATGTCACCCTTATTAATTGTGACATACCATTAGGAATAGTAACCTCACCTATGGTAGTATATTTATAATATTTAATTAACAGTATGATATACACATATCATTGAATAAGTAAATAAATTATATAAAATTTTCAATTTTCAAATGGAATATTATTTTAATAAAAATGAAATTTCTCATATTTAGACTATTATTTTGACAAAATGGAGTACATTTTTGAATTCAACATGTACAGAAATTGTTGGGGAAATATTTGGTAATTTTATGAATAATATGAATTTTTCATGAGTAGTGAAATATGATATTTTATCATTTATGCTAAATAGTTTATTTATGGTGACTAGGTTGATGTCCTACTTATATAAGCATAGTTAGTTAAAACTCAAAATAACTTATTCCATATTATCTATCTTGGAATAAAATGTTTTCTTTTCTTGTAGAAAAATAATAAAATAATAATTAAAATAATGTAAAAATCTTCACCTCATCAATTTAAATACCCCCACTCCCCCTCTTCCTCCTACACTTTTCAAGCCTCAGGCCATGCCTAATTTCAATCCAATAATCCTCCCAAGAACATTCCTTAAATATAATAGTGGATGGTCTTACCAAGGGTCAAAACATTAGTCTATAAGAAGGTTCTCAAGGAGAATATATCAAGAGGTAACCGTCCACTTTTATTTTCATTCCATTATTTTTATTTCATATTATATACATATTCTTTCTTCACCCCTTTATTCAAGAGGAATGAATGATCCAGTATCAGACATATTATTTACTTAATCATGTTTATGCTAGATTCAACATTAAACTTCTTCCCCTCTCTCACTTTTTCTAGAAATTAAAACACTGTTCATGATGTGTCGATTTACCGACATCGTGGACAATGTGATTTCAATTTCCATTAATTCAATCAAGGATATACATGGAACAATTTTTATGGTTTAACTATATTATAATTCCTATATAATATCTTATATAAGTTTATATATTCATTTTGTAGTCATGTTTTTAATTTATAAAACAAAATGAGTTCATTATGGTCGAAAAATTACCAAAACGACCTAATCAAATATATCAATAATATTTTAACTTTTGAATCATCAATATGTAAGAATTTAAAATGATAAATTGAATAATTTATGGTTCAGTAAATATTAAAATACCCTTCCTTTCCATATCTTTATTTTCAATTCAAATTTTACATAATTTCCATCATGAACCGATTATGGAAACAATGTGAAGTACTAACTTGAAAACAATGGAAGGAACACAATACTATTAATTAAAAGGTAAAATGATGTTATGAAATGATCATATAAGGTGTTATAAACATTAATATTTTTCCTTAAGATGTTAATAGCAATATTTTAACCATTATATAGGATGTTTTAAAACATTTTATGTAAGTATATCCCGAGGTAAGGGAATTTTTAACACAATTTCCATTCATTAGGATAACCTTATCCTTTATTCATTATGAGGTATTGAGATTATTTGTTTTATAATTTTTTTATATTATTTTTTTTAACTATGAATTTATACTGTATTCACATATACATTCCATTCTATTAATTAACAATCCAATTATATTTTTAATGGACTCCCCTTTTAAAATGCATTCAAAAGTATCTTTAATGATGTAAAAAAAATTTATATGGAATGAGTAGTTATACTAATATAATGATGCTTTATTACAATGATGTTTCAATTAAATGTTGACATGTTATTTTTTTATGAATAAATTTTCAATATTATGTGGAAATTTTTTATATTTTAAAAGTGATTTTTTACAAGAAATGAAATTTTAAAAACATAAATGTGTTTTTCATAAGGGTTCAAATGAGTTATCAATTGTTTAATTCATAATATTTTCCTTGGACATAGCTAAGTTGGGTTGATCCCATTATAGCTCAAGGTATAAAGGGTATATCTCATTATAGATAAAGATATGTTGGGTTGGGACCATTATAGCACATGATATGTTTGGTTGAGGCCATTATAGCTCCAGATATGGTAGGTGGGACCCATTGTGGATCTCTAATGCAGTGGGTACTCAGAAGGTAGAATTTGAACAAATAGATATTTCATGGGTAAGAGTGATTGAAAAAGTGATATAATAATTAGGTCCCAAGGAAAATACATGATGTTTCTATGCATTTGAGTTTTTATGATTATGGGTTTTATTTTTTTATGTCATCATTTCACTAATGACTTCTTTCTTTATATCCCTTTATGAGTTTAATATTCATACCGAAATTTCAGGAAAAAAAATTCATGGCATATATGGATGGGTAAGAGAAATAATGGGGTCATTCTTATCGATATGGAGTGTTGTAAATAAACCATGTTTTATGTCTCAATGATTTATATTTTAAAAATATGGACACTATTTTTAGTAGTATCCATTTTGTATGAAAGTGGTATGTTATATATGTAAGATATAAAAATTCATTAATACTTTAAATAGAAAATGATCTTAAATGTTTAATATTGTATATTCAGGACTAATATTCAATATTATGTAATGGTTTAGGGTCAGGTCCTTATAATATGTTCCCTGTATATCTCTTGAGAATAGACATAACTGAATCATCACATTTACCGAACATATGGTTCATATTGCTAAATATTGATATTTCATAAACAGAACAACCTTTAGATATTTTGGATCAAATATATAATGTTCTATTAAAAAAAGACTACTCACATGGTCATTGTCTTTTTAGTGAGACCAATAGCATAATGAACCTACATGGGAACATAATAATGTGATGATGAAGATGTTGGTTCATATATTTATATATATGTGATGAATTATGAGTAAAAATGTATTTTTATGGGGGGGTATAATGTAACATCCAATGATTTTAATTAAAATAATCCTAATTAAAGAATTTGATATATTGTGTTTCGTGATACTGTGATTTTAAACCAACCAAATAATATTATTAATATGTTTTCTGATCATTATAATGAAGATATTAATTATAAGTATTGAATATAATTATGAAATATACATGTATCCAACCCATATATAATTCATTAATTAATTCATTGTGAAGACAAATTTTTTGTTGTAAACATTTTTTTTATCTTATAAATTTTATGTTCTTTAAAAAATGGGTATTCTTAAATTTTATTAGTACATATTATACGTAATTTTAAACATATTTAATTAAAATATATAATAATTAATTTTTTAAATAAGAAAAAAAAATTATATTATTCTGAATATTTATGAGTTTTCTAAAAAATATTTATTTTCTTGGGAAATGGAAAAAATAATGATTTTTATAAAACATTCATTTTTATTATATTGAAAATAATATTTATTAATTAAATATGATGTAAATGTATCATAGGTAATATTTATATTGATATAATCATATCATATAAATTTTAATCACCATTAATCCTTATATTGGTATAAGTGCTTTTTTGTCCAAAAATGTGTTTGTCAAGAAAATTATTTACAGTTGCATTTTGAGGATTTAATAATAAATTAAAATCTACAACTTATCTATCTTTATTTGTTTGATTTTTATTTCCAAACATAAAATATAATTTTCTCAAATTTGTTAAATATTTACCTTATATTTGTGGATAATATGTATATTAACATTAGTAATTTTTGTAACCACATTAAAAAAATTTGGTAATTTAGGGTAAACATAAAATAATAAGGACTATCAAATTACCATAAAAATTACCCATATTTTATTGTATGAATTTATTTCCAACCTTAACTCATTTTTATTGAAATGGAGTTGTATAATGGACTCATTTCGTTGAAAATATAATATATATTATTTAAATCTGAGGAAGTATCAACATTTCATTTTCATTGTCATATATACCTCTTATTTATTCAATAAGAGATCATAGTTGTTTATTAATATATATAAGTGTCTTCATTTAATCTTAAAACATTTTTTTCAAGAAATAAAATTATTTATTATTTTTAGGGGCCACGTGGATGAGATTATGATGTAATAAAATCATATTTAATGAAAAATGAATGATGTCAAGTTAATGTTTAAAATACTATGACATTATTAATATAGCTTAATTCAAATGATTTGTTGCACTATAAATATAATTTTGAAATATAATATATTTTTCTACATCATGGAAACTAATTTTTAATTTTTAATAATAATACAATTAACTTAAATAAGTACGTAACGACGATGTTATAAACATTCAATTAATAAAAAATCTACAAAATTAAATTAACAATATCAAAAATAAATACAATTTATGCTAAACAAAGTGCTCCAAAAATTTTATAGATGTTCATAACATATTGTGGGTGTAAGAAAATATTTTTTTTTAAATTTATCTTGTTCTTTTGATATTCATAATGTCAATGTATGGAGAGTTTTAAAATCGAATGAAATGATATTTGATGAAAATAATATTTTTTAAAATTATTTTTAGAAAATAAAAATATTAAATATTGAAATAGGTTATTATTTATTGTTTGAAATATAATAATTTATAAATTTAGGGTCCTATTTACAATTATTAATTTATAATTAAAACCATTTAATATTATAAATTGTTGTTACCATTGATAAATTTAAAATAGGTTAGCTATGGTTTAATCAAATTGATAATGTCTAAAAATAATTCCAACACTTATATAATATCTATTTTAATAAAAAAATTTCTAAAATATGTTATCTTTTCGACAAATGAATTTACATTTGGTGGTATTGGCTTAGAAAATAAATTTATTATGATTTATTAATTTGAGAAGTTCCAAAAGTTCACTTCACCATAAATATAAAAGGGAAGCTTTTTCTATCACTTAATTACAACACTTTAATCCCTTTAAATAAACCATATACTGAAAAGTTTTCTTCTAAACATACCTTGATTCATTATTTTTTTCTATTGTTCTCAAAAGAGCAACCCTAAAGCCACTTATAGGACATCCCCATGAGAACTTTCGAAGAAGTGGTAATCCCTCTAATTGATCACTTTATTTCTATAATCATGATTACCTCATATAAATCTATTATTTTTATCATAAAATTATAAATTTTGTACCGTCACTATTCAAAAAATATATTTTGATTTTTAAATCACCCTTATAAACCCCCTTACACCTCAAAACTGAATCAACAGTATTACTTATGGGTATGTAGGGCTTTTCTTCCCCACATTACAATGGAATTCATTTTTCATTTCATTTTTTCATATATGTGAATTTTCATTGTTCTATATATATTATTTATATCCTAATTATACATATATAATGATAATATTATATCTGCCTTACTTTCATTACAATTGTTTTTGAAATTATAATGTCGCTCATGCATGCATATGGAATTTCCTCTCTGTGATGTGATTTAATTAGTTTTTCTTTAATTTTATATTTCACATCGATTGAAATGAGGATGAATATTATGAATATATTTGATATATATGATATAATAATAAACATTAATATATTAAATTATTATTTACATTTCATTAATTCAATATAAAAAAAATATATTAATGGTCATGTGTATGTATGACATACAGTCTCCGTGAATGATGTAATTAATTTTTTCTATCTCTATATAATATAAATGATTATAAATATATATATTGTTATATATTATATATAAACCATTGTTAAAATTATTTAAATGATGTAACAAAGAAAAAATTATAAGGACCAATACTTATGATGGACAATTTGTAGAAAATGAAGTTGTTATCTCCTTAAATAGTGATTTTAATGATTAATTGTTAATATACATGTGATATGATGTTGTGAAAAAAATAATACATTGAATGATAGTTATATGGATATATAATAAATGTATTATAAATTAATATTTATTATCATAGTTTTTTAATCTAGAATAGTTAATGTTGTGACATTGAGGTAAGGGATTTCTCTCACACTTATATCTCAAGGGGACACATTCCTTAAAAACTACTTATGTATTCTATGTGGAAAATAAACTCTCCATTAATGTATTGGATTCTTCTTATAATAATAATTGTTTTATTTATATATTCATATTACTTTTTTTGTTTAATGGGAAATATAATTCTAATGATTATAAATTGGTAAGGATTTTTTTATAAATCTCATCATTATTCAGGATTATTTCTTTTTATGTGTCCACTTGGTAATATTTCTCTTACATGTACATGTTTTATTAAAATTATTTGAATACGATTTTAACTATTATATTCAATTATTAAATATTATTTTTACCCATGTTTGAGTTTTTAAAAATTATATAAATATAGTTTTTTATGATTTTCTAATGAAGGTACATTATTAATTTTTTGAAATAAATACAAAAAAAAATAATATTTTTCACATATTTGAAAATATTGGATTATCCCACATTCACAAAGCCAATTTTTTTGAATTCTAATATTCTATTTTACTTTTTTATTTTCAATGAAAATTTTTTCCATTATAGTTATGTGGATTTTTAAAAGAAATAATTATTTAAAAAATAAACATGATATTTTCATCAATAATTATTTCAAGGGATTGTTATAAACCATATTCCATATAAGATAAAATTATTTTATTGTTACTTATTCATTAATGGAGTAATGATTCATGGATACTATCATTATACATTTTATTATTATTTTATATTTTTGATGAAGTCATATCTATGAAACCCATTAATTTTCCATGGGTTCTGATTTGATAAAATTCTTTTGAAACCTATTTATTTCAATAGGTTATGAGATGACGAATGATTTGTGGCAATGTGGAACCCCCATGAATGGTTTTATTATGTGATTGGTGGGACCTATATCTCCATCAAATTAAATTTTTAATTATTAATATATTGGGAGATTGAAATGGAAAATAAGTGGATATGCTTGATATATTACGGGAATTAGTACGTCCATATCTATTATTTGGAAGCATCTATGTCATAATCGACTATCGGAAACAGTTTTTTATCATCTACTATGTTGATGGTCTTAGTAGTTCACCCTTAAATTTGAAAATTATATACATAGTTATGATTGTTCCACAATATTATTAAATGAGTATATAGATTATGATTTATTTTATGGTGTCTTATTATACTTATAGACAATGATTTCTAGAGTAATAATATGTCACACCCGCTATTTCAAAATTTATTTGTTTTATAGATTTTCTTTGTGTTGGGTAGATCGGGTCGAAACCCGACTTAAGATTTTGAGTTCCTTGTGTTTTGGTCTTTATTGCATCCGGCGCAACGCGGTCGAAGCCGCAGGGCCTCGCCTGGGTCGTCGTGCGACCCCGCCCGGTTCACCGCAGGCCTTGCTGATGTTTAATTAATGAAATTATTATTATTATTATTATCTTGGATGATAATTTAATAGAGAGTATTATTTTTATTATTTGAATTTTATTAAGTTTATTATTGTAAAGTTTATTATTTAATTCATTACGTTTTTCTTTTTTTTTACCTTATTATAGATATTATTATTTCTATTGTTGTAACTTGTTATTATTATTTTTCATTTACTTGTATTATTATTATCATTAGTCTTATTTTATTTTTAGTTTTACTTTTATTTTATTATTTTATTATAATTTTTTTTTCATTCTGGGTAGGGTTTGGAACCCCTTCATTGCGGCGCATCCCCTTCCCCGTTGGAATCTGATCGCACAGCTCCCCCCCTCATGCGCGCTTCGCTTCGCCGTCGGCTTCCCCTCCTGGGCGCTACACCCCGTCGCCGGCTTCCTCAGCTCACCCCGCTGCACCACCACACCCGAAGCCCTGGCCCGCCGCACCTTGCCTCTTCCGCTCAGGCTGGGTCCGGCGCTCGACCCGGTCCGCGGCAAGGCCCGAAGGGCGTTCCCGATCCCCACGGGCTGGCACAAGTGCCTGGGTATCAAAATAAAAGAGTGGGAACGATTTACCCGAATAAACATCCAACAAAGTAAACCAAAACAAAAGTAAAGGTCGCTGACAACAAACCATTATACATGACCATGTTTTGAGTCATAGGTATAAATAAAAACCAAGCAACACAAAGCAAAGTGTAGAGACCAAAAACCAACCCAGAAACTATCACCCAACGAGAGATCGCACCCTCAAACCGTCACCTCAATGCCACACCATGAAGTATCAGCTAATAACTCGGATCACCGTCCTCAAAACCTTTGTATTTCCCTGTATCAGACAAAATCATATCTACTTACACCCAAGGGTGTAAGTAGGGTGTGAGCAATTGCTCAATAGGTTGGCACCAAAAAAAGATTTCGCATGAAAAGGTCAGATGACCAAAACAGATCGCAGGATCAAGTTTTAGAGAAAATAAATAAATACACTAACACTTTAAAGAAAACGGGTTTTAAATAAAGAAAGACAGTTCTAAAATAGGGAAAGAGGATTTTTGGTACTGAAAGAAAATGAAACATTCTCACCTTTTGAAACCACAGAAGTTACCAAAACCAACCATTGATGAGTATATAATCGCACAGGAGCAACAAAAGTGGTGGAGGCCCTAAAGTACTAAAGTTGTGTGGGTCCCTAGAACGTCGTGTCTCAGTGAAACGTGGCTTAGATGGCCACGACCCTCAGATAACGTGGCTTAGAAGGCCACGACCCTCAGAACACGTGGCTTAGAAGGCCACGACCCTCAGATATCATATGTTTAGTTAGTGTTGCAATCGTCAATCCAGCTAAGTGAAACATGGACAACACCCATCCGATTCACTAGCGCACTAGTTCTAGTCTGCCCACCTAGAACCCAGGCTTCCCCTTTTGTGCTCAATATTCAATGTTCACCCTACTCATCAGGTTCAAGTCATAACATACATGAATGCAATCTAAGTCAACCACACTTGCACATTCAATATAAATGAACAAACAAATAATCATTTAAAGGTCTAACGCACAACAGAGATTTTCATAAACAGAACACAACATGCATGAATTTCACAAGTTAATAAACTATACAATCTCAAGAATCAAACTAAAATTTATAAAACATTAGAGAAATTGGTTTAGTGATTTTAAAGAAAACAAGGCATCGTAATAACAGTACTAAACCCACTCAAATTTTCTTTGAAACCAAATGCATACAAATTTCAAACGCTGTATTTATTCAAAACTAAATACACGACTTAGTTGAAACCAAAATAACCTAAACATGCCACTAGTGAGATAAATCAATAAAATCTATTAGCTAAAATCAACACTCAAAACAAAATTTAGATAATGGAAATGTTAATTTAAATAAACCTGCAAACCAATTAATCAGACAACCTAAGCATGTGAAACCACCTACCTCAATGCAGGAGCGAAAAACGACACAGCGAAGTACTCCTGACGCGCAAAGGTCACATCGTACGGAGCCGTCAAAAGATATTAACATAGCAGAATAACAATTCACATCGCCAACCCAAAACAATATCAGCAGTTAGTAAAAAAATGAATATCAACAATTAAATATTTTAATTAATAGTTAAACAAATTCAATCAAATAAATTAGCTATTTATTTAACAAATTAAATTAAATAAATTGATTAATTAACTAAACAAAGTGATAAAAAGATTTATTAAGTAGTTTCCAATATATCGCAACTTTGAATATATATAAAGAAAAGAAAAACTCATCCAAAACCATTTTTTTAGATTAAACGCACTTTTGACACCACACCAAAATGTCAACTGCATCATCTGCACTTTCAAATATGCAAATTCCGCAATTTATCGGTGCTGATAAACAGCCCAGAGTGGGTTTTCAAAATGAAATACACTAATACTATTTAAACATAACACTAACAATTTGAATGCACATCAAAACCAAATTAAAAACAATTTCGCATCATGTAAACTAATTAACAACGGTGCAAAATCAATTAAATAAGCAAGTGGATTCATACCTTGCCGAATTGGTGCGCAAAAGCCACTGCACCACAAATTCACCACAACAGCCTCAAGAATATCCTAAAAAATAGGTGAACGCACCTACGACAAGGGAATCGGGAAGCTAGCCGTGAAAAATGGGGGGGGGGTACCGGAGGTGAGGCTCCGAAGGGGGGCGACGGGCTGGCCGGGACGGCAGCAGGGTGGTCGGCCGAGTGGGTAGAAGGGGGTGCGGGGAGCTGGTTCGGAAAGAGGGAGGTGCGGTCGGCCGAGCTGGAGGAGGAGGTTATGACGTGATGAAGAAGGAAAAAAACAGGGAATGGGGAGCAGATCGGGAAGGCCGGAGGAGATGGCGCGTCGCCGGACCGGCCCGAGCGGAAGAGGCAAGGTGCGGCGGACCAGGGCTTCGGGTGTGGTGGTGCAGCGGCGTGAGCTGAGGAAGCCGGCGACGGGGTGTAGCGCCCAGGAGGGGAAGCCGATGGCGAAGCGAAGCACGCAGGAGGGGGGGAGCTGTGCGATCAGATTCCAACGGGGAAGGGGATGCGCCACAATGAAGGGGGTCCAAACCCTACCCAGAATGAAAAAAAAATTATAATAAAATAATAAAATAAAAGTAAAACTAAAAATAAAATAAGACTAATGATAATAATAATAAAAGTAAATGAAAAATAATAATAATAAGTTACAACAATAAAAATAATAATAACTATAATAAGGTAAAAAAAAGAAAAACATAATGAATTAAATAATAAACTTTACAATAATAAACTTAGTAAAATTCAAATAATAAAAATAATACTCTCTATTAAATTATCATCCAAGATAATAATAATAATAATAATTTCATTAATTAAACATCGGCAAGGCGTGCGGTGAACCGGGCGGGGTCGCACGGCGACCCAGGCGAGGCCCTGCGGCTTCGACCACGTTGCGCCGGACGCAATAAAGACCAAAACACAAGGAACTCAAAATATTAAGTCGGGTTTCGACTCGATCTACCCAACACAAAGAAAATCAATAAAATAAATAAATTTTGAAATTGCGGGTGTGACAATTCTCCCCACCATAAAGCTTTCCTCCCCCGGAAAGCCACAACTAAGGCTGAACCCCAAAGAAGAAACTGATACCCCACTATGGTTAAAAGAGGATCTCCACAAACGACAAGAAACATGAGGCAATTGAATTGTGCTCAGAGTAAGTGACTCAAACGAAAACATCAAGAAACGCGTAAAAGGACTTTCCTATATGCGTCTCCCGCCCCAAAGAGCTAGTATGCCTCCAGTTTATGGTTTTATAAGATGAACTCTTGATCCCACATAAACCAACCTTACAAACCAAAACACCTCAAGAACTATTAAACAGAAACCACACCACTTGGCTAAAAAAACAAGTAAGCTCAAACCATGTCCACAAAACATTCTTATCACTTCTCACCAAGCCATATTTAAAAACAGAAGCAATAGATCAACATGGGGAGGCCCGAGGGGCTCCCCACCATTTGGAACTCACTGATGCTCGAGACGAGACTGGAAAACTGACACAGGGAGGTTCAAGCGAACTTCCTGCCAATAAATAAAAGTCCAGCACTGATTCATTCTAGAGACATTAGTGCGAGACCCAATGTGGGTCTCCCCACCAATAAAAACCTACCAACGCCCAGGACGAGACTGGAAACCCAATTATGGGGAGGTCTGGGCGTCTCCCCACCATTAAGGAAAGGCCAACGCTGATTTATTCTAGAGACCTTTGTGCGAGACCCATCGTGGGTCTCGCCGCCACTAAATCTAATAGAGGATATTGAACATTGAAAAATCCTCAATGGTGACCAAACACCCCACCACAAGGGGCGGGGAGGGAGGGGCCCAACCACTGGGGCGTCAACAGCAAATCCCAAGACAAACTGGCATCTCCACATCCCTAGATGAGCCTCATTCAACTATGATACTGACTTAACCAACATACCCCATAGAGACCCCTAATGCGATTACATCCAGTGGGACGCAGCCCCCAAGAATTTAAGGAAACATGACGAACACGCCTCCACCTAGTCATGGAAACCTTACACAACCAGATGGTTCGTTTGGAAAAGAAAAACCATAGAAACAATATAAACTGCCTCTAATTTCCACACCGATGACAGAAATAAAGGTTGGGTCTCGTACACTCTTGGGGTTCTTGACCACGCACCAGCTTCACTCCGAGGCCTATGGCTGGAGCCCTGATGTTTGAAGCATCTTCTGCCTCGTAGTCAGGCATGGAAGACTCCCGAACGGAGCTTCTCCTTTAGGTGTCACACGCAATCACACTACAACCAAGGAAACACCAGCAACCACAACACATTACGACATCCAACTGATCGTACACTAAACATTCACCAACACAAGAGCTTTAATGGTGCATGCACATCACTCTCTGTCACACTGGATGAGAACACGACACCACGAATCGTCACCTGAACATGATCATTTCTGTTGAGAGGAACACTATACGTAGAGGGACTTCAAACTGAGTCTTAAACAACACGTGACTCCTGCAGTTGACCATATCATCCCTATGTGACTGGGTCTGCCACACTAGTGACCCAATGTAGACCCTTTCTTAAACGAAACCAACAAAGGACCAAAGGTAATTTAGAATTATAGACCGCACCAACAACTTAGGGTTGCTTTCAAACCAACGTTAACTATCACAGGGACCTCACACTGTAAGACGTCACCGAACATGACCCTTGCAGCTAATGTAAACACTACAAACCATTCAAGACATCGATAATCACTGACAGCTCTCAATCGCCTTCACCCTTCCCCACTGGAATTTCTTTCACCGTTTCTAGGGGAAACCTTCAAGCGTAATGACGTCAAATTTCATCTCCGACGACTCAGGAAACATAAATAAACCAAAACTCCATTCAACTCCCCTCACATTTGTCATCCCGCTGCGAGAGGACCCACTTAGTTGTAAAAGGATAGGTGGGTTCAATTCTAGAATTCAGAAAGAGAGTCCTTCGATCAACTGGAGTGCCGGCCAACGGGGAATTCCCCGTAGTCGTACTTCAATCACATGTCAACGCTTTATGGGGGGGCATACACTAGTCAAGAAAGAAAACTATGTTCCCAACCAAACTGGTCCAACGGTCAAGATATACCACAAGAAAAACCAAATGAGCTGGGGAAACCACTGCAAGGGCTCCCCGATGTACTCTTCAAAGGAATTTACTATCCACACACTTGCATACCAACATACAAATAATAACTTAAACATGGGACACAAACCATTCAGAAAGAATACCCAGTTCAAAATGCCACACATACAACATCTCAAAAACACAAGGACACGCCACACAAACACCATTTACTAAAACACCAAATTTTTCCTTTAACAAAAGATTTTGAATATAAGAAAACCTAGCGGGTTGCACAAACATCAATGGCGTCCCATGAGCCTCGCACATGCATATGCCCGTGCCGCACCGGCACCCACCTCATGTCCATCCAGGCACTCATCCGCTCGTGCCATTAACCATTTCCCTTTTCGCAAACACCCATGCATGTGGTTGCCCATGAGAGCGCCAAGGATCAAAACCAACCCTTTCCATTTTTTTTTTCAAAACCAAAACATCCAAACCACACTTTTCAAACCTCACACATCATTTCATTTTCAAAGCGCTTCATTTGAAAACATTTTCCAAGACCAAAACATTTTTACTTAAAAACCAAATTTCCACGAATCCAGAACAAAGAGATGACAAACAATGCAGGAAGAATCTAGGTACAGTGGTTGATTGGAAAGTATGGTTGGCGGCCATATTCCAATCACACCACTGGCCATAGAGAGTATTTTAGGACAGTGTCCCCAGCTCCACAAGGCTTGCCAGACCCTGCGAGCTCACTAAGACCACTGACCTTACTCCCTTTTCATTTCCCCTTAGACACAATCATCCGCAAGAACTAAAAACTCAGACAAACCTCAACATACTTTTGTAACTAGAGTCCCGCCACGAGGTGTGCTGGCCAGGCACCTTACTCGTAGCCAGGACGTCGAGTACCAACAAATTTTACTCAAGTCTACCCCAAAAGAAAATAAACCAAGAGAGCAAACCTTGCCCTCTGATATCATTTTGTCACGAACCAGGCCGGGTTCGGCGCCCGACCCGGTCCACGGCAAGGCCCGAAGGGCGTTCCCGATCCCCACGGGCTGGCACAAGTGCCCGGGTATCAAAATAAAAGAGTGGGAAAGATTTACCCAAATAAACATCCAACAATGTAAACCAAAACAAAAGTAAAGGTAGCTAACAACAAACCATTATACATGACCAAGTTTTGAGTCATATGTATAAATAAAAACCAAGCAACACAATGGAAAGTGTAGAGACCAAAAACCAACCCAGAAACTGTCACCCAATGAGAGATCGCACCCTCAAACCGTCACCTCAATGCCACGCCAAGAAGTAGCAGCTAATAACTCGGATCACCTTCCTCAAAACCTTTGTCTTTCCCTGTATCAGACAAAATCATATCTACTTACACCCAAGGGTGTAAGTATGGTGTGAGCAATCGCTCAATAGGTTGGCACCAAAGAAAAGATTTCGCATGAAAAGGTTAGATGACCAAAACAGTTCGCAGGTTCATGTTTTAGAGAAAATAAATAAATGCACTAACACTTTAATGAAAACGGGTTTTAAATAAAGAAATACAGTTCTAAAATAGGGAAAGGGGATTTTTGGTACTCAAAAGAAAATGAAACATTCTCACCTTTTGAAACCACAGAAGTTACCAAAACCAACCATTGATGAGTATATAATCGCACAGGAGCAACAAAAGTGGGGGAGGCCCTAAAGTACTAAAGTTGTGTGGGTCCCTAGAATGTCGTGTCTCAGTGAAACGTGGCTTAGATGGCCACGACCCTCAGATAACGTGGCTTAGAAGGCCACGACCCTCAGAACACGTGGCTTAGAAGGCCACGACCCTCAGATATCATATGTTTAGTTAGTGTTGCAATCGTCAATCCAGCTAAGTGAAACATGGACGACACCCATCCGGTTCACTAGAGCACTAGTTCTAGTCTTCCCACCTAGTACCCAGGCTTCCCCTTTTGTGCTCAATATTCAAAGTTCACCCTACTCATCAGGTTCAAGTCATAACATACTTGAATGCAAACTAAGTCAACCACACTTGCACATTCAATATAAATGAATAAACAAATAATCATTTAAAGGTCTAACGCACAATAGAGATTTTCAGAAACAGAACACAACGTGCATGAATTTCACAAGTTAATAAACTATACAATCTCAAGAATCAAACTAAAATTTATAAAACATTAGAGAAATTGGTTTAGTGATTTTAAAGAAAACAAGGCATCGTAATAACAGTACTAAACCCACTCAAATTTTCTTTGAAACCAAATGCATACAAATTTCAAACGATGTATTTATTCAAAACTAAAGACACGACTTAGTTGAAACCAAAATAACCTAAACATGCCACTAGTGAGATAAATCAATAAAATATATAAGCTAAAATCAACACTCAAAACAAAATTTAGATAATGGAAATTTTAATTTAAATAAACCTGCAAACCAATTAATCAGACAACTTAAGCATGTGAAACCACCTACCTCAATGCAGGAGCGAAAAACGACACAGCGAAGTACTCCTGACGCACAAAGGTCGCATCGTACGGAGCCGTCAAAAGATATTAACATAGTAGAATAACAATTCACATCGCCAACCCAAAACAATATCAGTAGTTAGTAAAAAAAGGAATATCAACAATTAAATAATTTAATTAATAGTTAAACAAATTCAATCAAATAAATTAGCTATTTATTTAACAAATTAAATTAAATAAATTGATTAATTAACAAAACAAAGTGCTAAAAAGATTTATTAAGTAGTTTCCAACATGTCACAACTTTGAATATATATAATGAAAAGAAAAACTCATCCAAAACAATTTTTTTAGA
Source organism: Viscum album (assembly GCA_963277665.1). Lineage (NCBI taxonomy): Eukaryota > Viridiplantae > Streptophyta > Magnoliopsida > Santalales > Viscaceae > Viscum > Viscum album. Next base: position 788,193,816 of record OY728131.1, on the reverse strand, counting down.
TTATACGCACTTTTGACACCACACCAAAATGTCAACTGCATCAACTGCACTTTCAAATATGAAAATTCCACAATTTATCGGCGCTGATAAACAGCCCAGAGTGGGTTTTCAAAATGAAATACACTAATACTATTTAAACATAACACTAACAATTTGAATGCACATTGAAACCAAATTAAAAACAATTTCGCATCATGTAAACTAATTAACAACGGTGCAAAATCAATTAAATAAGCAAGTGTTTTCATACCTCGCCGAATTGGTGCGCAAAAGCCACTGCACCACAAATTCACCACAACAGCCTCAAGACAATCCTAAAAAAGAGGTGAATACACCTACGACAAGGGAATCAGGAAGCTAGCCGTGAAAAATTGGGGGGGGGGGTACTGGAGGTGAGGCTGTGAAGGGGGGCAACGGGCTGGCCGGGACGGCAGTAGGGTGGTCGGCCGAGTGGGTAGAAGGGGGTGCGGGGAGCTGGTTCGGAAAGAGGGAGGTGCGGTCGGCCGAGCTGGAGGAGGAGGTTCCGACGTGATGAAGAAGGAAAAAAACAGGGAAAGGGGAGCAGATCGGGAAGGCCAGAGGAGATGGCGCGTCGCCGGACCCGGCCTGGTTCGTGACAAAATGGTGACAAAAAGGTCCGGCGACGCGCCATCTCCTCCGGCCTTCCCGATCTGCTCCCCTTTCCCTGTTTTTTTTTCTTCTTCATCACGTCGGAACCTCCTCCTCCAGCTCGGCTGACTGCACCTCCCTCTTTCCGAACCAGCTCCCCGCACCCCCTTCTACCCACTCGACTGACCACCCTGCTGCCATCCCGGCCAGCCCGTCGCCCCCCTTCACTGCCTCACCTCCGTTACCCCCCCCCCATTTTTCACGGCCAGCTTCCCGATTCCCTTGTCGAAGGTGAGTTCACCTCTTTTTTAGGATTGTCTTGAGGCTGTTGTGGTGAATTTGTGGTGCAGTGTCTTTTGCGCACCAATTCGGCAAGGTATGAATCCACTTGCTTATTTTATTGATTTTGCACCGTTGTTAATTAGTTTACATGATGCGAAATTGTTTTTAATTTGGTTTCAATGTGCATTCAAATTTTTAGTGTTATGTTTAAATAGTATTAATGTATTTCATTTTGAAAACCCACTCTGGGCTATTTATCAGCGCCGATAAATTGTGGAATTTGCATATTTGAAAGTGCAGTTGATGCAGTTGACATTTTGGTCTGGTGTCAAAAGTGCGTTTAATCTAAAAAAAATGGTTTTGGATGAGTTTTTCTTTTCTTTATATATATTAAAAGTTGCGACATGTTGGAAACTACTTAATAAATCTTTTTAGAACATTGTTTAGTTAATTAATCAATTTATTTAATTTAATTTGTTAAATAAATAGCTAATTTATTTGATTGAATTTGTTTAACTATTAATTAAATTATTTAATTGTTGATATTCCTTTTTTTTACTAACTGCTGATATTGTTTTGGGTTGGCGATGTGAATTTTTATTCTACTATGTTAATATCTTTTGACGGCTCCGTACGATGCGACCTTTGCGCGTCAGGAGTACTTCGCCGTGTCGTTTTTCGCTCCTGCATTGAGGTAGGTGGTTTCGCATGCTTAGGTTGTCTAATTAATTGGTTTGCAGGTTTATTTAAATTAACATTTCCATTATCTAAATTTTGTTTTGAGTTTTGATTTTAGCTGATAGATTTTGTTGATTTATCTCACTAGTGGCATGTTTAGGTTATTTTGGTTTCAACTAAGTCGTGTCTTTAGTTTTGAATAAATACAGCGTTTGAAATTTGTATGCATTTGGTTTCAAAGAAAATTTGAGTGGGTTTAGTACTGTTATTACGATGCCTTGTTTTCTTTAAAATCACTAAACCAATTTCTCTAATGTTTTATAAATTTTAGTTTGATTCTTGAGATTGTATAGTTTATTAACTTGTGAAATTCATGCACGTTGTGTTCTGTTTCTGAAAATCTCTGTTGTGCGTTAGACATTTAAATGATTATTTGTTTATTCATTTATATTGAATGTGCAAGTGTGGTTGACTTAGTTTGCATTCAAGTATTTTATGACTTGAACCTGATTAGTAGGGTGAACTTTGAATATTGAGCACAAAAGGGGAAGCCTGGGTACTAGGTGGGCAGACTAGAACTAGTACGCTAGTGAACCGGATGGGTGTCGTCCATGTTTCACATAGCTGGATTGATGATTGCAACACTAACTAAACATATGATATCTGAGGGTCGTGGCCTTCTAAGCCACGTGTTCTGAGGGTCGTGGCCTTCTAAGCCACGTGTTCTGAGGGTCGTGGCCTTCTAAGCCACGTTATCTGAGGGTCGTGGCCATCTAAGCCACGTTTCACTGAGACACGACGTTCTAGGGACCCACACAACTTTAGTACATTAGGGCCTCCCCCACTTTTGTTGCTCCTGTGCGATTATATACTCATCAATGGTTGGTTTTGGTAACTTCTGTGGTTTCAAAAGCTGAGAATGTTTCATTTTCTTTCAGTACCAAAAATCCCCTTTCCCTATTTTAGAACTGTCATTCTTTATTTAAAACCCGTTTTCTTTAAAGTGTTAGTGCATTTATTTATTTTCTCTAAAACATGAACCTGCGAACTATTTTGGTCATCTAACCTTTTCATGCGAAATCTTTTCTTTGGTGCCAACCTATTGAGCGATTTCTCACACCCTACTTACACCCTTAGGTGTAAGTAGATATGATTTTGTCTGATACAGGGAAAGACAAAGCTTTTGAGGACGGTGATCCGAGTTATTAGCTGCTACTTCGTGGCGTGGCGTTGAGGTGACGGTTTGAGGGTGCGATCTCTCGTTGGGTGACTGTTTCTGGGTTGGTTTTTGGTCTCTACACTTTCCTTTGTGTTGCTTGGTTTTTATTTATACCTATGACTCAAAACATGGTCATGTATAATGGTTTGTTGTCAGCGACCTTTACTTTTGTTTTGGTTTACTTTGTTGGATGTTTATTCGGGTAAATCGTTCCCACTCTTTTATTTTGATACCCGGGCACTTGTGCCAGCCCGTGGGGATCGGGAACGCCCTTCGGGCCTTGCCGCGGACCGGGTCGGGCGCCGGACCCGGCCTGGTTCGTGACATAATATATTATGAAAACCCACATGTTTATGAACAATGACATGCTATGTATTATGTTATTATGTTATTATCATTTTCCAATACCCTCGTTCATATAACATGCATTAAAATTATCACATATTAATATATCCTATGTTGACCTTACTGAATATCTGATTTCAATCATTTCTTAGGATTATTTTCCTTTCTTATAAGTAATGATGTTAAATGATTTTTTACTTGATGTATTACACATTTATTATGTTTATAACCTATTTTGAAAAAGTAATTAATGGGGATAGTGGGAGGTAATTTTTATCTTTATGAACTAGTTATTGATGAAGCCTTGTTGATAAGAGTTTTTCAAAATTCACCAAAACAGTGAACCTAAAATTTCATTGCCTAAGTAAGTGGTCAAATAAATCCTTTGGATGTTTTAATTTGGGAATAAAAAATTTTGGGTCACATTTGAAAAGCTTAAATATTTAAGACATGATCTATAATTTAGGATTTTGGGCTGCTATAAAGATTTACGAGGCTAAACCGCAATGATTTGGAAAATGACACAATCCTCTTTTCAAATTTATATTTGTCTAACATGATAGTCATCAGTATTATATGGGTATTGCCTTTAAATTATGATTGAGGTTTTATGAAGTTCAAATCCTTAAAAATATTGAATCTAGGGTTCTCTTTGTGTTGGAATTGATTCATCATTCAATAATTAAGACATGAATTTACATGTATTATTTGTACATGGATCGAATTGAATAACCCCTACATATATTCCTAATCAAACACAAAATATAAATATAATAAAAATTGAATGGATTGTTTTCATACATCCACAACATAGAATCAGCCTCTACCCTATATATAGATCAGATGATAATCCACTTCAAAAGGAAGCCCCCCTCTTTAAACCATGGTGGTTCCGTAAATAGTGGTTCCACGAGCACAACCACATGCCCTAAAACCTAGAGGATTCCTTCCATCACCTCGCTTGTGATATAGTGATCCCAAAAAACCTATGGAAGTCTTCTTCCAATATATCTCTATTCGTTTGTATCAATTATTAAACCATAGACATTCACACACTACATTAAAGCTGTTTTTTCTACACTATAGTGTTTTATTCAAGAACTCTATATGTGACGGAGCTAGTTCCTGGTGCCAAGGAGACCCCAAATTTTCAAAAAAACATTTACTCTCATTTTTTATATGTAATTGTGGATTCCTTTTAACTAAATTTTATCTATGGTAGTTTTGGATTGAATCAGTTGGTATAATTTCTAAATATCTAAACTCTATAACCCATTAAATGTTGGTTTGGGCCTATATCTCATAGTAATTATTGGGTGATCATATTCTATTTTTTTAAATTGTGGTTCATATGACAACACCTTTGATGGAAGTTGACTCTAATGTTAAAAACTATGAGGTAGAATGTTCCTTACCTCTAAGAATTATGTCTAAACATTTTATACATTCTATGGTTTTCTATGTTGTCATATTTGATATCAATCATGATTTCTTTCACATGAGGGGGTGTGGGTTTTTTATCCCATGATTTCCATGGATATATTTTCATTATAATAGTGATATTACTGTAGCTTATTTACATGTTTAGTTACAATCACATGATATTATGTGAACTTATATATACTCATTATGAAATGTCATGTCGTTTCATTGCCCAAAGTATATTTTTGTTACCATCATTTTTTTAGTGGTACAAGTGATAGTTGGACGACTATGATATATTTATCCCATACAAGGGAAGTGTGTTAACATGATTATATAGTGATGAGGGACTTAAGAACAATTTATAGAAATGAGGTCACCACATTTTTGGGAAATCCAATCACATGAGGGAACCTTAATTTTCCATATTCCATTCACCATCTAGTTTCCTTGTTGACCTGAGGACCATATATTCTTGATAAGATGATGCCAAGTGACATGGTCCTCTTGAAAGATAGATGATGAGAGGTTGAATGTCCACACAACATTTTGTATATGTTATACATAAGAATTTCTGGTGGTTAATGACTTATCCAATTATCTTCTAGAATAGATATGAATAATGTATGTCTTGAGGTTCATGGAATCATGGTTATCTCAAAACCAATGGTCTTTGGATTTTATATTTTATTCATTTTTCTTATTTTTTAATTATTGTAGAATTAAAATGTTATACATGAGACAATTATGTTGAGGAAAAATTTGGTGGGTCCTACTGAGTCTTGTACTCGCATTATAATATAAAATTTTTGTGCGATTATATATTTCATGAGGTAATAGGTGATGGTAAAGGGATATTTTGTGGAGAGCTAAGAAGGTGAGGATGGTGGAGGCCAAAACTGAGATGGACTACTATGGACCCCATAGTTAATTTATTTTTTATCTACTCTCATTACTCCGGATATGATTTACAGATTGGGGATTTTCTAACTATATAAAATGTCCACAATTTATTTAGTAGCATATAATTAATATATTTGTTTTTTATAATCATTATAATTATTATTTTTGAAATTACCTAATACTCAGTGTAAAATATCTCTACTAATTGGATTACACCCCATATTCTAATTAGAATATTTTTTTATCAAGAGTAATACATGAAGTAATGTAACATAAATTCTCCAAAATTATTGTTTGGGTTGGTATGTTATTTAATTATATATGAGTATTAGAATTTTACATATATTGTACATCTCTACACCTATGTGTAGGACATGGTAAATGAGAGATATGATTGTTGGGACTCAGGTAGTAGAACTATGATAGTTCCTAGGAAATCCTTTATAGTACACCTCTAATTTTCCATAATTCCAAAAATTATGTGTTTTTGTAATAATTCAATAAATTCCAAATGGGTTAAACACATGATGTTGATATGTGATTTATGAAATTTTATATGAATTTATATATCATGAATAGGAACGTAGTTTCTCCTTATAAATATATCAATCCTATTGTATCATTTACTAGTTCATTACTTTAATGCATTGATGGTGTGTATTTGTTCAGGATAGATTATATTGTGTGATATTCTACTCTTCCAGGATATTGTATATAAAATTACTGTTAGTAAAAAGATTAACTAATCCTATTATTTTTTTAATATATATATATATATATAATGACTGTGATTTTTATGAAATGAAATAAACCAAGGTTAGTGCCTTAGGAGAATACATTTTTAAATGGGATTACTTCTGTTAATAACCATGTGTGATCGCATATAAAGGATAATATATGTCTTTATTCTCAATGTAACTTCTATAGTATAAGACGTTGGCTTGCACCTGATTGGTTGGAAGGAAATTTGAGTTGCTTACTTCTGATCATGTCCATATACCCTCCCTAGTAGAATTGTTAGTTGTTCCATTACAGTTACAACTAAAATCCATGGTAGATTATGTTTTGGATTTCCTCCTATATCATCACACAACCATTAAGGGTACTGGTGCGTGAAATGAAACAAAATATTGGATATACACCGTAAAATCATCATGTACCTCATTGAGAAACCATCATATCTGAATATGAGTTTGGAATCATTCATTTTAAATAAACCCAAAAATCATTTGTGGGGAGTTATAGGCCAATCCATTTAGTGAAAGTGACTCTCATGGGAGGCATCAATGTATATGTATTTTAGAAATTTATTCCCAAAAATTATAATGATCATGTGAGAACAATATTTCATTGTACTACATTGAGGATTTATGAAATTTGATGTTTCTTAGTCTGGAATCAAGTATTATTGAGAGTGGGAGGGAGTGATTCAGTGATGTCGTTTTCTTTTATGTTTACTTTCATATGAAACAACGTATGCCTCTTATTAAAAAACTAATTCCATATAGAATATAATTCAACCACACATCCATAAAGACACACATTTACAAGGTTCACTAATCATCAAGAGTAAATATGTACCTGGCAGAGTTTGGGAATAATCAAATACCACACAATCCACTAAAAATCAATCTTTTGATATGGAATACAATGAGTTAGATTTCAACTTACACTCATATAGGAATAGGAAAACAATATATTAGTGAGTGTTTTTATTCTACCACAAAATAATGTAATATAATGGCTTGGTTCTTCTTGATCCACTTCCAAAAACTTGATCCCTTAAAACTAATCATCCCTTTCCTACATAGATGTTTCTATGAACTTCCAAGACATTGTAAAGATACTTAGTATGATACTGTAAATTGATATCCATGTTCATTTATACTTGATTTTATTATATTTGAATTCAATTTTAACATAAATTGGTTATTCAAAGCTATTGTTCTTGATGTACCCTCATAAAGCTCAAACATAAATCTCACAACCTTCACAGAGAACCAATCCATTGCAGAACTAAATTCCATCATGAACCTCACCGATTCAATTCAGAATATCCCATCATCTAAAAGAAGTCATTGAAAATAGGGATTGGCATCAATCAAGACTTTTGTTGACTTTTTGTGATGCTCAGGTTCAAATATTAATCTAGGTTCTTGGATCTCCTCTACATATTTTAAATCAACATGATTTCATATTCTCTCTATTATTTCTGTCTCAAATGATATTTTTTTCCAATATTTATAGTCTATCTTATTTATGATGACCCATCCCCTATAGTGCATTTTCGAGATCACTCAAAAAAATCTATATGTTACACTTCCATTCATGAAAATCTATTATACATTTAATTGCTGCAATGATCACCATTAAACCATCATGCACTCGCGATTCTCAACTTATATATTTATAAAATGGATGCATTGGTAATGGTTTTTTGAATATGTCCGAAACTTTTTTCATTGTAAGAAAAAACTTCAGCATCATTTCATTCTTCTCCACATGATCATTGGAAAAGTTGTAATTTATTTGAATATATTTGGAATGATAATGTTATACCTTGTTCCTTTTAATATTGATTTCACTTATATTATCGCATCCAAAGAGAAAGGGTAACGTTACGTAAACATGATAGTATTCCAACTTAATTGTCATCCAGCTAAGTTTGGTAGAAACAAACTCATCCTCACTTATCCTAAGAGATACTTTATTCTACTCCATATAATTCCAAATATCACAAAGTTTCACTATAAAAAAAATTATTCTTGATATAAATGTTCTATCATCAAAATTTCCAACACAATCAGAATCTGAATACCTAAACTAGTCAATGATTTTTTATATATCATACCCGAATCAATTTTTTTTACAATTAATATATTTAATAATTCATTTTTCAATAGTTTTATAAGATTCTATAGGAGAACTTTGAAATAAATCATGTATTGTAACATCATAAACAATGTCAGGTCATGAGGAAGTCAAATATAAAAAAAATTACTATCAACATTCGAAACACTTTATGAACAACTTTATTTCATTCACCATCATTATAAAACAGGGTTCCCATTGAAATTGGTGTGGAAACTAGTTTAAATCTTTTCATTCCAAAATTAATAATTTTTTTCATATCATACTTTCCATGAGAAAGAAAAATGTGTATCTTCTTTTGTAATATTTGTAACCCTAGAAATTATTTCATATCTATCGTAATGGAATTATCATAAAACATATTAATCGCATTATAAAATAACTCACAAGAACTTTTATCATTTACATCAATGATATTTTCATCCACATAAATAATTACGATGATTGAAAACACATGAAATTAGTTGATTTTTATATTGTTATCAACTATTCATTTCAAAAAACTAATCTTTCGTATGTTGGTATCGAACATGGAGTACCATTCCCATAGAGCTTGTTTTATACCATATGGGGATTTTACAACAGAAGCACAAGACTGTAACCATTCCCAAAAATTCCACTTGACTGTTCAATGTAAACATCACCATCAAGATTCCAATTCCTAATTTCATATTCCTCATCCATTTGAAAAATGTTCAAACATAATTGTTCACCCATAATAAGAAATATTATGAATGTTTATAAAATTAATACTAGATCAAATGTAATATCAAAATTAACACCATTAATTTCTTATTATCCGTTGAACACTAATGTTTCCCTTTTTTCTTTATGAAAATATTTCATAATTCATCTCGTTATAGAAAACCCATTTTTTAACAATATAATTATTGTTATCCATTTTTGGAACAAGTTCCCAAGTATCACTCAATTATATATAATCATGTTGTCCATTCATATCCTTAAGACATATTGGATGCTCAAAGTCTTCATTTATATAATTTGTCCTGACTAATGAAAAAAAAAGAAGTATGTTTAACCACTTTAGAAATTTGTGTCTGAACATTATGATGTTGTTCACTGATAATGTTTGGACCCTCCACTTCCTCATCCATGGATGAGTTTTTTGGGGTTCCTACTCATCACCAAAAATAGAAAAGTCTGATTATTCTTCATGCGTAGGATTACTGCTATCGTCAGTATTATCAGAATTGTTAAAACCATTCATCATTCTACTCAACATCCATATCATCATACATTTTCATTTATTACTCATTCTTGTTATCAAAATTCAAATAAACAGAATCACCAGCTCATCTGATATCTTTTTAGAAGCATCGAGTTTTTCATCTTTCATCAATATAGACTTTTAAAATTTCAAATTCACCAATTCTCTCAAACAATCAAAGGTGTGAAACTATTCTTATTATGATAAATTGACCACCAGAAATTCTTAAGTGGTTCAAACATATAGTTTTTTCATGAAACATTTCATATTGAGTCACATATAATCTTGGCCTGTAGGAACATCAGTTTTGAAAAAACATAACAATACTCATGGAATTCCTCCAATAGTAATGAGAAAGACTATGCTCAAGTTACATTATTCTCCCCACTTCCTCTAGTATTCTATTCATTCATTCAGAAACCCAATTTTTTTGAGTTTCGTATGGTGAAATGACCTCATTCCAAATTCTTTTCATCTAAAGAAAATTTTCAAATTATTTATTATTATAATCACTACCATTATTATTTCTCATCATTGTCACTAAATATTCACATTCCTTTTCCACTTTACTCATAAAAACTTTAACATTTTCAGAGATTCTGACTTATGTATCATGTTAGAAACACATGTAATGTGATTAAAGTCCTAAATGAAGTGATGAAGTTATTATTTTCATGTGTTTATTGTTTTATCCATGTCCGATAGATATCAGAATAAAAATGTTTCCTAGGTCTTTTTGAACAATGGATAGCATTCTTACGCACTAAATTTGTAATCATCTACTTTTGAAAAATAGTGCAACACCAATTCTGTATTCCTATCATATTATGAAAATATCATACACTATCACACTTTTATTACTTTCTCATGTTTCTTTGAAACATGTTTCCTATACTATTATTCCACAACTAATGTTCGTCCACTATACCGAGTAATAAGAGTTCTATATTTACCCAACTTGGAATAGAATTCCTTTTATATGTAGGCCTCTTGGAACTGTCATTCCGCATTCATAAATTATAACAAAAAACCTATATTATCTAAAGATGATTTTTTAACATTTAATAATGATGGTAAACACACAACATGATGTGTTTTCTACCATCAACATATAATTTTTTCATAGATTTCATCTTTTCATTCCCAATGATTGATGATCCAACACCTTTGATTTTTATAGATTCTTTCTTTTTAATGTCAGCATTACTTATTTTAAGACTTTTACATTTTTAAACAACATTATGTATTATATCATATGATAATAACACCCACAATCATGAACCGATGTTTGGTCTCCGTTTAAATCATTCAAAGCAGTTTTAACAACTAGATCTTTTTTTCTTTTTTTCCTTCACCATCAACTTCTGAGAATTGTTAATAATATTTTTGTGCTGAAATCAAAATAATAAAATCATTTAAAAATGATTTGGTTTCTCAAAAAAATTCACAAATAATATCTAGTGGGTGGAACTTATTCTCAGCTTCAACACTAATTATCTCATATTTCATCAGAACCTCCTTTTCAGACATCTTTTTTTAAAGGATTGACAACCCCTCGAACCATTAAATCAATAACCTTTAGAATAGAAGTAATTTTTTTAGTTTAATCAACACATATTTTCATATATGTTCGGATCTAGAAAAATAAAAACTATATCCATAAAAGGAGTGTTTTCCTTTGGAAATTTTAGATTGAGTAGAGTTTCAAGTATGTTTATCTATAAATTTCATAACAAGTCATTGTTGAAACTACCCTTTCTGTTTTCATAAGAAAATTTTTTCTTCACCATAGATTTTTGTTCAGCCTCATCATAATCAAATGTAATATAATTTTTTTTAAACATGTGGTTTTTATGATCTTCTAACTTATCCACATGGTTTTTCATGGACATGTACGTAACATTCGCATCATTATTATTCTCATAAACAATTCCTACATTTTTTTTAAACAAGTTAGGGTAATTTTTTTTGATAATATTAGGTAAATACATAATTAAAATTTCACCCACATCTGAGATAGAGTCTTTAAACATATATCACAATGTTCAGATTTAAAATGATTTTATGGGGAAATTTCAAACTCTACATATTGTTCATTCAACATAACTTCCGTGTGATCAAAATTAATTTTTCTTTATTAAAATTATTCTTCAGATAATAACTCTATTTTATAAGATTTAATTTCTCATCATGAAATCCTTCATGATATTTTAATGTTGAATTTCCAATTTTAAAATTTCTATTTTCCTTCTCAAACCTTATAATGTTTTTTTAAAAAAATCATTAAACATTTCTTTTGATGAGATTCATGTTGAGTTTATTATTCTGCCTAACTATTAATTTTAAATCATCAATTTTCATTTTGGTAATAAAATTATTCTCTTTATCATTCAATGCAAATAAATTTCTGACTCATCCTTACTATAATCTTCTACATCATGCATCGAAAAATATCATTCTTTTGTTAGATTTGAAGATATTTTTATATATCCCTTCAAAAAAAATATTTATCTTTATCACCATGTTTCCTCCATGGACATCTTGGTCTTCTTTCATCTTCATCACATTCCTTGTATTTCTTTCATTGAGGGAAACTAGTCACAAAGTGGCCAACAGCTCCATGTCCAAAAAAAATCAAGGGATTATTCCCTTTGTATTTACCTATACATATTCTCACATTTTTAGAACATATGGATATAATTTCATTAATATTTCTACATCCCTATTTTAAAGAGTTCGAGACAATAAGATAATCTTCCTCGATTGATTTATGTAATTTATCTTTCAAATAATATTTAGAATTAGTTTCTCTATCCTCTTTTCTTTTTCTTTCTTCATTTCTCCAATATTATTTAATAAGTGATGAGAGTGTTATGAAAGTCATTTAAAGATATTGTGTTGGGGTATCTGTCATCAAAATAAGAAAAAATTGAAAAAAAAAATTGGGATAAATTATTAGGATCTTTTAAAAAAACTATATAATCCACCAACCATTCACCAAGACATCTGATAGTGATGAAAATGACATTTAACCTGATAAAAAAGTGCTTTATAGAGTCAATATCACCCATTTTCATATCATTATACTATGTCCTATAGATTTTTATTTTTTTCCTTCATCCCTTATGTATTTCCTTCACAGGTTTTTCGTCTTATCTCAAATACCATTAGCTGTAGAAACACTATACACTATTAAAGACTCAATTTCATAATGTGATGAGAGTAAATAATTTTTATATCTCCCATCATTCATATGATTTTTCTTATCAGCGGTCTTAAGAGGAACCTAGTCAACAATAAAAGGAAATCCATCTATTTTAGATTCATAAAGATGATAACAAAGATACATAAGATATGGAATAATTCTATCATAATAGATATGGTAATTCATTCTATAAAATATTTTTATCTTCTTACTGATCATGCAATTAAGTTTCTACATAAAAAATTCTCTTCAAGACTTCATAAAAGAATCAATGAATATAACCTTCCCCTATAATAAAAATTTATGTTTCCAAGTCATGATTCGACAATCACTGGGAGGGGTAGGGGTGGTTTAGTGATTTATTTTTCATCTATGTTTCCTTTTGAAAAAACCATAACCTAATGTTAAATATTTCATTCCCTACTGAATGTAATTCATCCACACATCTATAGTAATTCACAAATTTATGTGGTTCACTACGACAAAAGAGTGCATTTTTCCTTGTTATGGTATTGATAAAATCCAATACCACACAACCCTCTAGATAAAAAATCATCTGATGTGGTGTACAATTGGAAGGATGTTCCAATACACTCATATAGAACAAGGAAACATTAAAATATTTCACTTTCTTTTTCTAGAAAAAAATTATATAATTAAATGTCATGGTGAATCTTGAACCACATCCAATAATCTGACCTCCTAAAACAATTCTCTGTATTCCTACATAGTAGTTGATACGAACATCATAGACAATGTAACGATACTTTTCCAAATACCCCATTATGATTTCCATGTTGTCATATACCTAATTTAATTATCTTTTAATCATTTATTCACTTCAACTATGTTTTGAAAACTACAATTCATAAAGCCCCTCACAAACCTCACAACCTTCATAAATAACACTTGCTTTATGGAACTAAGTACCTCTAAAAATCTCACTGAGTCAATATAGAATATCTCATTATCGTGAATAACAAATTACATTGAATCATCGGCATTAGTTAGATATTTTTAATCCTTTTCACAATGCTCTAGATTTTATAAAAGTCTAGGTTTATAGAGAACATATTCCTTTTAAAAATATACATGATTCAAGATATTATATACTTTTCCATCTCAAATGGAGTTTGGGTCGTCTCATATTTATATTCTCACCCAAATTAAATTCTCCACCAACTCCACTGAAATTATTATATCACTCAAAAACTACTTTTTTGCACTCCTATATTCTTGATTCTTCATTAATATTTTTCCTTGTCTTAGTGATCACGATCATACAATTGTGTGCTCACAATGATCCAATTCTCGGATTAGTAGGGATCACCGTCAGCATAAATGGATCCTTCACAAAAAACCCATCATAAATCCCATATTCTCTAAACTCATTCATTCTCTATATTTTTTAAGGCCTTCCTTAAAATATATGGTTTTTTTGTTCTATAAATCCAATAATTTTTGGACCCCCATAATTTGTGAAACATTACAAAACAGTTCCACCTAATAAATTTTCTTTGAAAAAATCAATCATTTTTATTTACAGTCATCTACAGAATACTTTTTTTCCAATCAAATTGGGAAATGATTGGTAGTACATTTTATCCCCCTTATAATCATAAGTCCAGAATCACAACTTCTTTAACCAAATTATACTATTTTGAAAATACAAACCATCAATGAGTCATTATATTATCCAAGGAAATTATTGTAACATACCTATATTAGAGAAATATCGTTTCTTCCAAATAAAATGGGATTTTTTAGGAATTCTAAATCTGACCTCCTAAGTAAGAAAAACTGAATGATAATCCCCTTATATAAATAGAGATGACTTTCTTTCTTCTCAATCTTCCATGAAAAAAATCATAATTCTTGAATATGATACTCTTCTTAATATGCTTCATCATACCAAATTTATAACATACTACACTCGATTTATTGATATAATTTTTCTCTCTCAACTTCTATCTTGAAATGAGGCTTAGTAAGCCTGGGATAATGAAATCAAACTTTAAGAAGGTCGTATACAAGATGATTTGGGTATTGATATAGGTTTACAAGTAGTTTTCCTATAAAATTCCCTGACAATCTTCATGATTTTAGTGGATGGGATGGTATCAAGTGTTTTTCTACCATTAAAAAAATGAATTGGTGGTCCTCTAACTACTAAATTGAGTATATCTTATTATGGTATGAAGAGGAAGGCATTTTACATGTTGAAAACATGTTCAATTTGTTTGATGGAGTGTTAACCCTCTTTAGTTCCATCAAGATGAGACCCTTAGTGTTTCAATTTCATCTTGTTTAGAACCTACTTTCTAATTTGACCAACACCCTAGTGTCAATGATAGTAGTGTGGAATGATATAACATCTATAATATTTTTTCAGTAGTTTAATAGTCACGTTGTGGACATAATGATGACATGAGATCCAATTATCATGTGGTGTTTCTCTGTAATAGACTACATATGGTCAGGCATATTAGTTATAGGGTCATAAGGTTGAGGCTAGTCATGTATACATTATTGATAAAACTACAACATATAATAAAGTGGGTCCATATTTGGATAATGGTATGATCATGACCACATGAAACGTTTTTAAATATTTTTCTAATAGTATAGTTTCCCATTCCATTATTGATGCATAAGAAGTAGGTGGACATGACCTATAAGTAATCTTAAAATATTAAAAAGTCTCCCTTGACAGACCAAAGTAAAATATAATTTACCATCTCTCATGATTCTAATAATTCCCTATAATATTAAATGTATATAGAAATATATATATAATTTCATGATTTTATATATTAATACCTTAAAAATGATTCTTATCATAGAATGAATTAATAATTTTTGATCTCACAGTGATTATTATAATATTTGGGTTCCCTTTACTTCAATGATGTGTGAGAAATTTGTGGTGAAAGGATGATGGGATTAATGATCGGGTATTGTTGTAATTGGAATGGGTCCACATAGGTAAATCTCAACATTGATAGTGGGATTGAAACATTCTACAACATTATTAGATACACACACATCTCTTTTTCCATTAGTTGATCTCTATCAATTCATCTTTCAAAATGACTTCTTTTGACTCTGTCCAAATATAAGAGTTGACTATGAGTTAGAGCACCTACTAAGTGTATAAAAAATTTTAATTCTACCATATCATATTGTGTTTACCACGTTGATGGAGAATAATGTACAGGTATACATATTGGTGATTTAGTGAATAATTATCCCAAGAACATCACATGGGGATTATATTTGTTATTCTCCAAGAAGGATGATTGAAGTGTTCAACACAATGTTCATTACTGAATTTTGAACTATGTGAAGAGAAAAATCATAGATCCCTTTATATGTATTGGAAATAATTTTAATCAATTATAGGGACTCTTGTGGTTATAAAAAATTTATCATAGATTTATCTATCACTAGTTTTGTGTTATGAATGTGCACATGAAAACGATGATGTTTTAGTATATGTATCAATTGTATGAGTAAATAGGGATAATTTTTTTGTATAAAAACAAGAATTAAGTTTTCAAAACCCTAATGAGAAAGATATTACAACTTATTTTGACTTGTTCATTGTATTATTTTTCATTAAAATCCTCATTTGCGTACTGAAACTGTTGTAGAATTCAACGCTCCACGAGATAGTCCTATGTACAATTTGAGGATATAACACTTCTGTGAGGATATTGATATATGATTTATGGATTTTGTTGTTTCTTTTCATTGAAAATATTTAAACCAAGAAAGGAATATCCATGGACCGAGAAAGGTTTGAGGTATTCTTCATCTAGATAGGTCTATAGAATGTCATTAATGTTAGAATCATTCTAGGTTTTGTTTTATATTACAGTCTTTTTATTCTAGACATTTCCAGACTATAAACACCCCATAAAGCTTTAAAAAATAGTATAAATGATTTGATATAGTCAAGAACAATGTGTATAGTCATTCAAATATCTAATGATAATATTTATAATAGTTTTAGTAATGAAAATACCTGATCATTTAATTGGTTTTATAGTACATTCTAATTCATCTGGTATTGGTCTCAAATTGGTGCTAGTTTTGAGAGATCAGACCATAGCCTAAGGGGGATGTTTTCTATAACCCCGTGTGTATTACTATAATTTTTAAGAATTAGATATGGCATCTATTTTATATCAATATTGTTTGGTAGATACTATCACTTCACTCATTTATTGGATTCCTACATGAACTGAAATATGATTTCATATATATTCACATAGATAAAACTAAACATGAGATAAAGGTGATGGGTTAAGTATCTATAGTTGATCATCATCAAGAGTAATCATAAACTATGGAATGTTAACATCACATTGGATTATCATACCCACAATACATGAGAAGTGAAATCATATAGAGAGAAACCTATAGAAGAATATCGGTCTTTGATTAGCATAGTAGATATTTAGAAGATGTTTAATTCTAATGAATAGAGTTCTAAAAATTATAATCCCCTATAATTAAAATCACGTATTTGAGATAGGATACATGTTGTTTTTTAGTATGAATCAGAATGTACAATGATGATGGAACCACTAGTTGGAGGGTATCTGATATATGACTAGCATTTCAATGATGATTATGTGATATTGGTACAATAAATTATAGTTGTCACATATTCAATTATTGAGGATCTGATGATGGATTATCAAACCACAAGATTAGATGTTAATCATTGGGAAATAGAGATTTACCATGAAATCATGATATATTTTTGGTGGACTGGGATGATGAGAGACATTGTAGGGTTCATCTCTAGATTCCTTTCCTATATTAGGGTGAATTCCATACACCCCCACCTTTGTGGTTTTTTCATCCACTTCCAGTGACCATGTGTAAATGTGAGGAAAATATGGTGTAATTTTTATTTAGGTTACCCAGGATCCTAAGTATTCATGAAACTGTCTATGTGACTACTAATATGTTGATGAATGATTCCCACTTTTTACAGATCATGGAGTTAGAATCAATGAATGATCATGGAGATATCAATGTCCTTGATATTGTATAATTAAATAAGATGAAATTGATTATTGATTCAGACAGATACATACATATAATTATATTATTTAGTGTGGTCTTGTTGAAATTATGAGGAATATGGTTAAATTTTATCACAACATAAAATTATCAAATAGATGTAATATCCGAGAAAACTATATAAAAATTATAGGATACAAATCGAGCTTTCATCATATACGTTGGGGTATTATATCAGTATCACCTATAATTGATTCAATTTTTATGAATTTTCTTACCATTTATATATTCAGATTGAAACTAATGTGGATATTTACTTTAGGTTGTTTTGATCAATCCATTGTTAGTATTAGGTTTCTAAGGTCCTTACCCATATAGCGTAGTGGTGGAGCCATACTTAATTACATTGTCAAATATAAAATAGATTGAATCCAAAAGGATAGATTTTTATAGAATTTTTGGATAACCATATATATACATGATACAAATTTGAAATTTTCAAAAAAATGTAGGACATAACAAATATAATTAAAAATATATTTTAATACGCATTCATAGGATCCATCATCATAACCTCAAAAGATGAAAAAAATAAATGTGAGCTGAAATAAACATTAAAGGTTATATTGGGAGATCCTGGGTGGTGGAAATGTATGTTTTCATTTATGTTATGGTTTGAATCAAATGTTATGGTTAATTTAGTGCATACCCATGTCCTATAATAGGCTCGATGGTGTTCTGAGGGTTCGGGACACGAAAAGTGGAGAAAACAGCATTTTCTGGGTAGGTTGCATTGTCTGTGCATGATTAGTGCTAACCGTGCATACAGCCCATGAAATTCTGCATGATGTGTGTGTTTTGAGAGTTTATTCTACACGATTTTCACATGGTTTGGAAAACCGTGTGGGTAAACTTTGTGAGGGATCCTTTGGGATAGAAGAATCGACACAGTTTGGTGTACAGTTTTCCAAATCATACTGGTAAACCTTGCGGCCCAAAACTTCTAAAAAAATTAATTTTTTTGCCACATAAGGATTTTTAACCCCAACTAGATATTTCCTACCATTTCACTCATCGTCAACCTAGGAACGAACCAAATATTTCAAGGGCTCCAATAGATCAATATCTGTCATTTCTATGGCATTTTTGGTGTCGTGGGTTGCAAATCGATGTTCCAGGTAAGGCTAATCTCTTCCTTGCATTTCTTTTTAGTTTGGGTTGGTATCATCTTCTCCTCTCTTTCTAAAGCTCTAAAACCTAACTCCTTGAGTGTTATTTAGGTTGAATATTCAGTGGTAGGTTGATGTGGATTCTAAGGGCTCGATTAAGAGTGTTTTCAACTACGTAATCAAGGTATGTGGTCTACAAGTTATATTCCATAGTATATTTGTAGATTTGTGAATGTGTGGTTTTATTCATGGGTGTCTCTTGGAATTTTTTGATTACCCATGGATGGTATTGGTAAAATGGTTATTAAAAAGGTAAATGGGAACCCTGACAATCCCCATGGGATGTGTTGAAGGCGATGAGACTAAACTAGGGCCTCCCATTGGGTGAGTTGGATACCCTAGACCTCGGTTTTTGTGAAGAACAAGTGAGATTGTTGGGTATTTATGTAGATCCCATGATAAACATGTTAATGTGATTTCTTTTTTTGGAATAAAATCTAGAAGATTCACATAGGATTAGTAATAACGTAGGGATATTGGGTTAATACATGGGAATGATTAAAGACCACAATTTAATAGATTGTGAGAATGGTAATGAAGCCTAGTGAGTAAGCCATAATGAACAAAGCCTAGTGAGATATGCACAATGAATGAATGCTTAGTGAGATAAGCATAATAAATGGGAAATTAGGCTAACTGGATAAATTTTGTGAAATGTGATAAATGTTATCATGGGTTATGGCAAGGTGTTAACTCTCATGTTATTGTAATGGTTTATGTTTTCCTTGGGAAATGGTTGTCAGGTTGTGTGAATGTTTGACATATATATATATATCATGTGAATATAGATTGGTAGTGTGGGGTATTGACTGAGGATCTACGCCCATGGGTTGAGTTGGAATGATGCTCTAAACTCCACCTCTAATGCATGGTTTAGGGATAGAGATTGATTCTCTATTCCCCTAATAGTAGAATCCACACAGAACGAGGCTCCAAGGTGTGGATATGGATAACATGAGGATGTTATTCCTAGTGAGATAGTATAATAGTGTGTTTTACCTCATGCATTTTATTACTTACATTAATCTCTTGAAACATGTTGTGGTTGATGAACCCATGATAAATGCATTAAAAATGGTAACAAATGGGAAATTTGATAAAATGGTAAGATTAATACGTTGTAATAAATGTTGGTAATAGGACTAAACTAGTAAGGGGCACCCAATATTTTATTTTTATTTATTATTAATTTCTTTTTTTCGGACACAACTTTTTATATCAAATGTTTTGTAGACATTATTGGTGGTGGCCTACGGAGTATTACTCACACCTTGTTTGAGACGCCATAGGGTACCCGAGCAGACATCATGATTGTAGGTTTAGAAAAGGGAAATGTCCCTTTCATGCCAGCTGGGATGGCACAAGTGTGCATAGAGGATGATACAGACTTGGTGTCAGGACCATTTTGTGTATTTTTCAATTTGGCTTCATTTTGGGTTTTGTTCACTTTTGAAATTGTAACATGACATGGAATATTTACTATTGGACATGGTTGTACCCCATCTTGGGGAATGGTTGTACCCCGTTTTGGGGGAATGGTTGTTGTGAATTCTATTTTATTATTGATTATTATTCTTATATTATGTTCATCTTATATTGTTACTTACTTTGAAAAATGGGGTATAGTATCCCTAATTGACTATTTGGACCCCCACTACTAGTCTAAGCCCTTTGGAATATTGGGAGGCATGCTTAAGGTCCTGTAACCACCTATATTAGAGCACCAGTTTAGTAGATTCTATGTCAGGGACGTTTCAATGATGTATCAAAGGAGTTCATTCTTCTCCTTCTCTGGAATCTTGTTATTTGTGATTTTAGAAGACTGTTAGGATGTGTCGGGCCATGGTAATGAACTCGTGCATGGGATTTGCTAACCCATGTGGGAGGGAAACCCCAAGTCACCAAGGGTGGGAGTTGTTGTTCATGATTCTGCGATGTTACATTTGATGATATTTCAAGATTGGGTGATGCACATGTTTTGTGATGTGATTATTTTATGATATTTTTCTCATGTCCATAATGGCACGAGGTTTTTCAATCATGCATCATTGTTGGAACCTAAATAGATAGGTGGAATTCATCATGCAAGGCTCAGACAAGTTGGGTGTGTGAGGAATGAAAGATAGAATGCACCTTGCATCATCAAGATTGAAAATAGAAAATATCTTAAATGAAACAATTCATGTGTGTGAAGATAAAATATTTATTAGTTATGATTAATGAAATACATGTAAATAAATTATTATAAGAAATTAAAATTTTGTTGTTACGTGTTGTTTGAGACTTTTGGTAGTTCATGGTTGTTTACCCTTGTGAACCATGGTCCACGCTAGGGTTGGTAGGGGTGATGTTTTCGTAGTGTTAGGGGTTGTTGTGGATGGTCAAGAGAATTCCTGTCATGATGTTGTGAATGATTTAATGTGTGTGTTCTAAACCTCGTCTTTGGAAATGTAGATAAAGGCCAAACCGATGTTGAGTGTTGGTTGAGGAACAAGAGGATGTTGCTGAGAACACTCCTCCAGTAGAGGAGTAAGAGAATGGGTTGATCAAAGAAGGTAGAGAGGAGCTGTTCAAGTAGAATTTTCCTCATATTATCTAGATGATGGATTAGACCTAGGGCAACTTGAACTGATTATGTTTGAGCAGACCAAAGAGTGTCAGCTGTAGAACCCTCCGAACTTTGTCAGATAGTGTAGGCTATTGGTGTTGGGGTTCTAGATAGAGTCTGTCCAAACGATACGCGGTCATATGGAGACTCCCGATGTGATGTGGTTCATGTTGACAGCATATATGTTGTGGGGCCAAGAATAGCATTGGTGGGACATACTAGCTCCGACTGAGCAGACTAAGAGGACGTTGTGAAATGATTTACATTAATATTTTTCTCGAGCATTTTTACCCAGATAAATTGAAGAAAGTGCGGGCTATTGAGTTCATGAGCCTGACTTAGGGATCAATGTTGGTGATGGAGTATGTTGGTCGCTTCACTAAACTGCTATGTTTTGTTCCAGCATTGGCGGGGGATGAGGCAGCAATTGAGAGGCATTTCCATGATGGGATGAGACATGATATCAAGTCTCATTTGAATATCATTATCTTGAAGTCGTTTACAAAGTTAGTGGATCATGTTATGATCTCATCAGGGTACCTGAAGAGAGTTTCATGTAGTGGGATTGTCGGTCCAGCTAGGCAGAGAAGTGGTGCAGCATCCGGGGGACAGAATCGTCATTTAGGAAGTTTTCAGTTGGTATGAAGTGTGAAAGGTGGTTAGAATACAGTGTAAGACTCTCAGGGCAGAGATTGGGTGTTCTAATATCTATGTAGAAGGATATGACACAAGCTTTGTGAGTGTCATAAACCTCCAATTGTTGGTTGATCATGCAACATATTGGGGCATGTATAGAGGTTCTGTAGGAACCATCAGTAAGATAATATGAATGTTGGTGACTGGCATATTCCCAGTGGAGTCAAGGGATCAATTACACCATATCAGGCAGGCAGTTGGAGCTCTACATGCCATATAGGCAGGGGCAGTGGATTTGGAACTCCAGGGCAAGATCCCCCACATCAACAGGGCTGTGCATTGTCGGACATGCAGGTTAGAGCCACCGGTAGAGGTTTCAATCAGCATCATGTACTATAGACATAAATTTTCGATGATGAGGCTGGTCCATTAACTATTTAAAGTGTGATCCTTGTTTCTTCTACACTGGCTAGTGCATAGTTTGACACTGGTTCCACACAATCATTTATTTCTGCTCAGCTGGAGGATGTTTTGTTTTTTCCAATGGATTCTTGTGTGTGGGTTTATATCGATTTTAGCTCTATTGGGGTTGTGGAATGAGTACATTATGATGTTATGGGGATGTTATCTTGAATTTAGGTGGTATCATTTCCTATGGGACTTGTTCATTCTCTAGATATTGGGGTTGTACTGATTTCTGGTAAGGGCCAGTTGGTGTAGTATCAGTCGCACATGTATTTTTATCGTCGCAGGGTATCATTCATGTCACTTGAGGGTGACACTTATTTACTATGCAGAGAGTGGGATGTTTTAGTAGGTCTCGCGGGACTGTTCTATCGGTTGTTGGATAGGTTCACGGATCAAGTATCTTGTTTTTTGATTAGTGATAAAATAAGGGAATAATGTTCCATTACTTGAGTAGTGGATCATTTTCAGGATGGGTTTCCTAAGTATTTATTGTTATTTCCTCTCGAGATGGATTTTGAGTTCTTGATCGAGTTGTTGTTGTGAGAAGATCTAGTTTCATTTTCACCATACCAGATGAAACTGGAATAACTATAGCAGTTGAATGTTCTAATTGAGAAGTTTGAGTGTAAGGGGTTTATATGTCCAAGTATGTCTCCTTAGGGATCTGATGTTCTATTTTCAAATAAATCTGATAGGTGGTTTAGGTTGTGTGTTGATTATTGAAAGTAAAATTAGATGATGGTGAAAAATCAGAACCCTCTTCCTATAATTGATGAACTATTTGACCAGTTGAGGAGTGAATTAGGGTTTACTAAGATTGTGCTAAGATTTGGTTATCACCAGTTGATGTCGAGGCCTTCTAACGTACCACTGACAGCTTTTAGGGGTCCGTACGGGTTTTTTGAGTTTACGATGATGTCTTTCATCTTGACCAATGAACTGACAGTGCTAATGGATTTTATGATCCATGTCATTCCTAATTATTTGGATTATTTTGGGGTTATCTTTGTTGAAGACATATTTATGTACATGAAAACTCATGAAGATCATGCCCAATATATTGAAATAATCTTTAGTACATTAATAGAGCATCAGCGTTATGATAAGATGTCAAAGCATTAGTTCTGGATTGAAGAAGTTCATTTTCTAGGTGACCTCATCTCTGAGGAAGGTGTGTCAATTGATCCAGTGAAATTATAGGCAGTTTTGTCCATGGAGAAGCACAAGGGTGTTTCAGCTGTTTAGAGATTTCTAGGATTGGCCAGATATTACCTGAGGATCCCTCAGAATTTCACTCTTTTGGCTGCACCATTTTTAGGATTGACAAAGAAGGGAATCATGTTTGAGTGGTCATAGTCTTGTGATAATTCTATTCAAGAGTTTAAAAAGTGATTGAAGGACACACCAATCATGATATTACCTTAGCCAGGTAATAAGTATGTTCTATTTTGTGATGGATCCAGTATTGGGCTTCGGGCTATGTTGATGCAAGATGAGCATGTTGTGGATAATGGGTGGAGGCAGTTTAAATCCCACGAGCAGAATTATCCCACTCATTATCTTGAGTTTGATACAATAGTCTATGCCTTAATGTGTTGGATTAACTACTTATTGGTGGAACGGTTCATGAGGTATACTGATCCCAAGAGACAAAAGTATATCTTTTCCCAGTAGGATTTGAATCTCCAACAATGAATATGGGTTGATTACCACTATTAATTCCACTTTGAGATGGTTTATACACATGGGAAATGGAATAGTGTTGTTGATTCATTGGAGAGGAAGGCTCATAAATAGGTGGTTCAGGAATCCTGTACATAGTTGAAGGTGATACCACTATTTTTTCCGATAAACCATGAGGGGTGGGGGGAAATGTTCTACTGACTCTTACATATTTAAAGTTTGAGTTGAGACATTTGATTCTTTTTAACAAAAGTCAGATTTATGATTTGGAATATTTATTTATGAAGGAATAACATAAAGGTAGGGATCCACCTTCTTGTTGGTCCATTGGTGTGGATGGCATTGTTTGTGTTCATGATCCTTTGGTTGAATCGGTATGCATGCAAGAGGAATTATTGTGGGAGTTCTATACATCTAAATGGGAAGTGAATCTTGGTTTTACAAAGATGAATCATGATCTACATAGACATTTTTGGAGGTCTATAACAAAAAAAAGATCCAATGGGATTTTTGTCACGGTGTCTTGTCTATTAGAATTTGAAGGCCGACCATTAATTCCCAGGTGGTCTGTTACATCCATTCCCGATTCTGGAATGGAATTGGGAAGATGTTAAGAGGAATTATTTAGTTGGTAATTAGAGGACACCAGAGAAGAATGATACAATCTGGGTGGTTGTGGATTTTCTAACAAAAGTGGATAATTTCTTACCAATTCATGAGACATATATAGTTGATCAGTTGGGTGAGATATATGTCTTTCAAATAGTATGGTTTCATGGTGTATCACAGTATATTGTATTATATTGTGATCCTCATTTTACATCGTTCTTCTTGAAAGGGTTGTAGATGGCTCTTGGTACTCTGGTACTTTTGAGTGCGACTTTCCACCCATAGATGTAGGTGAAGTCAGAGCTTACAATAAAAGTGTTGGAAGATATGTTGAGGGACTATGTGTTGGATTTTGGTGGTCCCTTGGAAATCCAACATTCACATAATGAATTTTCCTAAAAAACAGTTTTCAAGCAGTGGTTCATATTGAACCATTTAAGGCACTATATCGGAGGTGGTGTAGATCTCCACTGTGTTAGTTAGAGGCCAATGAATCTGAGCTATTGGGACTGAGTCTCATGTAGGAGACTTTTGTGAATGTCGAGTTCATTATGAAACAGATTGAAACAGCTCAGAGCAGGTAGAAGACATATGTGGATCAGAGGTGTAGACCTCTTGAGTTCGAGGTGGGAAATAGTGTGTTCAATTTTGTGTCTCAATGGTTGAGTCACCAATAGTTTAGAAAACATAGATATTTGGTTCCCAGGTATGTGGGACCATTTTAGATAGTAGGGAGGATCAGGCTGATGGCATAGTGGTTGGCTCTTCCTCAGTGGTATAGTGGAATGCATGATGACTTTAAGGTGTTGTATATTCAGCGGCATCATCCTGACCCATCTCATGCGGTGGATGTTGAGGATTTTGTGCTTGGGGCTGATGGGTCCTTTGAGGAGAATTTGGTTCGTTTGATGGAGCATAGTGAGAATGTCATGTGGGCAAAGGTTGTGCCATCAGTGCATGTACTATGGAAGCAAGGAAATGTTTAGGAAGAAACATGGGATCGGGAATCAGACATGAAATCTCAGTTTCCCTATCTCTTTTCATTGGAAGTGCAATGGATCCATGGAGGTCATCTCGAGGATGAGTCATTATTAGCTAGGGAGGTTATGAGATCCTGAATGATGGAAATGTATTCTCTTGTTTAGGTTTTTTATTGAATCCCATATTGTTTTTAATTAAGTTCTTACTCATGTCATAGAGAGTGAAAGGGGGAGTTTCAAGGGATTGAGACACGAAATGTGGATAAAATTAGGTCTTCTGTGTAGGCCGCACAGTCTGTGCATGGTTTGTGCTAACCATATAGATAGCCCAGGAAACCATGTAGGATTAGTTTTTTTGGATAGTGGCTTATGTAGAGTTTGTGCATGGTTTGGAAAACCATGTAGGTATACCATGTGAGGGGGCCATTCTAGGACATAATCATCTGTACAGTTTGTGAATGGTTTGGAAAAATCATGTTGGTAAACCATGCAACCTAAAAACTTCTAAAAAATTACAATTTTTTCCACACCGGGAATTTTAACGCCATCTCAGGATTTCGTCCCATTTAACCCTGTTTCACCCAAGGAACAAAGCGAACCTCCCAAGGGCTCCATGAGATCAATCTCCCTCATTTCTAATGAATTTGTTTGTGTCATTGGTTTCGGATCGATGCTCCAGGGAAGGCTGATAAAATCCTTGTTTATATTTTGTGGTTAAGGTTTGTATCTTCTTTTCCTTTATTTAAAAATATCAATAACCCTAATCCTTGGGTGTGATTTATGTTGAAGCTTTGTAGGTTCATTAAACATGAATATACTGGCTTGATTGAGCATGTTTTGAACTACAGACTCTAGGTAGGTGGTCTACATGTTATATCCCATTGTTTATTTCTCAATTTTTGCATGTGTGGATTTTTTTCTTGGGTGTATCTTGGTATGTTTGGATTAACCATTGATTTTTTTTGATAAAATAGTTAATAAAATATTAAATGGGGAACCTCACTATCCCCACTTGATGCATTGAGGGTGATGAAACTGAACTATGACCACCCATGGGGTGAGCTGACATTCCCAGACCTAGGTATTTCTGATGAACAAGTGAGATTATTGAGTATTTATATTGATACCTTGATAAACATGATTATGTGAATGATTTTTTGGAATATAATATAGTTTTTTCACCTAGGAATAGTAATAACCTAAGGGATTTTGAGTTAAAACCTTGAAATGATTAAACACCAAAATGTAATTGATTTTGAGCATGGTAATGATGCCTAGTGAGTTAGAAATAATAAACATAGCCAGGTGAGATATGCACAATTAATGAATGTTATGTGAGATAACCATAGTAAAATTTTAATTGAGATAAGTGGATAAATGTTATTAAATGAGGTAAATGTATTAATTTGTTAAGGCATGGTGGTTACTCTAATGTTATTGTTAATGTTTATGTTTTCCTTGGTAAATGGTTTTGATGGTGTTTGAAAAGTTGATGGGTATACATATATATATATATATCATGTGAACATATCTTGGTTATGTGGGGTGTGGAATGAGGTTCTATTCTCAAAAGTTGGGTTATACTGATGCTCCAAACTCTACCCCCAATGCACGATTTAGGGATGAGGACTGATGCTCTATTCCCCTAAAGGTTTCATTAACCCAGACTGAGGCTTTGAGGTGATGATATAATTGTCATGAAGAAGTTATTCCTAGTTACATCAAATAAAATTGTGTTTTAACTCATGCAAGTGGTTTTCTAGATTATTCTCGTGTTACTTTTTGTGGTCACTGAACCCATGATAAATGTGTTTGAAATGGAATGTAATGGGAAATTGGATGCAATGGTAGGATAAAGAAATGGTAACCAATGTTTGTAATGGACATAAAATGGTTAGGGGAACATAATATTTTCTTTTCATTTATTATCCATTTCCCTTTTTCATGAAAAATTGATTATACTGGATATTTTGTCGACACCATTTGTGCTAGACTACTGAATTATTCTCACACTAGGCTCGGGCCGCCGTTGGGTACCCAAGAGATCTTCTTGTTTGTAGATAAGGAGAAGAGAAAAGACCATTGCATGGTAGTTGGGTTTTCATGGGTGTGAATAGAGGAGTATCCATACTTGGTGTTGGGACCATTTTGGGATTTTTTTTGATTGTCTTAATTTTGGGTTTTGTTCACTTTTACACATATAGCATGACATAGTATATTTACCATTAGACATTGTTGTACCCCATTTAGGGGAAGGGTTGTTATGCATGATCTTGTATTACTTATTATTTTACAACTATTTGGTATATCTTCTATTGTGGATTACTCCGATAAAAGGATGTATAGTATTCCGAATTGACTATTTAGACACTCTCTACTAGTCAGCAACCTTTTGCATATAGGGATGTGTGCTTAAGGTGGTGTCACCACCCAGCTCGGAGCACCGAATTAGTGGCATCTAGGTCAGGTATGTTTTTATATATACATTAGAATATGTCAGGATTCAATAGGAATAATCAATATGATAAGGTATAAAACATAACACACATTTCATTTAATTATCATGATAGGGTATAATCAATATAGGTAGGTAGATAATTGAAAATAATGTTATTTAATCAATCAACTCAGAATAAAATTCATCCGTATATAATTTAATAGAAATAATATATTATATAATATTAATAATAACTAAATTATAAATGAATTAAATGATTGATTATTGGAATTTATTATTCTTATGTACTTGGTACCTTAACCACTAAGCCCTTTAACAAGACGGTTTAAAATATACTTGTTAAAAAAATCAAATGATTTGTCCACCTAATTCGTCTCATTAGACTAAGAATGTATCAATGAGATTACTATTACTATTCCCCAACCAATTTAATACCATATAAATTCATAACATATATATATATATCATGTAATCAATTTATTTCTTAAACAATGTTCCTTATCAATTATATGTATTTCGTAAAGGTTATATATTTATAAATATTTTATAATTTAATAAAATAACATTCAATTTAAATAGTTTATGTAAAAAACATAATGGGTTTATGTAATAACCATAAAAATGAAAATTAATATTATTACTTATGATAAATGTAATTTACAATGAAAAATGATTATAGTAATGTGATGCTTTTATAAACATTTTGTTATCACCAAAGAATGTCAGATTTCACAGAAACATTTACCTCAAGGTAATTTTCAAGTCAAATACCAATGGGAGAGACAATTAAATTAAAAAAATAGAATACCATTAACATTAATATTTCCCCAATATTACATTTTAAATTCAAAAGATATCCCCCACATAAATGTGAATTTTTTCTTAATAACAAATAAATTTCAATGGAATGTAAATTTAGATAAACTACAATACATCATATTTTCCAATAGAAAAAAATACTTAACATCCTATGTAATAGTTTTTAGAATGTTATTAAATTTTTAGATAAATATATTAAAATTTATGACATTATATATGACTCTTTTAAAACATCACATCCCCCATTCGATGTTAAACATTTACTATTTTAATCTTGTCAGGTGTTAATTACCATATTTTCTAATGCGTGTTTCTTAATGAAAGAAGTGCATATTATGCATAATATATAGTTATTTCATCTTCATTATAATAACTATGACATAATTATCATTATTTTATAGTAATTATACTATTAAAATAAATAATCATTGATGATTATATTGTGATTATTGAGATAGTAGGTCATACGTACTCATGACTAATGTTTTTCAATTCTAAATGATTATTATAGAAAAGAGGTAAGTAATATTATTCCTTTATAGAATGATAATAATATCATTAATTCCAAATTATATACTTATATATGTAATTAATGTGGAGTGGGGACAAAAAGAGTGTCCCATCACTGCAGGAATGTGGTAGTCCACACGTTCATAAACCACATTATTATCTTTCATTGAGTAAATAATTAACAAAATAACCTCATATATTATCTTTAAAGAATGATAAATATTTTTTAATATAATAATTTAATTTTTTATGTCACATTTAATAATTAAAACGATTAGTAACCGCCTTCCATGAAAATCATTACTAAATGAAGAATCATATCACATCGCGAGGTGGTAGTCCACCGTACACAATAGAAAAGTCGTCGTACTTCCAAAAAAATAAAATGTGACAATACATATATAATGTAATTAATCTACATGTATAAATATTATTTAAATATCTTACATAATATTTATATCCTTTGTCAAACACAACTACGAATGATTGAAATATAAGAACAAACATCATCAGTTCACGATGAGCTAGCCCTCTGTACACACATATGATGATTTTGTAACCGATTTGATATAATTGTGGCTAATTTATTGTCTAAAAATTAACATAATAACATATAATTATATTTAAGATACTTAAGTTACTATATTTTTATATTTTTGAATGAATTAAAGGAGTTATAGAAGTATATAAAATGAAGATACTTATTGATGAACAATACCTCTTCTTCAGGTGTCTTCGGTTTGTTTTCAATAAATCATACATCGATAAATTTATTCCAAATATAAGGTTTCTGGGATTCAGATAGAGAAATTTGGAGGATATCTGGTTTGTTTTTTTACATTAAAAATGACATGATATATGTGATGATGTTAGGGAGTCATTGCTCTCGTATAGTTGGAGTGGACCTTAATTCATCTAAATATTCAAAATTATTCACTATTAGGAGGTCTATATTAAAAATATATTCAACAAAATTAATAATTAAATTTATTATGGGATTATATGGTCTAAAATACATCCCAAACATAATTATAATTTTTTAAACATTTTCTTCTTTAGCATCTATGATTCCCTGTTTTTACCATAATGGGTTTTCACTATGGTAACTAATTTTATTACAACGATAATTTATTCATTAATAATAAATTAAAGTCAGTATTAATATAAAAATAGTCATTATAATTAAAAATATTATATATATTTTATAAAAATACGATGTGTGTGGGATATAAATTTTAAATTAATAACATGTATCCTGCAAAAACATGACTTTAACCCCAACTAGAATATCTGTATTCTAACTATTTAGGGGTCAAAATGTTCATTATAAAATAAAAATTGGACCATAAATTGAAAATATAATTTTTTTACCATTTATAAAAAACATGGATAATGATAGTATTTTTCATAATTTTAATTCAGTTACTAAAAATCATTTATAGTAAAATAACATTAAGTTCAAATTTTTAGCTTATTTATTTAAATTTAATTTCAAAATTTAAAGATAATATTATATTATTAATATATTATTTAAGGCCTATTTATCATGAAATTTTTTTTAAAAAAATTATTTAAATGAAATAATACATCCAATTTACTTCACTTTAATTATTTTTAGTGTAATTTATTTTGTTTAATTATTAAATAAGGAATTACTATATTAGGGTTTCCTAAAAATTTTAAGTAACCAATTCATCTATAAAAATTAAATATATATTTTAATGAAAAAAATAACTCATTTATCACCAAGATTTATATATATAACCATACATGTTTGGTTTTTTATCTCAAATCATTAAATCAATTAAAAGTTAAGAAATAATATTTTTTAAATTTTCATTACATAACTTATTATATCGGTAAATTTAATGAAAATGTGTATCCAAAATGATTTTACATTGATCCAAAAGTAATAACGATTGAAATATACCAATAAAATGGGTGTTTTAAAATTTTTGGTTAATTCTTACACTTTATATGCTATATCTAACCACTACATAAACATGTTTTTATCTTATTTAATATAACAAATATTAATTATTTTCATTATTTATTATGGTAAAAAAGTTAAATTGACCATATTAAATAATATAAATTTTTTTGATTAAAAAATTGAATTCATTTTAAAAAATTAAACTCAAATATGTGATTGAATATAAAATAACTTTAATCCTACAGAATATATGATAAAGAGGGGTTTTAAAGTGGAAATGTTCCAAAAATTTCCAATATATATATTTCAAGAATTAATATGAAAAGGATTCTAGTGACCTTTATTGTATTAATATATATATAATATAATTATTTTTAATTTAAAACCACTTCAAAATATAATTTATTATTATAATTTATTTATATGAAAATATAGTTTTCAACAAAAACCCATTATTTTTACTTTTTATCAAAAAATGAAACTTCCTAGAAAAATCCAAAAATATCACCCTAGGATAAATTTTGGTATAATGACAGAAAAATGAAGTCCAATTTTTATATAATGTTTTATAAAGATTCAAAATTTAATTTTAAATTAGTAGTTCATATTTGGACAAAACTACATTTTGATTATTCGTAGTGTTTCATGCATTGGAAGATATCAAATAATTAATTTTATTCTAATTTAAATGTATTGAAATTTCATTGGGTGTTAAATTTTTTGCATCATAATTAAATTTCATCCTCTAAATTTAAATTTTATCATTTAAAATCAAGGTTTTTTAATTTTTAAATATCACTATTCAAGAACCCTACATCGAAAAAGGGTTAGAAAACATTCTCTTAATAAGAAATAAAATAAAGTACTTAGGTCATATGGATTAATTCAAAACATTGATCTTATGTTAGTTGAAATTGATTTAATGTGATGATATAGATATGAAGGGAAGGCATAAAAAGATAGGGATTTATTGACATTATTAATTACAAGAAAATGAGTGATCAATGGAATGTTAAGGGAACCAAATACAAAAATATGTGATAATAAAAAATACCATCAGTTTATCATAAATCAAAGTACTAGAATAAATTTTTTTTCCATAACCTTATCCAAATTATGTTTCATTATTCAAATAAATTTAATGATATGTTTCTATTTCATAAGTATAATTTCATAATTTGGTAGTCCATTGATTAATTTCCAATTTAACCCTTGTTCAAGGAAATAAATATACTTTAATGTATTTTTTTATTCCTCCAACGTTAAATTACACTTTTAGGTGGTCATAAATCCCAAAAATGAGTGAATATTATTATTATCAATATCCAACTTTTTTACAAATCAAAGAGGGTTTTTACATGTAATTCAATTTACATAAATATTCTTAGAGTGACATGATACATTAATATATATCATTTCTTCAAAAGTTAAAAATAAATAATTTCATATGTAGCTAACTTTGTGAATGTTTCCAAATGATCAGGATCTTGAACAATAGATATAATTCCACTAAATTACTAAAATGATCATACCAATAATATATTCCTAAGTATTTAAAAGTATAAAAAATAGTTTACCCATATCAGTCATCCTTTTATCCAAGTATTATTTTCTAAAGATAGTAAAATATTTAGGGTATTCAATATAATGTTTTCCAAGAAGTATAAGTTGCAAAAGAATAACATTTATTATTATCATTCATTGGATAATTTCATATCCCTTAGGAAATAGTACAATAGTACCACCCTTATTATTTTTATAACAGTTATTACTGAAATATCATCTATATAATACTTTTTTAATATATTCAATGGATCTAAATACATAATAACATTTCTCATTAAACTTCTACTATTTTAATGGAATAAGTATATCTTTTTCCCATAGGTTCTTCTGAGATATAAAACATGATTATTATGGAATTATTTTTCATAGAATCCCATCTCTATATAGTTGAGACACGTTATAATAGTTTTGTATTTCTTCCATTTGGATTATTTTTCCAGGTGACCCTTTTATCAACACTTAATAAAATTCACAATCCCTTTATGTATTTTCATGTGTTCTTATTTTGGTAGTCATCACATTTGGAAAAATATATCATTTCCTTATTCTCTTAATCAATTATTTTATTAGCCCTCCTCTTATTATATTGATTAAATCATCTATGTATTGGGGAATTTTTTTCTCTTTATTGATGGAATATAAATGTATTCCATCATATGAAGAAAATGTGTGATAGACCAGTGACCTTCAGAGACTTGGCTTATACCCATCAATGAAATTTTAAACCATGAATTCCATGTTTCATATATAATCTATAACGTATCATGAAAACCATATAATGTTTCATTTATAATCCACAACATATTATTCCTACTTTTCATTTAAACTACAGAATATTTTCTTTATCAAATTTGTTTTATCATGGGGGAAATATTTTACAAAGAACAAATCCTTAAATTATGTTTATTCTGTCATTTCTATTTCCCCATCCTCCCTAGTATTATGGATAAAAAAAATACAATGTTGGGGGGTCTCCATTTATATGGAACTCTAAATTTTTATCCATTTCCTTTTAACTAGGTCATAATTCCATATATATATATATTCACCAAGGGAATAATCCATTACTCAGTAACCATTAGACCAGTTGTTCAACAAACTAATGGGGTCCTCTATCACATAACGTGATATAGCATCAGGATATCTCATTGTGTGGAAGGTTCCACTATCAGGGAAAGGATATTAATCATAACCTGATTAAGATCCCCAAATAATTTTATAACATTTTCATTTTAAATACAATCTATATTGACTTCCTCGTCAGGGAAACCTCTACAACTACCATGATTATTGACAACATTCATCGATTATGGATCCATATCTAATATATGGAATAAAATAGGTTATATCATAATATTGTCAGTATTGTATAATTCAAATTTTTTCATAACACTTCTTAAATAAATATTTATGAATTGTTAATATCAAAATACTAAACAACATTACTTTAGTGATATCATTGCATTCAAACCCTAAATAATGGGATGTAATGAAAATTTTTATTATCTTAAGAGTGTCATATGGGAGTGTAAATCCTATTGCATATTAAGGATCATTTTTGTTTACTAGGTAACACTCAATTCATTCACAATAAGCCTTTATCAATTTTATTACCCCTGTATACTTCTATTTCAAAACCACATCCATTTGTAGGTCTATACTGGGAGGTATTGGTTATAAAAACCACATAATATCAACCTAACCAAAACATTAGGATAATATTTTATAATTATAATGATTTATATCTTATATTTTATATCCCCAATCAATTTTATCCAATATATAGTTCCTAGTAATTCTACTAAACATGATCATATACCAACTGTAATGAACACCAACCTATTAGCCTGGAGCGGGTGTATTAATTTTTTAAGTTGTCTTATATACAATGTGTCCAATCCAAAATAAAACCAATTTTTATTAGTTTTGGAGGAAAATATATATACATTATTCCCATTATAAATTGTTAATATTAAACAAATTAGAGTACATACAAAAATAAAATTCTCAGCATCCTTTAAAATTCATGCAAAGGATTAGTCCTCATAACATGAATTGTGGAAACGAATAAGTGTTATATCGAACTCTATGTAAGTATTAAGTAAAATGGATTATATAATAATTATATTATAAGGAAAATAATTAAAATTTATATAAATAATCATAGATATCATTTATATATCTTGGTACAATATAACCAATATGGGAAGGTAAATAATTGAAAGAAATCCAAGTTAAAAAAACATTGAATGAAATGAATCCATAGAAAATGTAATATGAAAATATAATGTATAATAATAATAACTAAATTATAAATGAAATAAATTCTTAATTTACCGATTCCATTTTCCAAGGAACATGGTACCATTACCACCATGACCATTCCAAAGACCGATAAAAATATACTGTGTAAAAAACCATCAGATTTGGCATATAGATTGTATCCTGAGACTATTGATGTTGTGGTGGGCTTAAATTAACCTTTCCCCAACCCATTATATACCAATACAATAAATTCCTCAAATAATTAATATTTCACTTTATTTAAAAACAATGATCATTATCAAATATCTGTATGGATAAAATGATAAGAATGAATCAATATTTCCCAATATAATAAAATAAAATTGAAAGTATACACTATATGTAACAATGGTATACTATTTAAGATATAAACATATCCACTAAAAAATAATATCTATTTTTATAATCAATGTAACTTTTAATGAAAATTTATTTTAGTCTTGTGGTTTCTTTAATAGAAAGATTGCAAAAAAGAATGTAAGATTTCCCAGTAACTTTTACCTCTTGGTAATTTCCCTATGAAATCCCATTGGATGATATGAATGAAAATAAAAAAATACAAATAAGAATAAATTATTCATGATATTACATGAATATGGGGAATTATATACACCAAATAAAATGTAATTTTTGCATATTAACAATTTAGTCACAAAAAAATGTAAATTCAGATGTAATCCCTTACATCAGACATTCGATTAGATGAATGTGATTATTTATCTTGAATAAATATTTTAAGAATTTTCTTTACATTTTAAATTTGAATATTTAAATTTATTATATCTTATGTGTTTGTTTATAGTATCTCATCACCCGTTTTTTAAAAATCCTTCATTATTTTCGTCTTTTTAGGTGTTAATTGCTTAGTTTTCTCATGCATGTTTCATAAAAAAAGATCCATTTCCATTGAATATTATATACTTATATCATATAAAAAATTAATATAGTGAAATAATTATAAAAATTTTAAAATAATTATACTGTTAATGTCAATCATGAATTATGGTTAAAAAATTGAATATGTTATGAGCATGGAGATGGTATGATGTAAATAAAAATGAATAATGTTTTCCATTTGTCAATGACCATTATGGAAATGAGGTAAGTAATATTTCATCTTTACATAATTCTTAAAAAACACTAATATCATATTATATATTTATATATGTATCATTCATGTGTTTTGGTGATGAGAATAGAGTCTCATTGCATCTTGAAAGTGGTAGTCTACATGTACATGAATGACGTTATTGTATTTCGTTGAGTGAAAAAATAGAAATGGAAGATGATATATTATAATTATAGAATGATAATTATGCATTTAATACATAATAATTCAATATATAAAACATATAATCATTAATATTACACATTAACCCCTTCCATTTGATGAATTTGTGAATGGTGAATCACATCACTTCACGATGTGGTACACCATCGTACAGACGAGAAATGTGATCATATTTTTTATAGAATGGATGGTAACAATATATATAGGATATGATGAATTAATATGTGTTAATATGTTATAAATATCATATATACATATATACATTATATCCATGATTATATTCAATCGTAAAAGGTTCCATTTTTAAGATGAACGACATCAGTGTGTGAGGTGGGTATTCCACTATACACATGAATGATGATTTCATAACCTATTTGATGGAATTTCATGAGTTTTTTAGGTAATAAACGTATCATAATAATATCTATGTATATATATTATACTGATTTTTTCATTTCAGCAAAGTATAAAAATATTTCAGTAGGTGAAGAAGGAAATAACATGAAAATACTTAA
The DNA here is from genome assembly GCA_963277665.1 of Viscum album. NCBI lineage: Eukaryota > Viridiplantae > Streptophyta > Magnoliopsida > Santalales > Viscaceae > Viscum > Viscum album. The sequence continues at coordinate 788,156,408 of OY728131.1, read as the reverse complement.
GAATATTACCGCTTCTGCGGGTATCTTCTACTCGTTCCTACTAAATCATTACTATGACAGATTTCATAAAAAAAATTAGCGTTCAAGAATTAATATAGGTATTATAGTAGGATTTTCTGTTAGGTTTTGAAAAATCCAAATGGGTCTACAGGTGAGAAGAAGTGAGGGGATGAGTTCCCATTAATAATTGAAGAGGAGTGTTATTCTAGTAAATACTCAAAAGTATAAACCATTTTGAGGTAAATATTATGTAAGGAGTATCTAAAATTTATAATTAAATGTTTATGATGATATTTTATAGTAATAAATTCACCAAAAAATTATTAACATGTTTTAGATATATTTTTCTTTAATCTTATATGTTTCCCAATTTTTACGATTTTAGGTTTTCACTATAGTATCTCAATTTCTAAGCAATGAAATTTATCCATTTAGAATAAACTCAAGAGTGTATTGTCAAAAAAATTATACCCAATGATTATAAATATAATATATAATTTATTAAATAAAAAACATATGTTTTTTGTGAAATAATTTTAAAAGAAACACATTTAACTTGAAAAAACACTACTTTTATCCCTATAACACTAACATTGTTTTTACTATTTAGGGGCCAAATATATCATTTAAAAAGATCGATTAGTCCAATAATGTACCATATTTTATGTCATAAAACATAAAAAAATATCTTTTAATTGTGTATTATTTTTATTAATTTTAAATAATTTAATAAAATATCAATTATTATAAAGTAATAATAGTATCAAATTTGACATCATTTTTTAAAATATATTTTAAAAACATCATGGAAACAAAATAAATTTCCATGTTAAATTAATAGCCATGTATGATGAGAAATTAATCCAAAAAAATAGTTGATGAAAATAAATAATTAAATTTGCTTAAATTTAAATTTTTTAGTATTTCTTATTTTAGTTAATTTTAAAATAAATAATTATTGTGTTGGAATTTGATAATAGTTTTATGTAACAAATTCATCATGAAAAATTAAAAATAAATTATAATGAAAGAAACTAATATTTATATAAAACAGATATATATATCTGAAAATTGTTGTTTATACCTATCCCAATTCATTATCGTAATAAAAAGTTATGTAAGTATATTTTTTGAAATTTTCATCACATAACATATTATATTGGACACATTCATAGAAACGTGTCCCATAAGTGATAAAAATTTATCCAAATTTAATAACAGCTTATTATTTCCATCCAATGGTTTTTTTACACATGTTATTTCATTCATACTCCTTATAAGCTATGTTTAAAAACTATGTAAACTCATTTCTACCTATTTCATTATAATTAATTTTAATATTTTTTAAATAATCATTGTAATCAGAACATTAACATTACCTTATTAGATAATATAAATTACTCGGACTCCAATTATAGAATCCATTTTTCTTAATGCAATTAAATATGGGAAAATATTTATTTTCAAATTAATCTTTTATAGGGGATGATAATGTAAAATTTTAAATATAAAATTCTCAACAGAATACAATATTGGTAAATGAAATTTTAATATCAAAATGATTCAAATGGCTCAAAATGTATTAATATATGAAAAATTTATCTATTTTTTCTTTAAAACCAATTAAAAAAAATTACCATTATAAATTATTTATATGAAAATAATGATTTAATTTAAAAACCAGTATTTTTTACTATTGATCAGAAAGGAAACATTCCCAGAAAATACCAAAAAATCACTCCATGATTATTTTGAATTCGACATTAAATTTTAAGTACATTATTTCATGTTATCATTATAAAAGTGTAATAATATAATTTTAAATTAGTTATGAAATGTGTAAAAAAATAATAATTTTTAAACCCTATTATATGTGTACTACAAGCTTCCAAACAAATTAAATTTATTCTATAACAAATATATTATAAAATCTTGTGGTGTTATAAGGTGGGGATGTATTGGATGTTTCAACCATCATGTTTTAGGTGACCACCATGATTTTGAATCAAATTCAGAACAGTTCTTTCACTTTATAGGGAAGATTTTGATTTTATAATGACTATATGAGTTGGAATTTCATGTTCGTTGTGGGTGTTTTAGACTTCTTGAGGGTGTATCTATGATTATCTCATAAATTTCTAAGGAGTAAGGTAAGTTAATCACATCTTTTTTAATATATTAGGATTTTTGAGCATGTTGGAAATAAGGAATATCATATGGTCTTTCGTCCTTATTACAATTGCATTCCAAATGTGTTCTATGTGTCATTTCATTAGAGGTATATACCTAATCCAATAGATGTTATATATTTTTCGGATATTGATCTAAAGGAAAACATATTATATGATAAGTGTTTAGTTTGAATTATATACCTTAGTGATTATATCCTCAGATGGAATATGGTACCACATGACTTGATTTATAGAATCATTGGTTGATTGAATATGATATTTGGGGGATAGAGGCTAACATTTGAGCATAATGAAAAAATTGGTTTAGACTAGAACCCAAGATTCTATTCTCATGGATGAGAGGTAATTAGAGAGGGAGTATTGAAAATCCATGAAATTTTTTCACATAAATACACATATGTTTCCCTTTAGATTTTGATTCAATTCTTTTTTTGGAAGAAACATAGAGGAAAAGATAAGATAAAGGAATCCAAAAGGGTTTTTTATTTTTAGATGTAATTTTTTTTATAAACCATAGTTCATAATGGGGTTCCTTAGGTGAGGTTTATTCACCATATTGGGATCAAATACATTGGTGAGTGTTATGAATTATGTAATACATCCAAGATATCTCTGTGGAAGGTCATATCATATAAATTGATCAATAACATCCTTGCCCCATCTAATGTTATCCTTTATAATGTATACTACTATAGATTATCATAATTTGGTATTTCTTTGATAATTCTTTTAAATGTATTTTTTTAAATTTTGATGATATTGAAATATATCAATGGATTTAATCCTAGGGTTCCTTCCATTCTAAATCCATTCATTCATTCTGTTTTATGATAGGGAATATAGATAATTAAACACACACAATTTGAACCGATGAAGCCCAAATTATAATACCCTTCCCCTCCAATCATCAACATTGTTATAGATACTGTAAGGACTACACATATACTTCCACTCACAGACCCAACTACTACACCACTAGCTTTGAGCTATAAATCAACTCCATGTAGAATTTCCCGATCATGCACTATGGTAGCTACTCAAATTATAGTTCCATTGTCGACTCTGTACATCATTCACCATGGAACACTCCTATCAGCACCTCTCATGAGCCCTGTTCATCACCCTACATTATGGTGAAATTCCTCCATAGGTTTTAGTTCCATCACCATTGTGATTCACACATTAAACCACGTTAACATTTTCTACATTTAAGTGGCATTTTAAAACACATCATTTATTCTATAGAAACCACCATACATAGTGGAGAAACACCAATTTCCAAAAATAGTCCTCCTCCTTTCTTTCTCACACCTTATTGTTCATTTTGACAAAGATCGTCCCATGTTATGTTTGGATTGACCCATTGGAATTATTTTACCCTTACCATACCCTCGATCTCAATACATATTGTTTATTTATTGGTTATATGAGTCATTCACATATGATATTATTCTATTTTCTGTGGAATCCTGGTTTAGATAATGACAACATTTACAAACCTTTTCCTTAACACTAATAACAACTAGGCATGATATTCATTTACAGGTGGGATCTTTTTTACACATTTATTTATACCATGATATATGTGTTGGTTTTTTTATACACTATTGTGATCGCATGTGGGGTTGTCTATGTTCTATGAGAACCATTGATATTTTTTGTTTGAGGATTGATATTAGTGTATCATATTTATATGTTTGAATGTTATAAAATGTTGATATGTCTATTTTTATATACTCACGATGGCATGTTATTCCTACTTGTGTTATAACCCTGTATGTGTGTTTCCAACCATTGGTCATTGTATGTGGTACATGAGACAGGTGGTCCATCATGACCTATTAAACTCGTTATGGGGGAATGAATTTAAATGTGACAATTTCCATGACAAACCTAAGAATATGGTGGTGATAAAAGTATTACATGGTTTCATTGTGAAGATACACATAACGCACCCTTTAATATAAATGTTTCATGCACCATGAGGAACCATAGATGATGTGCAAACCAGATTTCCCAAAATAGAAGAACTCATGTAACATAATACTCTTGAGGGATAGGTGTTATTATGTTTCATGTTCATGAAACATTGTGATGTTTCCATTTAGGGGATTGTTATTCACTTACTAAACTATTCTAATATCATCAAAATTGGCGTCAATGTTGGTACAATTGAGGGTTTATGATGAATTAGATAGTGATTTACCACTCGGTTTTGGACTGTACATTTTTTCTTGTTGTGAATTTATCATTATTATGGAAGAAAAATTTCTTACCTAGTCACATTAGGATGAGAAAGAATATTTAGTGTTAAAATTTGTCTTCTTCTCGAGCCCTACTATGGGATTTCATTTCTATTGTAGATTTCATGAGAAATTTGTTAATGGGAAAAGGTCATATGGTGGATATTAGAGTATAATTGTATAGAGATAATATTAAATAGGATGAATTCCAGTAGACCACATAGTTATTCTGTAATTTATTTTCATTAATTACTCTAGTAAATATTAAAACATTGGGTGTTCTTTTATATATATGGCATGGTTGAATTTTTTTTAGATTCACATAATTAATATGAAGATTTATTGATTGTTTTGTTTATTTTTAGGATTTTTTTGATGAAATGATATGAATGGTATACTCTTCCACTAACAGAAATATGAATTAAATTCTATTTTGAATTATCTTTCATATGGTAAGGCGAGCATGATTTTATATATCACACATGCATGAACACAGTCGTTTGGTTCTTGATGTTATACATTGGGACATATCGAACACTATTTCAAGTGATTTATTCGAGGACAACATGAGAAAGTTCATGAAAAAAATTATTAAAATATAATAAATGTTGTTAATACATGAAATAATGTTTTATATTGTATGGAAAATATAAAAATAAAATAGAGAAAATTCAATGAATTTAAAAATAAATCCCACATATTTCCCATAATGTTTTCCATATGTATAAAATGTAAATTGAAATAAAAATGATGGTTTAATGAAAAAAATGTTGAATGAAAGGACATAAGACATAATGGAGTCTAGTAGAAAATATATAATGATAAATAGATGGAAAGGGTGATAGAGAGAATTACCATAATAAAAAATACTAATGACCACTTACTATGATCCAACATATTCTTTGGAAGACTCTATGACATCATGAATATATAATATTCATATATTAACTAATATTTTTATTGTTTTTCAAATTTTATCTTCCCATATAGTACATTGTCTAAAATATTGTATTGAATTATAAAATCAATTTGGAATGTTCTGACTCATCTATGATTTCATAGTTCATTTCAATATATAAATATTAATGTAATTTTAATGGTTGATTTTCAGTATATATGTATTTTATTGGCTCGAGATGTACCATGATATAGTTTTCATGTCATTCTGTAAAATAGATTGTTTAGTAGTTTAGTAGATACTTCATTGTTATTGATATTTCTGTTGAAATATTATTATATATAGTTGAAAATGTCTATGGTTATTTACATTTAATATGATCATTATCATGATGAATTTTATTTTACAACCACTACAATTAATATATTTATGAATGAATTCATATAGAATAATGAAATCAATTTTTATGGGTATATAATAAATATATGAGTGAAAAAAATTTACTTATGTAGAATAAATAAATCATGGAAGAACAACATTTCATAATGGATATTAATAGAATATAAGATATAATTAATCTCTTCTTGTTATAAAATAATTTGCCTATCATAAAGCAAATTTTTTATGACAATTATTATCAATGTAGTTTATTTACAAATGTGTGTGTGGTTAATTTAAAACACAAAATAATTTATTTTTAATTTCAAAGTGATTTTAATAAAAAATTGGTAAGATAATGTTTTTTAGAATAAAAATACAGTCACTCCTCATAAGATATTATCAATCCATTTCTGAAATATTAAATGTTATTATATTTATTTACATTAAATTGTTGATATTTTATTGATGTAACCTTTATCTCTAGATTTTCCTTCATGAGAACATGTATGTTTAATCGATTTCCATTTTCTTTGAGCATACTCTATGAGATGGAGGCTAAAAGCATTGATGTTGTGTCTTCTAGACATAAATATGCATTTAGAATTTTTGAGGAGGCAATGGAGAGGCATTTGTCTTGACAATTGGTAAAGAAAAATTTGATGTTGTCATCAAGGGATAGATGATAGGTAATAATATTAACAAGAGGATGTTTTATATTTGAATACAATATTTAATATTTTATTAATTCAATAAATTCTTATTAGAGGTGTTAATTATAAATAATTATATTATAGATTGAATGAAAAAATATATGTTTATTTCTCATTAAATCACATACTAAACTAAATATCATCATTGAATTAAAATACAAAATTTAATTAAAGAAATATAATTTTATATTGTAATAAAATGTAAACTTGATTTTATAAATTATATCATATTATTATAAGTAATTTATATTTATTTTAATTAGGATATATTGCTCTTTAAATTCAATAAATTTCATAATTATAATTTTATATATTTATGGGACATATTACTACCCTGACACATTTATATTTTTTAATTTAGTCATAAGACTCTATATTTTTCAATTCATTAAACAAATTATCATTGTAAAAAATAATACAACAATGTGGTACCAGATAATTCCATATTTTTTATTCTTAAAAGGATATATATTTTTTTTCAAAACATAGAAATATTTTTCTTACTTTATATTTGAAAATAAAAAACATTACAAATTAAAATATATTTTTATTTTTATATAATGTATTATCTATTATTATGGGACTAAATTTATTTATTTATTATACCATAGTTATTATTTTATTGAAAAATAATTTCAACAAAGTATTAAATTTATTTCAATTAAATAAATTTAATATTAAATTATAATGAAGTATTTTTCTAAATTAGGTTAATAAAATAATATTTTAATGGAACACATATTAAATATTTATGATAGATAATATGAAAATAAGTTATCCTCTTATAATATTTATGAATATGTATTTTAATAATAAAAAATATTATATTTCTTGTAATTTATTATATTTAAATATGTTGTTACAATCTTGAATGTTAGTTTTTTTTTTGAATTTGTAGTTATTATTCAAAATAATGTATTTTATATTCATTTAAGAAAATTTTTAGTCATACCATATTAATTCACCCCAATTTGATCGATGTTATTTCTGTTAATTTTAGTAAATAGAAATTATTACTTTGATTATTTATATATTGTTTTGATGCTTTAATTGGTGTAACACACCTAGCTTCCACGGTATGTTTCCCTTTTAATAATGTAATAGCTTTCATTGGACTCAACTTTGAGATTTGTACACACTGACACCAATCAAACTAGATTTTATGAATAGTAATTCCCCCTTTTTAAAACATAATTAATTTTATCATTCAAAATGGAATTCATTTTTTTATTCTAAATATTGAAATTCGATTACGGTGAATTTTTGGTACTTTTCTGAAAACGTTCAATTTTGGATGAATAATGAAAAATACTGAATTTTAATTGAAAACATCTTTTTTAATCGAAATAATTTATTGCGTTAAATTACACATTTGAATTATTTTTATTATAATTAGATAATATATTTTTCATTTAATAGAATTTAGTTCATTAGATGTAATCTCATTAGTAAATTCTACATAAACAAGTGTCAATTTTGTTATAATTATTATTTCCCAAAAACAAGCATGTTGTTTTGACAACATCAAATAATTTTCAATGAATTTATGCCATTTTTGTGTTTTCAATTTGGATAAATGGATTCAATATTTATAAGGAAGAGGAATAAATTTTGATTATAGGTGATATTTATTTCTAGACATTATGAATATTTACTTCAGAAAATATTTTAATTACTATGGTTAAAGGGGTAAATCTAGTAAATATGGTTAAAATAATAATATGAAATTACCCTAACATGAGTCCTAATACTATTGGATAATAAATGTTAGACCATGGGCACCCTGGGGTCGATTTTGGGACCCCGTGGAGCCACTTGGGAGTGATAATGACATTTTATATTAAATAATCTAAAGTAATGACAAATATAACAAAAGAAAATATCTTTTAGTAAATCAATTTTTATATGAGGTTTTATAATAGATATATTAATATATAAATAGTAATTATAAATAAAATAATATTTAATAAATCAAGATATTTTATTTATAATTTTTAGAATTAAAATATATGTATTTCTATATGACAAAATAAGGTAGGAGTATTTTCCTTATTAATGAATCAATCAAATAAATGATATTATAAAAATTAAAATAAAAGTAATTTTAAATTTTTGATTCCATACAATAATTTTATTAGTGACTATGATATGTAAGGGTGAATTAAATTTATTTATTTAAATTTATTATAGTTTTTAAAACTTTAACAAAAATCAATTATTAAATAATGTCAAAATTGACAAAAATGAGTTTTTAGAACAAATATAATATTATTGGTTTATTTAATAATCCTAAAAATATATGGATCCAAAAAGAGTCTTATATAATTATATTAGTATCATTACTGAACCACTTGGGGTTATTTTGGATGTTTATATTGAGTTTATTATGAATATAGTATAAAAATACAAAGAGACATGGTAAATGTCAAACTATTTTACTAAGATTTAAATCTAAAAGATAAGGTTAATTTGAGGACATAAACCTATATAAAACCTATTGGATGATATGATTTCGACCCATCACCAAATTATACTTTAAATGATTAATTTTGAGTCTGTAGAAACCGAAAATAATTTTATTATGATATAATATTTCTTTCTTTTCCTAAAGTGACCCTCACATCTCATATAAAAGGGAACTTACCTTTCTATCAAATTCAAACCATCAAAGACATTTTTCTCGCCCAAAACCAGATCCAATATCCTGTAAACTTTCCTACCATAATCCTATAGGGATACTTATAGTCATAAATCCATCCTATGGAGCATGTTTGATTAAATCATAAGGAAGAACTAGAAGAAGAGGTAAATATTTCATCACCTATTTCAAGTTCTTTTATTCTTCCGCATCCAATTTCATTATTGTTTCCATTATAAAATAATAAATACATTATATTATATATAATTTAATGTTATTATAAAAATGGTACAACCATATTAATTATTCTATCTATCATATAAATGGCAGAGATGCCATATGTGCGTACGTACGGATTACAGTCTCCATGTCATGGTGTAGTTTGTTATTCAAACACTATATCATTTAGATGGGAATAATAATGACTATAAATGATGTAAATAATAAATATAAAATGATAATTATTCTTTATATATGATATAGCATCCAATATATATGATTTTATTATAAAAAAATGATATTTCGTAAGTGCGTACGTATAGACTATCGTCTCCATGAATACAATGAGATTCATTCCCCACCATATCCAATCAATAATAATTTTCATTATATTATTAAAAAAATAATTTTTAACTAATTAATATAATTCTGAATATGAGTAATATATATCCTATCAAAAATAAACATTACTTTTATAACAAATCATATAAGGGAAAATGAAACGGTTATCACCCAAAACAATGATACTACTGAAATATCATTAAAAATTAATATAATAATATCATGTATGATATCATATTAATGTATTTGGTTCTTGTATAATTTAAAAACAATTATTTCACTATTATATATGAGGTTATCCTACCTTCTTCCAAGAAAAGGTACAAGGTAGGGGTTAATTTCAAAATCACTTTATTATCCGAGGTTGTTTTTACGTTAGTATCTACATGGACTTTTTTATCATCCACATCCATGTTTCATAAAAAGGTATTCCAAAACATTTTTACTATTTAATATAATATGGGTTAAATTCATTTATACCCTTGTTAGACTTTTATAAAATGGTTTGAAAGAAATCTTTCTGTCGTTTTCCAAAGAAGATACCTTATGACCTTTTCGAAAAAATTAATGTAAGAATGTTTTAATAACTTATATGGCGGGTGTGGCTATTTTTTACCATTATAATATCGTCTAAGTTTCTGATATAATATTACAAAAATATTTCCGAAATAAATGTTTTCTTTTATAATTATATGACTTTTAAATTATTTCCAAATAGAAAGAAATATTTTTCTCTAAAAATTATGTTGATTTCATCTTTGTCAACATCCATTCATGGATTGTGAGCTTATATGATGTTGATTTATTATGATACAAAACATCCATATTGTATTGAAGGTTTTGTGAAATTTTTGACTATGGATATGTTATTTTTATACCATTCATGGTTTATGGATAATGTATTGACATTTCGTATGCTATTTTTAATACGAATGATTATGTTATGTCTAAACATTTTCATATGAGGAATGAATTGACCATAGTATGTGATGGGTATAGCCCTAAATATCTCCTCAATGAATCAATAGGTCTCATGAGTCAAAATAGTGTCTTGGCACAAGGCATTGATAAAATATTATTTGTAGTCTTAGCTCAAGGCCTTGACTATGTGGTTATAAAGTCCGGCAATATGCATTCTATCATTATGAAAGCGGATATTGATATTGAATGTGATTATTTGACTAGTAGAATATCCTTGTGAATATGTAAATGGAATCATTTGATTTTATCTTTTCAATATTATTCTAATGTTCATGTTAAAAAGGATTTTGTTTCAGTCTTACATTTTCATAAATTTTTATGCTTATTTATGAATATTTCAGATATATTATTATCCTTACTGAGCATCTGAGCTCACCCCTTTCTATGTTATATTTTTTCCTGGATGCGAAGAAGAATATTTTTAATGGCATTCATGTATAGTATATGGGATATGAGTGTGGCCTACAGAGACTATGTTTTTGTAGTTATTAATTTTATAATATAATTTAAATCTTTTGAATGTATCAAGTATTTCAGAGGATACTAAACGAATAGGTCTTTTGAGACTTGATCTTTTGTGATCATGCCAATGTTATGTAATAATGCACTGACTCTGGGTTACTATGGTCGGGGTGTTACAGTTGGTAACAGAGGATGTTTAGTACAATCCTTTGAAGCTAGATTTTGAAAAACACTGATTAGAGAATATTACCCAAAAATAGAGTTTGAGGATTAGTATATAAGAACATCCTAGAAATATTGTAATATAAAGATTTTATGATTTTTCCAAGAAATATATCATTTTCTAGATATGAGAAGGTAGAGGCAGCTCTGGCGTAGATGTACCTTGGGGTAAAACATGAATGCATCGCTTTTAGCTAGACTCGAACGAGAACTGGTGCATGACAACAGGCTTGCCACACTCTTGGTTACGACATTCCCAGGGGATACTCTTAGGATAATTCTATATTTCTTTACTAACAATTATTAATGGATAATTCATATATAATTCTAAATTAATTTTTTATGATTATGGATTATATACATAAACTGTTCAATTTATGTTAAGTGTTTTATACGTTTGGATTTAGGTATTGCGATTCATAAAATATTCGTGTGTATACCATTGTTTAGATAGCTCCTAGTGGAAGGAATGAAAATCGTATCAATGCACGTAATCCATTTATGGATTTCCATCATACTCATGATAATTATTGTGGTTCTGGTGAAGCAACTGGTGCCAATTAGATTATCAACATACAATGAAAACTCATTCAAGTTATGAATAATAACCTTACCCATACGGAGTACCCTGATCCACAACGCGAAGGATAAATGTTAGACCACTTTATGAAGAAACAACCACGATAATTCAATGGGAGTAAAAATACATTAGTAGATGAGATTTGGATAAATTTCGTAGAAAAAATATTTCTTGCTTTGGGGAGTAGCGAATGGGAAAAGTTTTCATGGTAGTTTATCACCTCATGGGAGATGCATATCCATGGTTGTCATTGATTAAAAACAAAAAGGAAAATTATTAAGTATCAAATATGGACTGGAGGAAGTTTAAAGTTCTTTTATTATAAAAATACTTTTCTTGTGACCATCAACCAGATTTGGAAAGACAATCTTTGAGGATGAGGAAAAAAGGGGATGAGAACGTTACAAAATATGAGGCTAACATTACTTGTTTATCAAGCCATACAACAGATTATATATGTAACCCAATGAGTAAGATTTCTTGATTCTTTGATGGGTTAAAATCATTACTTCATTGGGAATTAGTCTCACAATCCTTCTCATCATATGATGATATTGTCTCATGTGTTATCAAGGAAGGAAAAAATTCTCTAAGTCTTATGAATTTAAAGAAATGAAAGAGAAGAAGAGATCTAATAAACAATCTAGAAATTAAAATAAGGTGATTTATGGAAATTTTGAATATCCATCATGATGTATATATGGGAAGAAACAATCTAGTACTTGCCTTATGGGAATGTGAGTATGTTACATGTGTGGTGAAATAGGCTACCAAGCTCGTGATTGCAAGGGGAAGAAAGAGGTTGTCAATGTTGAATTCTAAAATTATTGATAAATGGGGAATTATACAAATGAATGTCCCAATCACCAAGGGAACATTCCTCATAAAAGTGAAAGGGAGAAAGGCAAGTTAATGTGATCACTACTGCTGGGTTTGATGCTCTGAAAGACGTGGTGGCAGGTAATTTAATGGTTTCATGATATTTAGCCAATGATTTATTTAATTCTAGATCATCGCATTGATTCATATCTTCCCTGTTATCTATGAAAATTCTATATTTCCAATTTGATTAAACAAGGGAGTTTTTAGTCTAAACATTGAGGGGAAGTATCATTGTAATAGTTTTTTTTGTGAATCTGCTCCCATTAGGGCATATAAATGTTCTTTATCTGCTGATCTCATTGTCATACCCATGATTGAATTTGATATAATCCTTGGAATGGGTAAGAATTCATATCATGATGTGAAAATTTATTTTAAGAAGAAGGGGGATACAAATTTTGATGTTGATCAGGGGTACCTTATATTGAGGGCAGAAACGTCGCCACCTAATTCTTATCTAGATCCACCGATAGTAGAACTACTAAATTCAATTATTGCGGATGATGAGAATGAAATAATTATCGTTGAGGAAAAAATATTTGAATAAAGGACGTACCTATTGTATAAGAATATGTTGATGTGTTTCCAGAGGATTTACCTGGACATCCTTCATAACGACAAATTGAGTTTTCCATTGATTTAATTCCTAGTTCAAGGCCCATATCAAAGACCCATTATAGAATAGACACTGTATAATTCGAGGAACTAATGAAAAAAAACATGAATAATTGAGTAATAAGTGATTTATTATCGCTATTGTTTCTCTATGGGGAGCCCATTTTCTTTTTTGTTAAGAAGAAAATTTGATCTATGTGGATGTGCATTGACTATAGAGAGATCAATGATATAACAATAAATAAAAAGCATCCCCTACCTTGTATTGATGATTTATTCGACCTAATTCATGGAGATCAATATTTTTCAAAGATTGAACTTCGACCTGGATATCATCAGTTTTGTGTGAAGAAGGAATACATTCCAAAAACAACATTTTGAAAAAGGTATGAGAATTATGAGTTTGCTGCAATGCCTTTTGTATAGACTAATGCACCCTCTTTTTTCATGGATCTAATGAACAAAGTTTTAAATGAATATCTTGATAAATTTGTATTGTTATTTTTTGATGATATCATAGTATACTCCAAAAGGTTTGAAGATCATGAAAATCAGTTGCGCACTATTCTAAAAATCCCTTAGAAGAAATGAATTATACAGGATGTTTAGCAAGTATGAATTTTGGCATTAAGAGATTTTTTTCTTAGCCATATTTTCTCTTAGGATGGAATATCTATTGATCCTTCCAACACCAAGGCAATCCACGAATGGCCAACATCGATGAGTATAACTGAGGTACATAGTTTTATTGGTTTAGCTGGTTATTATTGACGTTTCGTCCAGAATATTTCCCGATTTGCTTACCCATTAACCAAGCTCACACGTAAAGGGGTTAAATTTGTTTGGAAAAAATAGTGTGAAGAAAGTTTTGAAAAATTGAATATATGATTAGTCAATGACCCTATCATGAATCTAACAATAGGGAATGATGTGTATTATATTTTCATTGATTCTTTAAAGAAAGGACTTGGCTGGGCCCTTATGCATAATAAGAGAGTTATTTTTTATGAATCACGGCAGCTAAAAATTCATGATCAGAACTATCATATTCACGACCATGAGTTAGAAGCTGTAATATTTTATATAAAAATATAGTGACACTATCTCTATGGTGAAAAATGTTATATTTATACTGATCATTTGTGTTTGAAGTATATTTTCTCATAAATATAAATCCAAATGAGGCAAAGGATATGGCTTGAACTACTCATGGTTTATTATTTCACAATACACTACCACCTGGGGAATGAAAATAAGGTGGAAGGTTCTTTGAGAAAAAAGATCATGGAGTTTTGAGCAAGTTAATAGTTGAAAGGGATCATATTTCCATGGATTAAGTGAAAATAGATATGGGAATAATCATTGAAGGTGAAAAATCAATAATTTTTCAAATGGTTTCAAAACCATCTTTACTAGACACGATAGAATGTTCTCAGGATGGTAATGAGGATCATCAAAAAAATATTAAAGATATTAATGATCAGAGATAGAGTGAATTAATATCTGAATATTGGATTTTAAATGATGGGAAGTGGAAATTTGTTCTTGATAAAACAGATCTAAAAAGGGAATTGTTAGATGATAATCATTGCTCCAATTTCTCTATACACCGTAGTAGAACCTATATGTATAGAGAATTTAAGAAACATTTTAATAGTACTATATAAAGAAGGAGATTGATGTTTTTGTGTCAAGATGTATGGTTTGTCAACATGTGATAGCTAGAATGAAACAGCTTGGAGGATTCATGCAACATCTTCTCATACCTGAGTGGAAATGGGATAATATTATGATGGAATTTGTCATGAAACTATCAAAGAGTACTATAAAGGATGATGAAATATGGTTCATTATTGATTGTCTTACCGAGTCATCACATTTTTATACTATAAGAGAAGATTTACCATTTGAACATCTAGCCATACTATATATTAATTAAGTTGTAATAATTCATGGATTACCCTTCTCGATTGTTTCTGATCGTGATCACCATTTTAAATGAAGATTCTGGATAAGTCTTCAGAAATCCCAGGATACTGAACGTTTTTGGAGCACTGTCTACCACCCACAAACTGATGGACAATCAAATCTGATTATTCAAACCTTATAATACATGTTCCGATCTTTCTCACATGACATTCAATGTATATGGGATATATATATACCTCTGCTAGAATTTTCATATAACAATAGCTTCCATTCAAGTATTCAAATGGAACCATATAAAGTGTTATATGGAAAGAGATGTCACACACCAACTTGTTGGGATGATATTGGTGAAAGAAAACTCTTAGGCTCATAACTTGTTGAGGAAACAATGGAAAATGTTAAGGTTATCCAAACCCACATCAAAGTAGCCCGATGTAGGTAAAAGAGCTATGCCGATAACCGAAAGAAGGATTTGGAATTTCAAGTAGGAGACCATTTTTTATTGAAGGTATCTCTATGGAAGGGTGTTTTATATTTCGTTAAGAATGGTAAAATGAGTCCCAGGTACACCAGACGATTCAAAATTATAGAATGAATTGGATTTTTACTTTATCGTTTGGCAATGCCTCCAAGTCTCTCCAAAGTTCATGATGAGTTCCACGTATCACTGTTGAGAAAATACATGCCTCACCCAACACATGTACTCACCAATGAGGAAATTGAACTGGAACCTAATTTTTCTTATTGTGATGAGCCTATAAACATTCTTGATTCTAGAGAACAACTTCTGAGAAACCGGACGACTCGTCTAGTAAAAGTTCTATGGAGAAACCAAAATAAGGAAGAGGCAATGTGGGAACCGGAAGAACATATGATGAAGAACCTCCTGAATCTTTTTGTGCGGAAGTATTATAGAAATTTCGAGGATGAAATTATTTTATGGAGGTATGAATGTAACACCCCATGCTTCCATGGTACATTTCCCTTTCAATAATGCAATAGCTTGCATTGTACACAACTTCAAGATTCAAACACACTATGACCAATCAAACTAGTCGTTATAAATAGTAATACCCACTTTTTTAAATTTTATAAATTTTACCTTTAAAAAATCATCTTCATTTTTGGATTCGGAATATCAAAATTATCATAGGGTGAATTTTTGGTAATTTTCTGAAAACATAGAATTTTTGATGAATAGTTAAAATACAAAATTTTAATTAAAAAACATTTTTAATAGAAATAAAATATTCTGTTAAATTATACATTTGAATGTTTTTTAAGAATAACTAGATTATATTTTTATCATTTCATATAATTTAGGTCAGTGAATGTAATATCATTATTAAACTATACATAAAACAACTGTCAAATTTTTTATAGTTATTATTTCAAAAAAACACTCTTTTTTTGACAAAGGTATTTAATTTTAAATTATATTCTGACAATTGTGTGTTTTGAATTTGAAAAAATGGATTTCATATTTGGAATCATGAGGTCCAAATTGTGTAAATAGAAAACTTTTATTTTGATTCATTCAGACTATTTATTTCAGTAAATATTTTATTTATCATGGTTAAAGGGGTAAATCCTGTAAATATGGTTAAAAATAATATTATAATAATATTAAATTACCTTAACACATGTCATAACCCTATTTCCTGATACATGTACGACTTTGGAAATCCTTGGGTTGAATTTGAAACCCCATGGTGCCACATGGGAGTGATAATGAAATATTATATTAAATAGTCTAAAGTAAAGACCAAAATAACAAAAGAAAATATCTTTTAGTAAAACAATTTTATTATGATGTTATATAATTGATCTAGTCAAATATAAATTGAAATTAAAAAGCTAAAAATATTTCTTATATCAGGATATTTTATTTATAATTTTTTCACATAAAATAAATATATTTATATATGAGACAATTATGATGCAGTGTTTTATTTTTTAATGAAAGAATAAAATAAAAGATTTTATAAATACTAAAATAAAAGTAATTTAAACTTTTTGATTTCATAGATGAATTTTATAGGTTTCTATGAAATTTTATGTTTGATTAAATGTATTTAGTTCTATTTAATTATGATGTTAGTACTTCAACAAAAATAAATTATTAAATAATATCAAAATTTACGTAAATGAGTTTTTAAAACAAATAAAATATTATTGGTTGATATAAAAATCCTAAAAATATATTGTTTGGAGAAAATACATACATAATGAATGGTGTATCATTAATTAACCACTTTGGGTTACCATAAAAGTTTATTGTATGTTTATGAACCATATAATATAAACATACATAGACATGGTAAATTTCAAACTATTTAACTAAGTGTTAAAACCAAAAGATAATGTTAATATGATGACCTAAAATTTTCTAAAACCTATTTCATAGTAGCTTTTCGACCCATCCTCTCCTTATCCTTTAAATAATTCATTTTGGATCCATTAGAAACCAAAATTAATTAATTATAAAATAATATTTCAAGGACTTCCTAAAGTGACCATTACATCTCTTATAAAAGGGCACTTCCTCTTCTCTTAAATTCACACCATCAAAGCCATTTGGTCAGCCAACACCTACCCATATATCCTCTATTCATCCTAAAGGCTCTAATTTAGTCATAAATCCAGCCTAATGATCCCTTTTGATCAGTTCTAATGGAAGAACCAAAAGAAGAGGTAAATATTTCATCACCTATTTCATGTTCTTTTCTTGTTCCACTTCCTCATTATTTATTGTTTCCATTCTAAAACAATTACTCCAGTATACTCTATATACTATGATGTTATTATATAAAATGTACAACCATATTAATTATTATAAACATCCTATTAAAGACAATGTCACCATACGTGTTTACGTACAGATTACCATCTACATGTCGTGGTATAGTGTGTTATTCAAACACTTCATCATTTAGATTGGTATAATAATGAGTATAAATGATGTAAATAATAAATATAAAATTATAGTTATTTTATATATATTATAAACCATCCAATTATATACGATTTTGATATCCAAATAATGATATTGTTGCTCATGCGTACGTATGGATTACCCTCTCCACGAACGCGGTGAGATTCATTCCCCATCATATCCAATCAAGACTAATTTTATTGTGATGACTAAAAATTAATTTTTTCTGACATAATATCATTATGAATATGCATATGATACATCTTATCCATAACAAACATTACATACGTAACAAAGGATATAATGGAAAATGAATCATTTGACACCCAAAATGATGATACTACTAAAATATCATTAATAAAACAATATTAGAAGATTATGTATGATTTAATATTAATATATATGGTTCGAGTATAATTTAATAACAATTATTTCACCATTATACAAGAGTTTAACCTACCCTTGACAAAGTAAATGTACAAGTTAAGGGTTAATTTCCAAATCTCATTATTACTAGATGTTGTTTTTACATAAGTATCAACTGAGGCCTCTTTATCCTCCACATCCATGTTTCTTAGAAATGTATACCAAAACATTTTTACTATTTAATAGACTATGGTTTAATGTCCTTTATGCCTTTGTTTGAATTTTTATAAAATTGTTTTAAATGAATATTTTAGTCTTTTTCCAAACAATGTACCTTGTGACCTTTTCAAAAAAATTATGGTAAAAATGTTTTTTTACTTATTTGGAGGGTGAAACTATTTTCCACCATTATAACATCGTCGATGTTTCCCTTACAGTATTATAAGAATATTTTCAAAATAAATTTTTTCTTTTATAATTATATGACATTTAAATGATTTCAAAATAGAAAGAGATATTTTTCTAAAAAAAGTTTGTATTTCATCTATGTCAACATCATTTGATGGATTGTGAGCATATTTAAAGTTGATTTATTATGATAAAAAACATCTATATTGTTTTGAACGTTTTGTGATTTGATTTAATGTTGATGTATAATTTTTATAAAATTAATGGTTTATGGATAAAGTATAGACATTTTGTATTATAGCTTTAATACGAATGTTTATGTTATTTTTAAGCCTTTTTATTTGAGGGATGCATTGGACATAGTAAGTGACTGGTGGAGTCTGCTATAGCTCCTTGATGAATCGCTAGTTCTCATGAGAAAAACTAGTTTCTTGGAAAAAGACCCTGACAAAATATTATTTGTATTCTTGGCACAAGTCCTTGACTATGTTGTTATGATGTCTGGCATTATGCATTCCATCATTATGAAAGTCGCTATTGATATTGCATGTGATTATTCGAAAAGTAGAATATGCATATGAATAAGTAAATGGAATTATTTTATTTTATCTTTTCCATATTATACTGATGTTCATGTTTAAAAGATTTTTGTTTTAGTATTACAATACCTTAAGTGTTTATGCTTATTAATGAATGTTTCTGCTGTATTGTTACCCTTACAGTGCATATGTGCTCACCCCTTTGTATGTTTTAATTTTCCCAAGATGTGAAGAAGTATATTATGACTGACCTGCAACGATTTGATAAGGGATATGAGTGTGTCATATTTAGACCATATTGTTGTAGTTTTTCATTTAATAATATAATTTAAAACATATGAATGTATCTAGTATTTCTAAGCGTACTAAACTAATCGTTCATTTGAGACTTGATCTTTTTTTATCAAGCCAATGTTATGTAATGATGCACTAACTCTGGGTAACTAGCGTTGGGGCCTTACAATTGGGGTCCCCACCACTGTGATATAATTTGATGGTTGTTGCCATAAATTCTATATTTACAAAGGGAGGTAGCATTCATCCCCTATTCATAGAAATTTTCTCTTTAATTGAAATATGATGATGGGATGTTGGCCTCTCCTTCCAAGGAATCCTCCATGGAATTCGTCTCATAGTCTGAGCCTCCCTTAAAGATTATGTTTTTTCTTATGTAACACCTCCCTGACTCCATATCTTCATGAATTCTGGTTATTTACGTGGCTTCTTTCAGGGAGTTACCAGCGGTCAAGTCAGGGCATCAATCTTCGATCAGGGGAGTAGTCATGTTGGACATCACAATAATGTATGGATGCTAAAACACTGATGTTATTGATTTTTATCCCCTTATGATAGGTATTATAGAGGGTGAGGAATCTTGAGGCATACCACACCCAATGCAGGTAATTATATTCCATAGGAATTTTTTTATGGTTTTCCTCGGCTGCTAATTCCTAACACAAGGTATGCTGCCAGTTTAACGTGTAGTAGAGAAGGATAGTCCAAAGGAATCTCTTCTAAGGTTTACCTCTGGTATCTCATGTTTAACCTGATCTATGCTACAACTTAACATTTTCTGGATAGGTAATGAGAGTGATCAGAACATTTTATATAGATAGATCATATTGGTATATCCATAGGAGGGAGAAATTGGATGGTTTACTAGAAGGATGGATCAGAACACCCAATGAGCACATATCCAAAGTGGTGTGTCCCATATAGGGAAGATATCAAACCATGAAGGCATATTTGGACACCAATGAGTGTGGATCAGGGAATGTGCACCCCAAAAAGTGGGATACCGTGGTTTACCATTGGTTGGGATTAATCCTCATGAAGGTTTTCTACATACCCTGTGTAAATTAATGGGATAAAAACCCACCTAGTTCAAAGGGGTGATGAATCTTGTTGTACATAATAGACTACAACCTAGAGACATGTTGGGGATTACGCATGGATAAATTTCCATCAGAATAGGGACACTCTTGGTTGGATGGTTATGGATTGATTTGGGCATATTCTTGGTTAGATTCACTAGAAAATGGTGGGATCTTATCTGGACATAGCGGCCCTAGTAGGAATCAAGATGTATGATGGATTGTTGAATGAAGATGATGAAAGGAATGGGATGTAACTAACCTGAAGATTATGGTGATGGTGGGCTTGAAACTCATAGATGCCTCCTACTTATCCCTATGGTAGAAAATCAAAATTCACATAGTTTGGTGGGGGTATGGGACACCTTAAGAGGTGTCCCATGAGAATGGACGAATGGATTTTACCTAGAGTAAATAGAACAATAGGGTTGGGGAATGACCTTCCCAAAACACAAAGGCTAAAGGGAGAGATAGTTATGCGATATGAGTTAGGGTATTGAACCTTGTGGAGGCTTATAACACATCCCTCTAATAGGATATCAAATTCTATATATTTCAGCATGGGGCATTGAATCCAAGTGTAATCAAAGGATAGATACCGGAAGATAAACTTGGATTACATGTGGTTAGCGGCTCGAGAGTTGATCTAACACCAATAAGTGACTAACCTAGGATGTGGGTCCTAGAAAAGGGGAACAAATTTTCACCAGTGCTTTGGGTTTTACCTTAGAGAGCCTTATAACAAACCCTACCTAGGATATAGGTATCAAAACCCATGTAGTTTGAATAGTTTAACTTATGATTGTGGATGAACCTCAAAGAGGATTCTTACATACCTTGTCCTGGAGAAAGGGATCAAACCCCACATAGTTCTATATCATACAGTTTATCATATAGTGGGATGAAAAGGGGGATATAGTTTAATGTCATTCTGGATGAGGGTGAACCAATGTGATGTGGCCGGGACCGATGGATAAAAGGATTGACTCTTAGGGACACATCCTATATACCATGATCCTAATTGTAAAGAATCAATGTCCACGTAGTTTGGTGGTGGGGATAGAGATTTCACTCTAAGGTGGTACAAGGATGGTTTCATTGATGATGCTTACTCAATACCCACATGAGTCATTATCGGTGTGAGAAAAAAGAGGCAATAATGAAAAAACTATCAGGTTTTGAATGGTGCTTCCACTAGGAATGGAATGGGGATTATGTTTGGTTAGCAGCCTGAGAGTTGAACAATGTGACTTACTCATGGATTGAAACCCAATAATGATAAAGCCGAAAGATAGAGAGACTGGGTATCCAATGTCCCATGTAGCCATCTCTCCTCTACTCTTTATGCATGGAAGAACACAGAAGGATCGAGTGTGGTACCTCCATCGAGAAGGGCTAGGGGATTAAACTAGTGTGGTTTCCCTCCCCATAGATAGATTTCATTCCAGGCAAGGAGGATATCATTCCAAGTGAAGAAATTTCACTCCCCTTGGAGATGACTCGGCATTAAAAATGATTGAGGTGGGGCACCCCCGGTATATTTCACAAGTGACGCTATATTTTAATTCAATGTGATGGGGATGATCATGCCTGGTTGTTTAATGTCCTACAACTCAGAGTAGGAGGATTACCTCCTCACCCCTATGACATACATAACTATTGCACTTTAACCCCAGGTGAAGTGAATCCACAAGAAAAGATGTGTGGATATGGGTTTGGGGAGTGATCCATTGATGGGATCACGTTGGAGTGGCTATGTGAAGAAGCAATTTCTATTAGCTTGCCTATGAGAAGAAGAATAATGAAAATCAATGCAACATGATGGTCCATCGAAAGGACTATAAATTCACTTTATACAATCCAATATGGAGATACATGAGATGTATGGGCATGAAAGGGGTGTCACGCATAATTGTGGCTCATACATCGTGCTTTTGGGTAAGGACATTACATGGATAGCACAAGGAGGGGTACATGAAATATTCAAGGGTCGCACATAAGATGAGAGGTTGTGTGCCAGTTGGGTTGGTTGTGCACCATGTGAGTGGATGCATGAAATATTGTAACAACATGGGGGAAAACATGATCCCAAGGGGAATCATTTGTACACAAATGCCATAGTGTAAAAGTTAATGGATAAAGAATATTCCATAGTGGTACCACCCAAAGAAGGACAGCTGGGAGACCAGTCATGTAGGATCTAATACCTCAAGGCTATGTATTTTTCATCACCATGGAAGTGATGTATTTCACGTAGCAGAGCATCGGTTTTTATTCTGCAACTGTCCCCAAATTGGAGGGGATTATGCTTCTATATATAACAAGAAACATTGGTGACAACATGTAGTAAGATCTGTCGGCCAGAGGTCATTTGATGTAGTATTAGTCATGGAAGAGTCTGTGCACATATGGAAATCTTGGATGCCATGAAATATTATTTCGCACCATTGACATGGCTGATTTTCGGTTAGTCATCACAGAATTATCCCTTTGTCACTGGATTGGGCATGAATGATTTTTTCTCCCCACTTCCAATCTTGGGTACATCCCTTCTATCTTGTGTGTAACTCCCTATGGTCTCTCAGAATTGTGTGTGGAATCCCAATATGCAATAGGTTTTCTCAATATTTCACATTCATATCACTATCTGAAATTCGACATCAATAGAGGCCCCCCTACAAATCAGTGCTGAAGGGGACCCAGAGTCCTGATTCTAGGGGTAACACCAAAATCCATAGAAAATGATTGTTGATGCACAAAAAAATAGACATTTGGAATAAAAACCACTTCTATGCCTGTGAAATGGACCATTCGCACCAACAAATATGCTGAGGGAGGGCCCCTTGGTCCCCACTATGACATTTCCATACAACATGTGCTTCATCACTCATGCAAAACAAATCTTCTTTTCTCCGTCAATGGTCTTGCAACTGGTCTAATTTATTTTTCACACTAGCATAATATTTTGGTCCACAGTCCCTTCATACACGCACCTCACTTAATGGTTTTCTTTGGCAACTGACGATCATTGTGAACACAACATGCTATCTTACGCATAGATCACATATTATATCATGCACATTCCTTAATGAATTTGAAAACACAATGAAAATGGCTGCTCAATAGACTAACACAGAGAGGGATGCTACCACAACTGCTAGGAGGACTCAGATGATCACATACCCATAGATTCTTCATGTGTGTAGAGTCATGACTGATAATAAAATTATTTTTGGCGTAATGAGTAACGATCAAAAGGATTAGGTCTTAAGTGACAGTCTGCCGATATGAATCTTCAGTATTTTAGAGGAGGTTTTGATGCTACAATTTGGGACTGATGCGCCACGGTCAAGGGTAATAGACAAATATACTCTTCCACAGTTCAACATCATATACAATGGTCATCCAGCCAGGGTAAAACAGAACAAACCAATTTACATATTGAATATGAAGATCGATACTACTGTAGGAAGTGATCCGGTTACTGAAGAATCTCCAGGTCATTATATGAGCACTATTAAAAGTAGTATTACAAATTAGACCAATGGTCCATAAGAACGGGACTTCTAGTTTATGGTAAATTTCATGACTGAATGAGAAAGAGTATACTGTGTTTGCCTGATAAGAGATATGTTCACAGAAGAGATGAATTTTATCAAGCTTTTTGAAGCTATATAGACATCACAGTTTCACATCTACTATTAGTGGAAGATGATACCAGATATTTTTAGCCCATGTTCTCCTGACAGAAACACCATACACATCCACTATGGGGATGTAGGCATCATTCTGTGGGATGTCTATTGTTTTTGGGAAATTCCCTTGTAGGGGTAACAATATGATTAGTTCCTCCCAACGGAGAATGTATAGTGGGATATGACGCATACACCTACTCTGAAATGGAATCTATTGCATCTAGATAAGGAGTAGCAATAGATCAAGTACATCCTAAAGGATATATCTTATTTTGAGGGTTTCAGCCTATTTTTGATGAGAAACCAGGCATATATGATTCCATGAAAAGGAAACTAGTGCTGGAACACATTACAACGGTGGGAGGTGGGATCATAAGGGGTGGTCCTAGAATTAGTTGAGTATTGATCCAAGGGCTTCAACAAAAATGAATTTCGATACCCAAATGTCCGATATATCGGGTACTTTTTTTTCATTTGTGGGGGGGGGGCTGCTTCCAGTTAGGGACATGAGGATGGGGGTTCACCCAATGAATCTAGTGATAGCCGGAATCATGGTAGAAATGGACAAGGTTAATCATTGGGTGCTTGTATTGGGAGGCTATACTGAATATTGGGACAAATCTATTGGGTATGTACAACCCAAAGGATATATGGTCCATTATTGATTCTTCATGGATGGATTGAAACTAACTATAGTGGGTATGACTTTAGAAGGCCATTCACCTTCTAGGTGATGGTCTGCGACCATCCCTCCTGAATATATCTTGAATTCACCCATAGACGTATAGAGAAGAAGGGATCAAAGTCATGTTTGGTAGCCATACCAACATCAAATTTCATCTTAAATGGACCCTAGATGACCAAATGGAAGATGATGTGTGAGGCCCATTGGATCAAAGGGAGAACTTTAAATGAATTATGGGTGGTGTGTGGGTTTCCCAGATTGATTGAAAAATATTCACCGATGCATATGTGCCCATAAGTATTTCCAGGATGATCGTGGATGCTTGATGTAGATGCCAACAAAGGTATACAAAATTGTTGGTGAAGAAGGTAATACATGTGTTCTTATCTAACAATATCTCATGTTCAGGACTGAAAGCTCTAGTGAGGTCATCCCCCTACCCCCTACCGATTTCAATGTCAAATTATCAACAGAGTGTGTCGACCATAGGACAACAACGTACTAAGCGGCGATTCTGCAAATATACAGCTGGAAAATTATGGAGGCTAGCATGGATTCTGGATAGAGAATAGGAAGATGATGCAATACAGGTCAGGTGAGATAAGGAATTTACTGGCCATTTGGAACAACATTGGATGGAACTTCAACGATGGGAGCATTGAATGGTGGGACTGTGCCTCCCCCTTATGAAGAGGGGTGGTCCTTCAGGAGACTTTGTGTGATAGTTGGGGAACTCCTTCGGAAACAACTAAGGTTTATCCTAAATCTGATCACCAACACTATCATCCAATATTTATGGACTTTAGGAAGATGTAGTGGTAATTTATGTCCTCCGCAGCGTTATGGAGGAGAATGGTGAAAATCACGCTCGATATACCAGATGTAAGGTGTATCTATGGGGTATATAGGGTGAAAATTATTAACTGACATGCATACCTAATAGGCATGGATATGAATGCAGGCCAATGGGGGTGGTATAAGGAGCCCCACCTCTTGGTGAATGTGATGATTGGCGTGGAACATGACCTATACAATATGTCATTTGAGGATGATTATCAAAATGAAGAACAAGAGAAATGTAAGTAGTAGGAGGAGGAAGACTAAGGAGACACGGAGGATGAGAGGGAAAAGGATGAGAGATATGAGAATGTTGGGGGTGAAGGTCCTAGAGGTGTGGGACCTCCAGAAACTATCATCCTCCAGGGAATCCCACATGAGGGTGGAAAAATCATAGGTTCTGTTGCAGAACTAGATGAAAAAATCGACGTGAGTCTTAATTAATATCTCTATTAGCATTTTTTTCATAACTTGAATTTAATGATCAATCCTTTTCTTGATTAATAAGACATAGAATGTGATATCTAGGATGCATTCCCTACAGGGGATGAAGATATACCCATTTATGTGGCATACCATCCTCATTATCCTGCATGTCAGATCAATAAAGTTAGGGATCCATCCTTGGTTGAAGTTGGAAACAATGAACAAGATGGGAGCAATGAAATAATGACCATCAAATTCCATTCTATTACCACCATTCAGATGGAATCAGTGATGTTAGGGCCAATATGATTATGAAAACTATCCTTTTCATGTATTTTCTTTTTCCATCAAGGAAGTTTCAGATGAAAATAAATCACTTCACTTTGTATAAGTGGTTGATGGAAGATAGGGAAATAACAATACATCCCATGGTAATTATGAAAATTCATTTCTGATTATTATTTCAAAAATATCATATGTTTAGAGAACTTGTGATGAAAGCCTTATGAAGGGTAGTGAGAGTAATTAAGTGATTTTGGAAATGTTAATAAATTGGCGTGAGTGTAAAAAGTTGTGTGCAAGTGTTACACACGTGTATATATGGAGGACAAGTGTATGTTGTGCACAAGTCATATTTCAAGATCATCACATCAAAATAAGTCAATGTAAATAATGTGGCATGTAAGATAATGATTTTCACAAAAATCAGAAAGTGGTATGCAAGAATAAGCGGCACAAAAATGTATGTTGTGTGCGAGTCATATTTCACCACCATTACAAAATAATATGAAAAGGGAAAGAAAGTGGAAAAAACTGATGCAGTAGCCCACAAGTTATGGAGTAGACCCGGTTTGATGGAGTGACCTTCCTGAGATGGAGCTGCACCCTAGTAGGATTGGCGCACAAGTTTATATGAAGCACAAGTCACCACAATACCTATAAATGGATGTATACCCTCCTCATTTTTCAATGCTCAACACTTAAGAAAAAATTTTAGCTCTAAGCACACAAGTACTAGAAAGTGGCAAGAAAGTTGAAGTGTCACGCAAGTCAGGAGTTGTTTACAAGGAATTCATATAGGGAGGAACGCTAGAAGCATGGCGTGAAATCAGAGTTACGTTCAAGCAGAAGTGGCACAAAATTTGAATTCGGTGTGAAAGGAAAGAGTTGTGTTCAAGAAGTGTGTTGTGTATATTCCGAAGCTGGCGCACAATTTTTAATTTGTGCACAATAGTTGTGTGCATGTAGTTAGTAGCGCACAAGAAGGTAGGAACGCAAGCTGAGTGGCGCACAAGCAAGTGGCGTGCAGGCATGGAGGCATGCAATCATGGAGTGGTGAAAAAGATGTTTTCACCAAGAGGTTTTTACCAGCATCTATGGAGGAAAGTGAAGAATTCTTTAGAAATATTTTACTAGGGAATGTTTATTAAATATCATAGAAACATTACATTATTCTATTTGTACTAAAAGGGTGAACACACACTATTGGATTGTATTCAATCTTCTACACGAGTGTAAGTGAATTTCCTACTAGTTGTATTCCACATAAATTGATTTATTTCAAGTGGATTGTGTGGTAAAAGATTGTTTTGGTACCATACCAAGGATGTAGCTACTGTTGTTGAGTAGTGAACCTTTTAAATCTTTTTTCCTGTTGTTGTTTGTGTTCAGTAGGGATAAATCAATTTAACATGAGGTGAATGTTGTTTCAAAAAAAGGAAATATAAAAAAATTTATATCACTGATTCACCTCCTCCCCCTCTGAGTGATACTTGGATACTAACTAGGAACTACAATTTTTATCCGAGTGAAGGTTTCTTTGTTTTTTCTTTGATAACGTTTTGGAGAGATGTTGTGATGGAAAATATGAATTCTGTGAAGAGTAAGGGGATTCCAAAATTTGATGAAATGAATTATCAAATCTAGAAATATAGAATTATTCCTTATCTTATGTCTCTTGGTTATGAAGTTCATGATGCTACAATTGATGGATTTTCTCCAACTGATGACTAGGTTCATCTTACATGTACTGAGAAGATGAAACATAAGAATGGTGGATGAGCTGATAACGCATTACTCTCATCTCATTAGGAGAGTGAGTTTTTTAGAGTGAAAGGTGTCATAGCAGCTAAAAGAATCTGGGATAAGATGACGAAAATATATTAGGGAAATAAAAAACTGAAGAAGGAAAAACTACAAATCTACAGGCAGAACTATGATGTCTTGAAAATGGGAGAATCTGAATCTGTTGGGGGCTTCTTTAACAAGGTAAATGACCATTTATGTATAATCATAGGACAAGGTGAACAATTTATGATTATATGTTTGAAAAGATGTAGAAAATTTTTCCTGACAAGTTTTATGGTAAGGTGTCTTCATTAAAAGATAGAGACTGTAAAACACTATCATATAATGATTTGCATAATAATTTCATTACTTATAAAATTATAAGGGAGAAAACTATGAAGAAAAAACAAAAGTGGATAGATAAATTTCATTCAAGGTTGCAAATAGAGAGAAGTCAAATAATACTCTTATTGATGATGATGATTCTAAATCTGATTCTGAAGATGAGGTATGAAAAAATTTGATGAAATGTTATACTTTTTTTGTGAGAATGTGAAATGTGGTACAGGAAAATACAATGGGAAAAATTGATTTAAATGTTTTGACTGTGGTGCTGTTAGTCACTTTGAAGATAACTATCCTCAAAAGAATAAAACAAAAGTTAGTTATGATGATAACAGAAAGCCAAGATGGTCATCGAAGAATCAAGCTAAGAAAGGAAAATATATATCAATGTAAAAGGATAAAAACTTCTTCAAATGAAAATGAAAAATATTTTTATCGAAAGATGAAGAAGAAAAAGATAGTGAAGTTGAATATGAGAAGCCATTTTCTGAGAAATATAGAGAGAATACCTTTTTTGTAGTAGTTAATAATGATGTTTACGGGAGAAACAGCTCAGAAGAAAAAGAAACGGAACTTGAATCTCATCTGAAATAAGAGTTGAAAGAATGTTTTAGGAAAAACATAAGGTTGGAGAAGGAATACGAGAAGTTGATAAATAAAAATTCCACATTAGACAATCCAAAAGGTTTTACTAATGATAAAATTGATGTGTTAAAGGAGATGGATGATCTGAATAATTCTCTTGAGAATGAAATGGATCTTACAGACCATCATGAATTTATGTTGAAGGCAAAAGAATAAGACTAGATCCTTTTCCGATAGAAACATTCTAAATATAATGAAATGAATATCAGTTTCAAAAAATATATCCCAGATGTTATTGAATATTCTAGTAATAATGATCTAAATAAGGATGCATAAAAATTACCTTCAATGGTTAAGAGGAAAGACAGAAATCTTTCTGATAAGAATAAAGTTGGAAAGGCTATGTATGTGTCCAAAGTCAGCAAAGCCAAAAAATCAGATTTAAATAAAAATACTAAACCCCAAAAGGTTTTTACTACTTTTGGTGCTAATGAGTCTGATCATAAATTTGTGTTGAAGAATAAAGTTACATATGCAGATAGGAAGGTTTGTGGTTAGCAGAGTTCAATTAAGAAGGTTGTTGCAAATAATGTTCACAAATTCAGTCAGTATAAATGTTTTATAAGGAAATATTCATTCTATGGTCACTTCTCGTATTGTGGTGGATTCAAGCACACTAAATACATGTGTTTATTCAATCAAACACATTACTACTACTCCATATGATATGGAAAATTATGTTTGAGGGGATGTAAATCCTCTCAGAAAGGGATATACGAAAAGGAATATCAGAAGAAATATGAGAAGGCTAGTGTGAAAGATGAAAATAGGTTCCAACCATTGAAAATTATTTCTGAATTATGTGATCAACCTAGAAATCTTGACAAGGGATGCCTTTTTTTCTTCCCCGCACAACAAAAGGTTCTTCGCATATCTCAGAAGATGAAGGTGGAGAATGAAAAAGATGAAAAAATTCTCTTTTTTGGAAACAACATTGAATTCTACAATAGGTGAACATCCATGTATTTGTGATAGTTTGTGTTCTTCTCATATGATTGGATACTTGATGTTTCTGGAGATTGTAGAAGACTTCAAAGAAAGAAAAATTGCATTTGGAAATGATGAATCCTTGAGGATATAAGGTGTTAGATCTTCTATATTCAGGAAATAAAAAATGAAATCCTAGAAAAAATTATATATTGATGGCCTGAAACAAAATATGTAGAGTGTTTAATAACACTAGGATGAGTTAAAAAATGTTATCTTCAGGAATGCTGGATTTTTTGTAGAAAACGATAATGATGGAAATGTAGTTACAAGAGGCCAATGTAAAAAAGGGAACTAGTTCCATGTTATTGAAGTAAAAAAATCTTGTCACATGGGTATAGTGGATGAGAATCAGTTATGGAATAAAAGGGTAAGACATATGTTGCAAAAAATCATTTGAAAACTATCAATGTGAGACAGTGTCTGAGATATTCCATATTTATCATGAAGAATATATTTGTTTTTCACTACTTGTAATAAAGAAAAGTTTAAAGAGTATATACATAAGAGAGTGAACATTCATTCAAAATGAACCTTGGAACATATACATTCTGATATATGTGGACCAGTGAACAAGAAATCATCAAATTGAGATATGCACATAATTACTTTCATTAATGAATTTACTCACATAATTTGTGTTATGTACATGAGACATAAGTTAGATGCTCTGAACATGTTCAAGAGTTGTAGGATAAAATTAGTAAAGGAATTTGATTATTCATTGAAGAAATTTAGAGCTACTAATGGTGGAGAGTATATTAATGAAGATTTTGAATGATACCTCAAGATACATGAATTATGGAATGAGTTTATTTGACCATACACACCTCAACAAAATGGGGTAACTGAAAAGAATAATATAACTCCAGTTGAAATAAGGATAACTATTATACATAAATATAGTCTATCTCATTATTATTGGAGGCAAGCCATGTGTACTTCAGTGTATAAACGGAATCGATGTTTCTATTGGGAACATGTCGATATGACTCTATATGAAATGTTTCATGAAAATACTTAATGTTTGAAACATAGAAATGTTTTTGGGAGTCCATGCTTCCAAAAGAAAATGGGTGGAAACCATGGAAATATTGAAAAAAGAGGAGATGATGGAATTTTTCTTTGATACTCTCCATATGGTAGAGGATACAGATGTTTTAACAAAAAAAGAATCATCGATACATCTAATTTGAACGTTGTTGAAAATGTTGAGAAAGAAAACCAGATACTTTTGATATAGAAGTCGAGCAGGATAATGAAAGTCTTGTTAATGATTGTGATAATGCTACCAATAGTGGTAATCTAACTCATAAAGAAGAATTAGAATAAAAAGTTTCCAGTGATGATAATGAAATTCAAATTTCTCATCCTAGGCTAAGGATTCATGTGGAGGCTCAGAACATTATTGGTGATCAACATCAGAGGGTTCAAACAATAAGAACAAAAAATTATGTTACACATAATTCATTGTATTCAAAAGTTCTTCCAAATGATGTGAAAGAATAATTTGAGCATCAATAATGGGTTTAGGGTAAGAATAAAGAGCTTGAATAGATTGTAATGAATGATACATGGGAACTTGTACCCAAACCCGGTGACAATCATTTTATTGGTACAAAATGTACTTTCTAGAACAAGTTGAATGATGAAGGAGAAGTGATAAGAAACAAGGAAAGATTAGTATGGAAATGTTAAAAACAATTTGAAGTTGTTGGATTTGATATGACTTTTTCTAATGTTTCTATATTGGAAACAATCAAAATATTTCATGCAATTACTACACAACAAGGTCACAAATTTTTTCAAATAGATGTTAAGTCTGAATTTTTTTAATGTAAATCTTGATGAACTTGTTTATATTGAACAACCTTGGGGATTTGTTTTTTGGAAAGATGAAATTTTGTGTGTAAGCTGAATAAAGCCCTGTATAGGATAAAACAATCTCCAACGGCATGGTATTCCTAACTGGAAACTTTCTTAAGGAATATGAGTTTCAAGAAGGGAAGATTTGAAACCGAACTATAAATCATGAAATTTTAAATGTTTCATCTCGTTGTAATTGTTTATGTTGATGACGTTATCTTTAATAGAAATGGTGAAAGATCTTGTGTAATATTTGATGAAGAGATGAATAAGTGGTTTGAGATTTCCATACTAGGAGAAATAAAATACTTTTTGGGTTACAAATCATACAAAAAAATAACCAAATTTTTCTTTTTCAGGAGAAGTATGCTAAGGAACTTTGGAAGAATTAAGGAATGGAATATTTAAAACTAGCTTCCACACAAATTAAGTTGAAATCAAGTTTTCAAAAGATGGAGAAGGCCAAGAAGTTATTCATAATGTGTTTCCAAAACTGGTTGCATTTTTATTATATTCGACTACCTCAATATTTTTAATTTTTTATGTTGTTACCTTATGTGCGTGGTTTTAGAGTGCACCTAATGAATCAAATTTAATTGCTAGAAATAGGACTATTAGATATATCAATGGCAGAACATATTTTTGAATCATATATGATGGTGAAAGAAAATATTAATTTATTCAGGTATTCAGATGTTGATTGGAACGGAAATGTTAATTATAGAATATCTATATCTGTTGGAGTATTCAATCTAGGAAAAAGTGGTGCTAGTTAGAATATAACAAAAAAATTTAGTAACTCTTAGCACAGCTGAAGATGAGTATGTTTTTTCCACTCTAACATCTACCCAACGTATGTGGATGAAGACCCAGTTTTAAGATATACTTGTTGATGTAATGATACCCTTACTCTTGGGATTTTATAATCAATGTGAAATCAATCTTACAAGGAATAAAATACAATATTCTTGTTCAAAACACTTTGACATAAATTACTACCTCATCAAATAGACGGTGGAGAATAATGAATAAAAGTTTGGATACATTCTTACAAAGGAACGAGCTACTAAGACATTTACAAAACCATTATCAGGGGAACCATTTGCGAAATTGGGGTTGAAAAAAGTTATCCAACCTCCTTGTCATCACGGTTGAGGTATGTGTGTCTATACCCTCTTCCCTCTTACCATTGGATAGTGTTGTCAAGGGGGAAATTATTTCAAAAATATATCATTATATTTTCATGGATAAAGGGGGAGTTGTGGGTATGCTATGATTTCAGCATGTTAGTGTGTGGAATTTTCTAATATTTTGTTAGAGTGGTCGTAGAAAACTAATTGTTTTTCTCTACTTGGATTTGAAACTGTGGAAGAAGGTTCAGATGAAAAGGAAGATGACTATGTTTTGTAGAATGCTGGAGGGGAATATTGTAGATGATTCATTGTAACTGCTTATGGAAAACATGCTTTGGATATCAATAATTATTGTTTCGTACAATTATTTATCTCACATAGGCTTAGATTTGTTTATGAGCAATCCAATTTTTTAGATTCCAATGTTTAGTGATTTATGAATATTCGTTGACAACAAAATCCAAAGGGGACAATAGTTAGGACCATGCTGATTATGATGAATATCCTTTTTAGGTATTGTATTTTATGATAAAATAAGTTTGTTAATAAAGGAAATCAATTAACCTTGTATATGTGGTTGATGGAAGATAGTGATGTTACACTACTTCCCATGGTAACAATGATGATTCCTTGCTGATAAGTATTTCAAAATTATAATTATTTTGGAGAACATGAGATGCGACCCTTATAAAGGATAATGGGAGTAAAGAAGGGTTTTTCGAAAAGGAAATAAAGAGGAACGCAAGTCTAAAGTGGCACGCAGGTGTGGTGCGCAAGTATATGTGGCACGCAAGTGTATTTTGGTGCAATTCATATTCGAATGTCATCACATTAAAATATTAAAAATGAAATAATGTGGAATGAATGTTAATGATTAGAACACAAGTCAAAAAGAGGCACATAGGAATTAGAGGCACACAAGTGTATGTTGCGTGCAAGACATATTTCACAATTATCAACACAAAACAAGAAAAAGGAAAAAAAGTGGCGCATAAGTGATGGAGTAGTGCACAAGTGATAGAGTGTCTCACAAGTGATGGAGTAGTGCAAATTTGATGGAGTGGCACACTAGTAGTAGTGGTGTCTGTGACATTCAAGTCACCTATATTCCTATAAAAATAATGATACCCTCATCATATTTATATGCTCAACACATAAGATAAAATTTGATCACTGAGTGTTCATGTGGTGGAATGTGGCATGAAATCTCATTTTTCATGCAATCCAGATGTTATTTATAAGGAATTCATGTTGGGAGTTGCGCAAGCAATGTGGAGCACAAGTAGAGTGGTGAGCAAGAAGATGTGGTACAAAAGTTGTAAGAGGCACACAAGTAGGGATTTGGGTTCAAGATGTGTGTTGTTTATAGTCCAATGTGGCACACAAGTTGTGAGTTGTGGACAATATTGGCACCCAAGTAGTTTATGGCACGTAGGTATATAGGCATGTAAGTTGAGTAGCATTCAAGAAGTTGGCATACAAGAAGGGAGTCACATAACTAGTGAGTGGCACACAAGATTATTACACCAGGAGGTTCTTACCAGCTTCAGGGTAGGAAACTGAAGAATGTTTTTGAGTGATTTTATTTTTGAAAGTTCATTAAGAAGCACAGAGACATTACATTACCCTATTTGCTCTAAGATGCAGCACAGATACTATTGGAATGTTTTCAATGTGCAACACGAGTGTAAGGGAATATCCTACTTATTGTATTCCACATCAAAGGATTTTTTTCCAATATATTGTGTGGTACTAGATTTTTTCCTTACCATACCAAGGATGTAGCTACACTTTTTGAGTAGTGAGCCATGAAAATATTATGTCCCACTAGTTGTGTTTCTTTAGAAGGGAAGAAACTATTTAATTGGAGGGAAATATTTATTCAAAAAAAGGAAACATAAAAAGAAAATTGATATGACGGATGCACCCCATCCCCTTCTTAGTGATACTTGGATCTATAACTTGAACTATATGTTCCAGTGATATAATTAACTAGTATTGAGGGATATCTTGTGATGGAAGCTTCAAACATGACCCAGGAACGAGACATTGTTGCTCTTGTCTCACGTATGTATTTACTTTGTAGGCTCACATCTTTTATTGGGGAACTCAGCTGAACAAGATATCAGTTTCCAATGAATAGATTGCAAGGGTGGAGGATCGAGAAACTATCGAGTCTGGAACATCTACACGATCCCTGTGAGGGATATCACCAGATCTCACAGATGCATCTATTCAAGATGGTCACACCATATTACATGGTGGGTCAAAAGCTAAAATCATGGGTGATAGTGCCCCCAGGGATGATTTCCAGGACAGAAAGGGTAAGATCGTTCAAGAAGAAAGAGTTCCAGAAGAGGACCATTCCATTGAACTCTTGGCTACCTATCCAGAGTACAGGCCTACTGAACCTAAGGATATGGAAGATACTTTCCCAGTTGCACCTAATGAGAGTCATATGATGTGGCCCAAGGCATGGATGTGCATAAAAATATTTCTCATTCAGTCACAGGAATAATGGATGAGGCGGAATAGGTCACTTCACACCTGGTTATGCATTCTCTCTGTCGAAGGGGTGGATGCATGTTTTCTTCATATAACGATCCATTATTATGTGGATAAAAAAAATACTAGAATGTAGAAAATTATACAATATTACGCAATGTCAGATGGAATCAGACAATACCTAGATGTTCCTTAATGTAGATCCAGAAGCCTAATGCCTTGAAAATTGTGAAAATGAAAGAGCATCTTTTATCACGAGCCATTCAGAGATCATTGAGCAGTTAATGGCCTAGAAAGTTGATTTCTAGTAGTATTTAGTTGGAGATAGTCATTAAATGATTGATCTCAACTTTGAGTACATGGAATTGGATGCCTAAGGTAATGATTTCTACTCTACATCCACTAATGAAGAGAGGGATATCACTGAGCGGGATGTAGCCTTGGAGTCTATGAGCCATAAGGTTGAAACTGATAAAACACTATTTTGTTGAATATTTTATTGATAATAAATGAAATAATTTACTCACATTGTGTTAAATTTGTTTATTTATAAAATATTTGGGATTTGATCATTCATATGAAAATTTGGTGAAAATTCCAGTTTAACCCTTAATAGTGCACTGTGGTATTTCGAAGATAAATATATTTATATTTATTATTTGAATTTGAAATTTTTTAAAACTGTTAATAACATAATGTTATACAACTTTAATTCAGGACAATAGAGCTAAAGAGTTCCTTTGGATGGAGTAAATGGTCCATTAATCCAATGGTGGGCTGGACTCGACAGAATGGACATGGGTTCTGTATTTGGGCCATATATTCTTCATCAGGGCTTCAATTGAGCCCAAATGTTGAGGAGAGCTTGGGAATATGATTTGGAACAAATAATCCTTCTGGAAGGCCGGTAAATTCATGCGTTTGTGATTTCAAATGGGCGGTGAAAGTTCGAATAAAATATTTGGCCGAATTTCCACATTCACATTTGAAACCACTTGTAACCTCTCCTCCCCTCCCCTCTATAAATTGGAATTTTTTTCATTTGGAAAGGTTGGGACGTGCATTAAGATATTGGAGGCAGCGGTGAATTTTTTTCACCCAAATTCTCCATCCATTGTAATATTGTAGCTCTTGAAGCAAAGGATCCCCTCATCGTAGCCTTCTTCTTCTCCTTCACGTTGTAATGATTTTGTTTGTGTAATAAAATTATTTGTTATTATTTTATTTCTTCTCTTTTCTTCTGTTTGATTAAATTTATTATTCTATTAATATTACTCTTGGGGCTGGAATTCTTGAGTAGAAGCATTATTGGGTTATACCCATTATAATCATTTGCACATGCAAAACGCTTCTACGATGATTACGCCACCCACAGAAGGGTAGTTCTTTCTATTAATCGATCGACCTCTATCCTTATTCATTCATTTCTTTTGAATAAATGAGCTACTTTAATTCAAATATTATGATCTATTAATTGAGTTTTTAATTTAAATTAAACTAAGCAAGCAATTATATAGTTTACCCAAAACACGCGAGGTCGGGAATTGTGTGAACTGTGAGAGCTCAACCTAAACCGTTAATTTAAAACCACATGGGATCAATTTGTAGAGTTCAAATACAATACATAAACTCAATTAATCATCATTTCCAGAGTGGTTATGTGCCTTAATTTACCACTGACCATAAGTTAACCTTAGAACATCAATCGAAGTAGGGTATTGCGATTGCATGTTCCGAAGATAGCCTAAGGTTAAATTCTCTTCATATTTGTGGTAAATTTAATTCTCATAGGGTTCAGGACTTAAAAAATTAAGGGATCATAATTAAGTGAATATTAATTTAAATGATAATGATTAATAAATGATTTAAGAGGTAGAGTTAGATCGATTGTGCCTTTTTAAATATTTTCTAAAAAACATTTTTTTGTTGTGTCATTTTAATCGAACTTCATTTCGAAACTAAAAACAAAAAAAATACAATATTCTTCTAGAAAAATTCTTCTAGATTAATAAACTATAACCAACCCCCATCCTTTTAAGTAGTGTTTTTATTCTCTTTTATTTTATTTTTATAATAACTTTAAAAATTTGTTTTAAATATACTTCCTCCTTTGAGAGACGATCTTGTTCAACCGCTCTGTTGCACCTAAGTACCCCAAAATCACATTAATCTTTTTAGGGCACCCACAATAGTGATCTTTCAAATTGACGCCATTTCCGAGGAACCAAGTAATTTATTCAACCATTTAGAGGTATTTTTTTATTTTTCATTTTATTATTTTCTTCACCTCTCTCTTTCATCTTTCCCCTTTCTCAAGTTTTCCTTTTTTTCATTCTCTTCTTTTCTTTTGGGGCCATCAACTCAACTTCACATTTTTATTTTACTATGGTCCACTCACATTATTTTAATTTTTATTTGATTTATCACATTAAATAATCCCGAAGATCTCTTAGATCTTGACCCTGAGATTGAACGTAGCCTTAGGGCATGAATCAGACACTCTCAGTCTACGGGAAGTTTCAATATTCAACCAGTTGGTGAATTCCTCTCTTCTGGAAACATTGAAATTGGAAGTTATTCAAATTCAAACATAAAATAAGAACCAATGGATGAAAATAATGGAAATGAACTGAATAAGACCATTCGAGAATTGGCTGCACCTAATATTAACTATCAACCAAATTGTATTGCATACCCAAATCTCGAATCGTATTTTGAACTGAAATCTGGGTTAATTCACTTACTTCCAAAGTTTCATGGCCCCATTTGGTGAGGATCCCAATAATAATTTTAAAGAATTTAATGTGGTTTGCTCATATGTGAAACTTAGAAATGTATCTTAAGACCAAATAAATCAAGAGCATTCCCCTTCTCACTTGATGGAGCTGCGAAAGATTGGATGTATTATTTACAACCTGAAGTTGTAACTTGTTGGAACCATTTGAAACATATTTTCTTGTAGAGATTTTTTCCAGCATCAAGGACCACTTCCATTCGTAAAGAGATCTCGGGGATCAAGCAAGCATAAGGGGAGTCAATGTATGAGTATTGGGAGAGATTCAAGAAGTTGTGCGCAAGCTGTCTGCATCACCAAATTAGTGAGAAACTCCTCATCCAATATTTCTACGAAGGACTCACAACCATGGAGAGGAGCATGGTGGATGCTGCAGCTGGAGGAGCATTGGTGGGAAAGACACCAGTAGCCGCATGTGCATTGATCGATAACATGGCCCAAAACTCCCAACAATTTGTTGATCAAGGTACACC
The DNA here is from genome assembly GCA_963277665.1 of Viscum album. Taxonomy (NCBI): domain Eukaryota; kingdom Viridiplantae; phylum Streptophyta; class Magnoliopsida; order Santalales; family Viscaceae; genus Viscum; species Viscum album. Next base: position 788,117,035 of record OY728131.1, on the reverse strand, counting down.
AAATATCAGGGGAGTAAATCAGGTAAGTCCTTCTTCTCTTGAGAGTCATTTTATTGATACCATGTTATAAGAATTGAAAACTATGGTGAGGAAAATTTATTTCACACAAAAGACATCTCTAACCCCTCCTTCAAGGCCTTGTGGCATTTGCACTGAGACAAGCCACCCAACAGACTTTTTCCCACAACTACAAGAGACAGAGGATTGCGCAGCAGTATTCCCAGGGAGACCATTTCAGCAGCAACAACAACCATATCCCCAAAAGAAGTTTGATTCATTTTCTCCAACATACATCCAAGGGTGGAAAGATCAACCGGACATGAGGTATGGCTCTGGACAACAACAAAGGCCCCCTTTTCAACCAATCTTCCAGTAGACTCCACCTTACCAACTGGGTTTCCAACAACCCCAAAGGAGATTTGAAGCTCAATCATCAACAAGTCAGCAACAAGGGAATCCTCCACAAAAGGTAGATACTAATACTGATTATCTTTTGAAGAAAATTGTTCTTGTTCAACAGAATGAGCTGAAGAGTCATAGTTCAGAGCTGAGGGAGTTAAAGACTCAAATGAGCCATATTTCCACCACCCTCCATGAACTTGTGAGTAAGAATTCTGGAAATCTACCTTCCCAACCCACTCCAAATCCAAAGGGGAATGTTAGTGCCATCACATTGAGAAGTGGGAAGCAAATGAACAATACATATGTACCAACCATTCCAACGGGATTCACCTAAACTCTGGATAAGCTTCATTCCAAACCAACTGATGAGAAATCCAAGGAGAAAGATAAAGGTACGAAAAAGATTGATGATGTTTTTTCTAAACCCCTTCCTTTTCCCAACAAGGTTGTTCAAACCAATAATACGGCTGAAGAATCAATGTAAAAAGAGGTTTTGGATACATTCAAGCCTGTGGAGATCAACATTCCTCTACTTGAAGCCATTAGGCAAATTCCATGTTATACAAAATTCTTAAAAGAACTTTGTACCAATCGAAGAGTGCTCAAGGGAAATGAGATGATCAACCTTGGAAGGAATGTATCAGCACTCATTACACCATCTCTAGCAATGCCAACAAAGTGAAAGGATCCCGGTACATTCACCATCCCATGTACCATAGGGGAGTTTCACTTCTATGATGCTCTTTGTGATTTAATAGCTTCAATAAATGTGATGCCTCACTCTGTATTCTCTTCTTTACAGGTTGGTGAGTTGGAGCCAACAAGAGTAGTGGTGGAGTTGGAAATAGAGCTACAACATTTCCAGCGGGAGATCTTAAGGATGTACTTGTCCGGGTAAGAGACATGATCTTTCCAGCAGATTTCTACATGATTAACATGGAGTATGATCCGATAAGTTCTCATGACCCAATTATCTTAGTTATGCCCTTGCTAAAAAATGCAAAAACTATCATAAATGTCAATGAGGGTACACTTTCCATGGAGTTTAGAGATGAAGTTGTGGTATTTAATGTCATGGAATCCATGAAGTACCCATCAGAGGACCATTCTGCTTTTGTTATCTCCCATTTTGAACCACCAAGTAAAAACACCCTGGAATTGGATTGTCCTATGCTTAGGGAGATTATGAGTATTGGTTCTAGTTTGATGTCTATGAGTACTTCCACACCCATTTCTAAGGAACAAGACTCTCTAAGATTTTATTTTGAAATGGAATCATATTATGATTTTGATCATGTGAATTCTAATTATGACATGGCTGTTGAGTACGTTGATGGATTTGATGCATTATTTTCTAATTGTGATGATTTTTATTCTGATATTGATGTTTATTGTGCAGATATGTCAGTTGCATCAATTTCTCCATCTATACATCACCCCCTTACAATGGAACTCAAGACATTGCCCCCAAATATTAAATATGCATACCTACTAAGTGGTGATAGATTACCTATTATCATTGCTAACAATCTCTCTTTTGAACATGAAGAATTTTTTTTGAATCATATGAGAGATAACATTAGGGAAATTGGTTGGACATTGGAAGACATATCAGGTATTAGCCCATCCATTTACATGCAAAAATATTCTCTTGGAGGATGGGGCTAATCCAGTGAGGCAACCACAAAGGAGACGCAATCCAACCCTTCTGGAGGTTGTTAAAAAAGAGGTTGAAAATTTGCTTGAGGCAGGTATAATTTACCCTATTTCTGACTCAGAATGGGTTATCCCTGTCCAGGTTGTACCTAAGGAAACTGGTGTTACTATTGTTAAAAATGATAAAGATGAATTAGTTCTAATGATGGTACAAAACAGTTGGCGTGTGTGTATTTATTATAGTAAACTAAATCATTCCACTCGAAAAGATCATTTCCCCCTCCCATTTATTGATCAGATGATTGAGGGACTAGCTGGGAAGACACACTATTGTTTCTTGGATGGATTTTTTGGATATTTTCAGGTTTCCATTGTAGTAGAGGACCAGGAGAAGATGACATTCACCTACCCATTTGGTACCTTTCCTTACCGAAGGATTCCATTTGGACTTTGCAATGCCTCAGGTACCTTCAAGAGATGCATGGTGAGTATTTTCTCATATTTAATTGAGACCTGCATGGAGGTATTTATGGATGATTTTATAGTTTATAGGCCCTCATTTGATGAATGTATCTCTAGTTTGGGTGATGTGTTGCATTTTTGTATTGAGAAGAATCTGGTCTTAAATTTTGAAAATGTCATTTCATGGTCGAAAAGGGAATTTTCATAGGTCATATAGTCTCACAACATGGCATTGAAGTTGAAAAATCTAAGGTAGAAATTATTTCATCCCTCACATATCCTACATGTGTGCGTGATGTTCGATCATTCCTTGGACATGGTGGATTTTATCGACACATCATTAGAAATTTGAGTAAGTTTGCTCTACCCTTATATCGATTGCTTCAAAAAGATGTTGACTTCAAATTTGCTGATTCATGCTGGGTATCATTTGATGAGATGAAGAAGTGTCTGACCACTCCACCAAACAGACAACCCTCACGGTGGGACCTTCCATTTGAGCTTATGTGTGATGCCTCCAACTTTGCAGTAGGAGTTGTCTTATCTCAGAGGGTGGAAGGACGTTCCATGTGATCACCTATGCATCAAGGATACTACATTCAGCCTAATAAAACTATACAACCACGAAAAAGGAGTTTCTTGTTGTCATATTTTCCTTAGATAAATTCCGTTCATATTTATTGGGCTCTAAAGTAGTTTTTTTTCTGACCATGCAGTTTTGAAGTACCTCGTGAAGAAGCCAGATTCAAAGCCACGACTTATCCGTTGGATGATCCTTCGTCAAGAGTTTGAATCTGATATAAAGGAAAAGAAGGGTTCAGAGAATTTGGTGGTGGAACACATGAGTAGGCTTACTCACACACTAGAGGATGACACCTTGGACCAGGTACCACTTCCGGACACTTTTCTCGATGAGCATCTTTATTCCATCTTAGATACGCATCCTTGGTATGCTGATTTAGTGAACTACATTGTTGCCTCTGAAATCCCTGCAAATTTAAAGAAACATCAAGTCCAAAAATTAAAAATTGAGTCTAGGTTTTATGTGTGGGATGATCCTTACCTCTGGCGCATGTGTAGTGACCAAGTCATTAGGAGGTGTGTTCCCGATCATGAGTTTGAGTCTGTTTTGAATTTCTGTCATACACTTGCCTGTGGTGGACACTTTGGACCCCAACGGACATCTAGGAAGTTTTTGGACTCTGGATTATATTTTCCTAGATTATTCCATGATGCCCATGTGTTTTGTAATTCATGATCTCATTGCCAACACACTGGGAACATTTCTAAGAGACATGAGATTCCCCAACAACCCATATTATTCTGTGAGATTTTTGATGTATGGGGCATTGATTTTATGGTTCATTTTCCTAGTTTATTTGGAATTTTTTATATTTTGGTTTCTTTTGATTATGTGATCAAATGGGTGGAGGCTAAGGCCAACAGAAATTATGAATCTCATTTTGTAGTGGATTTTGTCAAGGATCAAATTTTCTGCAGGTTTGGAGTACCAAAGGCTATCAATAGTGACCAAGGGACACACTTTTGCAATAAGAATTTTTCTTCCCTCCTTAGAAAGTATGGGTTGACACACAAAATATCAACACCATACCACCCCCAAACAAATGGCCAGGCTGAGGTTTCAAATCGTGAGTTGAAACAAATCTTGGAGAAAACCGTGCAGCCAAATAGGAATGATTAGAGAAAGCGCTTGGATGATGCATTGTGGGATTATAGGACAACATACAATACCCCCATTGGTATATCCCCATTTCGGATTGTATTTGGGAAAGCATTTCATCTCCCATTGGAAGTTGAGCATCAGGCATATTGGGATATAAAGAAATGAAACATTGATTTGGCCCAAGCTGGAATCCAAAGGAAGTTGCAAATTCTAGAGCTTTAAGAGAATTGACTTTCATCATATGAGAACTCAAGGAACTACAAGGAAAGATCAAAAGCATCTCATGAAAAAATGATCCAACAAGGGGAGTTTCATGTTGGAGATAAAGTCCTTCTCTATAGTTCACAACTAAAGCTGATGCCTAGTAAGTTGTGTTCCAGATGGTTAGGTCATTATTTTGTGACTAATTTTATTCCTTATGGTGCAGTGGAGATAACACAAGAGGTCACTAGAAGGAGCTTTACAGTCAATAGGTAACGTTTGAAGAGATACATTGAGGGACTTCCTACTGATGTAGTGGATCTTATCACACTGCATGACCCCATCATCACATGAGCACATCAGGCTATTCCTAATCATTTCACTTTTATATTATTTTTCCTATTTAAAAATTATGCATTCCATGTTCATATATCATCTCCTGGGTTCAAATTGAGGACAATGTAATATTTTATGTGGGGGGGAGGGAACCATTTAGTTTAGTAATTTCAATTGCTTTCCTGTTAAAAAGACCAAAAAAATTGTGTGTTTTTCAAATTTTGTGTGTTTATTTTACAATTTTCTGTGTGTTTTTGAATCTTTTGAGCTGAAATGATTCTCATAACCATTTTTAAATCCATATCAATAAGTGAAACAATTTACCCTATGAAATTAAGATTAAATTAATACTGAAATGACTTTGTTTCAAGTTCGAATATTTAGTAATTTCATGAAAAGTACACCGAATTTTAAATCCCATGCCACCTCTCACTGTATTTATATTTGAAATCACATTCCTGTGAGGAATCTGAACCATTATTTTCATATTCTTTACATTCACCTCACTTCTTGAGAGAACCAAACCATGATTGATTTAACCAGAATTTGATCTATTCCTGTGAAAACTTGAGTGTTTGCGGTACTTATGTTTAAATGATTGAGGCATTTGTTTGGTTTTAAAGCCCCTATTTTAAAGAATTCTTTTTTATAATGGCATTCCTTGAATATTTAATCCTTTTAGCCCTTATAATCTATGCACAGCCTGTTAGGTTATCCACATTACAAGCCAATTTTCCCTATCAAACCAACTATTGAAGTGAAATTTCATAATCTAGTTGAGCTAAAGTGTGGGGGAATCTATCTTGTGTTGTGCCACCACATTATGTGATACTTTGGGTGGAAAATTAAATTCTGAAGAGATGTGTTTTCTGCTGAAGAAATTCATTATACTGAAATTTGTTCCTCTTCTGGAGCTTTCATGACATGTGAAGCTGTGCATTTTCTGGACCTTCTAATTGAGGTGGAAAGTTGGGCCCATCTGAAGCTTTCAAGAAAATCATGTTTGAGAAGATTGAAATTTTTTATGCTGAAATGATGAATGGTGTAAAACTTTCATGACTTTTCATGATGATGGAGCTGAATTGATACTATGGGGATTCAGGAGAAGACCATATTTTAAGTGAATATTAGATTAATGCAATTTTTCTTCAAAAAGAGTCAGGCCCTCCTCATTCAGCCTCAGAATTTTTCACATCTAAATCCTACCAACCGAAAGCCACAGAACAACCCTAAAAAGCCCTCAAAATGAACATACGTCCTTGACTCACATCGGGTGGCGATGCATGAATTTATCAAGCCTATGGTGACCATTGTATGAGTTTGTATGAGAAAGACATTGAAAAAAAATGACATTTGTGTGATAAGAGAAAATTCAAGTGAGGAAACTGTTTTCTGCATGGGTGGATAAATAAAGTGGAAATATATTGAATGTTATAAATGAAAAAATTGAAAAATGGTTTTTATGAGTCATGATATCTTTTTTTTATTGGTGTGTAATTGTTTGATCTCAAAGATATGTGTTTTAAAATTGGTTTTGTTTTGATATTGATGTTTACTTGATATGAGATTTTGCTAAGGAGTGCAAAAGGGTAAGTGTGGGGGAGTTGATAAAACACTATTTTGTTAAATATTTTATTGATAATAAATGAAATAATTTCCTCACATTGTGTTAAATATTTTTATTTATAAAATATTTGGGATTTGATCATTCATTTGAAAATTTGGTGAAAATTCCATTTTTACCCTTAATAGTGCACTGTAGTATTTCAAAGATAAATATTTTTATATTTATTATTTTAATTTGAAATATTGTAACAGTGTTACTAACGTAATTTTCTACAACTTTTATTCAAGACACTACATCTAAAGAGTGCATTTGGATGGAGTAAATGGGCCATTAATCCAATGGTGGGCTGGACTCGGCAGAATGGACATGGGTATTGTATTTGGGCCATATATTCTTTATCAGGGCTTGGATTGAGCCCAATGTTTTAGTAAAGTGTGGGGACATGATTTCTCACAAATAATGCTTCTGGAATTCTGGTCAATTCACGTGTTTTGGAGTTCAAATGGGCGATACAATTTGGAATAAAATATTTGGCGGAATTTCCACATTCACATTTGAAACGACCTGTAACCACTCCTCCCCTCCCCTCTATAAATTGGATTTTTTCACATTTGGAGGGAATGGGACGTGAATTAGGATATTGGAGGAAGAGGAGAATTTGTTTCACCCAAATTATCTAATCATTCTATGAGGGGTAGCTCTTGAAGCAAGGATCCCCAAATCGAAGCCTTCTTCTTCTCCTTCACATTGTAATGATTTTGTTTGTGTAATAAACTTCTTTGATCTTCTTTTATTTCTTCTCTTTTCTTCTGTTTGTTTAAATTTAGTCTTTTATTAATCTTACCCTTTGGTCTAGAATTATTGAGTAGAAATGTTATTGGGTTATACCCATTATAAACCTTTTCACATGCAAAACGCTTCTACGATGATTACGCCACCCATGAAAGAGTAGTTTTTTAGTAATCGATCGACTTCTATCATTCATCATTAATTTATTTTGAATTAATGAGCTACTTTAATTCACATATTATGATCTCTTAATTGATTTTTTAATTTAAATGAAACTAAGAAAACAATTGAATAGTTAACACAAAACACGCGAGGTCGGGAATTGTGTGAACTGTGAGAGCACAACCTTAACTGGTAATTCAAAACCACACAGGATCAATTTGTAGAGATCAAATACAATTACTAAACTCAATTAATCCTCATTTATAGAGTGGTTATGTGCCTTAATTTTCCATTGACCATAATCTAACCTTAGAACATCAATCAATGTAGGGTGTTGCGATTTCATGTTTCGAAGCTAGCCTAAGGTTAAATTCACATCATCTTCGTGGTAATGTTAATTCTCGTAGGGTTAGGGATTTTACAAATTATGGGATCATAATTAAGTGAATATTAATTTAAATTATAATGATTTATAAATGATTCAAGTGGTAGAGTTAGATCGATTACGCCTTTTTAAATATTGTCTAAAGAAACATCTTTTTATTGTGTCATTTTAATCAAACTTCATTTCAAAACTAAAAACAAAAAAAAAATCAATCTTCTTCCAGGAAAATTATTCTAGATTCATAAACTATATCCAACCCCCATATTTTCAAGTATTGCTTTTATTCTCCTTTATTTTATTTTTAGAATACCTTTAAAAGGTTGTTTTCAAATCTAATTCCTCCTTTGAGAGACGACCTTGGTCAGCAACTCTGCTGCACCTAAGTACCTCAAAATCGCATTAATCATTTGAGGTCTCCCACGACAGCTCTCTTTCAGAAACATTAGTAAATTTTATAAAATGTTTTGATCCATAAGGGCCATGTTTCATCCAAACCAATAGTCCTTTCTTTCTTTCTTTTTTGTACTTTCTTATCCCAAACAACATGCATGGACCTATTATTTTCATTAATTATTTTTGTAGTACATTCTGACCATAACAGTGAAGTATTTAGTGATCCATACTAAATCTCATGTGGGTCATACATAGTGCGAGAAACAAGACATTTCAACAGAATTTTTTACTTTATGTATGAGATCACTGACTAGAGATTCCAAAACATGGGGTTTTGATGGCCCCACAGAGTTCATGGAACAAGAGAGGGGTATTGGTTGTGGAATATGGTCCTTGGAACCACTAAAACTCTCTTTCCCGCATACTCTACTACATTAGAGGTATGACTTTAGGAGTTCTAGAATAAGTCTAGACAAATGGGAATGGGGAATAAGAGATATGATACCCCAAATTTGGGATGATGTGATGATGGCATGACAATGATGAGGATTGTTGTTGACTGACTTCGAAACATAGCATATATATCACGTTCACCTGAAATGTGGATAAAAAATGAGACAAAACCAATTATTGTATTCAAAACACGTGGATAAACATAAAGTGTTGTCCACAGTCTTCTAGAGAGTTGGCCCATGATGGTAAGAAATACATAATTCTGAGAATCCTAACCATTAGGGTGTTTCTTCCGACATGAGAGGGAATTTATCAGATTAAGGGCCATGCAGAGTGTGGAGAGTTGATTGATGGGTTGGTTAAATGAAGTCCAACACTATTGAAATGATACCAATTTGATGAAAATACATTAGGGGGGCACATTAGTCTGATCAGTGATCATAATCATTTCCTGATGAATCTCTCTATCGAGAACCTAGAGTGTCCCACAATCTTCCTCCATGGCAATGAGGATGACAGAAATGTTGTTTAATGTCGTAAGAATAGGATGGGATTACCCAGAATGGAAATGTCTGATGTGGTACATATCCCATGTGAATGATGACCAAATAATTCCATACTACACCATATAATCCCTGGGTAAATCCTCGATCGAAAGACTAAATATGGTGAAATCTGGGCTCGGCTCGAGAAAAAATATTCAGGCATTCCTAAATACAACATTAGGATAGGAATCAATCTACATATTATTTTGAGAGTGTATTTTAAGGTCATGTATCATGAAATGAATGTGTGGTTTGGTTAACCCAATAAACATCCTTCCAAAACCACTATGACCATGTGAGCTGTGATTCATGTGGGAAAAATGATTAGTGATGGTATTTACCTAGTATAGGGAGGCATATATTAGGGGAAATTGAATTCTAGGTGATGAACGTCACCATAATACCATACCACATATTTTACTAAAATAGATGTGTAGAGGGGTAAAACCGGGTTTTTTGGGATTCCACATAAACATAATGTTGTTAAAAGATGTGAAGTATGTCACCTGGTATATGGATTACAATGATGTTGGAATGATGTTGGGGGATAACTATTGACCATGTTTGAAACACAGCTTCTATTTCGTGCTATCCTGGCGTGGGGACAAAAAAATGAGGATCAACATCAAACCATGTTTGAAACATGGGACATGTCCGAAAATTTCCTCCGAGGTCTTCAGGGGTGTTGGACCATGATGGTATTTCATCCAATGTCACTTGATACTAGGCCGCAAAGGGGGTCCATTCTAACATGGGGGAAGATGGAGGTCCATATAAATGGAACCTTAAACATGGAAACAAAAATGAAAAATGTCCATGTGTAATCCAACAGATTGGAATATACGCCATGAATTATTTGATTATTCAAATGACATGTGTCAAATAGAGGGAGTCAAATCCCTATCCGAAGACTAGGGTCTTGGGGATAAAAACTACTTGTTCAAGGTCATGGAGTGTACCGTTGAGAGGGGACGTCGTTTAATGGAATGTGCATAGGATGGGAATGTTGAAAACCCCGATAAGGATGAGGACCAAAGAATCCTTACTTCTTATGACACAGTCCTAATAAAAATCCCACAAATAGTTTAAAGTGATGATTCTTAGACTAGGGTAAGCACTTTAACGTCATACGCAAGGACGAATGAATGATTTTTAGTAACTGGGGATGGACTCAATGATTAAATGTCCATGAATTCCTACGTAACCCATGAGGATGTAAATCAATCCATAAATAGTTCTCATGGTAAGATATTAGTTTTTGGTCATATGACTTGGACCAGGCTATGAAGAGACAAGGGAGTCAAGTGGAGTGGTTTTTGAAAAAACCGACGTGAATAAGGACAATAGAAGTCTAAGATATACCATGTGCTCCCTGGGGGAACCGTTGGTTGGGGATCCTGTGGTAGGATTTGTTTTGGGCCTGAGATGAATTTTCTAGGAATTTTTACATATCTAATGTGGAAGGGAATTAACCATACGTAGTTCTGCAAAGATTCGAGCAGTTTATCATCAAGCGACAAGGATGTAGGATATTGGAAATAAGATCCCAAAAGGTAAATAAATGGAATGGATATCATAAACCCAACATTAATGAGGTCTCAAGTAGTCCACCCCAAAACATGTGCTTCTAATTGAGTTCAAGACAATGGGGCCAGACAGTGGGCCGAATTTGAGATACCAGGGGCGGGACCTAAAGATGAAATTTATTGGAGTTCATATATATCCAATGAAGATGGAAATAAATAAATACATAGTAATAGAAAAAGTAATTTTAGGGTAACAATGCTAGGTAAATACTATCGTACAAGTCTGGAAGATTCCCCAAAAGGAGAGAGATTTGAAAGATATGGTGTGTTCTTTTGGGTGGACATTTTGTTTATGCAACTAAACCGTGATGGAGAATATGGATGTAACTGTATGAGTAAATCCATATATTGGAATTAAAAAATGGAATGGTGGGTTAATGATACCAAACATGATGTCCCCTTAAGTTAGGACACAAAAATGTGGTTCCATTTTCTGTTGTCCGACCAGGATGATAGTGTCACGTTTTAGGGTCGTATGATAAGAAAAGAACATGTGTTTTAACGTCGTGCGACAAAGTTGAAACAGTCAAATGTCATGTGGGATTGGGCAGTATTGTATAACATCACATGGATTGGATTCAAATATAATAGAAACGTTCTAATTGGAATATGCATGGATTGATAATGCATTTTTCGACGTTAATGAGGACTAGGTCCATGCCACACTGCATGCAATTTCAGAGAAAAAACCTCATATTAGGTTTCTGAAAAAAGTACAAGGGCCTATAGCTGTACCAAAATACAAAATTTTCAGGCATTACTACATATCCCATAAGGATGGGAATCAAGTAGTATGTAGTTCTAGAAATTCCATATAGTTTAACATCATGTGATAAATATGGTGATAGGATAGACATTCACATAGGGGGGGTATGTGGAGTGGTTATTATAAACCCTATGTGAATGAGGACATAATCCAAAAAACCCCACACCACAAATTCCTATAAGAGCTAGGGCCAAAAGTCCAAATAGTAAATTTAATTTTTGGATCCTTTTCTGGACCTGAAGATAAAATGTTTTGGAATTCCTACATATCCCAAAAAATGGGAATCAAGCCATAAAATGTACTCGAAATTCGTACAATTTAATGTCATCTGATAAAGATGAGGGGGTTCGTGCTTTTTGGTCATAGATCTCTGACCAAAATAATTGAGATTCTTCCAAACTGGTGTAAAAAATCACCAAGTCCCTAATCCCACGTCAGTTGTGCTAGACGTGGGAAACAAGGGTGGAGAAAATCATTGCAAAAAATGGAATACAGAGAAAGGGAAACAATTCATAGCCTGAATAACACCCCAATGTTGATTCATTCTCTTAAAGCACAAAAACATTCAATGAGAATTCCCCATGTGTTTCGAAATTAAACTCGAACATGATGGATATGAAAGACATGTGAATTCCCCAAACAATATTAAAGGCATAATGAGGGTGCCATAACTATGCGGGATAACTATTGAAAATTTTCAAAACACGACTTCCATATGGTGTGACCTATAATGGGAACCAAAAAATGAGCGTTGACCACTGAACATATTCCAAACCTGAGACATGTGTCAAATTGGCATTCCAAATCCTTGGGGATGATGTTCTAATATGATAGGATATCACTGAGGCCTATAATATATGCCATTCAAGGTTCCATTTTGATGTGAAAGATGATGAAATCCCAAATAAATGGAAACCTATAGCATGGAAATGGAAGAATTTTTGTCCATGTAGAACCCAAAACAATAGGTCCCCAAATCACATCTTATATTGAAATGTTGATGAATTTATAAAGAGGGTCCAGGGGCCCAATTTTATGGATGAGGACTCGAGAAGTTGACTAGAGGATAGGGGGTTAGAGATCTCCCATGAGATAGGTACATGAAGTGGTTATTTCAGACATGACGTGGATGAGGAAATAATTCCACACCACACCACATTCCACCATGAGAGGACTAAAGAAAAGTGGCCGAAATGAAGAGAAGGTTTCTATGAAATAGCGTGGGACGTGAAGAATAAATGTCTTGTCATTCATACGTATCCCATAAGAATGTTAATCAATCCATACATAGTTATGAAGGGAGGTGTAGTTTACCATCATATAAAAATGATCTGGGGAAGGGGTTTCTCAAAGAGTAATTAGTATGGAATGGCGAATAGAACAAAATGAATGAGGACATAAGCCCCCATAAACCACACCATTCATATTTCGAGGAGATAACATAGGCCATGTGGCTGAGAGAAGAAATAGATGAACATGGGATGGCCCCAAAAATGAAATATTTGTGTGCTCCAACGTATACCATGGGGATAGAAATTAATCAATACATTGTTCTTGATATGTCATGTTGTTTATCATCATGCAACATGGATGTGTTAGAACTTATTTTATGGTCATCGGGCTCAGAGCATAGATTCCAAGTTTAATGTCGTGTGTGTGGTACAGAGGGGTAGAAAATGTGAATCACCATGCCCAAAATTTTGGAGAAAATGAAAGAGAAATAATGATCTATGATAAATAATGACCATTTTCAAAACATAGTATCCCTATAATGTGACATGGAATAAGAGGAAAAATTAAGCATCAACCGCTGACAAAATTCATAATGCGGGACTTCTGTCAAATTTTTGTTCAATTTTTTTGTGATGTAGGTGCAATACGGTAAGCGAGACAAGGTGGTGTGAGACCAAGCTTCTAGGGGGTCTTTTCATATGTGAAAGACGATGGAAACCCAAATGCAGGGACACATGGATCATGGTGGTACCATGAAGTTTAATTTCACGTGGTAAGGACAATTAATGAATGAGGGTGTCTCAAGGGGATCTATGTGGCATGAAAAAAAATAGCCCAATGTGAATGAGGATGCAGAGTCCATATCACACCACAAACTACAATGTGAGAATTTAGGCCAAGTGGCCAGAAAGTTTGTGACACCTGAGGTTGGGCCATAGTCTAAAATTTCAGGCATTCCAATGTGTCCAATGAGGATGGTAATCAAGCCATACATACTTATAAAATTTCATCTATTTTAGTATCATACTACATGGATGTGAATGGTATTATTTTATGGTCATAGTGCTCAGACCTTTTTTTAGTTTGTCATCATGCAAGATAGGGGTACTAGTTTATCTTTTGTCAGAAAAAGTGTTGGAATATTAATTTCATGGAAGATGGAAATATGGTTTAACGTGATGCGGGAAAACTTCAGGGTATCTTTACATCCTTCATCCGAGACAGACCACATAATTTAATGTTGTGTGGTAAATATGCAATAGTTTAATGTAATTTGATACTATAATGAAATTTATTTCCTGAAGAATTTAGAATTGGTAAGAGGGGTAATATGCTCACCGTCCATGGTGACTATAGAGTCTACCCAAATTGGGTTAACATTGTTAATGATATATGGTCCCTCCCACATGGGGTATATCATCAGTATCATCCTACCACGTATCATTGGCATTCTTAGGTAAAGCACTATGTCACCTTGTAAGAAAATAAGATTCGAAATTTCTTGATGAAAGCTCTAGATATCTTGTTCTTATGCCTCTCCATATTGTTTAGGGAATAAATCAGGTTCTCATTGGGTGCTTCAATTTCATCCAGATTGTTGGGAAAAAATCCCTCAAGGTATCATTGAATAATTTTTGAGGTGATTGTGTTTGTTGAAAAAGTGGACATCTATGTGGTGAGGGTTGACAACGAAAAACAATGAGATACAAATTTGTTGAAAAGGGGGATTTCATGCTAGAATGTCGAGTTCAAGAGCCATGGTCAATGATCCATGTTTGATTCAAGAACGTCGACAATGTAATAGAATATCTCGAGGCAGTACAAAAGGGACAGATACAAGGTGGTGATGTTTTCTAGTGTTTGCCAAATTTTTGGGCATGAAAATCGACAAATGAAGACAAGTGGATTTTTGGAAAAGGGAACCGCATGCCGTATACTTGAAGCAAAGAGGGCATGTGCACCTAATGTTTTTCAAGATCATAAGGACAAAATATGGAAAAGGAAAGAGGTTTGTGCAAGTATTGGTGTAGTTTCATAGGTGACTTGGGCGCCGTGAAAGGACCTGTGCGCTGGTGCCTAGGAGGGTTGGAAGCATGCGCGCCATATGCTTTTCAAGATCTGATATTTGAAATATGGCAATGAAAATAGGGTCGCTCAGGTGTCTTTCAGGGAAAGAAACCTGCGCGCTGGGACTTCCGTGCCGAGGGGAGACTTGCGCGCCACCATGTAGGTCGACCAATTGCCAATAAATACAGAACCACCCCTCCTCATTTTTAACAGAGTTCATAACTTAGAAAAATTAGAGCTACCGTCGTTCTGGTGTGGTGGTCACGCTGGTGGTGTGTGGTCGTGCAGGTGTACTTGCACGCCAGTGTTTGAAGTTGCACGTCAGTTGGTAGTTGCCCTCCAATATTGGCTTGGGTGTAAGAGGGATTGAGTCGCGTAGGTTTGGAGTTGTAGAAGATTGTGCCACGTAGGTGGAAGAGGAAGACATGTGCGCCAGTTGTGACTCGTACGCTGATACTTGCGCATAGGGTTAGACCTGCGTGACAAGTAAGGTTGATTCCCCAACAGTTTTTTCGGGCTGCGTTTCACGACCGGCCTTCACTATAAGGAGGGAAGGGTCAGTAGATTTCCAAGCCCTTCCTTCTTGAAGTTGAAGGAAAGATAATGACCCCTGAAACCCGCCTACAATAGATCCTGGAGTGGAAACCAGCGCCAAGGGTATAGAATCTCACACAAAATGGAAGGTATTACCCTTCTTATTTTTATAAGATCGAGAGATAAGACAGCAAACCCAACTATACCAAAGATGAAAGTAAAGGTAAAGCCAAAGGTAAACCATTCCCATATGGATGTTCAAAATTAAAAGATACAAGCTACAAAACTCCAAATGTAAATTACAAAAAAAAGTTAAAGGACAATAGAAACTGCCCCAAGGAAAGCACTAGTACGGTGACACACGATCCCTGAAGTCCTCCTGGAAACCTGAAAACCGTTTTATATACGTTGGGTTAGAATACAAGAATACTTAGTAGGGTAAACCAAAGACTCTTGTGCACAAGTGAAGAGGCATCCTAATGACATGTGAGAAATGAAAACCAAAGAACCTAGAAGGAAAAACTATCCACCCAAGTCTCACCAAGGATCACTCCCCATGTAAAGCAAGGAAAGTAAATTATAATAATATCACATCGATATTTCGGTACCCCGCGCCACTTTCCCACTGGTTATTGAAGACATCCTATGCATCGAATCAATCCAGCCATTATCACCATAGTCCCATTTCCTTACCCCGCCTGCACACAACTGGGCTAGAACAACTATTTCCATGCCCGAAAACACTTGGGCCTCATCCCGAAGACACTTGGGAAACAACCTGCCTGCAGAAACCTGGTCCAACCACCACAGCTACCCATCCCAAAGATTATTGGGCTAATAATAGACCTCATGACATCACAGCCTGCCCGAAGTGTCATGGGATATTCGGGAAAGGGCGCAAAAAGAAGCTAATAACCAGCCACTCATTGGAGTGTTGGGAAAAAACACCCTCCCCAAGAAATGGGGTGTTCGTCACTATGTAATCAACTTGGGTGGGGAACGAATAAGAAACATAAAAGCTAAAAATATATGTGTAGGTTACAAACACGCATCTCGACCTATGGGTTTTAAAACCTAAGAACAAACACCCTTGTTACAATTAATTCATAAAATAAGTCACGACACTTGCAGCTAGTTCACAACTCATTCCCAAACTAATTACCCACTCAACCATTCTTGTTTCCATGTTCAATTAATCCCATTAGGGTGAATTCATCTCTACCAGAAAACCAATAGGCATAACCAACAGCCAAAAGGAAAGAAACAGCCAAACAACAATTTCAGCATTCACACCCGGTTCTCTTGAAAATTTACAACAACAAACGGACGAGTGAGATCCCTCGAAATACTGGAACCAATGAAAACCCTGATATACAGCCCCATGTTCCCAAAATCTAGTATTCAACGGTTTCTCAACAACATATGATTCCACCCCAATTCGTGATATAAGAAGAGCAACCACACATCCTCAAATTCACAACTAGCGAAAGTATAACAACAGGGGATCCCAACCCCACCTGTATCACCCCATCAATCAGCCTATGAAAGAAACAACCAAACCACTACCACCAACACATGGTAGACCCATGCATGTATTTTCAGATTTAAAATATCTAACACACTCCATGGTTTCAATTCCACTGTGCTTTAACCGAGGTTATCACAGAAAAGGGTTGATCCTGCTGCTTTCAGTTTCTTTATCCAAGTACACATAATTAGCCAATTCCAATTTACGTTTATATAAACATCCAAGAGTACCGAGGTTCATTAGTGCACAGAGAAAGACAACCAACATCCATGATTTTCATTGATCATAGGCTCGTACAATTCACAACACATATCATCATAAAGAGTACAACAAAACATCGATCAGAATCCCTTTTCATTTTTTATAGGTCCTTTCATTATCGTCGTTAAGTTCGGTTTCATCAATTTCCATAGAAGAAAAAATCGTGCCTACCCATCATGATACACAAAAAAGAGATACAAAGGAGAAGATCCCTACTTGGTTGACCAAAGATCGATGTTATTCACCATGTGCCAAAACATGGGAAGTGCGACTCGTAGGGCTCCCGCACATGTGCACAACATTCCTTGGGAAAGAAAGGACTTTTAACGCACAAGTAAATGGTGGAGACAAGAAAAAATGGAGAAGAATAATTTCTTGCGTGATAAATAAATGATATCCCCAATGTTATGGTATAAGGAATTTTAACTCCATGGAAGTTAGATTGTGGTTCTACCACGCGGTTGGGTGGTTACAAACTACTGAATTAATTGTTTTTTAATAGGGAGGTTTCATGGGATTTTTAGATATTAATTATGGGTTAAAAACGTCCTTGAAATGCCTTAAATGGTCAAAAAGGCCTAAAAGAGGCATTACGGGAAAAACTGTCGAAGGAAAACCCGACCATGATGGATAACACCGATCGGTCACGCAGATCGGTCACACTGAATGAAGTGAGACCCCTTAGGATACTAGAATTTGGAAAAGGAATGGATCATGAGGGTTTGTGCCATTACATATGATACCCCTCAAACTATTCTCGCCCTCGAGAATTCAGAACCAGACCCAAAGGAAAGAGGGAGGTCCGAACAGCCACCCTGGAAGATACCTCTCAGGAGTGAACCTCTCTGACACAGGGACACCTTATCTCCTGAACAATCACGGATGTACTATCACTCCTTTCCCGTGCAACCACGCAAAACAAAATACTAAACCGTTTGGCCATGTGGGAGAGGTGTTTCCCTTCCTACGTGTTAAGATATTTTCTACTTTGGGCGGCACTGACTCGCCAGCATGGGTTTAGGTGCATCCTCTTTAATGCATCCTAACTAGGAATCAGGTGTTCCCCTCCCAATGCTTTTGGACACTTCATACACATTCAGAGAAAAAGGAAACAACACATCCCATAGTCAACAAGGTAAATCATTACATAGCAAAAAAGTACTGACAAAACTGGATAAAACTCAACACAACTCTGGGTACTGGGCACACATCTATGCTTCCCTCTCCCAGGTACTCTCCTCAAGCCCACTATGCCTCCATAATACAAGAACCAACATGATTGTTCTTCGAGGAAGCACCTTCTCCTCACGACCCTCGATCATCACTAGTCGTTCGATGAAGGTTGCATCATCTACGATATCTATATCTCCCCAGTCGAGGACATGCGAATCATCATATAGATACTGAAAAAGCTGGAAAACATGGAATACATCATGCACCCTTTGTAGCTATGGTGGCAACACAGGCTGATAAGCCACCTCACCGACCCGGTGCAACACCTCGAAGGGTCTGACGAACCTGGGTGAGAGCTTACGTCCCCTACTAAAACTCCGCTTCCCATGTCGTGGGGAGACCTTCAAGAAAACGTGGTCCCCGACCTCTAACTCCAAGGACCATCTCCTATCATCCGCATAAGACTTCGGCCGGTCCTGAGCCAACTTCATCCTCTCTCGTATAAGCTTCACCTTCTCCGTTGTGCTCTGTACCACCTCCAGGCCAAGAACACCTGCCTCTGCGACTTATATCTAGCACACGGGTGAGCGACACAGCCTCACATACAAAGTTTCCAACGGAGCCATGCCAATGGTAGAGTGGTAGCTATTGTTGTAGGTGAACTCAACCCGAGGAAAGTGTCGCACCAATGATCCCCTAAAGTTCATGATGCTTGCTCGTAGAATTTCTTCCAAGGCCTGGATAGTGCACTCGATCTGCCCATCTATCTGGGGTTAGAAGGCAGTGCTAAGGTGCAGATAGGTTCCAAAAGCATGCTGAAAACTGCTATAGAATCGTGAGGTAAATTGTGTATCCCTATCCGAGACTATGGAACTTAGAACCCCATGCAACCGCACCACCTCTTCCACATAACCCTATTCTTGAGCTTCCACTCCACTCGACTCCTTGATATCCAGAAAGTGAGCTAATTTCGTCAATCGGTCCACTACTACCCTGATGGCGTCGCACCCTCCATGAACCTTGGGTAGCCCTATGATGAAATCCATCGAGATTTCATCCCACTTCTACTCGGGGACATCTAAAGGTTGCAACAAACCACCTGGAACATGGTGTTCAGCCTTCACCTACTGACACACTAGGCACTTGGCCTAAAAATCTACCACCGCCCACTTTTCCCCGGGCCACCAAAACTGTCTCCTAAGACCCTGGCACATCTTGGAAACCCTTGGGTGCACTGCGAGGGGTGATATGTGGAACTCACCAAGGACTCTCTCATGCATCACCTCCATAATGAACACCTTCCCTTGGAATAACATCTGATTCTATCCATCTCCTGTCCACCCTTCCGGAGAACTTCCTTGGCTAACACAGTCATGAATCACATCACTCTCTGGGTCTCTCCACTGATACTCCTCCACCTAATGTAACATAAAAGATAGTACTTTCATTTGATACAGGAAAACCTTACCAACATCCATTCTCACATCCAGGTGCAGGGAAGCCAACACCTCCATCACCCTCCAAGCATCTGGCGACTCTCGGACCGCATGCCTTTGTGACTTCCGGCTCATGGAATTAGCCTCCATGATTCCTTTCCTTGAGGTGTAAGAAATATCGAAATTGTAATCCTGAATAAAATCAATCCACCTTCACTACTATAAGTTTAGGTCCTGCTGGGAGAAGAAATACATCGAGCTCTTATGATCGGTGAAGACCAGGAAGTGCTCCCCGACGAGGTAGTGCCGCCAAAACTTTAGTGCGAACATGACCGTCGCATGCTTCAGATCATGGGTGGAATAGTTATGCTCATGGGGACGTAACATTCTAGGCCCATAGGAGATCACCCCTTACCGCTGCATCAAAACACATCTGAGGCCCTGCCCTAAAGCATCAGAGAATATCTCATACACCACCCCTTCTTCTAGAAACCTCATCACTGGGGCACTAACCATCATCTCCTTTAGATAACTAATGGCCTCCCCACACTACTCATCCCACACAAATGACTGGTCCTTCTTGGTCAATGATGTCAAAGGTGCTGCAACTCAAGATAAGTTGGGCAGGATTCTCTAGTAGTAACCTACCAGCCCAAGGTAACTACAAACTTTTGCCATGTTCTTGTGTGCGGCCCAAGAAACAACTGGCTCGACCTTCGATGGGTCCACCGCTACTCCCTTCTCGGACACCACGTGACCAAGGAAGTGTACTTCTCATGTACATAAATTTCACTTTGACAATATCCCATAGAGATGGTGTTGTCGGAAGACCTCCAAAACCATCCTGAGGTTCTCAGTGTGATCCTCCTATGATCTTGAATAGATCAGGATGTCGTCGATGAATATGACTACGAACCGATCCAGGTACTCCTGGAAGACGGAGTTCATAATCCCCATGAATACAGTTGGAGAATTTGTAATGCCGAACAACATGACCACAAACTTGAAGTGCACATATCTACACCTGAAGGCCGTCTTAGGGATGTCTCCCTCCTTCACCCTCAACTGGTGATTTCCAGTCCACAGGTCGATTTTGAAGAACCATCCTACCCCCTTCATCTGGTTGAAAAGATTGTATATCCTTGAAAGAGTGTAGTGATTCATGACCGTCGCCTGATTCAACCTCATGTAGTCTATGCACAGCCTTAGACCACCATCTTCCTTCTTTGCGAACAAGACTGGAGCACCCCACGGTGACTCACATGGCTGAACATAACCCCTCTTCATCAAATCGTCAATATGAATCTGCAAATGCCGTAGCTCCGAAGGTGGCATCCAGTAGAAAGCCATAAAAATCGTACGTTCACCTGGCTGCAAATCTATGCCATACTAAAAATCACGTCGAGTGGGTAGAGTCATCACCTCCTCAGAGAAGACATCCATAATCTCACTGACGATCCATGGTTCCTCCACGATCTCTGCATCCACTTACTTCACTGATAGCTCATCTAACAAGAAGAGGAGGGGTCCATCTCGCCTTCTTCCCTTCTGGCAACCCCGCTCGTCGGTGAAAGTAACTCGTCGGCCACCTATGTATGGAAACACGACCCATCCTCAGAAGTAATCAATGACGACACATATATAGAATATCTATTCAATGCCTAGGATGACATCGTATCGATGTATCTATAATATTAGGAGGTCCCTGCTTAACTGATTTGGCCCTATCGTCAGTCTGAATCCTTGACAAACATATATCAAGTTGGTCTGATTTCCGATTGGTGTGCTCATCACGAGGGGAACTGGACGTCTCTTGGCATCTAGACCCAAATCACAGGCCAGAATGGGTGTAAAAATGGAGTGCATAGCTCCTGAATCAAACAAGACGTAAGCAAGGGTACTGAAAAAACTGATCGTACCTCGAACGACCTCTGGTTCTGCTAGAACTGCTGCCTACGTGGCATGAAACTGCCCATGCCCGGATCCTCTGCCTCTCGGCTGTCAGCCTCCTCCCCGACCATGCCCTGGTCGAGGTCCCTGAAGAGCGCCATGGGGGCGGCCTCCTCCTGCAACGTCTTCCCTCGGAGGAGCGGGAGCTTGCTACCCCTGCTGCTGCTGCTGAAAGTGCCTAGCTGGAAGCTGCTGCTACAGAGGAGGGTGCTGGGCCTTCCCACTTCCACCGTACTACACTCTATCCGGGCACTGGCTCTGAAGGTGCCGATGGCTCCTGCAGATAAAGCATCTCAGCCCTATGCCAGAAGGGAAAGGGAGAGGGCCATTGGATCAGAACTGGAACTGCTAAGGCATGCCCCATGCTGGTCAGATCCTAGAGGGTCCCGATGATGGAGGTCTGGTGCTGACAGCCTTTCCATTTGATGAGCCTAGCTGAATCCCCTCTCATGATACACCTCCCTGTGTGTGCATCCTCTCCTCCACTTCAGCCTTCTTCGTCACCTCTTGGTATTTGGTAGGGTGAAGGTAGTAACGACATTCTAGAGGGAAGGTCAGAGTGCCTCCTCCAAACGTCTCACACAAGACTCCTAATCCGGCAAGAGTTCCGGAGAAAAGAGGAAGAGATCCATGAACATGATCCCCAGCTCTCTCACCGACAAACTCCCCTGCTGGAGGGCGAGTAGCTACTGTCTCATTTCTTCCTTCATCATGGAAGAGAGGAATTATGCCCGGAATTCCTTCTCTAAATCAGCCCATGAAACCTCAGCCTCTTTCCTTTCCCTGAGATAAAGTGTCCACCACTGACGCACTGCTCCACGCATCTGGCTGATAGCCAGAGGAACCCAGTACACGGTCGGAGACCAAATCATGCTGAAAGCGATCACTAGATCCTCTACCCATCTCCCAGCCTCCATGTCCGAGGTGCTGCCCTCATACTTCCCGAGGGTCTATCCCTGAAAGGCTCGAAGCGTCTTCTTCCACTGATCATCCTCCTCCTCTCGGTCGGTCCTTTGCCGATGGGCCATGTCAACCCCCTGGGCCTCGATCCCCTGCACTACCCATGGTCACCTCCCGAGTTCCATAGCTAGAATTAAACAAGGAATTCCTTATCCCGGGTAGTGTAGAATATTGTTCATACATTATATTTGACTTATTTATTTATTTTTGAATCCCCAAAACACCCAAAAACACGAGAACACAAGTCATTATGACAAATGTACCTTTCATAGGGTCTCTACCCTGCAATCAGTGTAGCCTCACTTGGTCGTTCGGTAGGTCCAGAGTCCTTGAATCGGATCACAGGGGGCCCTAAAATCTCATGTCCTAGCCGGTCTTCCCTAGCCTATTTCACGCTCCAAGATCACCCAACACTGTTGCCCTACCATCCCATGCAATCATCATTGTGCCTAACTCTAGAGTCCATCATATCTATCATCCAACCTCACTCCTCTGATACCATTTGTCCATGACCCGCCTTAAACAAAAGGAGGGAAGGGTCACCATTTGGCACTAAGTGCTCAACTTGTGTGGGGTGCGAATAAGAAACATAAAAGCTCAACTTGTGTGGGGTTGGTTGAGAGATAAGATAGCAACCCAAACAATAATGAAGCTGAATGTAAAGGTAAATCCAAAATTACATGATTCCCATATGTATGTTCAAAAGTAAAATATACAAGCCACAAAACTCCAAAGGTAAAGCACCAAGAAAATGGAAAAACACAACAGAAATTGCCCAATGGTCCGTGCTAGGACTATCTCGCACGATCTCTGAAGTCCTCTTGGAAACCTGAAAATAGTTTTATATACGTAGGGTTAGAATACAAGAATACTCTGTAGGGTAAATCATAGACTCTCGTGCACAAGTGGAGAGGAATCCTAATTCCCTGTGAGAAAATAATACCAAATCACCTAGCATAGAAAAACAATCCACCCATGTATCCCTAAGGCACACTCCCCAAATAATGCAAGGCATCTAAAGTATAGTAATAGCACATTGATATTTGGGTACCCCGCGCCACTTTCCCACTTGTTATTGAAAGAATCTTATGCATCGAACCAATCCCACCATTCTCACCGTAGTCCCACTGCCAAACTCTGCACGCACATACCTGGGCTAGAACAACAACTGCCACGCCTGAAAACACCTAGGCCACATCCTGAAACACTTGTGAAACAACCTAACCACATACACATAGGCCAACCATCACAGATACCCTACCCAAAGATTCGTGGGCTAATAATGGACCTCAGGCCATCACAGCCTACCTGAAGAGTCTTGGGCAATTAGAGAAAGGGAGCAGAAAAGGAGCTAATAACCAGCCACTCATAGGAGTGTTGGAAAAAACACCCTACCCATGAAATGGGGTGTTCGACACTAAGTTCTTGACTTGTGTGGGGTGCGAATAATAAACATAAAAGCTACAGATATAGTTATAGGTAACAAACACTCATTCCAACCTAGGGGTTCCAAAACATAAGCACAAACACCCTTGTTACTATTCATTCACAAAAGAAGTCACGACACTCGAGGCCAAGTCACAACTCATGCCCAAACTAATTCCCCACTAAACCATTCTTGTTTCCTTGTTCATGTAATCCCATTATATTGAATTCTTCACTACCAAGAAACTAACAGTCATGAATACAGGCCAGAAGGAAAGAAACCGCGAAACAACAATTTAAGCATTCACACCCGGTTCTCTTGGGAAGTCACAATAACAAAGGGTTATGTTAGATCCCTAGAAATACTAGAACCAAAGAAAACCCCGAGATACAGACCTGTTTCCCAAAATCCAGGATCCAACTGTTTCTCCACAACCGAGGATTCCACCCCAATTCGTGATATAAGCAGAGTAACCACACAGCCTCAAATTCAAAACCAATGAAAGCATAACAAAAGGAGATCCAATCCCCACCTGTATCACCCCACAAATAGGCTCCTGAAAGAAACAACCAAACTGCTACCACCAACACAAGGTAGGCCCATGCAAATATTTTCAGATTTAAAATATTTAACACACTCCATATTTTCAATTCCACTGTGCTTTAACCGGGGTTATCACAAAAAAGGTTTTATCCTAATGCTTTCAATTTATTTAGCCGAGTATACGTAATTAACAAAATAATTGTTATGGTTATTTAAACAACCAAGATCAATGAGGTTCATTAGTGCACAGAGATAGGCCACCAACGTCCATGATTTTCAGTGAGCATATGCCCACACAATTCACAATATATAACCACATAATCATTACAACAGAACATCGATCACACCTCCCCTTTTCATTATTTAATGGTCTGTTAATTATCTTCGTTAAGTTTGGTTTCATCAATTTGCACAGAGGGAAAAGCATACTCACCCCACATGATACATAGAAAGTAGAGGTAAATGATAAAATCAATACTTGGTTGATCAAAGATTGATTTTTTTCTCCCCACGCCAAAATAGTAGAAGTGCGACTCGCATAGGTCCCGCACAGGTGCACCACTTGCCTCAGGAAAGAAAGGAATTCGAATGAAGAAGGAAAAGGAGGAGACTATCCAAAAGGGAGAAGAATAATTTCTATCATGATAAATAGATGAAATCACCAATGTTATGGGATAAGGAATTTGAACGCCTTGGAAGTCGGATCGTGGATCTACGACGCGGTTGGGTGGTTACACATGACTGATTTAGTTGTAATTTAATAGGGAGGTTTCTCAAGATTTATAGATATTAATTATGGGTTAAAATGGTCTTTAAACGCCTTAAAAGGTCAAAAAGGTCTTAAAGAGGCGTTATGGGAAAAACTGTCTAAGGAAAACCCAACCATGCTAGATAACATCGATCGGTCGATTGCGGCGATCGATGGCACCGATCAGTCACGCCGATCGGTCGTACCTAATGAGGTGCAACCTCTTAGGATCCCAGAATTTGGAAAAGGTATGGAACATCAGGGTCTGGTCCATTACACTGCATGGAAGGTGGATATTTTCCTAATACCTTCAGTACACAGAGAAATTCATCTATGGGTGAAAGTTGGACTTCAACAGAGCATCCGAATACAATATAGGATGTTTTAATTAGATATAATGATGATACATATAGGTCTATAAACTATGTTTGGATCCTTTCTAGAGCAGTGAGAAAAGGAAGAAGAAGAAGGTGATCCTCTCCACCGGCAGTGAGCCAGAGAGAGAGAGAAATAGAGAGTGACCCTTGGGAATGCATTGAGCTGACCCTAATCATTATAAAGGCAGTGATCCTAGGACAGAGTGACTGTTCCCTAACCTTGTAATCCATAGATAGTGACATTTAGTGGAATTTTGTACGACCGACAACTTGTCGGCGTATGATCCTTGTACGTAGCCCTTTGCTGTGAACCGAGTACATTTTTTTTGTCCAATGCATTCTTTTCTTTCTGTTTATATTGTGCAACAGGAAAGAGAGAGAAGGGAGTTTTTCTTTACAACAAAACAAGATCAGAATGAGGTTTAATTTGAAATTAGTAATACCCATATTCACCACCATTTCAGGGTACTGATCCTTGTGGACCTATCAATTGGTATCAGAATGAAATGTTGATATTAGTTCTTCTCTCAACAGAGGTCACTAATCATAAAAGGATTATGATCTTTGATGGATGTAATTTTCAGATATAGAAAAATAGAATGAAACACTATTTCCTATCCTTGGGAATGGATGTGTTTTCAGCAGCTATGCAAGTATCAGAGCTGATATTAATAGTGGTGCATTATCAGAAGATTAGTATAGAGAGTTGGATGATGATTCTAAAGAAATCAATGCCTTAGGGGGATCCATTTCCAATCCTATCTATACAAATGTGATGTCATTAAAAAAATCACATTCCATGTGGGAAAAGCTTTTTAATATATATGAATGGGATACAAAGGGCAGAGAGGCAAAGCAGCAAGAAATGTGGAACAAGTATGAAGATCTGGGAATGAACCCGAATGAGTCTGTTGATGCATTATTTGACAGGGAAAATACTGTGGTAGAAGACATGTGAGGTCTTGGTGAAATTATCGAAGACATAATAATTGTGAATCACATATTAAGAAAACATCCACCTCAGTTCAATCCGAACGTTTCTGTTTTTGAAGATAAAGACCCAAAAGAATTGACATTGGATAACCTGCACATCACCCTTGATGCATATGAAATGAGAAATGATGATAACGACATTGTGGAAAATGGGAAATCCAATTAAGTGGTATTTAAGGCTATGAAAAAGCTCAACATTGAAGATTCTTAGGAGTAAGAAGAGACAGGTGATGTAATGACATTCCTCTACTCAAACCTTCAAAGAAGAAAAGGAATGTTCAAAGGGAAACTTCCTCTTGCATGCTTTAGATGTGGAAAGGATGGAAATCTCACAGCAAGATGCCCCAAAAAGTTACAAAAAGAAAATGATGAAGATGATGTTGAAATTCCCAAAAAGAAAACTTTGTCCTATGTGAAAGGGAAGAAGAATTTGAAGAGAAATGTCTTCAAGAAGATGAATATTATTTCACAAGAAATAGATTGTTCAGGTGAGTCTGAGGTTAAATATTTTGAGGAGATTGAAAACTGAAAAGATCATGGAGAAAATGATATGGTGGCACTCGTCAGTAGTTCTAATGAGAAGGAAGAAATTGACGCTGGAGAAGAAGAAGAAGAAGTTGAAGGAAGAGATGATATGGAAGCCCAATTGGAAGCAGCTCTTGAGGGGATAGACATTTGGAGAGAGAAAACGAATAAATCCAATAATGTGGGTTGTGATTACAAAATCCATATGCAACAATAGGATGAATAAAATTCTGATCTGTTAAAATAAATTGAAAGACTAAATTCCTCAACACCAGAGAGCTCATAAACTATTATTCAGTATATGCATAAAATTGAGGAACAAAATAAGGAAATTTATTGTTTGACTAAGACAAAAAAGGATCCGGACAGATGTATCAAAGAGCTTGAAGAAGAAGTGGTCGGTCTGCGGCGAAAAATGAAGGATCGAAAAAACCTCTTGACCTCCAATGTGATTTCAAGAAAGCCGGTCATTCCGAAGACTAAAAATGTGAAACAGAAGCCTATTTTTTCAGCAGGAAAGAAGAATCAATTGAGATAAAATGTTACGGCTGATTCAGGGCTTGTTAAGAAGATAAAATTGGTGGCAATTGAATTCAGACCACAAGCACCCATCTGGAAATTGAAGGTTGATTTGGGCACAAAGCAGAATCACAATATTCATAGATCCCAAGGGGAAACTTGTAGTGCTGAAGTAACATGATGGAATGAACCTTATATCAGGTGTTATTGTTGTGGGAAGATGGTACATTCATCGTATGTGTGTTCCATAGCCAAGAGATATTGAAGGGAACACGAACAGAGGTGGCAGCCAAACAGAGAATGGTTTTCCAGAATATATTTTGAAGGAAACTGTTTTTGGTGTTCAGGATTTTGGGAACATGGATAGGTACTGCACTTTGACCATTCAGAGAAATGTGCCAAAGAAGAATCAAAATTTTTGCAAGTAACAGATCAATAAACTGACAGGTGAGTTAAAAATGCAGAATAGATTTGTGGCTTTGCTAGATGATGCTGGTCCATTATACTCTTAGAAAGAACATAAGTCTCAATCCATTCCGAGTGTGATGGAAAAAGTATGGGACAAGAAAAGAAAAATGATAAGGTCGTGGTGGCAGACATTTCCCTTAAAGAATCAGATTGCTCTCGTGTGTGGATGCTTGATACTGGTTGCACATCTCACATGACCAGTAATAAGGATCTTGTTACAGGCATAAAATATGACAAAGAAAGAGTTTTCATATTTTGAAACGATGAAGGCCTGAAGATTTTTGGCTCATTGAAATCCATGTTTGGGTATAAAGAAATGAGATGTGATGATGTCTTGGTAGTATAGGGTCTTAGAAATAACTTTCTCAGTGTTAGTCAACTTTGTGACTCTTGTCATTCTATCTGATTTCCCAAGAAGATGTCTGTTGTGAACGGAAAATATGGAGAAGTGGTTCTGTAGGGAAAAAGGACTAAGGGAAATCATTACCTTGTATGCGGAGAAGAAGATACGTTCCTTTAACTAGAGTGTAAGAAAACTAGATGTGGAATAAGTGACATGGTCATCTATGCCAACCATCCATTGAAGATCTGGTAATGTGCGATGCAGCTAGAGACCTTCCCAAACGATCGTGTGATCACATTCATACGTGTGATGCTTTCAAACAAGGGAAGATCATTAGAAAGACATGCAGGCTATAGGAAAAGAAATCAACTAGAGTGCTCTAATTGGATCTTGTGGATGTATGTGGACCTATCTCACCACGATCTATAAATGGGAAATTGTACTATTTGAATTTCATTGATGATAATAACAGAATGTCCTTGGTATTTGTCATCACCCATAAGACAAAGGTGTTCAGTTGCATAAAGGAGTATAGGAGGGAATCATAAAGGATGATTTGGTAGAAAATTCTAATGTTTCGTACTGATAGCGGTACAGAATTCACAAACAGTGATGTCGAAAACTATATCAAGAAACACAAAATAAGGCATCATGTTTCATCAGTGTGAACTCCCCAACATTATGGAGTGGTTGACAGGATAAATCAGATCATTAACAACATGGATAAATGATTCTTATTGAAAAGGACCTACCAGATAAATTTTGGAAGGAATCAGTTTTGACATCAGTCTATATTTCGAACAGGTCTCTCTTGTGTCTAAAGGAATGGAAGAATCCTTTTGAAATGTGGTATATAAAGAAGACAAATCTGAAACACATTCGAATCTTTGGGAGTAAGTGCTTCATTCTCAACAATGAAAATCATAGGATGTTTGAGTCACAAGGAGATGAGGGGATATTCCTTGGATACGCAGGAGAAAGCAAAGCTTGTAAATGTTTCAACAAAAGGCTAGGTAAATTTTTTGAGAGCAATGATGTCACTATAGTTGAAAATGAACAGAATACTCAACGACCCAGTGAATACTTTCTGGATGAAAGTGATGATGAGGTAAGATACATAGTGGGAGAAGAAGTGGTATAACCTAACTCAGAAGAAGGTACTGATGATGAATAAGAAAGTGTCATTTCTATGCTTGGTAGGAATCCAGAGAGTCGAGTTAAAATTGGTAGGAAGAATATCATTGGTGATCAGACAGCCCCAGTTCAGACATGAAGAATGAAATCATTACAAAAAACATCGTTTTTATCTCAAGTGGTGCCGAAATGTATTTATGATGTAGCTGAACATGAAAACGGGGTTCAAGCTATGAATTAAAAGCTTGATCAGATTGAGAAGAACCAGTCATGGGTGATTGATTCGAGGCCAGCAGACAAGAATGTCATCGGGACTAAATGGGTCTATCATAACAAGATGAATGGAGATGAAACAATGATTCAGAATAAAGAACAGCTGGTGTGCAAAGGATACTCCTAGATATAGGGAATAAGTGTTTATGAGACATTTCCACCAGTTTCAAGGCTGGAGACAATCAGATTATTTTTTCCCATAGTGTGCAATGAAAGTTCAAAGTGTTCCAGATGGATGTCAAATCTGCATTTCTAAATGGGGTTCTGGAAGAATATGATTATATTGAGCAGCCAGATGGTTTTCTCATTCATGATGATGAGAATAATTTTTGTAGACTGAAGAAGGAGTTGTATGGGCTAAGACAATCACCAAGGGCTTGGTACTCGAGGCTTGATCAGTACTTGAAGAAGTTTGGTTTCCAACATGGGTGAGTTGATTACAATATTTATTTCATCGACGATAGTAATCAATGGTTGACGGTGTTGCTTTATGTCGATGTCATAATATTTGGCAACCCAGGTGAAGCTTAGTGCAGACAGTTTTCTGATTTCATGAAAACTGAGATTAAAATGTCCATGATTGGAGAGCTAAAATTTTTCCTAGGTTTACAGGTGACACAAGGATGTAATGGAACATTCATTTCTCAATCCAAATACGCCAAGGAGGTTCTAATATGGTTTGGAATGGAAAATTCAATGTAAATGAAGACTCTGGTTGCTACTTGGATGATATTATCAATAGATGAGGATGGAAAGGTATTAAATATCACAAAATACAAGAAAATCATTGGAAGTCTATTGTACTTAACTACAACAAGGCCTGATATTGTTTTCACCACATTCCAAGCAACGAGATATCAAAGTAATCCTAAGGAAAGCCACATGCTTGTTGTGAAAAGAAGACTTCGGTATATCAAAGGCACCGTGGATTTCGGTCTGGTGTATAATGACAAAACTCAATCACTGTTATTGGGTTAAAGAGATGCAGATTAGGTTGGATCTGCAAATGAAATAAAATCAACATCAGGAGGTGCATTCTATCTTGGTGGATTGTGTATTTTTGGGCTAAGAAAGAAGCAAGATTTCATTTCATTGAGCACCACAGAAGCTGATTATATTGCGGCCACTCAAGCATGCACACAGTTATTGTGGATGAAGCAGCACCTTGAAGATATGGGTGTTTATGTGAAGTATCCAATTGGAATCCGATGTGATAACAAAAATTCTATCAATATTAGAAAAAATCTTATCCATTATTCAATGAAAAAGAACATTGTGATAAAGTATCATTATATCACTGAGAAGGTTGAGCAGGGAATCATGAAGATGGTGTATGTGCCTACAGAGCTACATGTTTCATACATTCTGACAACGGCCTTACCCAAGGATGATTTTGAGAGGCACTGACTGGCTCTGGGAGTTTAGTCGACTCCCTGCACTGAAAAGAGTGTCTATGTGGAACTCAACCCCCTCTCCCCGAGGAATGATGTCTATTTCCCTAATGTGTCGATGTGTTCTCTAATCTGTTACAGACTACAAAGGAGTTATCATTGGGTTCATTGAAAAAGGGGGATACAATAGTGATTGATCAAGGGGGAGACAGTGTGGAAATTTCATAAATCATGAATGATATGGTTAGAAGCTAATAGGTGGAGCAGTGAGATAGGGAGAGATCTATGAGAAAGGGGGGGTTTAAATCTGATGATGCTAGAAGTGATCAATCAAAGAATTGATATCATGACAGTTGAGGATCGTGATAAAAGCAGAATATTGGTGTTGAAATAATATTTCCAAAAATTGGTATCAGTTTGGTAAAAATTGGTATTAGTTTGGTGTCAACAATGGGTGTAAGAGATAAAATGATTCATTGATGAACTTTTCATTTACTCTTGTTTCTAATGCTGAGCATTACTCATGTGGGATTAGAGTATGTGTTGTGTAAATCTTTGATCACTTTTAGAATCGCGAAAGGTGAATGGTGGCTGAAAAATTAACGATGTATCTGTTTTTGGAAGAATTATCAACAAAACCAAAGGGAGAGATTGTTTGGAAAAAATCCCTCAAGGTATCATTGAATCATTTTTGAGGTGATTTTGTTTGATGAAAAAGTGGACATCTTTGTTTGGATTGTTGATAAAGAAAAACAATGGCATACAAATTTGTTGAAAAAGGGGATTTCATGTTGGAATGTCGAGTTCAAGAGGTATGGTCAACGATCCATGTGTGATTCAAGAACATAGACAATAGAATCGATGATCTGAAGGTGGTACTAAAATAACAGATACAAGGTGGCGTCATTTTCCAGTGTTTGCCAAATTTTTGGGCCGGAAAATCAACAATTGAAGAGAAGTGGCTTTTGGCAAAGGGTCATGTGCATCGTATAATTGAAGGAAAGGGAACCTGCACACCTACTTTTTTTCAATATTAGAAGGTCAAAATAAAGAAAAGGAAAGAGGGTCGCGTATGTATTAATTTGGTCACGCATGTGACTTGCGAGCCATGAAAGGACCTGTGCACCAGTGCCTAGGAGGGTTGGAAAGTTGCTCTACATATGTTTTTCAAGATCTGATCTTCAAAATATTGTAAAGGAAATAGGGTTGTGCAGGTGTCTTGTAGGGGAAGAAACCTGCGCACCGGGACTTGCGTGCCAAGGGGAGACTTGAGCACCGTCACGTAGGTTGACCAATTGCCTATAAATACACTACCACCCCTCATCATTTTTATCGGATTTCAACACTTAGAAAAATCAGAGCTCCCGTCACACTGGTGTGGTGGTCGCGCAGGTGGTGTGTGGTCGCACAGGAGGACTTGCGCGCCAGTGTTTGAAGTTGTGCACCAGTTTTTAATTGCGCACGAATATTGGCTTGGGTGTAAAAGGTATTGAGTTGTGCAGGTTTGGAGTTGCAGAAGATTGTGTCGAGCATGTGGTAGAGGCAGATCTGCATGCCAATTGTGACCTGCGTGCCGATACTTGCGCATCGGGTTAGACCTACATGCCAAGAAGGTTGATTCCCCAGTAGTGTTTTCATGATGCGTGGAAGCTGTCATTTTTCCCGATACCTTCGGTGCAAAGAGATATTCATCTACGGGTGAAAGATGGACTTCAATAGAGAATCCACATACAATAGAGGATGTATTCATTATAGATAATTAAGTGACCAACAGGTCTATTAACTGTGAGTGGATCCTTTCCGGAGCAGTGAGAAAAGGAAGAGGAAGAAGGTGATCCTCTCCACTGGCAGTGATCCAGAGAGAGAGAAATAGGGACTGACCCTTCGGAAAGCAGTGAGCTAACCCCAAACATTATAAAGGCAGTGAGCCTGGGCTAGAGTGACTGTGAAAAAACCTTGTAATCTACAGATAATGAGTTTTAGTTGAATTTGGTACGACCGACAACTTGTCAACGTATGCTCCTTGGACGTAGCCCTTGGCGATGGAACCAGTAAAAATTTCTTTGTCCTATGCATGCTCCACATTCTGTTTATGTTGTGAAACAAGATTTAAAGAGAATTGTGTTTTTCTTAATAGTGAAACATGATCATAACAGGATTTAATTTTAAATTATTCATACCATGATTCACCCCACCCCCTCAGGGTACTCAGCCTTGTCGACCTAACACAGATGGATTTCAGCCAATTATTTAGGTTTTTTCTGATCGTAGTCAGATGATAAAAACGAGGGTAACAAAATTGAAATAGGAAGGAAAGTCTATCTTGCATACACTATGGAATATGGGGTCACCTTAGTTGAATTATGAGTCTTCTTTCAATATTCCCAAAGAGATTTGGGGAGTTTTCCAAGCTAAATCATATTTTTCTTACCTACCATCTTCTATTAAATTTTTTATAAGGATTTGTTTAACTAATCAATATACCAATTTTCTTGAGCATTATATTGAGACTTATGATTAGAAAAATTGAATTACATCATGTATAACTTGTTCAGATTAGTTTCTCTGATGTTGGTGTCATTATCAGTGAGGACAACATGATGTACTCTAAATTGGTTGATGATATTAGAGTTCAGAGACTAAATAATAGAATGTGCCATGACTTCCATTAGAGGAACTAC
Organism: Viscum album; assembly: GCA_963277665.1. NCBI lineage: Eukaryota > Viridiplantae > Streptophyta > Magnoliopsida > Santalales > Viscaceae > Viscum > Viscum album. Next base: position 788,083,085 of record OY728131.1, on the reverse strand, counting down.
CTCTTCCCACATGGAAAAAAGTCTATAGTGGCCAGGGTAAGCTTGAACAAGTGAGTTGTCACTAGTAGATATTGTTCCATGACATTGAGTCCCCAGACTACAAAGGGACAGGAGTAATTGGTTGAATGGAGAGGTTCTTGCAGCTGATGCACACAATTAGAATGGGTCAAGAAATCATGGCTTCTCTTGGAAAAAAAAATATAGTCCCAGATCACTGTGTCCTTAAAATATCCCAATAATTGGATCTCATGAGTGTGTTTTCACCCTAGATGATGAGCCATATAGGAACTGACATGAACTTCCCACCAGAAATGACAAATCTAACCTCTCTAAATGAAGAAGATGATAATCCCATCAAAAAAACGTCTGTAAATGACCTAATAAAAACTGGGACTGTTGTGGAGGGCGAACTGTACTATGCAACATTAGATCTGCTCACATTCAGCTTGATCAACTTGGAGATTAAAATGATGGATATAATCTATAAAGGGATTCATCCAGTTAGGAGTCACTTCCAATAATATAGTAGGTGGCCTTGAGGTCCCAATGTGGAGGAATCCATGATAAGCTGTCTTACTATATGGTGATCGAGAATGTATGGAACAAAAAGAGTAATTACTCTTCAATGCAATAGATGGAAAATCAAATCATCCTTGTCAAACACTACAACTGATGCGGCCAGACAAGAAAAGGCATCAACATTACCATTCGTGGAATGAGGGGCAGGAGTAACTTATGTCCCACAATGGAAATAGGCCATCAGCTAGAGGGTACACTCTAACAAATGTATGAGCACTGTCATCTTGGTGACATAGACACCATTGATATGCTTGATGAACATTTCAGAGTCCACTTTCACTTGTAGGTGGGGTTCATCGATCTCGAGGGCCAACTCAAAACATGTTATTAGAGCCTAGTCCTATGCCTCATTGTTGGTAAAACCACTTAACAATAAGAACTAATCAAGTAAGACATCATGTGATGGCATGATGTGCATGATACCCAGACGTACTCTTTTGAGTCTAGGATCATTGAGTTTTCTGCCTGTGGGGCTTCAGTAAGAGCCATAAAAATGTATTTTCTAACACAGAATGTATTGGTATAATTATATTTAATGCCAAATTGGGATAATCAGGATATAGAAGACGATCTGCCAAAGTTGGATGGCTAGAAAATTATTCATCCAATACATAACCCTTGATTTCCTTCTAGGGGGGAAACATGATGTCTAAGTGTTAAAGGATCATGGCCCTCCAAGCTAGATGGCATGTCAGCATGGGATGGTTCAGAATGAACTTCAACGGATCCACTCGAGACACTTGCAATCACTCATGGTGCTACAATTATTGTCATAATTTTTTCACAATGAATACATGTGCAAGGATGCACTTCTCGATAGAGGAATATTGGTTCTCTATATGATGGAGCATGCGATAGAGACAATATAAACTATTCTCCATTCCCTAATTGATCTTTTGGGTGATAACGGAACTGATAGATCATTTCAATGTGGTCACATAAAGGACCAGCAGATTTCTAGGAACATGTGGCATCAGAACTGGTGGTCGTAGATGGTACTACTTTATCTCTTTAATAGCAGTCTGGAACTCATATTCCCACTGGTAAACGACACCCTTATTCATGATCCATGAAAAGGGATTACACTGTCCAACCAGATTGGAAATGAATCTGTGTATATAGGATAAGTGGCCTTGAAATCCTCGATGATCCCAAATGTTTCTCAAAGGAGACATCTAAATAATGGACATTATCTTTTTTTGATAAATCTCGATGCCACTGTATCTGACAATGATGTCGAGAAAATTTCTGAAGGTTACTCTGAAGGAACAAATCAAAGAGTTCATCTTAATATATTTGGAATGAAGGAAGCTATTCAAATTATCACGATATTTGAAATGGTCCTAACACTTAATAAAATTAACCACAATATTGTCCATGTAGAATTCCAACATTGTTTCTATGATTGTCTTGAAAATGTAGTCAATGACATTAAGATTGGTAGATACTGCATTTTTTAGACCGAATGGCATTACCGGATTGAATAATGTACCTTGTGGTTCCTAGAAGGTTGTAGAATCTTCAACCTCGTAGGCCATTTGGATTTTATTACACCTACAGTACCCATCCTGTGAAGAGGGATCCTGGAACCTGGTGGTTCCATCAATCAAATGCTCTGTCACATGAAGCGGAGAGTCATTTTTCAGATAATGATGGTTGAGATCTCAAAAGTTGGTGTAGACTCCAATCTGCCCATTCGTCTTCCAGAAGGGAATGATTTAAGCTACCCATCTGGAGTACTTGACTACCATGAAGAAGTTGTTTTCGATTAGTTTATCAACATTGACCTAAACCACGACATCGTGAGAACGATGCCTCTTTCTAGGAGGCTATTTGACACCGTGATGATTTGTTGGAAGACTGAGATGATGGACTATGACTTTAGGATCTACCTATAGCATCTCTTAAAAAATACTAGAAAATACATATTTATTCTACTTCAGTAAATCCATTTATCATTGTTTCTCTTTGATTGGAATAACGACATTGATCAACATTAATTTCAGATCTGCCTTATCGCCAATGTTCACCTGTACCAACTCATCGACCAGGGTGGACACACCCTCTTCGAATATGGGAGGAATAATATCACAAATACTATTCATTTTATATGGTGGTAGGATACATCGAAAGAGGAAACTCTTATGAGTAGACAAATAATGATGGGACATTGGTTCCAGCTTCGGTGGCTGTGGGAACATCACTCGGAGACTCTTGTCCTGCTGAATCCATGTAGAAAAATGTTGTCAACCCGATCCCATTTGGCCTTCAACCCAATGATCCAAATTTGATAATTTCTAAGAAATAGTGTGGAATTGGATTGAGCCGGTTTATCACAGCCCATCAAATCAAGAATGTATGACGTATATCTCTTACCATGGAGAAAACACCCTAATACCTTATGAGAGTGCTCGGATCTGGGATCAGCCAAGCCTAATTTGTATAGGAATGTGAGGTGATCTTATGGTGTTCCTTAGAATTGTGAATTCCCACCAATCTAGTTTGAGATAAAACAAATAATTATCTCAAATCCGTGGTCATGGACTCACATCAGTGGATCAGGAAAATGCTGGCATCATCCAGGTCTATCCACAGGTCATTCATAGAAGTAGAATTTTCATCTTCTTTATCCTAAATGTGCTTGTCCATTGTCCTGTAACTATTGGAATCTATGTAGATGGCTTCAAAATAGTTAAATATGGACACATCACCATCGAGTACACCTACATGACCTTTAAGAGATTTCATAAGGCGTTGATGATAGGATAAAGGTTCTTCCGTGTATAAGAGGATCCATGGCCTGCAAATCAATTCATTTTAATCGGTGTCTTTTGAGACAACCATAAACTTTGTGTTGGCCACTAGGCAACCAAAAAGGTCTTCAGGTGAATTTATCCAACTAGATTATGTTTAGACCTGTCACAACCTTGAAATTTTTGGTAAAATGGAATCGATTCAGCCTCAAATAGTTCATTCATTTTGAGTGTCTGGACTAGGATAAGATTGATCCCAAAGCCCATGACTATAAGATAGTGGGGAACCACCTTGCCATATAAATGGATAGAAATATACATTGATAATATGTGACCCTATTTGAGGAGAACCTTCATCATCCCTAGATAAAGATATAATGTAATGACATTTGGCATGCTCGACTACATAAGCATGGAAGGTTTTGTGGTTATAACCTCTGTCTCGAATTGTATGGGGCATCTCAAAGGCTCAAAAAGTGAATCATGCATATCATAAAACAGGAGAAGAGCATAATGGATATATATCTTCACATGAATTTAGGAAAGATTATTGATAACATCGTACTTCCTTGACCGACATGAACTTCTACTAAAAGAGTGCTCTCTATGATAGGAGGTATGAAAGGCCTTTCTGGTTGAACTGGTGGTTGATCGGTGCTAGGAATGTCCTTCTCCCCACTTGTCAAAAAATGTGGAGTGAATACCATATGAGGTACAATTGGATGATTCCAATTCACAATATAAAGTGTCTAATCTTATCTCAATCGTGGTGGCTCCACCTAATCATCTAGTACAAACTTTGGTGGAAGTGGATCCAATAATACGAGCTAAGAAGTATGTGCATGTTGTGCTCTATTATGATCCTACTATCTGGTCTTGGTGGCATGCAATTCATGGGTGAATTATCAAACCAACTCATTCTTATTATTTAAATACCCATGGCTCTATCGATGATGGTGTCTACTGGGGACGTTGGGAGGAACTGTATGGCACTCATGATTGTCGGGAATCATGTAGATGTTTACCAACTCTATGTTGTTAACCTAGGAAAACCCTTGATTACTTCAAGAATAATCCTCCATAGTCAAGAGGATTATAGTGGTAATCTCCATCTCTGGGGTCATGAAATTTCTAATAGTATGGGATGACAATGGCATCGGTGGGGGACTTTGGTTTCTCTCACGTGATTAATGCTTCCCATTCTAGGAAGAGGAAGACTATGTTGTTGAAGTAGATGTAGTGACTGAAGGTAACATGTCGAACCCTAAAGGCTCAGGTTCTTTCAAATGTGCACTGATAATTCCATGGAAATGGAAAAGTACCTTTTAGGCCATCCGGTGATCATATTTTTATGACTTGCGATTAGGTACCTGCTGTCATTCAACATCACTATCATTGTCCCTATTAGGCTTCATGAATGCACATCCACCTTATCTAGGGATGGACCTAACGTAACTATATTTTTATTGACCTATTATTGGATCTAGTGTTTAAAAAAATGAACTATATAAGGGTTTTTACAATTATCCACTAATAAAAGATGTAATAGGGTAGATTAGTGAGATACACATCTTCGGGAAATCTGCATTCTAGAAATCATAGGATTCCATAGTTCAATGCACTAAAAAAATAACTAGGGGTATGAGACTCAATAAATGAGTAGGTCCATTTTCTTCTATCATGGAAGGTGTATCTATTTTTCTAGCCTGAATTATGGTTTTTAAGATCATGTCAAGGACGTCGAACCTGATTATCTTGCCTAGGTGGTGGCGGTGCGTTATGCGGGGTCAGCTGCCGATGGTGAGGGGGGGGGACTGATGGATTGGAGGGTGCTCCTAAGTTAGTGGGCCTTAGTGAGGCTACAATGGTGGTTCAATTGGTAATAAATCCAACTACCTAGGTGCCTCATTTTGTTCTATCACAGTGACATTGACATTAGCATCTCATCTCACAGGAACTACATGAGGCAATGGATGTGATTGCTTTGCCTGCTACAAGGATTCCTCTATCCACTGTGCATTGTAAGAGAAATCCCAAAATCCCCCTAGATTGTTATGAGTGAGTAATGAAGGGACCAATTTAGTATTTTCATTCCATGCACACATTGTTGATATATAATTTGGAGTGATCAACATATCAAGTGAGTACGTGAGGCCTTTCGACGTAGAGACAATATTTTTGACACATTCTTTGGGAATATTCTTGGATTTAATGTGTTCTACAGTGCTTATATTCTAGGTGGTGAAACTAAACTGGCCAAGAAATTGCCTAAAAATATCCTCCCAACCAGCTACAAACCCAATGGGTAGCTGGCTATACAAAACGAATGTTGTCTATTCTAGTATCTATAGGAAACACCAGAGCATGGTAGCCTTCTACTGTGCTAGAGTTCCGAGCATGGGTACACACCATGAAATAATGCGGGCCAAATGATACAGTGGATCACCCATCCCAATAAAATGGGATATGATAGGATTTCCTAAACCATGGGCTTTAGAATATCAGCCACCCATGCTTGATATGGCTTGCCATCTGGCGGCATTTCCACATATCAAGTTTCTAGGGCATCGAAGCACGTAATGTGTGCTTCCATTGCATCATATGTATGAGTAGTCTAGTCTTGATGAGGTTATCTAACAAATAATGAGATGGTAGGATCCTCATCATGATAATCAGGACAAGCAGATCATAGACCGTCAGGTGGGATGACTTAGAGGGCCTCAAGTGGAACAACATGTGGAGCAGTTGGGGGAACCTAAGCAGGGTCCTGATGAGGGTTATCACACAACTTGGGTTGATTTAGTAATTCATATTGTGCCCTCATTCCCAAAAATCAGGCCTCTACCCTTTTTATATGCGCTAGATGTTCAAGGTAACAAGAAGGCAACTCACTGGGGGAGGTTGTACCTTCCCGTACAACCTCAATCAATGATTACTATAGTCTAGCCATCATTCCTCATCATGTTCGGCAAGAAGGTCATCAATCATATTTTTATGTTCCGGGATATTTTTATTTAGTGGAGAATTTTCAGGGTAATCATCCACTTATTTCACTATGGAAAAATTTTTAGAGGGTTTGATGGTCCTTGAATTCACTTTACCCTTATTGGTGATCCAACCGAGGGATAATGACTCATAAGCTGCAATAAGGTCAGGTAATTTTTTTTCTAGAGTGAAACCCTTCCAAAAGGATTCAATTAGTGTTGAACCACCCCAAGTGGTATGTTCTCTTCAATAATCCCTATATCTATATCTTCCTTTGATAGGTCAACCATGTTAACAATGATTGTACCTAAAGTCATTTCCCCAAAATCACCTAGAATTTCGGGATGACGCATGAGAGAACTAAAATAAATGGCATCATACTGACCCCAACCATGGATCTGAACATGGGGGGAAGCCTCATTAATAATTATATGGAGCACTATAAATATTTGTATGCGTCATTGATGGTTAGTATGTTGGTGACCAAGCGACTCATGGGGCTGAGCCATGGGGAGAGCAACAATGTTGACAATGCGTCATTATGGGATAATGTCATCAAAGTGATAGTAGATCCAGGGGTAAGACACCTGCCGATGGTAGAGAAGGAATATTGTTGCCCATAGTGTTTGATGAAAGCACATGACCTCTTCTAGGGTAAGAGATTCTAGAGTACTGGTGTTTATTGATGCATCTAGCCAGAACATCTCGAGGAACTGGTTTGCTGCAAGGATGTCCCACAAACTCCTAAGCTCGAACTCAGGATCTAGCCCTCGGTTTCCCCATTCATTGATTGGGGGATGGTGGGGGACAGGTAATAGTATTAATTCAGACTACTTTCATGGTAGACTGGCTGGTGGAGAATATGGAACACGAGCTAACAATACATCTCATCTTGGGGTATCTCATGATTAATGCACTAATTGTGCCACTGCATATTTATAATACATACTAACGAACACTAATTATGGCACTAGGGATTCAGATGTTGGTGGTGGGTCACTCTATTTCACGTCATCTATTGGTTCTCATAATAGATCTCCATGATCACTAGATGAGGTAGAGAATGATCATGTTGATTATAGGGATGATTGGATTGCTAGACCCTGAAAAGGGAAAAAATATTCCACCTCATGTATGTATTTTTTCAAGGATTTATTAATCTAGTGGACCACACAATTGTGAAGGATGAGGATTATACATCATGTTCCTACCCAAGAACCCTCCATAGTAGATCAGGGTGAGGGTTCCATCACCAAATCGCACTCTGAATCAGAATCTAAAATGAAGATGTGTTAAATCATGTATTGAAACATCTAACTATTCTTCATTTAGAGACAAGAAACCCGTCCTCCATCCCCATGATTGTTCTTCTAGATAGGGTAGGTTTTTTACTTGTGAAAGACCATTAATCGATCTGGTACTAGAATGGATACGACATCTTCATGGGTATGTAGGTGTGTGAGGAGAACCTGAAAAAATGTCAAATGGAACATGGGGAGGGCCTCCGTATCCACTGGCTAAACATGGGGAGACCTATGCATGGAGTGGTAGAGCAGGTAGGAACTTATCTAGAGCTAGTGTAATCATGGCTAGTGCTTCCATGTTTATTTCCATTGGTGGTGATGTTACATTGGGGGGGGGGGGTTCATACTAGTCAAACTGAAAATGGAGAAGACCTCCGCATTGGATTATAATAATGTGGGGAAGACCTCTGATTCAATGAATGTTTGGATGTGGAGGACCTATATCGATTGTAGTTACAACATGGGAAATACCTCCATTATGATGGATGACTGGGTGAGGAGGAATTTTTTATGAGAAAACTATGATAGGATGAATGAATCCATACCTTGGATCAAGGGTGTAGAAAGATCCTCCATGTTTGATGTCAGTGTGGCGGGGATGGCCTTTTCCAAGACTGATGGTGGAATGGGGAGGAAATCCATGCCATCCTTTTGGAATGGGAAGAAAATTCCATCACATTTATGGTGGCACGAGGAGGCCCTCCGCTCTGGATTCTATCTATATAGGTAGGCCTATGAATGGGACTACTTGTGGCAGCGGTGAATAGAATCATCCTAACCTGCTGTGGGGTTGTTAGGGCCTATATCTCAGTTGGGCGTATGAGTTCCCATGTTTAGTATAAATGGGGCATGGATAGTTTGTTCCAATGGAGGAACGGGCCATTATAGTCATTGATGATGATTCCCCCTAGGGGGAATCCTCCTTAGGTTGCACCAGATGTTGGTATCGGGTCAACTAGTCCGAGACTAGTGGGGAAGGTGTATAAATCACCTTCTCCTAAGAATGTGGGACTGAGTGGTGCTTTTGATGATGCCTTGTGGGAGACCTACCTGACATCTCTAGGGATGGGATCATAGCAGGGTTGGATCGAACATCCCTGAAATCATTGTCATAAGGGAGGGAGTTGTGAAAGAGTTTAGTGTGATACTACCAAAATTGGTGTAGTTTGGTGTAGTGAGCAGTGGATCCCTACAAGATGCTTTTGGATGGTTGTGATGGTGAATTGCATATGCCTCTTGGTCCTAACGATCCATAACCCATGTTGGGATAATCCCTTCATCCCCATTTCGTTAGATGAGGTCATTGATCACCCTCCTATGAATGAGTTCAAATGCTGATATAGGGCATGGGATCCAAGCTGATGTGGTATTATAAGACATAACAGGATGGATATATCTTTGTAGGATCATCACTATGGTGTTCCCAAACCCTTCAATAGGTGGGTGGGTAGTGATTGGTTTCCTGAGATAGTAGCATGTGTGCTACCAAGTAAGAAGATTCGATCATTAGTGCTGACAGAAGTAATGAAATGTCTACTGCCCTAGTATTGTTCCATATCCCATGGTTGGTAAGAAGGATCCATGCTAATAACACTGACTGTTGGGATGACCAATGGTAAAATTCACCAATCTCTGGAGAGATTCTCTCTAGGAAAACTATTTCTATCGAGGCGCCTAGATTTGAAAATCTAGATCAGGTGACGTGCTTACCTACTTTTGTCTCAAAATCTATTAATATCCACATTGAGGAGAATATTCGCACAAGGTTCACCATTTTTGTTTCTTATGCTTTCTCTAGGGAACAAACTTACTTTCTAGGATACACTAGTAGCTTCCCCATATTCCTACATTCCAACAATGGGAGAAATCCATCGCCTATTTAGGGATGTTTTCACTTTAATCGAAAAGGGATGATGGAATATCAGCCTCTGTTTTCATGGATTTCTCCTAAAAAATCATCACCTAGTCTGTGTATTCCTTAAAAATTAGTACGTTGTACACACAACTCTTCATCGGTGCCATATCTTCTTGGATACTGGTTATTTACACTACTTATGTGAGGAAATTCTGAGGGGACAATATTGGGCGGCAACCATCGATCAGGGGATTAGTCAAGTTTGACATTGCTGGCATGACTGGATGCAAAAACATTAATTCACCTAGGTTTATTAACCTTATGATAGGGCTCCTCGATGGCCTGGAATCCCATGGAATCCCATGTGAAATAAGGGGTATTATATTCCTTAATCCAGCCCCGAGTTTTTCCTCATCTTCCCATGTTTAACACATGATATTTCATGAGTTTATCATCTAACGAAGGCAGTTATGAAAAAGGAGTGTATTATGAGTGTTTATTCAAGCATCTCATGTTTAAAACGGGGTAATCCACATGTTTAACATATTGAAAATGCGAAATGATAGTGATCAGAATAACCCATAGAGATAGATCTGATTGGTTCATCATTATCATGGAGAAATTGGAAGGTTTACCAGAAGGATGGATCAGAATGCCCAAAGAGGATAGATCCAGGGTGGTGTGTCCCATAAAATAAATATTTCACACCTTGAAAGATGATCTACAAACCACTGAGGGTGGACCAGGGAAAGTTCACCCTAGAAAGGGTGACACTAATGTTTTCCATTGGATTGGATTGAAACATAGGGAGATTTCATATGTAACATGTGTGGATGATAGGGATCAAATCCAACATTTTCTGAAGGGGTGATGAATCAGTGGGTACACAAAGGACAATAACCCCATGTCATGCTAGGGATTAGACATGGATATCATCCCTTCATAGGAGGTAATGTTTTGGTTGGATGGTTATGGGTTGTGGGTGGAATTTTCATCATTAGTTTCACAATGGAATGGTGTGACCTCATCTGGACTTGTAGGTTCGAGTAGGAATCCGAATAGAAGATGGATATATGAAAGAAGTGGGGGAGAGGAATGGGATGGAACTCACATGATCTTGATAGGGATGGTGGTAATGATGCTCCTAGAGGCTTCCTATATATCCATATGGTAGTGAATAAAATTAAACAATGTTTGGTGGGAGATGAGACAAAAGATGATGTGTCCTGTGAGAATAGACGCATGGTTGGGACCTAGAGGACATAGACCTCCGAGAGTGGGCATGAACTTCCTGAAAAACAATGGCTCAAGGGAGAGACTAGGATGGGATATGGGTGATGTTCTAGAACCTCAAGAAGGATTCCTACATATCCGTGTGGTAGGGAATCAATGTGCATGTATTTCAGGACATGGAATAGAATTGGGGTGTACACAAAGGAAAATGACCCAATGACATGATGGGGATCACAAAATTTTAGTGGCCTGCGTGTTGGTTTGACACCACTATGGGACGTAGCATGGATGTGGGTTACCGTAAAAGGGACACCAATGTTTACCAGTGCTTTGGGTTGAACCATATAGAGGCTTCCTACGTACCCTAGCAAGGAGGTAAGAATCAAAACCCATGTAGTTTGAATAGGTTTACTAGTGTTTAGGGTTGAAACTTAGGGAGGTTTCCTATGTACCCTATCAAGGAGAAAATGATAAAAACCCATGTAGTTAAAAATAATATAGTTTATAATCATGCGAGGTAGAAAAGGGTAACAGTTTAACACTATGCATGATGTGAGTGGACTGATGTGAAGTGGTCGGGACTGATGGATGATGGGACTCAATCTTAGCGATACATCCTACATACCTTTCCTGATAAGGGAAATGATCATAGTCCACATAGTATTGTGGTGAAGGATGGGGCATGCACAATATGGTATCCCAAAGATGGTGTCATGGTCGAGGCTTACTCTAGTCCCATGTGAGTCATGATCGGTGGGAGAAATAATAAGAAACAAAGACCAGACAATCATGTCACGAAAGGTGCATCTACAAGGAATGGAATGGGTGTAACGCCCCGACCCCAGCTACCCAGAGTCGGTGCATTACTTCGTAACATTGGCATGATCACAAAGGATCAAGTCTCGAAAGACCGATTAGTTTAGTAGCCTTGGAAACACTAGATACATTCATAAGTCTTTCATTACATCAAAAAGTGAAAAACTACAATAACAAAGTCTCCATAGTCCACACTCATATCCTCTTCTGACTATCCCTGCAGGTCATTCATAAAATACTTCTTCACATCCTGGAAAATATTAAAACATTGAAAGGGGTGAGCTCAAATGCTCAGTAAGGATAACAATAATGCGGAAGCTTTCATAAATAAACATTAACATTTAAGGCAATGTATAACTAAAACAAAAGCCTTTTAAACATGAACTTCAACATAATATGGCAAAAGTAAAATGAGATAATGCCATTTACTTCTTCACATGGATATTCTACTGGTCGAATAATCACATGCAATATCAATAACCACTTTCATAATGATGGAATGCATAATGCCAGACTATCTTAACCACGTAGTCAAGGCCTCGTGCCAAGACCACAAATAATATTTTGTCAAGGCCTTGTGCCAAGACACTAGTTTGTCTCATGAGACCTGCCGATGCATCGAGGAGCTATAGCGGGCTCCACCCGTCACTTATTAAGTCCAATGCATTCCTCATATGAATAGGTTTAAACATATCATAAACCATAACATAATCGTATCACATAAAACATGCATAAAGGAAACATAACATTTCCACATTTCAATCACAAGATATCAATACAACACTTTGATATGATAAAAACGCTTTCAAAACCATTTTCAATACCAAAATAAAAGAAAGTTAAAACTTTGTATTTATTTTTCATTAAAAAAAATGATGGCTTGTAGAGGAAGCCGAAACTAAAATAATGGTCACGGCGGCGGAGAAGTCATTGTCGCCGCATAAGTACGGAAAGAAAAACATTCCCTTTTGTCGTTTAGCAAAATGCTTCGTATAAAAAGATTCCTTTTGAATAAAAGTAAAAGTCAAAGGGGTTTATACACCGTATAAAAGAAATTTGTGTATAAAACAAAATATGCCCAATGAAAGGAGATTGAGACGAAGTCCTTAAAAAGATCATTTTTAAAATAGAATAGATATATTATGTGTATTCACTATAGGTACACATAAAGAAAGTAAAAATACAAAATAGGACATAATAACATCATGACATAATTTGAAAGTAGGAGATTAACCCAAAGAATGGAAATTGGGTTAAGAAGTTCCCTTACAAAGATCATTTTTAAAATAAAATAGATCTATTATGTGTATTCACTATAGGTACACATAAAGAAAGTAAAAAAAATACAAAAAAATACATAATAATATCATGACATAATTTGAAAGTAGGAGATTAACCCAAAGAATGGAAGTTGGGTTAAGAAATTCCCTTACCTTGTGTCCGACTTGACTCAACCGTTCTTTAACCTCCTGAATAATAAACTAGAGTTAATATATACCTTATTAAGAACCATTCTCAATTTCATTATCCTTATTATATCACTTATTACAATGATATGATCATTATGTAATTATTTAAGTTAATAACGGTCGTTTTGTCGATCTTTGGTACTTGAGTCAAAAATAAACTTCTTATGATTACAAGTTGTTAATGTGGTGAAATATCCATTATATCCAGAATTATATTCATAATTTAGATGTCATATATATCTTATATATCCAGTATATACATTCATTTATAATATTACGTAACATTTAGAGGTAAGAAATGAAATGCACCGTTCATGGAGACGGTAAGCCGTACGTACGCATGAACGCTACTTTCATTTCAATTTCATATTTAATGGAACTAAATCATAATGATATAAATGTATAATATAATTCCAGTATTATATAGTGTATAATACCATTTACTCCATCCTTTATACATCCCACATATGGCATTTACGATTCAAATCACTTTGAGGGGGCGGTAGTCCGCACTTCCTAAAATGAAATTATCGCGTTTTACCCATAATGGAAATCATAAAGTATGCCATAAATGAGAAATACAGAAGCATAAGTAAAACAAAAAAATATTATATATCATATATAGAAATAGTGACATCTTAATGGCCACCTTTGAAGGTGTTATATGAGTGTTGAACAATCATCGCTTCGTGAGGCAGAAATTCGCCATCCACAGAAACCGTATGTTCTTTAACCATTAGATGTAGGTGTGTGTAAGTGTAGCTCGAATACTTCTTATAACAACAGCCTAGTATATTGAGGATACTGGTGTTGTTACAAAAAAAATTAATAAATGAGTTTAGGGGGTTGGAGAAGAAAAATAAAACAAAACAACATTATAAAAGACATTACCTCAAAATCGGGTAACTCTTTTTGATTTGAGCTAAAGGCTTCCTTGGGAAGATTTCTGCCCAAAGTGAGGTTTCTAGGAGTAAGGGAGGAATGTTGGGAGAGTATTGGGGCAGAGTTTGGCCGAGCCAAATGGCTTGAAAGTGTAAATGAAGTGGGAGAGGTGGGGGCCTTTTATAAGTGGAGAGGAGGGGCACTTTTGGAAAGATTGAAATGTTACATTATTTCAAAATGCTTTTCGGATTCTAAAGGTCCCACACTTATATAATTCGAGGCTAAGGTGATAAGGTTTCGAAATCTCCTCATCCAATGGGCTTTGGACAAGTGTAGGCCATGGATTTTGCATTATCTTCTCATTTTATTTAAATCGTTAAATAATGAGGTCATCGCCACATCATAATTATGTCATAAATAATTTAATTTATTTAATGTCTAAAAATTATAAAAAAAATACTATGATGTAGGAAATCTTTTTAGCTTTCTAATGAATATTTATAGTCAAAATTTGGACTTGTGTAACCCTACATAAAAATTTTTTTAGTAAAACAATTTATGTTAGTGTCATTTTCACTTTAACATTAAATAAAAAGTAATTTATGTTATTTCCCAACAAAGGTGGATCCATGGGGTCCCCAAGTTAGGCCATGGCTTGTCTTGGTCGGCCATGACACAACCAATGAGGTTGGGACATGTGTCTAGGTCATTTCATATTATTAAAGTATTATTTATACCTTAAACTACCCTAATTACCACTAATCGCGATTAAGAACTTAATAAGTTACTATTCACCAAAAAATTATTATAATCTCATTGAACCACATTTTACTTCTTAATGACAACCATGTATGTCGGATTTTTGAAAATCAAATCACAGAAGTGGTAATATTTTATTTAAACGAAAAATCAGTTATTTAACTACCACTTAGTGGTTTCACTATTCATCAAAAATTGAAGTTTTTCAGAATAAGGCCAAAATTTCACCCTAAGCTATAATTGATATTCCGAATTCAAAAATGATGTCTATTTTACAAAATTCCAAACATATAAGTTGCATTAATTAATTTTATAATTAATTCCCGCTGTTACGACAAATAGCGTGTTTTTAAGAAACAATTTATATCAAAAGATTGGCAATTGTTTATGTCCAATTTCAATGTCAAATTAATTCTAATGACCACCATTGGATAAAATGGTAAAAATATATTCCAATTATACTTTAAAACCACTCAATAGTATAATTTATCACTATAAATTATTTTCATTAAAAAAGTTGTTTTAAGTATTTTTCACTATTCATAAAAAGTTTGAAGTTCTCAGAAAATTACAAAAAATTCAACATAGGCTAATTTCAATATTAGGAATACAAAAATGAGGTCCATTTTGAAATATAAAATTTCTATAATTTTAAAAAGTGGTTATTACTATTCATAACGGCTACTTTGATTTGTCGCGGTGTTTTAGAACTCGAAGTTGCGTACAATGCAAGCTATTGCATTATTGAATGAGAAGTGTATCGTGGAAGCTTGGGGTGTTACATTCTCCCCTCCTTCAATAAATTGCGTCCTCGCAATTTGAAATTTTTTTCTTTGAAAATAAAAGGTTGAAAATAGTAAATACCTTTTAGGAAAACCCACATCGGAAATAAGATTAATAAAATTTAGCCTTAATAAGAGGGAAATGGAAATAAGAAAGTCACCACCAAATTATGATCTTGATAAGGAGAACATTGGTGGCAATTAGAGACATATAATTGGAGGAAAAACGTAAATATTTATAGGGAGCGATTGGGGTCATCAATCACAATCAACTGTCAAATTGAGGGCCTCAAAGCCTTCAATCTATGTTGATTTAAAATATCATCAGTTCAGCAGGACATAAGGTATTAGGATAACACATTTTTTTTGTTTTAATATCCCTTTACTAAAGTTTAAGAATTAATTTATTCATTGAATAACAGATAGGTATATATATATTTATGCTTGACAATTAGAGTTTCAACCTTCAACTCACCTTTCACTCAAAAATATAATAGAACCCAAAAATATTATACTTATCCTATTTGTATAAGGTTCCAAATGTTAACACATACCATTTAGATTAGTAAAATTATTTTTTAATAACCAGGGACTTCCTGTAGGCTAGTGGTAGGAAATAAAGGCCTGTCGCACTTTGATTGTGGGTTCGATTCCTACAGCTTTGTCCGACGCGACGGTTTATGCCCCACCCTGCAGGTTGTCCTTTTCCTAAAAATATAGTACTATACTATTCCAAAAATAATCTTCATAAATGTTTTAACCTTAAACAATACCATCCAAAGTTCAACTTAATCCACTCCAACCTTTATAGTTATCCAAAATACCTTCATCCAGACTTTTTCTAAAAGGTCTCTAAATTCCAAAATCAATTTATCAGATTCCCCAAACAAAGTCAAATTTCTCTTATTGTCACATACTAAAAATATGATTACCTTCGTCATATTACAACCTTACTGAAACCAACAAGTACTGCAGTACAATCCTTATATAGATCACATTATTCTAATAACCAGAATATAATCCATGATTCCAAAAGCACCAATACATTAGTTATTCTGCTTCAACTGTAGTAATAGCATAAGATTGTCCTTGATCCCTTGGCCTTTTCTGAGGTAAGTTTCCCTGACGCTTAGGACATTCATTTGCATAATGACCCATTTCTCTACAATTGTAGCATTCAACTTTGACAGCCTCTTTCTTTCCCTTGCAATCACGAGCCTGGTGACCCTTTTCTCCACATTTATAACAAACTCCCATTCCTTTTAGGCAAGTACCAGGGTGATTCTTCCCACAATTATCACATAAGGGAAAATCCTTCTTTCCCTTTTTCCCTTTATCTGTCTCCTGTTCCACCGCTCTCTTCTTCTCTTGCTTTACTTTGTTGTCATAAGACTTAGAGAATTCTTTTTCTGTCTTGATAGCACACGAGACTATATCTTCGTATGTTGAGAAAGATTGTGACACTAGAGATCGACGGAGAAATGGTTTTAACCCATCAAAGAAACGATCAATCTTACTCCTTGGGTTACGTATATAATCGGCAGCATGCCTCGCTAACCTTGTAAAGTTAGCCTCATACTTTGCGACATTCTCATCCTCCTTCTGCCTTAGACTCAGAAATTGCCTTTCCATATCTGCTCGATGGTCACGAGGAAAGTATTTTTCTAAGAAAACCTCTTTGAACTCCCTCCATTCCATATTCGATACGTCATCATCTTCCTTTGTGTTTTGAATCAGCGACCACCACTGATCAGCATCTCCAGTGAGACGGTAAACTGCCATGACAACCTTCTCCCTTTCGCTACTCCCCAAGGCATGGAATATTTTCTCTAAGGAATTTATCCATTGCTCAGCTACAGTAGGATTTGTACTCCCATTGAAGGTTGGTGGTTGTTGCCTCATGAAACGGTCTAGCATTGATCCTCCACGTTGCGGATCAGGGTGATCCATACGAGTAAGGTTGTTATTCATAACCTGCGTGAGTTGTCCCAGTATGGTAATAAGTTGATCAGCACCAGTTGTATCTCCAGGTCCACAATAATTATCTTGAGCAGGAGGGCAATCCCTACACGGAGTTCGTGTATTGATACAGTTTCCATTCCTTCTACCAGGCGCCATTTCTAAACAATGGCATAAACTAGATTAGTTTATGAATCAAAATACATAATCTCATACTTATAAAACACTTAACATAAATTGAACTATTTATGGATATAATCCATAATCATAAAAAGGTTTTATTTGAGGAAGTATATACTCATAACCGTTCATAGTGGTTTGTAAAGAAAATGAGAATTATCCTAAGCATATCCCCCGGGAGTGTCGTAACCAAGAGTGCAGCAAGGCCCGTTGTCGTGCACCAGTTCCCGTTCGAGTCTAGCTCAAAGCGGTGTTTTCGGGTTTTACCCCTAGGTACATCTGTGCCAGAGCCGCCTCTACCTGCTCGTATCCAGACAGGGATGTATTGCTCGGAAAACTCATAACATCTCTATAATACCAAAATTCTAGGAAGTTCTTCTATACTAATCCTCAAAGTCTATCTTTGGGCTATGTGCTCTAATCATAGTTTATCTAAATCTAGCTTCCAAGGTTAGTACTAAACTGCCTCTGATACCAACTGTAACGCCCCGACCCCAGCTACCCAGAGTCGGTGCATTACTTCGTAACATTGGCATGATCACAAAGGATCAAGTCTCGAAAGACCGATTAGTTTAGTAGCCTTGGAAACACTAGATACATTCATAAGTCTTTCATTACATCAAAAAGTGAAAAACTACAATAACAAAGTCTCCATAGTCCACACTCATATCCTCTTCTGACTATCCCTGCAGGTCATTCATAAAATACTTCTTCACATCCTGGAAAATATTAAAACATTGAAAGGGGTGAGCTCAAATGCTCAGTAAGGATAACAATAATGCGGAAGCTTTCATAAATAAACATTAACATTTAAGGCAATGTATAACTAAAACAAAAGCCTTTTAAACATGAACTTCAACATAATATGGCAAAAGTAAAATGAGATAATGCCATTTACTTCTTCACATGGATATTCTACTGGTCGAATAATCACATGCAATATCAATAACCACTTTCATAATGATGGAATGCATAATGCCAGACTATCTTAACCACGTAGTCAAGGCCTCGTGCCAAGACCACAAATAATATTTTGTCAAGGCCTTGTGCCAAGACACTAGTTTGTCTCATGAGACCTGCCGATGCATCGAGGAGCTATAGCGGGCTCCACCCGTCACTTATTAAGTCCAATGCATTCCTCATATGAATAGGTTTAAACATATCATAAACCATAACATAATCGTATCACATAAAACATGCATAAAGGAAACATAACATTTCCACATTTCAATCACAAGATATCAATACAACACTTTGATATGATAAAAACGCTTTCAAAACCATTTTCAATACCAAAATAAAAGAAAGTTAAAACTTTGTATTTATTTTTCATTAAAAAAATGATGGCTTGTAGAGGAAGCCGAAACTAAAATAATGGTCACGGCGGCGGAGAAGTCATTGTCGCCGGATAAGTACGGAAAGAAAAACATTCCCTTTTGTCGTTTAGCAAAATGCTTCGTATAAAAAGATTCCTTTTGAATAAAAGTAAAAGTCAAAGGGGTTTATACACCGTATAAAAGAAATTTGTGTATAAAACAAAATATGCCCAATGAAAGGAGATTGAGACGAAGTCCTTAAAAAGATCATTTTTAAAATAGAATAGATATATTATGTGTATTCACTATAGGTACACATAAAGAAAGTAAAAATACAAAATAGGACATAATAACATCATGACATAATTTGAAAGTAGGAGATTAACCCAAAGAATGGAAATTGGGTTAAGAAGTTCCCTTACAAAGATCATTTTTAAAATAAAATAGATCTATTATGTGTATTCACTATAGGTACACATAAAGAAAGTAAAAAAAATACAAAAAAATACATAATAATATCATGACATAATTTGAAAGTAGGAGATTAACCCAAAGAATGGAAGTTGGGTTAAGAAATTCCCTTACCTTGTGTCCGACTTGACTCAACCGTTCTTTAACCTCCTGAATAATAAACTAGAGTTAATATATACCTTATTAAGAACCATTCTCAATTTCATTATCCTTATTATATCACTTATTACAATGATATGATCATTATGTAATTATTTAAGTTAATAACGGTCGTTTTGTCGATCTTTGGTACTTGAGTCAAAAATAAACTTCTTATGATTACAAGTTGTTAATGTGGTGAAATATCCATTATATCCAGAATTATATTCATAATTTAGATGTCATATATATCTTATATATCCAGTATATACATTCATTTATAATATTACGTAACATTTAGAGGTAAGAAATGAAATGCACCGTTCATGGAGACGGTAAGCCGTACGTACGCATGAACGCTACTTTCATTTCAATTTCATATTTAATGGAACTAAATCATAATGATATAAATGTATAATATAATTCCAGTATAATATAGTGTATAATACCATTTACTCCATCCTTTATACATCCCACATATGGCATTTACGATTCAAATCACTTTGAGGGGGCGGTAGTCCGCACTTCCTAAAATGAAATTATCGCGTTTTACCCATAATGGAAATCATAAAGTATGCCATAAATGAGAAATACAGAAGCATAAGTAAAACAAAAACATATTATATATCATATATAGAAATAGTGACATCTTAATGGCCACCTTTGAAGGTGTTATATGAGTGTTGAACAATCATCGCTTCGTGAGGCAGAAATTCGCCATCCACAGAAACCGTATGTTCTTTAACCATTAGATGTAGGTGTGTGTAAGTGTAGCTCGAATACTTCTTATAACAATAGCCTAGTATATTGAGGATACTGGTGTTGTTACAAAAAAAATTAATAAATGAGTTTAGGGGGTTGGAGAAGAAAAATAAAACAAAACAACATTATAAAAGACATTACCTCAAAATCGGGTAACTCTTTTTGATTTGAGCTAAAGGCTTCCTTGGGAAGATTTCTGCCCAAAGTGAGGTTTCTAGGAGTAAGGGAGGAATGTTGGGAGAGTATTGGGGCAGAGTTTGGCCGAGCCAAATGGCTTGAAAGTGTAAATGAAGTGGGAGAGGTGGGGGCCTTTTATAAGTGGAGAGGAGGGGCACTTTTGGAAAGATTGAAATGTTACATTATTTCAAAATGCTTTTCGGATTCTAAAGGTCCCACACTTATATAATTCGAGGCTAAGGTGATAAGGTTTCGAAATCTCCTCATCCAATAGGCTTTGGACAATTGTAGGCCATGGATTTTGCATTATCTTCTCATTTTATTTAAATCGTTAAATAATGAGGTCATCGCCACATCATAATTATGTCATAAATAATTTAATTTATTTAATGTCTAAAAATTATAAAAAAAATACTATGATGTAGGAAATCTTTTTAGCTTTCTAATGAATATTTATAGTCAAAATTTGGACTTGTGTAACCCTACATAAAAATTTTTTTAGTAAAACAATTTATGTTAGTGTCATTTTCACTTTAACATTAAATAAAAAGTAATTTATGTTATTTCCCAACAAAGGTGGATCCATGGGGTCCCCAAGTTAGGCCATGGCTTGTCTTGGTCGGCCATGACACAACCAATGAGGTTGGGACATGTGTCTAGGTCATTTCATATTATTAAAGTATTATTTATACCTTAAACTACCCTAATTACCACTAATCGCGATTAAGAACTTAATAAGTTACTATTCACCAAAAAATTATTATAATCTCATTGAACCACATTTTACTTCTTAATGACAACCATGTATGTTGGATTTTTGAAAATCAAATCACAGAAGTGGTAATATTTTATTTAAACGAAAAATCAGTTATTTAACTACCACTTAGTGGTTTCACTATTCATCAAAAATTGAAGTTTTTCAGAATAAGGCCAAAATTTCACCCTAAGCTATAATTTATATTCCGAATTCAAAAATGATGTCTATTTTACAAAATTCCAAACATATAAGTTGCATTAATTAATTTTATAATTAATTCCCGCTGTTACGACAAATAGCGTGTTTTTAAGAAACAATTTATATCAAAAGATTGGCAATTGTTTATGTCCAATTTCAATGTCAAATTAATTCTAATGACCACCATTGGATAAAATGGTAAAAATATATTCCAATTATACTTTAAAACCACTCAATAGTATAATTTATCACTATAAATTATTTTCATTAAAAAAGTTGTTTTAAGTATTTTTCACTATTCATAAAAAGTTTGAAGTTCTCAGAAAATTACAAAAAATTCAACATAGGCTAATTTCAATATTAGGAATACAAAAATGAGGTCCATTTTGAAATATAAAATTTCTATAATTTTAAAAAGTGGTTATTACTATTCATAACGGCTACTTTGATTTGTCGCGGTGTTTTAGAACTCGAAGTTGCGTACAATGCAAGCTATTGCATTATTGAATGAGAAGTGTATCGTGGAAGCTTGGGGTGTTACAATGGGGATTATAAGTTGGTAACAACCCAAGAGTTGGAGACTTGGAAATAATCCAGGATGGAGGCCCAATGGTAATAAATCCCAATAGAAGAGGGATGTGGTATCGACAGTCCCTTATGCCCATCTATCCTCTAGTCTATGTGAATGGAAGATGAGAGTGGGAGAAAGGATGCTACCTCCTACCAGAAAGGCTAGGGGATTCCCCAGGGTGGTTTCCCTCCCCTGAAAACAGATGTTGTTCCATAAAAGGAGGATCTCATTCCATGTGAGGATGATATGACTCTCATGGAGATGAGTGGGCATGGAAACTGTACGATGTAGGGAACCCTATGTACAGTGGACTAAGAGAGGTTACACATTAACGTAATGATATGGGGATGATGATTCTTGGAAATTTAACATCTTCTGTTCAGATGATGAGGAATCACTTTGCACCCCTATGACATACAAAACTAGTGCACTTTAACCCATGGAGAAGGTAAGGTACCAGAAAGAATGCATGAAGACGGGGTTGTGGAGTGATCCATTAAGGTCTCACGTTATAGTGGCTATGTGAAGAAGTAATATTGATTTGTATTCCTATTAAAATAATCATGAGGTAAAACAACACATCACAAAGTACAACCCAAGGGATATTGAAATAACTTCCTACTAACCTGGAGGGTCTTACGAGAGATGTATTTTCATGAAAGCAGTGTCACACTCAAGAGATGATTAGACATGGTGAATTTTGGTAAGGACAACATATAGAGTGCATAAGGTGGGGTTAATATAGGATTGAATGGATGCACACAATATTAGAGGCTTCACACAAGATGGGGTTTTTGTGCGCAATGTGAGTGGATGCACACTAGATTATTATGAAACGAGAGAAAATATTCACGCAAGGGGAATATTTTACACAAATATTCCACAGTGAAAAAGTTAAATGACGAGGATAAAGACACAGTGGGCCCACCTGATGGGGATACCTGTGAGACATGTTGAGGATGATCTTATACATTGAGGCCTTGTCTTTTTCATGGTTGTGGAAGTGATTTATTTCACATGGTAGAGCATATGTTCGTCTTTTATAACCATCCTACCAAGGGAGAGCTTATGTTTCTATTTATACCTAAACAATTAAGAAGTAGGGAACAAGAAGAGATACTCACAAAAAGCTGTTGGATGTCACATTGGGCACAAAAGAGGATATATGCATATGTAAATCTAGTGTATTTGGTAATCGTTTTTTGTGTCATTGACTTATCTGGATTTCAGGTGGTCATCACAAAAGGCTCTCATTGAGCCTTCATTGGGTGTGCATGGTTTTGCGCGCCATTTCTAATCATTTGTGTAGCCCTACCATCGTGAGCATACCTCCCTTGTGCATCTTGAAATTGTTTGTAGATTCCAAATATTCTATAGGTTTGATAAACTGTGAAAATTCATGGCCTTATGCAAAATTCATTGTCAATAGATACTATTTACTGTTCCATATTCATATGTGAAAATATAAGGGCTCGTTCCATAATAAAATGTGAAAGTAATGATATTTTTTTTCATTCCCCAAATGTTCAATCTGAAATTTGATTTTGTATATTAATAAGTAATATTTAATATTTTATGATGACATAGAATGTATTTTTTGTTTCCTTTATTAGATGCATGAATTTTTTTTTATAAATTTTACTTAACTAAGGACCACATTAGAAAATTAATTTTATCCTATTTCAAGACTCTTATAAATTAAAATATACCTTCCGTATTCTGAATAACGAGGACTAAAAGACAAATGTTGAATAAAATTTATATATAATAACCTTATTAAATTACTATTTTGGATTAGTTGAAATTTAATTCATGTCTGTGGGTTCTATTATATGTGTATTTATTGATTTTAGAAGAACATGGGGTAAATTTTTTATAGTGATTTTTATATCATTATTTTCCTGAATTGAAAAAATAATATTCACAGAATTAAACATTATATTCCACCAATACCGGGAACCTACTTATAAAAAATCCTATTATTTATCTTATTTATTTATTCAAGATACATTGGATTATAAGGAAAAAATATTTCAACAAGACAGTGAGTTTCCAATGGAGATTCAAAATTCTATTTTCACCAATAGAGAATTATGGGATGCTTTGTGATATTAAATGTTATTTACCACATATTTTATATTAAATTAGCTCAATATAAGTGTAACCAATTAATTTCAATCACTTCCTTGAATTCCACCAAATGGGGTAATTAGTCAATGTATAATAATATTCTCCCAGAAATTAAATTGTAAATTAATTATATAAATTAGATAGAATTATTAAAACACTTGTTCATTTCACATATAGATTAATATCCATGTATTGTCTTAAAAATAATCATACCATTTAATTTTATATTTTATAATTTTCGGATACTGATAAGGAGTTTTGAGGTTGTTCAGGGATGAATGGAGGATCTCCCAATTATGATGATATTTTAAAGAGATGTCTGTATCTTTAGTATAGATCTTTTGGGATATATGTGGTCATATATATGTAAAAAATGAGCTATATTTTTAGTTTATTCACAAAATAATTATTTTACGATCAATTAAATTTTTATATTTATTGTGTTTTGACATCATTTTATTATTTTTTTTATTATAGCTATGGGAACATATTTATATGAGAATTATTTTTGTTTCAAAATTTAATATCATATATTTGTCATATTAAATCTAATTTGATCACAAAATATGGTTTTTTACTATATTGGATGTGGAATCATGAGATATTTTTTATTATCATATTTTTCTCAAGGGAGTGATCATATTTAATGTTGGGAATGGGGTTTACACTATGAACCATGGATATAATTGAATTTGAGATTGAAGTCTATATATTCACCACGATCAAAATTATTTTTTAAATATTTTAATCCTGTGACCTACTAGGTGGTAAAGACTTTTTTTAGATAATCCAAGATTAGAGCCAAGACCATCAACATCATTCAATAATGTTCTGTTTTCTAGGATTGCTTAAAAATTCAATTTATTTTAGGGTTTTTCTCTTATTATTCATATATGATAAATGTTTTTTTAAGGTATACCATCATTTATTTTTTATTTGGTATTTATCCCATGGGATTAACATAAGTTTTTGTCGAAAATATATCTTTTGGGCTGATAATAGGTGGTACACTGTTTAGGGATGTTTTTTGGAATCTTCTAAGATATTGTAAAACCAAGTTCTTCTTAGAATGTAAGTATGACATGGTTTCCACAAAGTATTTCAATCCATGTGTTGTAACAACATAATATTTCTCACCTGGATAGTATGGGATGCACGGTTCCCAAATGGTTTGATAAATCATGCAATCTTGTCGTGTGACATATCTCTATAATTAAAAATTAAAAAATGTTATTTTTCCATCTACTCATTTAACCTTAAATCACACATAATCTGAACCATATTGGATTTTCATCCATGGGATCTTCCACTAAACATTCATGGGTCATTTGAGCATCAATATTTTTTTGGTTTGGACCTGTTTCGTCAATAAATAATCTTGTCATTTTTTCCTTTGGTTTGTCCCTTCTTATAGGGTTTCTCTGATCTTTTTCCTAGGATTACATTTTTTAGAATCTCTTTTGTCCTAATGTGGGGTTGATCTTAATATTCGGGGTCAAATATTGATGGTTTCAATTCTATCAATCCTTTATATAGTCTCTTGGTGGTTCATTTGTTGTTTTCCTCTTTTTTTGGATGTTTCCATGTGTTAGGTATGTGGTTACATCACTTTACATTATTATATAATATTTATATGATATCAATTTTTCATAAATGTGTTCTATGTATTATTAGCATTCTCTAAATTATGGTTTCATCATTTTAGATGATTTTATGATTAAAGATTATTTTTGAAATCAAAATTTCAAAATAGATTGTGGGATTCATTATAATAAATCATGATTATTTTTCATTTTCTAAATTATGAAAAATTATTTCAAATTTAATCTGAGGTGCAGTGTTGTTGGAAGTAGGGTTTTTTAAAAATGTATTTTTCTTCATTTTTTCATTTTTATACAAGATAAATTCATTTTTGAGTTGTTGATATTATATAAAAAATGTTATAAAAATTGATTTGGAATGTGTATCGATTTAAAAGGGGGTTTTCCCATGGTAATTATTAGATTTAATGTGTTCCCTTATTAGTGGGGTTCTATAAAATGGTTTTCATGAATTTTTAATGTTGTGTGAAATGCATTTCAAATTTTTTTTATGTTTGTGTGAAATAGAAAGTGAGTTTTTTTAATAATACTTGTTTATATGATTGTTTTGATCATTGGATCAATGTGATTTGTCAAACTAGTTATTTAATTTTTTTTCTTATGATGCTAGGCATGTGTGTGGGAATGTGGTGATTTTTGTTTCATGTGAATTGGAAGTTGACAGAATTGGAGTCTAGGGTATCTAGGTGGGTGAACTAGAACATGTATTTTAATTGATTCATATGGGGATAAGTTATATATTATTATATTATTATTTACTCTGCAACACAGACTAATGATGTGATATGATCAGATCACAATAAACTATGTAGTTGTATCCCCTATAGAGGCTCCTACATGGAATCATTTTTGGATTTGCATTATGATCCAGTGACTAAAAAAGCATGGGTTATTTTCCTTTTTAATGTCTCATACATGAGGACCTTTTGGTTTTTTTAGGATATTTTTCAAAGTGGTTATAGGTTTATAATGTCCCATTTTTTTAGCAACCTTTACGAATTTCTCATAGTTAACTCTGGTGACATAATACTTTCGTGATGTGGTTCTAACTATTAGTATATGGTATACCGTTTGTACATGGTGGTTCTAAAAAATGTTTCTTTTTAGAAATAATGTTTCCATTAAAGGTGTTTGCTAAAAATGTTTTACATTCAACATTCCTTGAAAATATTTTTAATTTTCTTTTGAAAATGTGTATGTTAGTTTATCTTCTAATGTTCTAGCATGAAATAAATCCTTTGGGTGGAATGTTAATGGGCTTTGGCTCACACCAAACATACACCTTTGAATGTATGTAGATATTGTTATGTATGAACAAGATAATAGAATGATATTCAGTTGTGATGATGGAGGATTTGGATTCTAGTGTTCCACCACATTCATATGTTGGTGATAATTTCTTGATCGTGATGCACCTCCAGTTACGTGGACTTTTTTGGGATGGGTTTCTGATTCCCATTACATAGTAGTATTTTGGTTATTAATTGATGATAACAAACATTTTATTTAGAATTTTCACATCTCATTTTGTTATGATTACCAGTTATGTGAGGTTATATTTTCAAGGGTTTATTTATTGTTTTATTAATTTGTAAAATCCATCCCAATGTGTATTATAGAAACCTGGGGACTAGTTTCTATCCCATGGTTTTTGGGATCACCCTTTGGTCGTTGCCACATACCGAGTTGGGTGTCGGTTTGCAAGGATCCCATACATGGATCATTAAATAATGGTATAAAAGGAGGATTCAGTCATTCATTATGTTATGATATTTGGGAGAGTGATGATATATTCTGGCTAGTATTTTCGAAGCATAATGTTCTAGTTTTAAGTGTTGTTTCTGGACAAAACCCCACATGACAGATCTTGAGTCTCCCTGGGATGTTGGGAGATTTGGATTGAATTATCCACCAAGTGATATGTACATGATGTTGACTATATATGGAAACTATGTATAGGGGTAGTGTTTTGATTTTTTTTATTGTATATGGTTTTTATATAATTTTTTAGGCATTTTGAAATTATTTTTTTCTACTGAATTTTTTAAGATTACAATGTTTTAGTTGTATTCATGATTTTTTTGTGTTTATTTATTCTTTCATAATAATGTCTCACTAGAGGCCTCTAGTGCAACCACATTTTGAATCCTAATAGAGTTCTCTCTCACCAATTGATCAGAGCCTTTGGGAATACATAATTATGGATGTATAAGCTTGTAGTCAAGGAGCGGGTTCTTGTCATTCTCACGTTATTGAAGCCAAACTATGTTATGGAAAGGACCAATATCATGAGTTACTCAATATAAAGTATCAATATTTCATGGGTATAATGGAACCTAGTGATGTATAGGAGTGGCTCGAGAGGATAGATGGTGTGTTCATGTTTTTTAACACTCATAATGTGGTCAAGGTGAAGTGTGATTCATTTATGCTGCGAGGTATCAATTGGATGGGGTAGGACATTGTGTTTCAAGCTAAGAAGTAAGAAAATATGGGTTGGAATTATTTCATGGTTATATTAAATGAGAAATATTATCTTTGGATTTTGGTCATTGACAAGTCTTCATTGTTTTTTTGATATTTTCCCTGGAGACCAGACTTAGAGGGAATATGCTAGCAACATTACTAAATTGGTTCGGATCACACATTATGTGGCCTCCAATGAGCGTATAAATGCTCAATAGTTTGAGAAAGGGAAATGAAAAAAAATATTATATCAGCTCCTAATGTTCAATA
This sequence comes from Viscum album, assembly GCA_963277665.1. NCBI lineage: Eukaryota > Viridiplantae > Streptophyta > Magnoliopsida > Santalales > Viscaceae > Viscum > Viscum album. The sequence goes on along the minus strand of OY728131.1, from coordinate 788,054,672 downwards.
TCAGAACTCATAATGAGGTTTTTATCATTCCATGATGGTAGAAATTAATCATAGAGGAATGTGTGGTTTCTCTGGAGTGATGATAGAAGCAATAAGTTCTTGTTGCTTGAGAAGAGGAGGAATCTAGAAGACAAGGATATGAGGGGTGGTATTAGGTCATTCTATTTCCCCTGAAAATCTTATTTTGTGGATTCATGTGTTAGGTCAGTTTGTTACATCCGTGTGGGATGGTAGGACACATGATATCTATATTTTCATCCCCTTCCAAACCATTCAATTAGTTTGTAGATATGGTGAACATGAGAAATTTTAACAAGGCGGAACACCCCAATCATAGTAGTGTATTATTTGTATCCTTAAAAGGGACTAAATCCTAGTTATAACCATCCAAGATAGAAGACTCTTAGTTTTGTGGGGTTGGAAGCAAAGATAGATCTTATTCTAGAAAGAGTAAGTTGAGTGTAGATACATAGGTCACTAGTTGTTTTTACACTAAATATTCTTTGAGGAAACATAATTTGTGGGATAATGCACCAGTGGAAACAAATGAAAGACATATTACTCTTTGAGGTACAATTATTATTGCATCATATTTAGTTGTTTCTCTATTTGATATACTTTTCTCTATTTCATTTATTTCTTCCTATATTCAGATGGAATCTATTTACCAACCAAACGTAATTTTGGAGTAATGGATTTGGTGATACAACATGGAATTAAGTGAGATCAAGGATTATGGTGCATGTCTTGCATGCTCATCATGTAAAGGTTTGATATGGAATGGGATTTACTAGTTATATAAATAGACCTATTGAATATAATTCTTATTATGGATTCAATTTCTGTTCTTATAAGAACACATCGATTATAAAGTTGGTTAGTGTGTTTTTTGTCACCTGGTGGATGTTATCAGGGTTTTTAGAAAGAATTGTATCATCGTTTGGGATTTGATGGACAACCATATCTAGATTTTGGAATCATTTTTTATATCTCATCACCTACATTGGAGGATGATTATTTTGCTCCTAAGCAAGTATTACCTCCTATGGTGGATGAGTTCCCACAATTATCTAGAATATTTTTTCGGATTTCCAGTAGATTGGGTATTGAAGTTAATGACAGATTTTTTTTATTAGAACAATGTTGACATCTCTTCCAATGTATCATATATCACCCACCATGTTGACGAAATTTAATGTACAATAGGATGGTTACGAATACAAAGGATTCATTCTCCTAAGTATCTAATCTTGGGCCCCCATGGTATAATTTGTGAAAAAGGAAGATGGATATCTCCAGTTTTTTATTGATTACCAAAAGATGAACAATGTGATGATCAATAATAAGTAACACATTACTTTTATGGATGACTCATTTGATCTTCTAAAGTGGTAATGTTGGTTCACCATGATCAATCTGTGTAACGGATATTACGAAGTCAGAGTTGGATATTTGGATATTCCAAAAATATCCTTCTATAGTAGGTATGGAAATTTGGAATATTTGGTATTGCCTTTATAATTTTTTGATGCACCACTTGTATTTATGGAGCTTATGAATAGGGTTTTCCATCAGTTTCTTAACTCATTGGTTGCGGTATTCATGGATAAAATCACATTCTATTCTAGGACTGATGAGCAACGTGATTTCCATTTTTGGATTTTTATACACACCCTTCGGGATCATTATAAATTTAATTTTATTTCCAAGTACAACATATGGATCACTTAGGTGATGTTTTGGGTCATGTGGTGTCAGAACATGGGGATTCATTGGACCCCTATAAGATCAGTGTAGTGATGTCAAGGGAGTATTCAAAGAGTTTTTTTTGAGATCAGAAGATATTTGGAAAAAATAGGTTATTGAGGGATGTTTTTTTTCTGAATTTATCTTTTTCATTCTATTCACATGACATCTCTCGCCCTAAAAAGGTGTGAAGGTTGAATGGATCATTTAATGAAAATATTCTTTTGAGGATCTTAATATGCATTTAACCACAAACAATGTATTGATATTATCATAGTCCATAAAGGCATATGTCCTGTACATTAATGTTTTATATGTCGTTATTGTGAGTGACAAGATTCAACATGAATATTTGGTGTTATATGTTACTTCCCAACATCATCCACATGAAACAAATTACCTAGCCCATGACCTATAGTTAGAAGTAGTAATGCATGCCTTGATCTCATTGCATAATTATCTTTTCTTGGGAGACTTTGTAGTTTAATCTAGTCATATGATAATCAAATATATAATTTACCCAAAATATCTTAATATGAGGTAGTGTGGTTTGGTAGATTAACATCAGGGATTCTATTTTGAAATTATGTATACCCCAAAAAATGGAAATCCTATTTTAAATGTTGTATATAGGAAAGGGAATGTGAATTAAATAAAGGATACTAGTGTTGAGTGGGATTTGATGGGTAATTATTTAGATGCATCAAGGGACCAAATATCATATTTGAGGTTTGTTTATGGACAATGTTCAAATGAAATTTTCTATTATATAGTTAATTTGGCAGTAGATGTTGAGTGATGAGTTTTTCTAGTATTCTAGGTACTTCCCAAATGATGGTGAGTTTCCTAGTGTGTTTTCATTATATCCTAAGGGATTTGTTTCTTAAAAGATCATTTTTTGTGTCATTTTCATTGTATAAGGTGGTGATATAGGATATCAACCCCTCTTAGTTTTTTGTTCATACTCATACCACATCGATTTTTATGATGTGTGTCTATAATTATTATGGATAGGTATGAGATGAGACATAGAAAAATATTTATTGTGTTGTTACACATGTCAGCAGGATATAGATAATCGCCATAGGCCATCTATTTTTCATCAGCCACTACCCATTCTTATCGTTATGTGGGATGAGACTGCACATGATTTTTTTATTGGTTTAACTCATTGTCATATGAAAAATAATTACATTTGCGTATGGATTTGCCACGTGACCAAATCATCCCATTTCATTTGAATCATGATTTTAACCAAAGATGATGTGTTTGGTCCGCTATATGTTTAGGAGATATTGAGGCTTTATAATGTTATATCAGTTGTTTTTGTACAAAGGGGGACCAAGCATCACATAATTGTTTTTTAATGGTATTAAGAAAGACATGGGGTCACATGTCAAGTTGAGTATGGCATACCATCCTCCGAACGATGGTCCAACTGAGTGGGTGAATCGTATTTTGAAATAAATTCTCTATTAATGTGTTTTCAATTATGGAGGCTCATGGGATATCCATTTGGGATTGGCTAGGTTCACATATAATAGAATCTATGAATCATATAATTTAATGGTTCATTTATGGCAGTTTATGGAAATTCATGTCGGTCCCCATTGTTGTGGAATTTGGAAGGTCAGAACTCATTGTTGGGATCATGCCTTTTTTCAGAAATGAATAATAATGTTACATTGTTTAGGAAAGGTTTTTTGACAACACAGAGCCACCATAAACCTTATGATAATTCAACTCACGATGCTTTTTAATTTACCAAGGGTGGATGTGTGTATCTAAAATTGGAACCTCATTTGGGTCATCATCACTTTGGTATGCAAGGGACACTAACAGAGAGTTATGTAGGACCATATCAGATCACTGAGAAAGTACGTAATATTTAATAAAGGATCAATATTCCCTCCTAGTTGATTTCAATTCGTGATGTGTTTTATTTTTCATAGTTGAAATTGTATAATCTGAACCATATCTTGTTTTGAATTGGGATGATTTTGAGATGGAGATTATCTTTTTAGCGTTTTACAGGCCAATGCAGGTTATGGACTCTCAGTAGTATGTACATAACTGGATGACTATTTCATAGGCCCAAATAATTTGGATGCATGATAGTAAAGAACATAATGCATGTCAATAGATGTCTTTGGTTGAAAATGAGTATCTGTCAACATTTTCTGATTTACCTTTGGAATTACTATTTTGGGGTGTAATGTTTACATTGTGTGGAAAATTATCACAACCATGATTTTTTTAGAAATCCATTCATTAATTTTTGGCAAGGAATTTTTCCCTTGGGTTTTCGAAGAGTTTTTGGAGACAAAATAATTTTTTGTCTCAGTAGAAGGTGGTGAATGGTTGGAACATGGTTGTAATAATTTGTGTGCCATACATAGGAAACGATGTAGTATCATTCCTCTAGGACACTAAGGAATAAATTATTTATTAATGGGTTCTCCTGATGTGTTAGAAAACTGTTCAGCATGTTTTTTTGGAAATATTTGTAGTACTAATTTTTTATGGTTCAAAAAACTGTTCATTCTTACCATGTGATCATTCTAGGTCAATAATCATCGGAAAAGTTATCTTTTAAAACTTCATATTTAACAATAAAGGACAAAAAATATTATCCCTATGGGATTTTCATTCATGGGATCTTCTTCCAACCCTTATTAGAGCCTTTTGGCATCAATCTTTGGGAGTTTTAGGCACTGTTTCTTTATGAAATCATCATGTAAGTCATTTTTACCTTCAACTTCTCCTCCATATAGGGATTATTTTCTCTCAATATTCAGTTTTCCTTTTTCAATTGGGTACTTCACCTACTGAGTGGTGGAAATTGAGAAATGAGGTCAAATCGTGATGTTTGGGGTTCAAATTTTTCTTTATTGGGTTTCTTGGTTGCTTGTTCGTAGTTTTTCACCAGTTTTGAATGTTTCCATGTCATAGGTTTGTGGTTCATGTATTTCAATTATTGTATGGTCATGATATAATTTCATGGATTCTTAAATATATTATATGCATTATTTTTATTGTATGAACATTGATTTTAAAAATTGTTTTTAGATTCTTGTGTGATGGAAGTTGGTTTTTTGTTAAGAAATTTGTTATATTTCTTATTAACATCAATTTATTGATACTGGAATGTATTTTATCCCATGTGTGAAATGTGTTAAATATGACTATATAGTTACACAAGGTCTATATATGTTGAAAGATGTATTTCCAAAATAAATGGTTTTCATTTCACATTGGATTCATTTTTATAAACCATTAATATGTTTGTGAATTGTGGATGTTGTGTTAAGCATGTTATAAAAATGGATTTGGTTTGAGTATAAACAGGAAAGGGTATTTTCATAATGAAATGACAAGATTTTTTATGTTTCCTTCTTATCATACGTTTTCCAAATATCTTTCATGAATTGTATAGGTGGTTTGAAATGTATTTCCCAAGGATTTTGGTGTGTGTGTGAAATAAAAAAGTTGTTTTGTTTAGGGAAGATGGTGGTTTCCATGTGATTTTTTAACAATGGATTAATGTGAATTGTGAAAGAACTTATTTTAATTTTTTTATTTTGAGTCAAGGTATGTGAATGGGAATGTTGTGATTTATGTGGCATGTGAATATGAATTTGATCACAAAGGGAATCCTGGGTATCTAAGTTGTTGAACTAGAACTATTATGCTAGTTTACTCGGAATAGTATGAGGTGTAGATTCTTCATGAAGTATTGACAATACAACACCAACTAAATATGTTATATGATCTATGACCACTAGAAGATGGGATGAGATCCCTTGTAGTGTTTGGGTCATGGGAACACTATCGTTTTTGAATTATGATATGGATACCACTGAACCTTGGGAGATTTTCCCCTCTAGTATCTCATGATTTGAGGATGATTTTAGTTTTTATTGGTGTATTTTTATCTCCAATGTATGAGGTTCATGGGATCCCATTTGAACTCTCTAAATATAGGTATTATCCGTGGTGCCCTCTTGTAACATGATGATATTGTGATGTTGGGATAACCATCGGTATATGATGAACCTTATGCACATTGTGGTTCCAAATAATGTTTATTTGGGGAAATTGATTCAAATTGATTTTTTTCCTTAATAATGTCTTCCATTAAAGGGTTTATGAAAAGGTTTTAAATTTTCTTCTTAAAATCTAAATGTTTGTATATCTTCTAAAATTATGAAATGGAATATCTCTATTGGGTCTAATGCTATTGGGCATTGTCTCACACACAACATACAACTTTTGGTGTATGTATGATTTTTTATGTATAACCCTAGAAAAGGAAATATATTCAGTGTTGGTGATAGTGGATATGATTGGTAGTGTTACACTTCTTTCAAGTGTTGGTGACAATGTCTTGAGAATTATAGCCATTTTTTATCTAGGAGTTTTAGGATTGTTTTGTTGGTCCATTTCTATCATGGTATTTGTGGTTTTATTTAATGTTATGAAACATTAAATTTTAAATTTATGTATATCGTATGGTTATGATTACCATTTAGGGGTTGTTTTATTTTCAAGGTTTATATATTGTTATATTAATGTGTAAAATCATTCCAAAAGATTATTTTGGATATCAATGAACTATAATCCAGCCCCTCTAGATTAGGAACTCCCTTCAGGGACTGTCATGAACCATGTTAGGTGTCAGTTGAAATGGAACCCCAGATTTGTTATTGAAAACATCACAACAATTCATATAAAATCCATCTTGTGTTATGTCTTATGTATACTTTGGTTATCAATTTGAGGATATTTATTCTTTTTATGGGAATTATTGTGATCCATTGATTTGATATTTGCATCACTATTTTTTCTCTAAATTTTTAAATTCCATATATATATATCCATATTTCAATATGGTTGTAGTAGTAGATTATATTTAATTTTCATGATGATGGTTTCCATGACTAATGGTCGTTTTATGTTCCCAAGGATCAATAGTGTTTACTTAAATATCCTTCCTAGAAAAATTGCCTCTTTTTATGAACTCTTTAATGGAACAAATTTATTAATATATTGAAATTATGAATTCAATAAAAAAAATTATTATATTGATTAATTATTTAATTATTTTTCAATTAGTTTTAATGAATGAATATATTATATTAATTAAATAAATATGAATAAAAATTAATGATAATTTATTTGGGAATGATGATCAGAATTTTATTATGTTTTAAAATGTTATTTTATTTTTTTAATTTTATATTTCCCTAATTTTATTAGTGTCCTAAATGTTTATATTATTTTGATTCATTTAACTATTATGAACATAGTGTTCATTTATATTCATTAGAATAATATAAGGATAAAACTAAATAAATAATATTTGTTTTGTGCATATTTTTTAATTATGTCTGAAATAATGATTGAAAGGGTGAGATATATGAAGTTTCATTTATAAAATAGAAATTCATGAAATTTATTATAATACTTATCTATACATGCCTGTATTATGTTCTCTTATTGAGTTTTTTGGGGCCCTGATTGGTTTTCATGTTTAGGGTGACAACCTCTTTTGAAGACAATTGAAAATATTGGTAGCGATATTGTTTTTCAATGGGTTTATTTTAGTATGAATGTTTTGGGAAAGATTTAATTATGATAATGATATCTATATATATTATGAGAGATTTTATTATCATGAATTGTATTGGGGACAATTCGTTTATGTTATAGATTGATGTGGTTTGTGTAGGAGTTTACTAAGAATATGATTTGATATTGATATAAAATTGATGAATTGAATAATAATTTAAATATGAATGGATTTATGTGTTAACACTATGATGGAGTTCATGAATGATGAAATGTGTAAAGTATTATAAAAAAGTGGTGTGGTAGTATTTAAATAGATACTATTTTATAGAATTCTAATAACTAGAATCAAATGTGGTATGATTGATGTAATATGATTAACAAGGACATATATTGTATTTAATGATTGTTTGATCAATTGAGATGAACAAATAGTAATTGTTTTCTTATGTTTCTTAGTGGAATAATATTATATATCTATATAATTGTGTAATTAGATTTTTAAAGGAAGATGTGATGTAGTTGAATTTGTGGGTTTTGTTATAGTTGTTTCTTTATTTGGAAAATTTTGATCAATATTTTTTTTATATGATTTACATTTTGTTTTCATAAAAATTATTATACAAAACCCTAATACACATTTAACCTTAAAGAATAAAAATAGGGGAAAGGGGCTCTATGTGTTTTAGAAACAATCCAATTCTTTCAGAAAAAAATAACTGACAACTACTTATTCCTCACACTATCTTCACGATATGGTGTTGGATAAAAGGGGATCTTGTCATAATAAATTATATAAGGAACATTTTTTTTGAAATAAAATCCTTCAATAAATGATATCAATATTCCTATTAATTGATTATGATGTGGATAATTGGTGGGTGATCTACATAGATTGGCAGAATGAGTGAGATGACCTTCAGGTTCTAGTAACCTTTTAGTAGTGTCAATCCAATATGGGGTTGTAATATTAAGATATGATATATGGAAGTGTTTTATTATTTCATGAATATGGAAAACAATATTACTATTGTGAATATGATTTTATTGTATTTCATATTGATGAGGATTAATAGTAATGTGGATATGGATGTAATGTATCACCAATACATTCATTGATGAGAAATTAGTGAAAATATATAAGTAGGTATGTTGATATGTGGTATATTATTTATTTATTGAAATGCTATATTATACATGGATGTAATATTTTGTGAGTGACCCTTGGTGATCATGGGTGATACATAATGTGACATAGTTAATGACTTTACTATATATGTTTTTTATATATAAATTTTTATGCATCATCCATATTTACATTTTAATTTTCATGATGATTGTAATTATTAATACTTTATGTGATCCATTATATCTAAATATATTGTTGTTTCTGGGAAGTTTTTCAATCTTAAAATCAGAATTAGTTCCAAGAAATCATAATAATGGACTTATATAATTGTTCCAGGGAATAAATCCTAAAAACATTTCATTGATGGTCATCCATATTTGAAACTCATTCCATCCTTCATGGATCATGACACACCACTATCACCCGGTGGATTATAGAGTTATGACAATAGAATCATCAATCATCTATCCTTCAGTGTCTCAACCAGGTGAAATATCCCTTCACTGATTTTTATCAAGTCCTCAATATCCTAAAAACACCAAATACCAATCAATGCTAGTGGATATTGAAGCTGAATGTATTGGAATAAACGACCATTCCCGTTTGTACACATATTCCTTGAACTAGCACAAACTAAACGAATCCATGTTGTAATTTTTCCACTTCTTAATCCTCTATGAACAGTGTAAGAATAAGATAATACACACCCCATTCTTAACTAATGGTGAAACATAAACATATTATTGATTTAGAGAGTTAGAATTTAAATAAACAAGGGGTCCCATCAAAATTATATTAGAATGAAATATCATTAATGATAAAACAAGAAACATATAACTCAAAATAATTAACAGATATGGTATCATACTATGAAATTCCCAGGCAAAAAACGTTATTATATTGGAAGACATATCCATAAAGGATTGCCTCAATGATAATTAATGACCCTTCAAGTACTATATAATGCCTAAAAATAGTGCATAACATATAATTGTTAGTCAGAATAATATATATATATATATATATATATAATTAAAATGATCATGTAATCTAAATTTCATCATATGTATATGAAACACATTCATAGAGAATATTTCATTGAATAAAAATGAAATTTCAAGAAATTTATTTAAATAAACAATGATAAACACTTTTAAAAAATTATATTTATGTATATATATATATATATATATATAATTTGGATTCTAATTACTAATCATTATGAATGATCTTTACCACATTCGGTAATGTTTAAAATGAAAACAAATTCAGAATAAACATGAATCAATTATGTCACAACAATAACATAAGTCCCATTATAATTACTTATGATTTCAATTACACATTTACTTTCTAGGAATAAATGAACCTATTCTACCTGAGCTTCACATATGATACATCCTATATACTATTCTCATAAATATCCATAAGAATAAAAGTAAATGAATCATTCTATGATAAATTTTTTGAACACCTCAGTCCAAATCATCAGGTCTGAGATGAAATGTTGTATTACCTCTTACATGCCTCCAATTAGGAATTGTGTTTCTTATTAGTGGTAAGGGAGAAAATATTATAATAGGGAAACTATACCCTTAGTAATAATCTATACATAAAAGTAATATAACAAATATAAATGATACATAATCAAAAAATGGATGAAAAAATTAATCACATTATTATAACATATTTCATGTCATTGAAACATGTAAGAATCAAAGACCTCAAATTATGACAAGTCAAACAAAATTAATAGAAACAATATATAAACATAAATAATCTTATAACATCCACCAATATTCCATATATGTACTTCTTCTAATGATCTTCTCCATATCCATGTCAATATATTTTTATCCACTTATCCATATCCAAATAAAATTTGAAAAAGTATGCATGCACATTATGATTAACATATCTGGTGTGAGAATAAAATCCTATAGGACAATATTAATTAATACATTACCTATGTTAATATAAATTTAATGTATTCCTAAATATACAATTGATCCATATGTAAATATTAAACCATTGATGTGTATGATTAATGTGCACTAAAAAGATTCCATAAACCCAAGCCCCACATGATTCAAAAATATGTCGGTATGGAAACCAGTGTTTGACATCACAATTATCTGAAAATCCATAATGTACACATACAATATTGTCACCCTATTCCCTACAATCATATTTCAGTTTTCTATAATTATGGAAATTATCTCTCACTGCCATAATGTAGGAATATTCAATCACATGATGGAACATCCACCAGATTTACTCTACAAATTTGTTCACAAACACCCTTGAACATTCTTTCTTCCATGTTAGAAATCAGAAAAATTGGAAAACAAATCAACCATAGAGAGTCTAGAGACACACTTACTGAATATGGGTTTTTTTCTAGGAATTAATATTATGTGATCATCCCTAATAAGGATTCATGATAACAACCATGTTTCCCTTTCAAGGTTATATCAAAAAAATTCTATGATGTCCAAAAATCGTGAAAACTAAATAAATTTTCAACAAGATCTAGAACACCCACAATAAAGTCTTATCATAGATTGATCAATAGTTCAAATCAGACATAGTTCTCATTGGTCCTTACACAAAACTTCACATAATTAACATTAATGAAGGGACTCATAACACACAATAAAATAGTATCGTATTAGGCCAAAAACTATATACAAGGAACCTATATTGTAATGAGATTTATATATTAATAATGATATCTCATATTATCCATGTTATTAAAAGTGGGGATTAACCATTATCATTCCCTCCTATTAAGGATATATATTGAAAATATCAATTACTAGAAAAATATTCTTCTAAAATAAGTTTCAAGATGCTGAATAATATAATTCTTTAATATTATCTCGCATACCCACCAATAAAGAACACTAATTTTTGACCTCAATCAATTAAATAGTTGGATATTGATTCTAAAAAATGTAGTATTTGATCCTTCAACCTTCCATGAAATCTTTATTAGATATCATAAGATTCAATAGTTCATTCCATAACACCATGAATCTATGATTTATCTTATGTCATAGTGTAATGATCTAGTGAGATCTTGTTTAATTGAGAAAAATTATAATATATCATCAATGCGCACGAAATAATGACATTAAAATCATAAATATTATAGTTTTAATATATGAGAATGGAAAAAATAAAAATGGTTTCCCTAGGATGAAGATCCATTTTCATATAATTATTAATGAATAGTTTCATGGTGGTGTCCTGTTTCAATAAAAATAATTTTATTAATTGAAAACATGCACAAAGTTGGTCACATAGTTTAATAAACTATTCACTAATCATATAAGGATTTTTTCCAAATATGTTCACCCACAAGGATTATCCAAACATGTTTTTTATGAGTTCCCAAACTATTCATAATGACTAAGACTATTTTTAAATAGGTTTCTGATTAATTTCACATCATAATGTATAAAAATTCACCAACCATAAGATACCCACTAACCTTATCCAACAATAGACACTATTTCATATTGAGAACCAAATAGTTTCTCCTAACCATGTTTAAAGATTACAATGCATTAATGGGCCATAAAAACCTCTAAAATTATCCATATTCCACCTAATGAATCACCATGAAAATAATAACTATTATATAATCAGTGAAGTGTGAATGTAAGATATAATAAACCTGAAAATTGTATACAATTATAGATATTATTATGAATTCAATGTCAGAGGTGTTTTATATTTATTTGGATATTTCTATTTTAAACTATCATATATTAATATATGTATTGAAAAATATTATAGGTATATATTTTTTAGGAAAATGTTATATTTCTTCATGAATTTATGCCTCAACTGGTTATGTGGATTTATCAATTAATGCAAAAGTCATATTTATCATAGATAGTTTTTTGTGACATTATATATAAGGCCCCAGCCTTAAACCTTACTTAATCTTGAGTTATTACAAGATTACACATTGAGGATCTTTTCGGGTTTAGAGTTTTAGAGAATTAGATCATAAAACTTGCATTACATTCCACATATAAACAAAGTGGTTACATAAAGATAGTATTCTTCATTCCCATCAATGGAAACACATTTAAAATAAAACATGGATTATTTCTTGACACTTCCTTGACACTATCATCATACCATGTACCATTCCCTTGACCTGTGAAAAACATTTCAAAAAAAAACTTGGGATGAGCATAAAAAGCTCAGTATGGGTTATAAAAACATGGAAATGAAACATGGGTACATATATAAATAAGAATGAAATCATACTTTACACATAAAACATAGGCACTTTAACATACCTCATAAAACCATGAATAAATCATAGAAAGCATAGGACATAAAGGTAACTTGAGGCATTCATAACATTCTTACGTAGGGAGTAACCCTCTTGGTTACGTTTGGAATACCCATCACTGTATATTCCCTAAAATCTCTTCGGAGAAATCTTAACGTTTCACTCTTTCGCGTTACCCAATGCATTGGAGAGCTATATGGGGCTCACCTGCCCTTAGTTTATCACGGAACCACCCGTCTTCATAATAATGCCTAAGAACCATAACATAATCGTATCACATAAAACATGCATAAAGGAAACATAACATTTCAACATTTCAATCACAAGATATCAATACAACACAAAAACATTGTGAAAACCATTTTCAATACCCAAATAAAAGAAAAGTAAAACATGGTATTTATTTTTCTTTTAAAAAGAAAGTATGGCTTGTAGAGGAAGCCGAAACTCAAATAACGGTCATGACGGCAGATAAGTCGTTGTCGCCGCATACGCACGACAAAAACATTCCCTTTTGTCCTTTAGTAAACACTTCTTATAAAAAAGATTCCTTTTGAATAAACGTAAAAGTCAAAAGGGTTTATACACAGCATAAAAGAAAGTTGTGCATAAAATAAAATATGCCTCAACGAAAGGAGATTGAGACGAAGTCCCATACCTCGTATCCGACTTGACCCGACCGTTCTTTAATCTCCTGAATAATAAACTTGAGTTAATCTCTACTTGATTATGAACCTTTTTCAAGTTCATTATTCCTTTTATACCATTTTATGAACATCATGTAATCATTTATGTTAATAATGTTCATTTTGTCGGTATTTGGTTCTTAAGTCAAAAATAGACTTCTTACACTTACATGTTGTTAATTTGGTCAATGGTTCGTTATATCAAGAATGATATTAATGATTTGGATGACATATAAATCATATATATTCAGCATATACATGTATTTATAACATTACATCACATTTAGAGGTAAGAAATGAAATGCACCGTTCATGGAGACGGTAAGCCGTACGTACGCATGAACGCTACTTCCATTTCTATTTCGTATTTTTTTTGGAATGGAATCATAATTATATAAGAGTATATTATAATTCCAGTATAATAACATATATAACATCATTAAATTTATCCTTTACACATCCCACATATGGTATTAACGAATCAAATCACTTTCAGGGGGCGGTAGTCCGCACTTCCTAAAATGAAGATATCGTGTTTACCCATAATGGAAACCATAATGGTATGCCCAAAATGAAAAAAACAGAATCTTAAGGAGAACATAAACATATCATATATCACATATAAAAATAGTGACATCATAATGGCCACCTTTGAAGGTGTTAAATGAGTATTGAACAATCATCGTTTCGGGAGGCAGAATTTCACCATCCATGGAAACCGTATGTTCTTTAACCATTTGATGTAGTTCTGTGAGAGTGTAGCTCAAATAGATCTTATAAAAACATCCTAGTATATTTAAGATAATGGTGTTGTTACAAAAGAAGTAAATAAAAAGAGTTTAGGGGGTTGGAGAAGAAAAATAAAACAAATGAACATGAGAGAATGAATTACCTTTAAAAGTGTAACTCCTTTTGATTTGAGCCGAAAGGCTTCCTTTGAAAGGCTTCTGCCCAATGGGAATCCTCTAGGATGAGTAGAGGGATGTGGAGAGAGTAAATGGGCAGGGGTTGGTCGAGCCAACGGCTTTAGGAGTTTGTGAAATGAGGTAGAGGTGGGGGCCTTTTATAAGAGGAGAGGAGGGGCACTTTTGGAAAGTAAAGAAATATTACTTTATTTGAAAATGTGTTTCGGTTTTAAAAGGTCCCACATTGATATAATTCGTGTATACGGTGATAAGGGTTCTCCATCCACTCATATAATTGGTTTTGGACATGTGTAGTTCATAGATTTTACATTATCATTCAATTTTATTCAAATCGTCAAATAATGATGTCATCGCTGCATCATTATTATGTCATAAATAATTTAATTTATTTAATGTCTAAAAATTATAAAAAAATACTATGATGTAGGAAATCTATTTATCTTTCTAATTATTATTTATAATCAAAAATCTGATCTTTATAACCCCATGTAAAAATTGTTTTTATAAAATATATTATGTTTGTGTCATTTTTACTTTTACATTTAATAAAAAGATATTTTTGTCATTTCCCAACAAAAGTGGATCCATGGGGTCCCCAAGTTGACCCATGGCTTGTCTTGGTAGGCCATGACACAGCAAATAAGGTTGGAACATGTGTCTAGGTCATTTAATATTATTAAAGCATTACTTGTACCTTAAACTACCCTAATTACCACTAATCGCGATTAAGAAATTAATAAGTTACTATTCACCAAAAAAATATTTTAATCCCATTGAACCACATTTTACTTCTAAATGACAACCATGTATGTCGGATTTTCAAAATTAAATACACATTAGTGGTAAACTTTCATTTAACTAAAAAATCAGTTTGCTTAATTACCACTTAGTGGTTTCACTATTCTTCAAAAATTGATGTTTTTCAGAAAATTACCAAAAATTCACCCTAAGCTATATTTGATATTCCGAATTCAAAAATTAAGTCTATTTTCCAAAATTAAATTCATATAAGTCACATTAATTAATTTAATAATTAATTCTCGCTGCCATAGTAAATAGTGTGTTTTTACAAAACAATAAGTATCAAAAGATTGACACTGGTTTAAGTCTAATTTCCAAGTGAAATTGATTCCAATGACCACCATTGGATTAAATGGTAAAAATATATTCTAATTTCACTTCAAAACCAATTTAAAAGATAATCTAATCATATAAATAAATTAGATTATAAAGCAGTTTTGTTGTAAAATGCAGTATTTTTCACTATTCATTAAAAAATGAACATTGTCAGAAAAATACCAAAAATTCACACAAAGTAAATTTTGATGTCCCAATCATAACGAATAAGTTTATTTTGAAAAACATAGTTTATAAAATTGTCAAAAGATAGATTTAAAAATGGTTTTCCATCATAAGGAAGTAAAACAATCTTTTAAGAATATTAGTGTATTCCATGCATAAGATTGCATTTATTTTCATTTTAAGCCTCTAAAACACTATCTTAATCATTAGATAAAAATATCTATTATTCATTACTTACATGGGATGTTACATCCTTCCCCCCTTTATAAAATTGCATCCCCGCAATTTATTTACTTATCGAATAAATGGGGGTACTTATCCCTCATTGCATTTTCAGATTCCCATGTTGCCTCTTCAATCATGTGGTTTTTCCACAAAACCTTTACTTGCTTAATCACCTTATTCTGTAACACTTTCTCCCTGTGGTCAAGAATCTGGACCGGTTGTTCCTCATAAGATAGGTTCTCTTCCATCTGTACTACCTCTGGACTCAAAACATGAGATGGATCTGGCATATACTTCCTCAACATTGAAACATGAAAAACATTGTGTACCTGAGATAAACACGGAGGTAAAGCCACCCGGTATGCAACTGATCCAACTCTCTCCGTAATTTCATATGGTCCAATAAACCTTGGACTCAACTTTCCTTTCTTACCAAATCTCATCACACTTTTCCAAGGAGAAACCTTGAGAAAAACATGATCACCTACCTCGAAAGATAGATCCTTCCTCCGGTTATCTGCATAACTCTAATGCCTGCTCTGAGCTGTTCTCATGTGTTTCTGTATCAGCTGAACGTTTTCTACCATCTATTCTACCAATTCTGGTCCCATTAACTTCCTTTCACCCACTTCATCCCAGAAAGATGGAGTTCGACACCGCTTCCCATATAATGCCTGAAATGGTGCCATCTGTATACTGGAAGGAAAGATGTTATTATAAGAAAACTCAACCAAAGAAAGATGTTGGTCCCAACTTCCCTGATAATCCATAGAACAAGCTCGTAGCATATCCTCCAAGGTCTGAATTGTTCGTTCTGACTGTCCATTTGATTGAGGATGAAAAGATGTACTAAAATTTAATTCAGTACCCAACGACTTCTGAAGGCCTTTCCAAAAGTTAGAAGTAAACCTGGGATCACGATTCGATACAATGGAGAGAGGAACTCCATGTAACCTGGATATTTCTTTAAGATACAAACAGGAAAGTTGATCAAGATAGAAAGTATCTCGTATAGCAAGTAAATGAGCAGATTTGGTCAAGCGATCAACAATAACCCAGATTGCATTATTACCTCGAGATGTCTTCGGTAATCCAACAACAAAGTGCATGGATATATTCTCCCATTTCCACTCTGTCACTAGTAAAGGCTGAAGCATCCCTTTCGGTAACTGCCGCTCTGCTTTAACCTATTGACATGTCAAACACTTTATAGTAAAATCAGCAATGTCTCTTTACATTCCATCCCACCAGTAATACTCCCGTAGATCTCTATACATATTAGTACTACCCGGATGAACTGAAAATGGAGAACTATGAGCTTCACATAACAAATCTCTCTTCAACTGTGAATCACAAGGCACACACAATCTCTTCCCAAATCTCAAAACACAATCAGTATCAATGTTGAATTCAGGAAACTTACCTTTCTGAACCAGCTCTACCTTTTTCTGCAACTCACTGTGTTGCTTCTGTGCTTGCATGATTCTATCTGATAGAGAAGATCTCACTGATACCTGAAACAAAACAGAAGGACTTCCTGCACCAACAACTTCTATGCCAAAGTTCATCAAATCCTTGACCAAAGGATCACGTTCCAAATGCATCATTGCTAATGAAGTATTATTTTTTCGACTCAAAGCATCAGCCACTTTATTTTCTTTTCCCGGATGGTAATGAATTGTACAATCATAGTCCTTGATTAATTCTAGCCATCTACTCTGTCTCATGTTTAACTCTTTCTGAGTGAATATATACTTTAAACTTTTGTGATCGGTATATATTTCACACTTTACTCCATACAAATGATGCCTCCAAATTTTTAAAGCAAAAACAACAGCAGCTAATTCCAAATAATGTGTAGGGTAATTTACCTCATGAGTTTTCAACTGTCGTGAAGAATAAGCAATTACCTGATCATTCTGCATTAGGACGCAACCATGTCCTTTCAATGAAGCATTACTGTATATAACAAACTCACCATTCCAGGAAGGTAGTGCCAAAACCGGAGCATTCACTAATCTTCTTTTCAATTCCTGAAAACAATCATCACATTCTTTTGTCCAGATAAACTTAACACCCTTCCGAGTTAGCTTAGTCATTGGACTAGATAACCGTGACAAATTTCTAACAAACCTTTGGTAATAGCCCGCCAAACCAAGGAAGCTACGAATCTCGGTTACATTTGTGGGTCTTGGCCATTCTTCCACAACTTTTGTTTTTGCAGGATCAACAGTTATTCCATCTTTAGAAACAATGTGACCAAGGAAAGAAATTTGTTGCAACCAAAACTCACACTTGCTGAATTTCCCATACAGTTTCTTTTCTTTTAAGGTTTGCAAGATAGCCCTTAAATTTCTTTCATGCTCCTCTTTACTTTTAGAAAACACCAAAATATCATCAATGAATACCACCACAAACTTATCCAAGAACTCATGGAAAATTCTATTCATTAAATCCATGAATACAGCAGGTGCATTGGTTAGACCAAAAGGCATTACTACAAATTCATAATGGCCATATCTCGTAAGGAACACGGTCTTCGGAATATCTGTCTCCTTTACCTTCAGCTGATGGTACCCCGATCTCAGGTCAATCTTTGAAAAAAACTGAGCTCCCTGGAGCTGATCAAACTAATCATCGATATGAGGCAAAGGATATTTGTTCTTAACAGTGATATTATTCAAGTCTCTATAATCAATGTAAAGTCTCATAGAACCATCTTTCTTTTTAACAAATAAAACAGGAGCACCCCATGGTGATGTTCTAGGTCTAATGAAACCTTTCCCTAATAAATCTTACAATTTCTCCTTCAACTCTAACATTTCAATTTGGGCCATTCGATAAGGGGGTTTTGAAATTGGCTTAGCATCAGGAACTATGTCAACAGTAAACTCATCTTCCCGATCTGGTATTATTTCAGGATACTCTTCAGGAAAAACATCAGGATACTCATTTACCACTGGCACATCATTAATCTGAACAGTTTCTTTATTTTCAACGACGTGTGCAAGGTAACATTCATTTCCATCTTTTACAAGTTTCTCAGCCTCTTCATATGTTATCAAAAGTAAGGGTTCATTCCTGTAAACAAACTTAAATTCTTTCTGAAAAGAAACTTCTTTAGCTCTACATTCAATCTTAACATGGTAAATAGAGAGCCAATCCATACCCAGGATAACATCAAACTCTACTAGAGGTAGAACAATAAGGTTTGCAAGTAGGTTCTTTCCACAGATAAGGATAGGAAGATTCTTATAAATTATTTTTGCCTCAACATTTCCCCCAGGTGTTTTTACCAAAAGTTCAGGAGTCATTTCTTGAGATGGTATTCCCATTTTACTAGAAATTATTTCAGAGATGAAAGAATGTGTAGACCCCGAATCAAAAAACACACTGGCATAATCTGAAAAAGCAAACAAAGTACCTGATACAACTTCATTTGATGGCCCGACATCTGCTGAAGTAGTTGCAAAGGATTTCACCACCCATTTCTGCTTGTAGTCTAACTTCTTCCCATCACTCAAGCTCTTTGTTGGACACTCGTTTCCATAGTGACCCATCTCATTGAACTTATAACATTTCACTAACTGTAAATCAAATTTGTTCTTACCTTCACCTTGATCCTTTTCAGTGCAATCAGGATCCTTATGTCCCATCTTACCACATCGGTAGCACTTTCCAGAATTCAGAAGACATTCCCCAGCATGCCTTTTGCCACATTTATCACAAACTGGAAACTTAGTTCTCTTACCATCATACTTTTTTGAAGAATTCTTACCTTTCTCCTGCCACCTCGGTCTCTTCTTCTGCTAGTTGTTATAGAACACTTGGTCATCGGCAAACTCCATTTCCACCTTCTCAGCACATCGAATAATCTTTTCATAACTTTTAAACTCACGAGAAGCTAATGCCCTTCGATATTTTGGCTTTAATCCTGAGTAAAAATGATTGATTTTACTATCAAGGTCCCGGATAAAATTTGGAGCATACCTTGCCAATCGAGTGAACCTTTTCTTCATAGGCAGCCACTGAGTCTTCCTCTTGCCTCAATTCCAAGAATTGCTTTTCCATCCTAAGTCGAACAGCCTTAGGAAAATACTTCTCAAGAAACATACCTTTGAATTCATCCCAGTCAAGAGAATCAATCTCATCGGCGTCCCTAATATTTTTAACCATAGACCACCACTGATCTGCTTCACCCTCCAAACGGAAAATAGCAAGACTAACCTTTTGATTGTCTGAACACCCCATGACATCAAAAATCTTCTCCAGTGCTTTAATCCACCCTTCAGCTAGCACAGGGTCAGATGATCCTCTGAATGATGGTGGATGTTGCCTCATGAAATGTTCCACCACTGACATGTTCCTCTGCGGTTGGTCTGGCTGATCTCGTGTATGGATACCACTGCCATTTATCGCTTGAGTCAACTGTGCCATTACTGCAACAAACTGTTCAGTTCCAATTCCGACCATTTCTGGATGCTGATTCGAAAGGTTATTTCCTTCTGTATGCCTTCCTATAACTGCTTCCCTGTTTCCTCTGCGGAAAACCAATATGAACAAACATGTCTTAGATGAAGCAACATGGTAATCTTTAAATGCTATATCATTTCAAAAAAAAAAATATCTTTGGATAATAATTTAATATAATTATAACTCATAAAGTTATCTAAACCGACCTCTGATACCAACTATAAGGCCCCAGCCTTAAACCTTACTTAATCTTGAGTTATTACAAGATTACACATTGAGGATCTTTTCGGGTTTAGAGTTTTAGAGAATAATAACATAAAACTTGCATTACATTCCACATATAAACAAAGTGGTTACATAAAGATAGTATTCTTCATTCCCATCAATGGAAACACATTTAAAATAAAACAAGGATTATTTCTTGACACTTCCTTGACACTATCATCATACCATGTACCTTTCCCTTGAACTGTGAAAAACATTAAAAAAACTTGGGATGAGCATAAAAAGCTCAGTATGGGTTATAAAAACATGGAAAGGAAACATGGGTACATATATACATAAGAATGAAATCACACTTTACCCATAAAACATAGGCACTTTAACATACCTCATAAAATCATGAATAAATCATAGAAATCATAGGACATAAAGGCTACTTGAGGCATTCATAACATTCTTACGTAGGGAGTAATCCCCTTGGTTACATTTGGAATACCCATCACAGTATATTCCCTAAAATATCTTTGGAGAAACCTTAACGTTTCACTCCTTCGCGTTACCCAATGCATTGGAGAGCTATATCGGGCTCACCTGCCCTTAGTTTATCACGGAACCACCCGTCTTCATAATAATGCCCAAGAACCATAACAGAATCGTATCACATAAAACATGCATAAAGGAAACATAACATTTCCACATTTCAATCACAAGATATCAATACAACACAAAAACATTGTGAAAATAATTTTCAATACCAAAATAAAAGAAAAGTAAAACATGGTATTTATTTTTCTTTTAAAAAGAAAGTATGGCTTGTAGAGGAAGCCGAAACTCAAATAACGGTCACGACGGCGGAGAAGTCGTTGTCGCCGCATACGCACGACAAAAACATTCCCTTTTATCGTTTATTAAACGCTTCATATTAAAAAGAGTCCTTTTGAATAAACGTAAAAGTCAAAGGGGTTTATACACCGTATAAAAGAAAGTTGTGTATAAAATAAAATATGCCTCAACGAAAGGAGATTGAGACGAAGTCCCATGCCTCGTATCCGACTTGACCCGACCGTTCATTAATCTCCTGAATGATAAACTTGAGTTAATCTCTACTTTATTATGAACCTTTTTAAGTTCATTATTCCTTTTATAATATGTTATGAACATCATGTAATCATTTAAGTTAATAATGTTCATTTTGTTGGTATTTTGTTCTTAAGTCAAAAATAGACTTCTTACACTTACATGTTGTTAATTTGTTCAAAGGATCGTTATATCAAGAATGATATTAATGATTTGGATGACATATACATCATATATATTCAGCATATACATGTATTTATAATATTACATCACATTTAGAGGTAAGAAATGAAATGCACCGTTCATGGAGACGGTAAGCCGTACGTACGCATGAATGCTACTTCCATTTCTATTTCGTATTTTTTTTTGGAATGGAATAATAATTATATAAGAGTATATTATAATTCCAGTATAATAACATATATAATATCATTAACTTTATCCTTTACACATCCCACATATGGTATTAACGAATCAAATCACTTTCAGGGGGCGGTAGTCCGCACTTCCTAAAATGAAGATATCGTGTTTACCCATAATGGAAACCATAAAGGTGTTACCAAAATGAAAAAAACAGAATCTTAAGGAGAACATAAACATATAATATATCATATATAAAATAGTGACATCATAATGGCCACCTTTGAAGGTGTTAAATGAGTATTGAACAATCATCGTTTCGGGAGGCAGAATTTCGCCATCCACGGAAACCGTATGTTCATTAACCATTTGATGTAGTTGTGTGAGAGTGTAGCTCAAATAAATCTTATAACATCATCCTAGTATATTTGAGATACTGTTGTTGTTACAAAATAAGTAAATAAAAAGATATTAGGGGGTTGGAGAAGAAAAATAAAACAAATGAACATGAGAGAATGAATTGCCTTTAAAAGTGTAACTCCTTTTGATTTGAGCCTAAAAACATCCTTTGAAAGGATTCTTCCCAAAGGGAATCCTCTAGGATGAGGAGAGGGATGTGGAGAGATTAAATTGTCAGGGTTTGGCCGAGCCAAAGGCTTGAGGAGTGTGTGAAATGAGGTAGAGGTGGGGGCCTTTTATAAGAGGAGAGGAGGTGCACTTTTGGAAAGTAAAGAAATATTACTTTATTTGAAAATGTTTTCCGGTTTTAAAAAGTCCCAAAATAATATAATTCGTGGATAAGGTGATAAGGGTTCTACATCCACTCATCCAATTGGTTTTGGACATGTTTAGTTCATATATTTTACATTATCTTTCCATTTTATTTAAATCATCAAATAATGATGTCATCGCTGCATCATTATTATGTCATACATATTTTAATTTATTTAATGTCTAAAAATTATAAAAAAAATACTATGATGTAGGAAATCTTTTTATCTTTCCAATGAAAATTTATAATCAAAAATCGGATCTTTATAACCCCATGTAAAAATTGTTTTCGTAAAACATATTATGTTTGTGTCAATTTTACTTTTACATTTAATAAAAAGTTATTTTTGTCATTTCCCAACAAAAGTGGATCCATGGGGTCCCCAAGTTGACCCATGGCTTGTCTTGGTCGGCCATGACACAACCAATAATTTTGGAACATGTGTCTAGGTCATTTCATATTATTAAAGCATTATTTATACCTTAAACTACCCTAATTACCACTAATCGCGATTAAGAACTTAATAAGTTACTATTCACCAAAAAAATATTTTAATCCCATTGAACCACATTTTACTTCTTAATGACAACCATGTATGTCAGATTTTCAAAATTCAATACACATTAGTGGTAAACTTTCATTTAACTGAAAAATCAGTTTTCTTGATTACCACTTAGTGGTTTCACTATTCATCAAAAATTGAAGTTTTTCAGAAAATTACCAAAAATTCACCCTAAGCTATATTTGATATTCCGAATTCAAAAATGAAGTCTATTTTACAAAATTAAAATCATATAAGTCACATTAATTAATTTAATAATTAATTCCCACTGCCAGAGCAAATAGCGTGTTTTTACAAAACAATAAGTATCAAAAGACGGACACCAGTTTAAGTCTAATTTCAAAGTGAAATTGATTCCAATGACCACCATTGGATTAAATGGTAAAAATATATTCTAATTTCACTTCAAAACCAATTCAAAAGATAATCTAATCATATAAATAAATTAGATTAAAAAGCAGTTTTGATGTAAAATGCAGTATTTTTCACTATTCATTAAAAAATGAACATTGTCAGAAAAATACCAAAAATTCACACAAAGTAAATTTTGATGTACCAATAATAATTAATAAGTTTATTTTGACAAAAATAGTTTATAAAATTGTCAAAAGATAGATTTAAAAAGGGTTTTCCATCATAAGGAAGTAAAACAATCTTTTAAGAATATTAGTGTATTCCATGCATAAGATTGCATTTATTTTCATTTTAAGCCTCTAAAACACTATATTAATCATTAGATAAAAATATCTATTATTAATTACTTACTTGGGATGTTACATTATAATAGTGTACAATTGTCATGGTCTAATGGGAAATTATTATATATTCATGTTTAATTTTACTAATATTTCATAGCCTCGATATACAATGAATAAGATGTATTACTTTTTTATATAGGATGAATACTATTAATATATTTTTTCTTTATGAATTTTTGATTAATGATTCTCTATTAATTTTTTTAGAGTAAGATGTTTAATTTAATTATTTGATTGATTCTTCACATTTATTCATGGTTTATATTTAAATTATGTATTTAGTGATGATTTATTATTGTTCTTATAAGTCATATCCATTATTATATGACAATTCCACCATTGATAATGAATCTGTGGGATTAGAGTTAACTCTAATGTATTGGTGGAATTAGGTTATTATTTAATAGTTTTTAGACTCTATACATTATAAAATCCCAATTAACAGTATATTTTTTTGGTATATATATTGTCTTGACAATGCTAGATGTGATTTCATTTGGACATTGAATTTTGAATATAATATAATCCATGATAGGTGAATGTCTCTATATGTATTCAATGTTGAAAATATAATCATGGTTTTTAATGTGTTTTAAAATTTAGGGGAGTTGTTGAGGTGTATGTGGAATAACATATTTATATGTAAGATGATGGTGGTTATAGAAACCTATAGTATTTTATCATATATTATTCATTTTTTATGATTGGGGAGTCAAAAAATAATGATCATAAGGTCATTATTTTGTGTCATCATACCAATTATATCATTACTCTATTTGGTGGAAAGAGGATGTTCACCACTTTCTATTTTTTATAGACTTTATTTTTCCCATCAATAATTTGTTAAGTGATTCACCATGATATTCACAACCCACCACTTACAAGACATCGTAGTATAACAAAGATGAATCATGATTTAATGATTCTTCTCTTCTAGCCATTTTTGTAGATGGAAAAAATTGTGTAAATATATCTATACATTTCTTATTAGAGGGTAGAGGGATTCAATTTTTCTCTTGGTGGATAAATGATTCAATTAGAGGTGTCTATATGGATATATATAGACGAAAATATTGATATCATTAAAAATATAACCTATAATAATGGACAATGTGATTCTATTTGTATTGTGAATGATTAATTAAGAATGTTAACATATTACTGGGTGTATGTAAAGATGAGTACATTATATTATTATGAAATAATTTTTATAGGGGATTCTATAAAAATTCATGGAGATATTTGGACAATAACTTTTGAATATAGTACTCAGGTTGCCTTTAATTATAGGAAGGATCACGTATATGATTTTTTTACTCAATTTTACCATAACTTCTCTTTGACAACATTAATGGATAATCAAACTAATGGGATCAAAATAGTGAAAAAAATCTATGTCCCATATTTGTGTTACTGATTTTAGATATTTTCAGTGTATAATTTTCCCTTGGTTTTATTCTCATACAGTAATATCTATCAAAATTCAATTAGAATTAATTTTTTTGTAATTAATAAGAGGCTTTATAGATCAATGTTTTCCTAAAATATATTCAGGGAGCCTATAAATTTTCATCTATATTTATATCAATCTATGAATATGATGGTTTTAATAATTTCTATGTAGATTAAATTTTCTCAATATCAATGATAACTAATATTATTATTGTTATATGATACCATTAGTAATTGATGTTGGTGATCATGATTTTCTGAATATTTCACCACATCATGTTTAATAAATATTATTAATGGATGTAAATTTTATCCCACGTTTTTCAAATCATTAATAATGTTAGATGAAGTACTTGTGGTGGAATACTAGTTATTTTATTATGTTCCAATGGATTAGGTTGATGATTTGTTTGGTACATTTCAACAACATCAATATCGTCCTAATGAATCACATGACATTTATTTGGAAACCATTAATGTATATTATGAATAATCATTCATTGAATGACATGTTATGATTCACTACTTTTAAGATAATGTGTTCAATGGTGTGATATCCTGACTGAGGTGCCCCATGTTGTTGCCCAGATACAGTTTGTCACATGATGTCAAGCATGAATATCCATATTCCAGATGTTTTCGACTAGTATATAAGGTGAATTATAAATTTCCTTGTTATCCTATACCCTCTTTATCAATGTGGAACTTAATTATAAATAAATAAAAAATAGCCAAAATTAATAACAAAGGAGAAGAAAAAATTCCACAACAAAAATATTTCAGTCTCAATTGATAAACCATGATAAGAACAATATCCAATACTAAAAAAATATCAATTTCATGCCATATATTTGTCTTCTGTAGAATGAAAAACCAAAATTAAGACACACATACACTTTAATGTATTTCTGGAGACCATGAATGGTTCCCTCATCCATTTTTAATCACAACCAACCCATATAACATGGGATTCCTACACATATAAAATCCATCAATCATGATGTTTATTCAAGAACTAATTAAGAAGCCTGCGTAGGGGGTTAGTAAAACATTATAGTCCACCAGCATGTATTTTTTCAAGAAAAATACATTCAATCAATGCGTGTCAAGATGTATGAAAAATAATGTATATGTGATTAAATAAGAATTTTACCAATTAAATTATACATTAACTAACCACATAATTTTCTTGGGATCATGATGGAACCCAAACCACCAATACATAAATCATATCATCTTACATTCTTAACCATATCACATAGGGAATAACAATTTTGTATAACATGGGCTTCCTATATACATTGAATTCAAATTTCCTCTCTTGGATACTTTGAACCACAGTCCAATAACAATATTATCGACAAAAAACATCATGTCTATAAACCAATTAGTATTTGGAGGATCATTACTTATCCCACACATCATTTACCAACAAATCACATATGGGTATTTAGAGCATCAGTTTAGTCCTTAAATTCATTTAATATTCAATATCATATCAAAATTTAGAGCATTAGTATATATCCCACTCTTTTTAATCAAT
The DNA here is from genome assembly GCA_963277665.1 of Viscum album. Lineage (NCBI taxonomy): Eukaryota > Viridiplantae > Streptophyta > Magnoliopsida > Santalales > Viscaceae > Viscum > Viscum album. Next base: position 788,027,553 of record OY728131.1, on the reverse strand, counting down.
AAATCACATATAGAAAATTTATCAAGGTTATTCATCATTAATTTTCTTAACAAACAATTTCTTCATGGTACACCATTTCAATTTATCACATTAAACATGGTTATGAAATTTAATCCCATGGATTAATATGAAAAAATCATTATAGATTTTTTTTTCAAATTTAATCATATAAACCATTTACCTTCTAAGGTTAGGTAAACAATCCCTTAATTCCAACTATCTATAAATTGATAATCACATTAATTAAGTATTACATAATCCAAATAACCCAACATTTTCATGATCAAAATTCAAGAAATTACAATTTCTCTGTGTTCAAATCATTTCATTATCAAAAATGAATTCGATTTATTGAAATAAATTTTCGATTTAATTTTCCAATAATGGAAGTAAAAATTTCACAATTTCATTTACCAAATTTAAATTAATACTACTAGAATTTAAATTTATACTAGATACCATAGGGTTTCTGTAGAAAATTATCAAAATCTAAAATCCAGAAATAGAATAAGAATGGTAAATTGCACAATGAAAGAATGATTTAAAATCTTCCGAAAGGATATCATAGAACAAAACAAATCATTACCTAGATCTAATACAAATCCAATAGAGGATAAAAAATTCATCTCATTTGGAATTATATAATGGAGAATGTCAAATCCAAATGAGAAATAAAGTTCTTACTGAAACGGGTGAATCATCTCCAATTAGATTGATGATTCATCATGAATAGAGTTTGAGGGGACATGAAATCCCCCCAAGAGCTCAAAAAATGAATAAAAATTTTATTGAAAATATAGGGTTAATATTGGTTAGTACTAGTGGGTTCATGTATTTTAAAATAATTTTTTTTCAGAAAAAAAATCATACTCTCATAGTTTACTTTGTTGGGCACACAGTTTTCCAAATTATGCAGCCTAACTATACACATAATATTAGGGTGTTTTGGTTGAAAAATAATTTACCATCAATAAAAACCACACTATCTAAAGGATAAATGATTTTTTGGGCTTGTCGCATGGTTTGGGAAAAGCATGCACCACTGAAACACTACCCAAAAATCGTCCAAGAAAATAGAAAAATATCCTAATTCAACCGAAAGGCCTGAAAAAAACAAAAAAAATATACAATAAAAACAATTTTAAATGATTACGTTGAAACATGAATGAGAAAAAATATGAGTGTTTGGGATCTTATAATCTCACCACCTTACTGCAACTTTTTCTATAACTATACACCCATGTATTTCCTAGACTACAATGCAAAACTTTTAGCCAATTTGTCTTGCATTTACACGTATGTTCCCATGTTTTCTCATAAACATTATCATGTTTCCAACATAAACAAACTATTGTAATGATATTTCCTCCCAAAAAATTCTCACAATGATCACTAATAGGTATCATATTCTCCACCAATGATTCACTATCCTTATACTAAAAATCATAAATATTGATCACATGGGAAGGATCTGGATGATACTACAGAAGCTGTCACACATGAAAAATATCATACATAACAACATACCTCTATGTAACAGGAAATCAATATTCCACGTGCATGATTATTTCCTCAATATCAAATGTTTTAGAAAACCTAGGAACCAATATGACCTACCCTCAATTCCAATTGTGGAACAATGTATGTGACACCCTAAAGAACACATGTTCACCTACTATAAACAAAAGCAATCATCAACAAATATAATCAAACATATTATATCAACTATAATATCTATCCATACAACATTTAGTCATATGAACATGGTATAATGTCTCCTTTTTAAGACTTGTTTGAAACAACTCTTACCTTCATACCTCCATCCATCATAGAGGTGGTCTTCATGACGTACTATAAAGTACCTCATATTGTTCCATATAAATACTATCCTGATAACCTTTGTTAATGGGGAAATAAATGTGCACTATGTGATTCCCCATAGGCCCAAAAATTTAAAAATTGTATTATTATAGCATGTCATATGGTAACTAAATAGTACATTCGATCTTCCCATCTGTCTTCTAGTTGAAAACTGTTCTCAGTAATTCCTATATTCCAAGACCATATTGTATCATTTATATAAGAATGATGCAAAACCAGAGTACTAGTGTGGAACTATAAATTTGGCACACCTTTTAGAAAAATTATATCTTGAATGTAGTTGTATCCCAATAAATCTGCAAGGAAAGATTCTATAATAAGAAAGAAATGTGAAATTTTGGCCAGTGGGTCCACAAACATCCAAATAGTGTTATTCTACCGATGAACCCTTAGGAGAAACACAACAAATTACATGGTATTTTCATCTCACGTAGATTCTAGAATGATAAATGGATGTATACAACCACCTGGTAATTGATCCACATCCCTCACCTATTGGAAAGTCTATCACCGTGTCATGAATCCTATTATCTCATTCTTCGTGCTCGAAAATCAATACTATCAATGTAAGTCACCATACGTTTTTTCAAACCTAGTTTCACCACCAACTTTGAGTCATAAAATATTCACATAATCTCATCATGCATAATAATATGCATAATTACCTAGCCTCGTTCATAGAAGATATCATCAAATACTATAGTCTAATCCGAAGTTAATTTCCCACCTTAAAGGGTTTCTATAAAGGAAAAACACTTTGGATCCTCAAAATGTATCTCTGTAATCTGCATTATACATTTAGATTACATTGATATTTACATGAGGTTTACCTTCTCTTGGACCTCCCATAATATGAAATGAATCTTATCTAGGAAATTAATAATCTCCCACTCATTGATAGAATCCTGAACTACCAGAGTCTGAGTTTTCTTGATCTAATGATAGGAACACTATGTCCCTTCCTGGGTGTATATCTCTAAAAAAATAATAAAAAATCATACAATCAACCCATATACAATACCATAGATTCAAATATCAATATGAAATGATATTATATATTATTAAATAATTAGTACATGTAGTAAAATTTTAATCTAAAAGATAATATTTACGACACTTAATTGAATAAACAAATTCAATTAACAAAAGGTCATTCAAAGGCTAGTTCAATTCATGTTAGACTGAAATGTCATTGTGAAAATATATACTTTATGATTTTCATCAGTATACACAGTATCCTTTTCTACTAAAATTTAATGTTTCCATCACTTAATGTAATAAAAAACCTCAGTCAACAAGAGGTCATGCATAGGCTAGTTTCATTCATGCGGTATGAAATTCCATAAACCATAAAAAAAACTGTATTTTCCCTATATAAAAATCAATCCAAAAATAATCACAGGTGCATTAAAAAACACTATATACCCCTCCCATATATTGGGTTGGATCATGATCATTACTGTATTCAACCAAATCTTTAACTATTAGTATGAACATTCACATGCTTCATACCATTGAAACATTACCCCTTCCTATTAAATATTGAAATATGTCATTACAAGCTTGAATTGTCAAGAATGGACCTCTCATAATATCACACTAATCCTAAGAAATGAAGGATTTACATATAATTATAAGGATGATTTCAACAAACCACTTCCAGCACCTTCTCTGGTTCCACTGAATGAACTTCTTATGAGATGATCTGACATATGAAATATAACTAGCCGATCCAAAATTGACACAGAGTTAGCTTGGTGTATATCCAATTCCATATTAGTTTACTGAAAAAAACGTAAATACATTGGTAAATATCCAAATTATTTTTGTATTGCACCAATATGTAATCCAAAAACTGATACAGGTACTAAAGAAATATTATATTCATCAATTATGTAAGAACTTTTGGTGTGTTCATCCACCAAAACAATTTCACAAAATAATCATAAAGGACATATCCTCTTCTTAAATAATTTTTTTTATATCAAATGTCCAATCAATTAACAAATGAATCCCTGATCCTAAGTTCGTCATATAGAAGTCACATGTTCCTGTCAAATTGTCGAATAGATCATCGATAAACTAAAGAGGCTAACAATTCTTCACAAACATCTTTTTAAACTTCTAGGATTCATCATATAAATGTAATCTATTATTAAAATTCTTAGAAAACTAATTTATATAACCTCTGGGTGATGTACTCATAAAGATTAATCCCTAATGAATACACTCTTATAGCTAAGTCTTAATCTATGGATTCTCAGTTGGTTTCATTCTCTAATGTGGAATAAAAATAAGATTGGCCCACCGACTTGATATCAATAGTAATTTCCAAAAAATCTATCAGGTGTAATCAGTAAAAGATCCTCATGAGACATGTCTATGAACATGCCCACTGTGGGTGGAAAGAAATCATGTGTTATACTTCAATCATCTGGTAATATACATGAAACCTGTATAGTGGGATACACATGTTGCTACTGAATTGGCCCTACACAACCAATCTGGATATCCCATTCTCCCTAATGTAAGTATTCATCTACCTAATGAGATGTAAAATTAAATCTCCTATAGCAAAAATTCTATTTTTTAATGGTATGATACCAACCATTCCATACCCAAAATCAAGTCATATCTGAAAAAATACAGGATCTAAAGATGAAATAGGTATTGATACTCAACAAACTAGAGGGAACACATCTTTCATAAAAAGATGAATCTCGACCATACGTATAAAGGTGTATTGATCTTCATAACATCACTCATGGACTCTACCATAAGACTAAACCCATTCAAAAGTTATGATGATATAAAAGGATTATAGGATTTTTATTAAATAAGGAGATATTAATAATATATCCTATAATAACAGTAAATATAACATTTTATGGTCCATCATCACTATTCATTGGAACTAGTTGAATTCCATGAAACTATATATCTGTTATTACTTATGATGTATTCTTTGTCCCATAAGCTGCACCACACTGCTGATACATGTTCTCTTTCCTAGAAGGGCATCATCTACTACCTGGACCACCACATCCATTACAACTCTAACTGCAAGTCTTTTATGGAGTTGACGACCCCCATAAATCACATTAATTATACCTAGATCTAGAATGAAAACCCATATTTCATGGATTCTTGTAGGGCCATTTTTCATGTGACGTCCTTCCTAATTCTCGGCATTACACCATTGGTTGGAGTAACTATGAACTTATCTGAACTAGCCTACCACATAGGTGGACGAACACTTGAGTGATTCCCTAAGAAAGTACTCCTTCCCCCAGATACTATTCAATCCACTTGATATGAAAACATTCACAATGTGACATTTCCTATTCTTATTGGACATACCATCTGGTTATCGAGTAGAAAACATAGGTACTCTACTAGAATAATCCTTCAATTTCCCCATTGTTTTGGGATCCTAATTAACATATTCATAAAAAATATACAACTTAATTATGTTGACTGAGGAATTAATCTCACATATAAACCAATATTGAAGCCACTATCCCACAGTAGCCTCAACCCCTATCAACGCTATAACAATGAACTTAAAATTAGTTAATCATCATGTATATTCTATCATAGACATACTCTCCTGGATCAACCTCATGAACTCTCTTGTCCTCTTTTTCATAAGGATCTTAGGGTAATATTGTTCTAATATCATATCAGGAAATTCCATCCACTGCATATTGTATAGACTTTTTTCCATATCTGGGTTTCCCAACAATGCATCACATGACCATGTAATGTAGAGGCTCATATTTTTAATCACTTTTCCACATGAGTCTCTATGGGGTAAGGGATCATCTGGATAGATTCAAAAGAAAAACCAGTTTCATAGGGTCCACCATCTATAGTGAATTATTGGGTGTTTTTATACTAAAACTACTATGATTATTCAGACATTCTCCTCACAAACATCCCAGGGTCACATTACATTAATACGTAAAGAAAAAAATGTTCTCAAGAAAATGAAATTCATCTTCCTCACATATAACTATAAGAACCATATATTCTACTACTATAGGAACATGTCAATCCATGTCCTACTTTAATTCTATCAACAAACATCATCAATGATTCATATCTCTACAATACTAAACTCACTAATTAGGACACATTACATAATATTAATAAACTTTATAACAGTATGTAATAACATAAGTCCGGAATAATCATCCACCCTTATCCCTCCAAAATTCCAAAACCGAGGCACTAGCACTACCCATAATTATCCCTCACATGGATCATGGATATAAATTGGTAAACATATTTCCATTACAAAAATTATAATTAGACACATATTTATAAACATTATTTTTTATGACATTTATCGGCATGTTCAATTTTCAATTTCAAATTATCCACATTTATTGAATTTATGTTATATAATTCACGAAAATATTTTTCATTTAAATATTTATCCCCAAAAACATATTTTCCATGCATGGAAAAAATTAATCAATTTTATAATAGATCATTATTTCCTATATTGATTCATATATACAAAACTATCATTCCATACGCAGCCAAAAATAATATTCTAATATGAATCTGAAAAAATAATACCATCCAATATTAATTTGATCCCTCGATGTAAAATAAATTTAACTATAAAACTTCATCAATAACAACAATACCATACTTGGTAAATGGATTTTCCCCCCACACATGGTTAAATAATCCCAAACACGAGCTCTTGACCAAGGTTTTATTCATCCATTTCACATTTCTACCATTCCCAAATATTAAAATAAATGAAAAATAATGAAAAATACTCACATAACACATTTTTGTCCTAACTCAAGTTCCCCAAGTTGATTACCTAAGATGGTTGGTAACATGGCCTTTGGAATGCCTCCCCGTACAGAAAAGGATGTCGACTACTAGAGAGGGTCTAATATATAACATGGGTAGACCATGCCCTCTTTATCAAAATGAAAAATAGAAATTAAATAAAAAATATCCAATGATAATAAATTATAACTAGAATAAATTCCATAGGCAAAACAGTCATGTATCACATTATGAGCTAAAATAAGAAACTATATCCAAATATAATATATTATATATTTCATACCGTATATTTTTTATGTTTTAGATGATAACCCCTAATAATCACCCACTAACACTCATGTAGGTCATGAAACCATGTTCGGTTTCCTCATCCATGATCCATCCCAACTCATCCATCTATCATTGGACTCTTACAATTACCATGTTCTAGAAAAATGAAGTATATCTGTTTACCGATCAGGTAGTCTATGTATAGTGTGAGTACAACATAGAACTCCACCACTAATGGAATCTAAAATATTATCTTGTAAATTAAAATTCATGCAGTTGGATTAATAATAATTTTTTTTTTATAAAATAATAAATTTGTTCAATTCAATTATTTTCTATCCAACAATATAATTTAGTTAGGTTCACGATGACACACACAAAAATCAATAATTTCATCTCCCCGTACTAGATTATGAACTATATCATATAGGTAATTAAAAATCATTATAAATTGTGATTATATTATCTATTTAATTAAAATTTCATCACATGGATACTTAGAACCATATTCCAACACTGATGTTTTTTTCATAGAACATCTAGTCTATTAACCTCGGGGTATTAGGGGGGCATCAGTCCCTATCCAACAAATAATTTATTAGTATATCACATATTGGTATTTTCAGCATCAATTTGTGTCCCATACTCATTAATCAGTCAATAAAATATGGATATTTGGGTAATTATATTGTGTCCCACACTTGTTTCTCAATCAATCACATATATCCCATGTATCAAATTTATCATGAAGAATAATCTTTAAACTTCTAATAAAAAAATCATCAGGGAACAACTTTTAAATTTTTCAAGAAAATCATGGAACTTCTCTTTGATTAAATGGAATAATATGAACAATTCTTTATTAAACCATTTATCCAAATTTACTACTATTAACAATTAACATAATATTGTTAATCCAAATATAAATAATTTTAATTATAAATAATTTCTTAATCACATTAATCAACCAATTAATATTCTCAATAACCCACCAATTTCATTATCAAAACTGAACCAATTTAAAATTCCCCAAGTTGAAACCATCTCATTTTGACATTGAAATATAATTTAATTAAATCAAATAAAAATTCAATTTCCTTATCAGGGAAATTTTAATTTAAAATTTTCATACATAAAATTAAAATTAGGACCATGGGAATAGATATTAAAACCATCCAACTAATGGTCAATGATTGATAATCTCTAAATTGAAAATCCCCAAACTTGTAGATGAATGATCATTTTCACAACAAAAAATGTGATTTACATACAAAAATGAGATTTGGGATCATATTGAACAACAACAATCATAACAAAGATCTAAACCAATTATAATTTAGGATTAAACATTCATTTTCAGCAAGAAAGATTGAGGGGAACAAGATAAATCTAAATGGGATAGAAATCACATACCATAAGTTGTGAAGATATATCAATCAAATCACCAATTCATAAAAAAGGAGTTTGAGAGGCTATGAATTCATCTGGGATCTTCCTAATCAAAGGGAAACTGGTATGTACAATCCACGGAAAATTGGCATAATTCCAAGGGCTTGAGAATTTCAAAATAATTGTTTGGAAAATTAAATTAAATTTATATTGTTTTTTGGGATGGGGAACTTGGTTTTCCAAATTTTGATCCCTACCCCTGCTCCTCATTATTGGGTTTCACAGTATCCACTAAGAGTTGAATTGTTATAAGAACAATTTTCCAATCAAGAAAACCCCAATATCTAAATGGTGCATAATTTTCTTGTATGGGTGAAGGGTTTTGGAATAAAGTGTGCCAAGTGTGTACTACCCAATCCTCCTCCATGAACATCCAAAATTCTCTAAATTACATCTAAACAACAAAAAATGATAACCCAACCTTGATATACATAAAATAATAGTAAAAAGGCTCCTAAAAAATTATAATAAATATTTATAATTATTGGGATCTTTTAGAACGTCCCCCAAATCCCTAAATTCAATATTTTTAGATAAATGTTGTGTTTTTAGATTTTATATGGAATGATGTGTCAAATATATGATTTCTACACCTCATAATGTATTTATACGCCTAAAAATTTGCAGATTTACTTATTTATGTGATAATGTTATTTAATTTTCTCTCACATATGTTCATCAATATGATTTTATGATTTTAATAATCTAATTTTCGTATTATCTCTTGTGTCGTTATATTTTTTGATGTATCATATCTCTAAAAGTTTTTATTTTGATTCTAATAGATCTCAAATGTTCGAGTTCTATCAAATATAATGTCCTTATACTTTACAAGATATTAAATTATTGATGTTGGCACATTTAGATATGTAGTATGGAGATGATTCCGTAAATAAGGCTGGGATAGTAAGATTAAAAAATCAACGAGAAATCAGTAGAACATAAAGGGGTGATTATTACATCATGATAGTTATTAAATTTTTTAAATAATAATTTTTTTCTTCAAAATTAATGGTTTGGATGTATTTTATAATAGTTAATTTATCTAGCTATAAAACAATGTTTGTGTTGTATTTCTTTTAATAGGTATGGTTTTCATTAATATTTTGTTTTAGAGATTTTGTAGAGATAATGGTATTTGATTTATAGATCTCACGTATAAGGTAATCCATGATTCAATATTTAGAGATAACATGAATCTTGGTGGTTTGTATCGTACCTTGTTCTTTGTTTGGGATGTTAATTTTTTTTGAGGCTGATACAGTGGTTTCCACTATAAATTTCCATTATTTGGAAGATAAATAAAAAGTTAATAATTACATCATATTGTATATTATATACAAAAAATGAATTTTTCTCTCCTAAATACATATAGGGATATTGAAGTAAATTCATGATCATACCACCATTGCGAAAGGAAAAATACATCCTTGATATAATGTTTTTTTAGATTTTATTGTAATTTTATGTTTCATCTCAAATTTTCACCTATTCGACTAACTTCCTTTGAACACTGCGAAACATGTTACTCATACTCAATTCACTATGGTGCATTTTGATCATTAAATTTAAAATTATTGGTTCATATATCTATATTTTATTTCCATTCATTTTCATCTCTTTTTCAATCACATGTTTACATAAATATATATAGGATACTTTTGTAAAATAATTTCTCATCATTTAGGGATTTTGGTTTAGTGTATGATATTAATTTTTGTATTCATTAGTTGACATGGGTTTCCTGATGTTTTATTTCCCATTTAATCCTCCATTCCAATTTTTTAATTATAATGTATTCATTGAATCATCTATTGTTGTACTAAATATGAGACCTCAAAAATTTTCTTATGTGATATTTTTTGAATTATCTTGTTTTATGATAATTATTGGATGGTTTTTGTTAGAATAAAAAAATAAAATGAATTTGATAATTTAATTTTTTTGAATTAATGATCATATATAAATGATCAAATTATTTTTTATATTATTGATATATTGGCACTAGTTTATTGATTTTTTAATCCATTAACAATCGATGGATTTTATTGTATTGATATTATTTTCAATATTTTTATATTATTATTCATTTTATTATGTTAATGAAATTGATGGATAAATTAATAGATTTATTATTGTTTGGGTTTTTTAATTACATGATGCTTTAATTTTAATGACTTATTTAAAATTCGATGTTGAATCTTTTTGTTTGTAAATTGTTATTTCTTCTATGAAATATGATTTTTTCACTTATTGGTATCATATTATTTTGAACAATAGTTGCTTACTATGTTGTGGTAGTATCTTGGAAGTTTTTTCTTGAGGGGTTTTTATATTTTTAGTGTTGTGAAATATTATTATTTATTTTGTTCATAGATGATTTGGGAATGGAGGAATAATTGTGTGGCTATCTATTTGGATTTGTGGCACTTGTGGTTGTTTTTGTTTTTTCTAATTGTAGATGATGTTATATGAAAATTTTATTTGATTTCAAAAAATTTCATAGAAATACGTTTCAATTATAAAAAATTGATAATATTAATATTAAATTTTTAATGGGATTTATGGTTTAAAATGATGATAGAATTAAATAATAGTGAAATGAGAGATGAATTTAAGAACATCATTTTAATGAAATTAAAGATGAAATATTTATATATATTAATAATAAATTTGAAATAATTTGACATTATATTCACAATGTTTTTCATAATTATAAATATTGATGTTTTTTATATCGTTATGAGAAGGTAATATTTAATGGGGTGTAATTTTTTTACTATATGTGTCATTTTTTTGTAATTTTGGATAGTTTTTCCAGTGGTTGTTTATTGTAGTGGCATTGATGTGGTTGTTATTTACATAGATGTGTTATTTCATATCTTGAAAATTTTAGAGAGGATTATTTTAAATTATATCAATTTATTTTTCATGTTATTTAACACTAATTAACAATAGAATACTATATCCACATCAAATTTAATTTATTGAAAGTAGGTCTGTCACTTTTTTCCTAACATCATGGTTATACTAGGAATTCACTTAAAACTGATCTATATTCTAGGATATCTTTTCCTTACATAAAAATGGTTGTAATGACATCAAGTTATAATATAGGCCATAATGGAATTGAATTATTTTGTAAATTCAATAATATCTTCATGTACGTGTTCATATGATGTCCAAATTATATGGATACCAGTTGGGAAAAGTTTAATATTATAAAAAGTCACGAGATTGATGTCTATTATTTTCAATTTTTTTGATGATAGTATAGATATGTAGTGTTATTGTGATATTGTAATAGAGAATTTTAATTTTTTTCATTAAAATGTTCCTTTTTTATGTAGTATGTGGTTGTGTATATTTTTACCCTAACAAATAGAATATAATATATATATAGTTATGTGTATATTGAAGGTATTTGAGAACCTGATCATTTATCGATGTTTCATTATAAAAACTAGATCTATTTGGGTTTTGTTATGGGGTTTCATTATATGATAATTATTTTAATACTATATATATATATATATATATATATATATATTTACATGAAATTTGGGTAGTGATCCTTTTAATGGAAGGGTGATATTTGACTAGGTATATGTGATAATGATTTTCCACAAATTATTATTTAATTTATTTTCTTTGAAAAATAATCCGAAGTTTTTTTGGGGAGGATACAACCATGAATACATATATCCTAACACACACACAAAAATTTTATTTTTCCCAAATAGGTTTTTGGTTATCAATACACACTTTTTTAGTTCATAGATTTAGTGATCTATATTATTTTTTGTACCTTATGTGTTTCATTAGGTATTAAACATTATGATAGAAAAAATTATTTACGTAATTTTGTAAAGAGTGGTTTCTTTATTTTACACAATATATAGTTCTTATTTGGATTCACTAATGTTCCTTTTAATTATGAGTGTAATTCATGACATTATGTGTGTTTTATACACTCATTTCAGGAATCTATCCTACACATTCATCATGGATTTCCTCAAAGACCCCCTCAATATTCACTGTTATTGTGAGAGTGTTATAAAAGGGTTATTTGTAATATTTTCCTATAATGGATATATATTATATATGTTGTTGATTTTTTAGTCTCCAAATGTGGGGATATAATAATTTATTCTTGGAAAATGTATTAATAAAAAATAACATCTGATCTATGGAAGGATTCAAACTAAATAAATATCCACTCGCATATGTATTTTGTTATATAAGTGGTGTTTTAGTAACCAATAGAACATTTACATAGTTATAATTTCCAATGTTTTATAGTGGATGGATTTACATTTATGGTTATACCCTATAGTAAAAATGACATATAGATTTTAAATTTGATTTATCATATATATGTTTTGTGTTATTAATTTTTCCAATTATATCATTATGATTTAAACAATAAAACTCATGAACTATAGTGGTATTAAATGGTTTCCACACAAAATAGATGACGACATTACCTGATTACTATAAATGTTGTGATAATCACATATATAAGAGCATAATATCCATATTATAAGATGATTAATAATTTTTTTTCTAGAATGGATGACAGAATTATTGTACCACTAAATCCCTAAGGTCATCACTCTAACTAAAAAGGGGATTGTGGTTTCATATTCTTTATATCATATTTCATTTGAATGTGTTAAATTTTAATATATAGAGACATGGAGTGTAAAGTTGGAGAATTATATTATGAATATGTATATAGTAAAATATTTTACGGATGGTTTTTTATCAAATTTGAACATTTAATCATTCATTTTTCGTAATATTAGGAGAAACAATTTATATAACCTTATATTAATATTAATAATGATCATACAATTTATATAAATACACTACTATATTATTTTGATAAATATTAATACAATATTTTATTTCAAGTGATTATATATTTATCATCGATGATGTGTGGGATCAATTATCATGATTCTCATAGATCACATGTAAAAATAAATCATTATATATGATAATTGAATAAGCATTGGGATGTTTTTTATATTGGATAAGAAAAAATAAGTTAACGTTTATGAGTTTGAGTCAAATATTGGAATTTGAAATAATTATTTCCAGACATCATCTTATCATATGTTTTATTCTATTTTAATCTAATGAGATAAAGAGGGGAAATTCTTGATTGATTTACTAACCAATTTACAACATGATAATTAGGATATAAAATTATATCAGTGATTTTGGAATAGTTGACGATATCATCTCATCTCCCAATATTAAAATATTTAATTAAAATGGATGTATTTAGGAAGTCATATGAGGAGGAGGATATTAAAAAACATTGTGTTCCAATGATAATAATCACTAATCATGACCCTTATTCCTAACACATGACTATGGTGTGGATACTATAACAAACTATGACATGTTTTTATGTGTTTTGACACATTATATTGAGTAAACAATATTTTCATATCTTTATGGGATGTTTACTATGTTTTTAAAACAACTAATAAAGGTTTCTAGGCTTTCAATGATGGGTGTGTGGTTTAACAAACCAAACAGCCAAACCGTGAAACATTTCTAGTATCCCATATATTGGTGAACAATTTTAACATTCTTATAAAAATCATGAATCCGCCTCATGATTCTTGCTTGGAATGTTTCACATGGGTATAACATTCTTAAAATAATCATACATCATAAATAATTAGCTTTTCCACTGGCTCTATTAGGTCCTCGTGGTTAGGAGAATTTTTAGTACATACCATGCGACCTAAAAAAATAAATTATTGTGATAGAAATTAAATTCATGAAAATATAAATTTAAATCCAAAAATCATCTAATTACCCCCAAACATATAATACTCAACCCAAATATGATCCTTGTGATTTGGGGATCCATCTAGAGGAGTTTTTCATCTCCCAACCAAATTTCTTAGTAGGTTGATGTTTCAATCATATTATTGATCATCTTATAATGATTTAATCTCTCCATAGTATTTGATCACCATTACTCTTTTTTTAATTCATTCTTATTATATGTTGTTATGGCCTTCTGTTCCTTTTGATGATTGATTATTGATGTGGAATTGTAGATGTAGGGTCTTTCCTATCTTCTCTTGAGACCCCTCTTCCATGATTGATAATCATCATTAGAGTCGAAACATATCAAATTAATTTTCATTGGATTATAAATATTCCTAGAATGGGTTTATATTAATTTCCTACATCTATTGATTCATTGCTTCTTGATAATTCATAGATGTGCATGTCTTAATTTTTAACTAATGTGTAATGAACGTCAACCTCAAAAATCTATTTCAAAACATCCTAGTCTCTTATATATTTTAATTGAAAAATGAATAAATTAAATGTCCATAATATTTATATCATTCACATATAAAATAATGAATATAATTTTTATTTTATTATACTTTTTTTCAATTATCAATTTTGGGTTTTTTGCTAAAATTAAGGGATTTCGTTGTGATTTTCATTACAAAAATGAAATTAATTGATTTGAAACAAAATAGTTGAACTATTTGATATTTTCATAATAGTTTCGAATGAATGATTTTTGGAAATAGACAAGAACCCACATTGAATGAATTTACCCTTTTATGAAATCACAATTCATGGTTATTTTTAATTTTGTGATTTATTCACATCAAAAAAGGTTGTAAACCCATGTTTTGAAATGAAATAAAATGTTTTAATATTGTAATACATACAATGATTGATATTGGGTTTATTTGAATGAAATTCTTATTTTAAAGTCCCCATTCAAATTAATATGATTATTAGTGAATGTTTGTGTTTGTGATTACTATTTTGAATATTGAATTTTTTAAGGTGTTATGAATTGAATTGATGGGGCTTGATGGCTCGTTTTGTCCTTTGTGATGATATTATAAGCTAATATTCCCTAATTGGATTTTTTTAATTCATTACATCAGATTGATGGATGTTGTAAAAGGGGTTATTTAAAATGATGTATTATTGGGGTGAGAGTGATATGAGAGTTAAGGGCATGATCCAATGATTGATATTGTTATGGATCCTCTTATAATACTCGTAACATGATTATTTCAGTATCTTATTTTTACCATTAATGGGACAATTAAAAGTCAAATGGGCTGATCTAGATATATGATTCATTAGTAGACACAAACCACAAATAGATTACTTGTAAGGAGAATGAACGCTCCATGAAATGTAGGTGAGGCTAGAAAATCAATTTTGTGTTGAACTCATTTTCTTGATACCCCATGAGACTATATGTAAGCCTAATTATTAGATATGGTAATTTTTAATTATCTATTAGTTCGGGGAGCCACAATCATAAATAGGATGTACCCAGGGCATCCATATAAATTAAAATTGGTACATTATTGTTTCCTTTGTCACTGCATAGAAGAAGAGTTCTATAGTTGATTGATTTCTATTTTTGTTTAATCTATCAATTGATATTATTCACAATGACTCTATTGTATTAAATCTTGTATGGATTGTCATATTAGTTGATTTTTTTATAAATTTATTATAACAGTTCAATGAATATTGTGAAATGCTTTTCAATGTTCTTCAGGAAAAATTAATTTTTAAATAGTGAAATTTTACATTTGGAATATTTGGTTTGATATATTTTTTTAAACTAATTAAAAATATTTTTTTAAACTAATCATAATACTCGTTTTCATATTCTCCTAATTTAGAATATGTTATGAGGGGGATGCAGGAGACAAATTGTGAGGCAATTTTTTGGCGATTTGTGGTTTGATGATGGCCAAGATTTTGGATTGCTACATCGATCTGAGGGATGTCTTCATCCCTCTTTCAAAGCTAGTGGATTCACATAGTGGGATTGGATTTCCTATGGATACGTTGAAGAGTGATGGAACGAAGCCGGTGACGAACCCTAAGAGGAAATCAGATGAATTGGCCTCTCAGAATAAGTTTTTCTCTGATTCTTGCCATGAATCTGCCTCTCTTAGTAAAAAAATCACCAAAAATGGTTTGATTTCTTTCATTGAAGGGAGCCTGAAGATTTTGGAAGAGCGGATTCAAGAATGTCGATTCTCTCTTCTGGCCAGATTTTCAGGAACACAGAATGATGTTCCAGTCAGGGTTGATGAAGTGCTAGCTCATCTATCCCAGATCTGGGAATTTTTTGATTGAAAGTTGATCTCAATTGGAATAGGTATGTTTCACATTGTCTTTCCCTATAAGGAATTGAAAAATGTCTCATTGTGTTTTGTACCTGTAGCGATGAAGCCTGGTTACATCATGGTCCAGTAGTGGGATCCTTTGACGAGACCTCTTGCAATCAAGAACTCCTGTACCCAGACATGGATTCAAATCAGGGGGCTAAACTGGTTTTTCTGGCATCCAACTGTTCTATGGGAAATTGCATCTTCCATTGGCTATCCCATTATGGTTTACAAAGAGACCGAGAATCCTAGTTAAGGACATTTTTTCCGAGTCCTTGTTGAGGTTGATTTGGCTAATGTTCTCATTGATACTGTTTTTCTTGTTGCAGGTGAAATTAAGCTAGAGCTCTCCATTCAATATGAATGGCTGCCTAACTTTTGTAAATATTATTTTTACATTGGTCATATCCATTCACAATGTTTTAGTAGTTTAAAATGATCCCTCTGTAAATCATTTGTTCACACCTCGGATTAGTGCAAGAAGAAGCTTAATAAAGATGACTCCAAGATAAAAGACCCTGTAAAGGCAACCCCATCTATTGCTGAGGCTGTTCAGCATGGATTTCCCAAGTCTAATGATGTCCAGCATGCCACTACTGATGCCTCTATGGAGACTGATAATTCTTTAAGTATGGCCTCATATGTTATTAAGGTTGGAACTGAGAAAAAGGCATGGGGTGATATTGCAGAGGAGGATGGGAATATATCAGAACAAGAGGTGGCTATTCAAGATCTTGTTAATCATGAACTTGACTGTGCTGAAATGGTCCCTATATCTGGTAAGGTTAAGATGAAGATTGTTGATAATGAGGGCTTTCAGTTGGTGATGCACAAAAGCTGAGAGCTGGAAAACATTCCTAGGAAAAAGTGCAGATTGATGATGAGGTAGAAAATTTGCATTTGGCTCATCAATTTAGAAATTCTCAAGGTGATCCAGGGGTGGCCTATAAACTCGGATCTCTTGCTTAAAAGGCAGGCAATCTGGAAGCAGAAATGGCCCCAGTGAAGCAGGTCACTGAAATGTCCCATGTATACTCTCCCTAGGATCAAATGGAGAGTAGAGATGTTGACGAGGCAAGGGAGGCAGAGAATAATTAAGAGCTACCAATAAAACCAGCATTCAATTTTTTTTATATGTTAGAACTATTAATACCCATGATTTTGATTTGTTGGACCTTGAAGGTATGAAGAATGTAGGTTGTAACAATAAAATATTCATTCCTACAGCTGAAGAGGATGTTGAGGGCTCTAAGGAGAAGGAGTCTACTGCTCAGTTTGATGCTCAAACAGATAAGGTCACAGAGGTGCAAGGGGATGAACTTCATGATAAGTCTCCTATTGCAGTGCTGGTTATTAATGCAGTGCATGGGGATGAACTGTATGACCACCCCACTGTACATCAGAATGATCCTGGACAATATAGGGTTCCCTCTCATGAGGATTCTGATTCGAATAGGATGGAGAATGAAGGCATGAAAAGGGGAAGAGGGCATAATAACAGGGGAGGATCTAGGGGTCATGGCTGGACTAGGAAGAGGTAACTCTGTGGTGTGCTTTATGTTGGTTTATGGTGTATTTCTATGCATGTAAGCACCACCTTAATCTGATGTATCTTTACTATCTTCTTTTTCAAATAAATTTACTGCGTGGGTATAGAACCCATGGTTGAACCTTCTTGGTATATTTGAATTAACTTATGAATTAGTGGAATATTGTCCTTGGTGGAATCATAATGGTCTCTATGACCCACACCTTTTATGCCTCATCTTGTTCATGAGCTCTTAATATTATTATCTCAGGAGATCATACTCTCATATTATATCATATTTTCATGCATTGGGTGACCAAGGTTAGATAAATTAGGAAATGGGGGATTTTATGGACAATTATGGGATGGATTTTGGGTGTTTTGTTCCTCTTTTATTTCATAAAACATCTCATTGTACTATAATTTTTACGTATCCATTTCTGTATCTGATGATGTTTCAACAGTGTACCTTATTTTTTGGAATATTTTTTAGGATAAATCATTCCCATTTACTATTCCATGATTTCCATGTGATTAATTCCATCACATGGAGATCTGGATCGCTCTTTAGGTTAGTGGGTTGTCAGGTCAAATATATATTTGGATGGTACTCTTGGTATGTTATTAACAAATAATGTAAATAGAGGTCTTCCCTTGAATGTATGCACATATCCTTGAAACCACTTCTATTATTTGTGTTGGGTCATGGTAGAAAAGATATTGATAATTTTTTGGGACTTGTAAGGTAGTTCATGAGTGTGTTCTTGATCAGTACCTCCTCATAATGTGACATGACTTATCAAGGTTATAAAGACATGATTATTCCTTTTGATTTATTAGTTTCCTAATGACCAATTATATTGAGATTCAGAATAATATAATATTTTTTTAAATCCCTTATGTGTTACAAAATTAGAACATAAACCTGACAACAGTCGCATAATGTCTTCACTCCTTGGTAAACTATGAGAAATTGATGTGAATGAATTAGAAATATATATAGGAATATTTTTGAAGTTATTTTTGTTGTACCTCTCGTACCCCTCGTGGTTTAATTTTCATGATCACAATCACTCTCTTATTTATCTAATCTTGTTTTAAGTGTTTTTGGATGATAGGAATGATTTCAGGTTGCCAAGGAATTGGGCCAAGAAAGCTGAAAGCAGAAGTGGACTGATTTCAGTCCACCGGCCAACCAGTGGATGACCACCGGCCCGCCGGTGGACTCTTGACATAAGGCATCCCCTCTGTCCAGACCACCGGCCAACCGGTGTCCCATCACCGGCTAGCCGGTGGAACCCAGACAGAAGGGACACCTACTGTCTCACCACCGGCCAACCGGTGGCCTCCTCACCGGCTAGCCGGTAGTGCCTGTCCAGAAGGCCTCTCCATTTTCCAAAGCACCGGCCAACCGCTGGCCAAGCACCGGTCAGCCGGTGGAGCCAGTCAAACTAGCCGTTGGGCTTTGACCAGCCTGCTCCCAACGGCTCTGAATACTTTTCCAACGGCTCCGATGACCCCGAACGGCCATATGAGGGTTCCCCCTCTATAAATAAAGGACTAGGAATCCCTGGAACTAGAGTGGAACAATAACCAAGCCAACGGAAGCCAACAGACACATTTTTCATCATTTGGCAAACCTCCGGCAGATTCCTTCAAGGAACATCAATTGCTCCAACCCATTTCCACATCCAAGGAGCATCACCATAGAATCTTGGGGGCGCTCTTTATCAACTCCAATCAATCCATTGGCGCCCAAGACTTCTCCACATTACGGGTTTTCATGTTTTATTATTTTGAGCATCAATTTGGGTTTGTGCCTACAAACCCCTCTTTCTCTCATCTTCCTTTTGTTTGGGTTTTCACACCACCTTCAAGGTGTGAAGAGGTTAGTCAAGCCTTCCCTTTAAAAGGCTTGAGTCATAGGTGAGCAAGCCTTCACCTTTAAGAAGGCTAGTGGGTTCTTTCTCAACCATTAAAAGCAAGCTGTAATAGGTTCTAGACTACCTTAAAGTCTAGTGGGTTTCTTGCTAAATCCATTAAAAAGCAAGCGGTAGTAAATCTCTCAACGGTTGAGTTGGGAGCGGAGACGTCGGCTTTGGTTTAAGCCGAACTCCGTTATCAAGTTTTGTGTCTTGCCTCTTTTATTTCCGCTGCACCTTTAAATTTGTTTTAAATTGTTAAACTTTTTAAAAAAAGGCAATTCACCCCCCCTCTTGCCATCACTCTCCGACCCAACATTTGGTATCAGAGGAAAAATTTGAGTAATTCCCTTACCGGTTTCAAATTCAAGATCCTTTGTGATGGATTCAACTTCTTTCTCCCCCGAATGCTATTCATTGGGTCGTGCTCCATTTTTTGATGGAACCGACTATACTTATTGGAAAAACGGCATGACCACTTTTCTTAGAAGTATAGGTTATCCTATTTATAAAATTGTCATGCATGGTTATTCTCTTTCTTCTCCCGATGAATCCAAATGGACTCAAGCCGATATTAAAAATTTCGAGCTTGATGGCAAATCCATGAACGCTCTTCATTGCGGCCTTGATCGTAATGAATTCAATCGAGTTTCCACATGCCGGTCGAAGAGCTCATCGGATCCCTCATGACCTACGAGATCACCATGAGGAGGCAAGCTGAAAAGGAAAGCAAACTGATCAAAGTTCCAAAGAACATCGCCTTCAAAGTTCCAAAAGAAGAATTCTCCTCCTCTTCATCGTCTTCCTCTTCAAGCGGCGATTCAGAAATGGAGAATCTTGCCCAAGATGCACAAATTCATGAAGAAGAACAAAAAGAAGAAATCCCTCAAGGATTAACCCAACGAAAAATCCGAGCCCGAGGTAACATGTTACGGGTGTGGCAAGAAAGGCCATTACAAGCCCGATTGTCCACTCAACAAGAAAAAGGCCAAGAAAAAGGAAAAGAAGAAGGCATTCAAGGCCACATGGAGTGATAGCTCCACATCCTCCTCCTCCTCCTCCTCAAAAGAAAACGGTAAAAAATGCCTAATGGCATTTCATGAGGTATCCTCTTCCGACTCCTCTTCCTCTTGTTCTTCAAATTCTTTCAATCATTTATCTTATAAGGATCTCCAACATGCGAGAGATCAATTGGAGGAAGGTTTTCATGAACTTTCTTCCAAATTTATTGCTTTAAAAAAGAATTTTAAAAAACTTTCTTCCGAAAAGGAACAACTTCTCAAAGAAAAGGAGGAGTTGTCCCTCAAGGTCCAAAACCTTCCCGATGTTGATTCTATGGAATCAACAATCAAGGATTTAAGGAAATCCCTAGCTAAGTTCATCGAAGGTGAACATAACCTTTCGAAGCTCCTTGGTTCCCAATGCGTATCTAGAACCACCCAAGGGCTTGGCTATTCTAAGCAAGCTTCCTCTTCCCATGCTCCAACTATTTTTGTAAGGGGGAGCTCCCAATATAAATTTTGCAACTATTGTAAAAAACCCGGGCACTTAATTTATGAGTGCGATTGCAAAAATGCCCGGTATGGAAGGCCCAAAATCATTTCCTTTAATGATGAATTTCATAGGAGAAGACCCGCCACTATACAAGTATGGATTGAAAAATCCCTTTTAGCGAGTCTCACCGGACCAAAATTTGTCTCGGTTCTAAAATCCTCTCCCCGGTGATTTGTTGTTTTTATTTAGGGGGAGTTAGGATCGTTTAAGCCTTTTTTGCTTTATTTTCAAAACTTTTATTTCAAAACTTTCAATTCAAAACATTCAATTCAAATTTCAAAAATTTCAATTGGTTTAAAAAACTCTATCTTGTTTTTCAATATTTTCCCTCAATCCAGTTTTATGCCCCGTGCTATTTTGATAATCACAAAGGGGGAGAAATTCTTGGTTGATTGGGGGAGAAATCTTTCTCTCGTGCTTTGCATTACTTTTCAATTTATCCTTTAAAGCATGCCTTTCATTTCAGTCATTTACATTGCTTCTTTTGGTGATTGTGATCATCAAAATAGGGGGAGATTGTTGTACCTCTCATACCCCTCTTGGTTTAATTTTCATGATCACAATCACTCTCTTATTTATCTAATCTCGTTTTAAGTGTTTTTGGATGATAGGCATGATTACAGGTTGCCAAGGAATTGACCAAGAAAGATGAAATCAGAAGTGGACTGATTTCAGTCCACCGGCCAACCAGTGGATGACCACCGGCCAGCCGGTGGACTCTTGACAGAAGGCATCCCCTCTGTCCAGACCACCGACCAACCGATGTCCCATCACCGGCCAGCCGGTGGAACCCAGACAGAAGGGACACCTATTGTCTCACCACCGTCCAACCGGTGGCCTCCTCACCGGCCAGCCGGTGGTTCCTGGCCAGAAGGCCTCTCCATTTTCCAAAGCACCGACCAATCGGTGGCCAAGCACCGGTCAGCCGGTGGAGCCAGTCAAACTAGCCGTTGGGCTTTGACCAGCATGCTCCCAACGGCTCCGAAGACTTTTCCAACGGTTCCGAAGACCCCGAACAGCCATATGAGGATTCCCCCTCTATAAATAAAGGACTAGGAAGCCCCGGAACTAGAGTGGAACAATAACCAAGCCAACGGAAGCCAACGGACACATTTTTCATCATTTGGCAAACCTCCGGCGGATTCCTTCAAGGAACCTCAATTGCTCCAACCCATTTCCACATCCAAGGAGCATCACCATAGAAGCTTGGGAGTGCTCTTCATCAACTCCAATCAATCCATTGGCTCCCAAGACTTCTCCCCATTACGGTTTTTCTTGTTTTATTATTTTGAGCATCAATTTGGGTTCGTGCCTACAAAACCCTCTTTCTCTCATCTTCCTTTTGTTTGGGTTCTCACACCACCTTCAAGGTGTGAAGAGGTTAGTCAAGCCTTCCCTTTAAAAGGCTTGAGTCATAGGTGAGCTAGCCTTCACCTGTAAGAAGGCTAGTGGGTTCTTGCTCAACCATTAAAAGAAAGCTGTAATAGGTTCTAGACTACCTTAAAGTCTAGTGGGTTTCTTGCTAAAACCATTAAAAAAAGCGGTAGTAAATCTCTAAACGGTTGAGTAGGGAGCGGAGACGTAGGCTTAGGTTTAAGCCGAACTCCGTTATCATGTTTTGTGTCTTGCCACTTTTATTTCCGCTGCACCTTTAACTTTGTTTTAAATTGTTAAACTTTTTTAAAAAATGAAATTCACCCCCCCTCTTACAATCACTCTCCGACCCAACAAATTTATTTCTTAGAATCCCATGTGGTCGATCCATTAATTGTTCTATCCTAATTACATTGATGAAACCTTATATATTATCTTTCAGTTGACTTCACTTGTGCGAGATTAGTAGGGAGGTTTATGGATGTTGTTTATTTCAAGAGATTTTTTCATTCTATTATATTTAGTCAACTGTTTATGATTTTAATTCCCCTTATTAAATAAAATTTTAGGCAATTTTTTTTGAATTACAATGTTATTCCACGTACAAAAATGTGTTTTTTAATAGACGGTTTGGATTTGGAAAACTAATTTTCGATGAATTTTTGTGTATTGTGTTAAAGAATGTTTTATGATTTTTTTTATTTTTAATAGATTAAAATTTATAATTTATTTGGAAACAGATAAATTGGGTTTTTTGGAACCCATAAATGAATTTCCATGATGTTTTAAAGGATTTTATAAAATTGAGATGGATTAATAACTAGATTTATCATATGAAAAGAAAAAGGCAATGTTATATAAATAGTAAAATATTGAGTTCCTTGATTTTAATTTCTCTTTGGTAATGTGTTTTACGGATTATTTGAAATCTTCTATCATACTTTTATTTTGTTTTTGGATAATTTTTTAGGGCTTAACTAATGAAAATATGTTTTACTATGACTAGAAATTTACTATTGCAAGGTTTCCATTAATGATGGAATTTTTCATTTTTTTCCTGATTTTTTATTTGCTTCGTCGCATTTTCTCCAAGGAGATTCTCCTTTTTACGACTCTACCTACAATCTATATCGAGTGGTGGACCCAGATACCTTCCATCCTATAAATCCCATCCTGGAATTCATGTATTGTCATCCACTTTATTTTAACAGAGAAAATGGTGTGGTCGAGGACGTAATGTATATTGATGATGTTGATGGGACCTTCAAATCTCCAAATAATCCATATGTAAGGAAATAAAATTCTACTAATAACTTTTTTTAGACATGTTAATCAGTTATGGTAGGTTGTGATTATCACTTTTCTGTATGGAGATTTTTTTTGGAATTATTCAAGTCTGTTTTCATTATGTTGAATTATCATGAGGAATGGAAGAAGGATAAATTTATTGACTTATTTTGTTTTTTTAAGAAGATTTATCATTTTTCTCGAATTATTCAAGTCTGTTTTCATTCTGTTCGAATCATGGGAGTCCGCTTTCGGGGAGAACCTCTCCCCCGGGATCCACTCGCCTTGTCGGGTCACCCGGATTCTGACTGGGTGGAAAAAATGAGGCACAACCCACCCGTGCTGACGGATTTCTTGATGAACCATCGCCGCCCGGGTTGTCACCCTCCGAGACGCTATGCCATCTCGGCTGGAAACGGCTCCTTCCCGGCTGTGGCTCTCTCCGGAGTGACCTCTTCGTGGGGAGGGGGGTTTCCTTGTGTGGAGGGTTCGAAAAGTCCACACAAGGGAATTCCCTTTCAAAAAACAAAAAACAAATTTATGGTAATTACTTTAGTAAGGATATATATTTTATAAAGGGTTACCACCAAGAACATTAAACTATTGTGCTGATAGGTTTGATGATTTTCTATGAGAAGATACATGATAGAGATGTTATAATTGATGTTTATGATTTTAAATAACATAAATGGAGGAATGAATCATACATGATTGGAAGAGGAATGTCATCATATGGAAAGAAGAAGCATGCTAAATGCTTCCTGATTGAAACACAGGGTCTTCCTAGGAGGTTGTGTTCAAAGGCACCGAGATATTGAAAATAGTGTGGCTATTTGGGCCACCATAAGAAGTCATGTAAGTTAGGTGATGGGAAAGTGATGATTTGGTATTGATATTAATATTCAAATTATGCGGAATAAAATTATTTAATATAATAGGGCTTAATATATAATTCATGTGAAGAAGATTTACATGTGGTGGACAAAATTTCACTATCGATTTTCAATCTTTAAATGTGTTTGATCGTGATCCAAACTATTGTTTGCATTGTCAGAGTGGACGCTTTTTCATAATTTCCTTCATGTGGATTGTGTTTTTTTGTAATCCAATTATTTTCATATCTTTTTTAATGATATAATGTAAAACTGTGTTTGTTTAATTTTTTTATTGGTGATGTGGATGGTTTATATTTACATGGAACTCTTTCGTTGTACATTTTGGATGTGCATTGCTAACATATTAACCTTGCACATGGGAACTACGTTAGTTCCATGATGTTTGATTTAATCTTTTAGAAGGAGTGGAATATTGTGTTAAGAAAAATTTATATGTTTTTGTTTATTATTATTACTTCGTATTCTCTTTTAATCATCAAGGAACTCTAGCCATCGACTCTTCCTCATTTTACAATCCTTTTGAGAGAAGATATACTTGAGTCCCTTGTGGTCAAAGTCAGTGGTAAATCATTCTCTCATTAATTGGTGTCTCGATATATTCAAGGAGAATACTACCACCACAACATCAAGTTAATGTGCCACATATTCTGATCATGCCATATCAAATGGTGGGAACCCTAGGAAATCATTTTATTTCTCGTCATTAGGACACAACCAAGTCAATTTCAATATTCCCCACAGAAAACTACATACACGAAACCCTCCTCTTGAAATTCCAATAGGGGAGTGCTCTTCAAAATATGCCTCAATCATTGCTGGATCCATTAAAACTGAAATCTTTGAGATAATATATCTAATATCAATGATGTCTACTTAGGGATTCCTAGGATAAATCCTAAGTCTCATAAATCCCTTCATTTTCAATTACTCTCTTATCACCCTTAGATCATGAATCTCTATGGGAACCATATGATATGATGGTTTAGGTATCAATATCATCATGGGGGTTAGATCAACAAAACTTTATATCTCAAGGTGAGGATGTAAACCTTGAACATATTCAAGGAATAGGTTCTTACACTCTTCCACAATTTGTAAGAACTGAAGACTCAAAACATCAACTACATAGAGAGTCAGGATTACTAAAATGAAGATTTATCAGTGGAAACCTCCTATGCATTGGTCCATCCTAAATTGCAAGGATTCACATTTCACTGATAAAAAGGTAAATCTGGTTTTATTATTTGGGATAAACTTCACCGTTTTCATAAAATAATCAATTTGAGTATGAAATGAGGCTATTAGTCTAATCCGAGAATGACATCATGAAGCATCTCTACTAAAACCGAGAGACCCAAACTGAAAATATCACTTTTAAGATTCATTACACACTATTGCAACCAATATTTGATCATTGTGTATCCTCCAGTAAGACTCTTTAAATGTGAGGGTAATTTCAACTATTAAACGAGAATCAATAAGATTCATACAAGAAACATGGTTGGAATTAAATCACTATCACATGTGTCTATCTTATATTTCTAAAGTCATAAGACCTAGATCGTACAATGAACCATTCACAAAGTCACGGGTCATAATCCTCAAAAACCTAAAACTATATCCCCCACTATCCTATAGAACCATGAACCTTGTGTGGACCACCTAGAGGTGGTGGTGGTAGCAAGTCAGATTGTTGGCCACCTCCTACTACTTCCCCACCTCCTCTCCTACGTCCACCACCCGACTGATATATCTACTCCTACCATAGCCTCCTCCATAGAAGTTCATCAAATTCAACTCAAAATTAATTCTAAATATTAGAAAAATATCATGAGGAATGTCACTTACTATGAAAAAAATATCAATGTCTATCCATCAGGGAACTAATGTGCCCTTAGAACATAATATGACACCTCCTGTTTTGAGGATTATGTAGTGATACTACTATCGATAGGTCCTCATAACCCTTCATCCTAGGAGATAATTGTATGTGAAGCTTATGATATGTGTAATGACTCTTTTCATTGTCATCCAATGCTAAATGATCCATGCACAACTGAGTATGGAATGTTGCATCCACCTGAATGACTAGAGTTGGGTCTAAGAAGTGATTAATAGGTAAAAGTGCCACATGATTTCAATCCTGAAGAAAAACTACCCATGAATGTCTCCCCTTAGGGAGGCCTCATTAAGAATTGATTTGATTTCCTAATCCTACTATAAAATCCTCTAAAGCTAGCATAGTAAATACATCCGATAATAAAACAAGATCTATCACAGTTAAATGAGTATACATAGTGAGCTGAATCTTGAAGGACATGAAAAAAACAATTAATTATTATATGATGCATTTACCTTTTTCTCAACAACAAATGTTTCTATTTACCGATTGAAAATGTATGTTCTTAGATTCATGGATTTTGGATACGTTGGATTCTATGTAACACCCCAATATTTCATAGTACCTTATTTCTTTAAAGTAATTAAATAACTTGCCCTACACGCAACACCGAGTTCTAGCCAACCATGACTTACCTAACAGGCCATTAAAAAGCGGTTATGAATAGTATTAACTGAATTTTAACCTTTATATAATCCTTATAATTTTAGAATCCATATTATGAGTTTCTTAGACATAATGTAACAACAAATACATTTTTTCAGATAAAAGAAGTATTTCAAAAAAAATGCAATTTTACCACCTTTTATTGGTGAATCCTTTTTAAATACAATATTTGAAACATATATATATTCAATTTAACAAAATAAACTTATTAATTAGAATAGAGACATAATAATTTAGTTTCAATAAAGTTTTTGTGTTTTTCTGATAACTTTCATGTTAGGGTGAAAAGTGAAAAATACTATATTTTAACTGAAAACAACTTTTTAAATAAAATTAATTTATATTGTTAAATAATAAATTTCAATGTTTTGGAAGTATAAATAGATTATATTTTTACCATTTAATCCAATTTTGTTCATTTTATGTAATTTCACATTGAAATTGGACATAAATAAGTGTCAAACTTTTGGTAGTTATTATTTATTAAAAATACGCCTTTTGGTTTTCACAGCGGGAATTAATTTTACATTAATAAATGTAGATTCTATGTTTTTAATTTGGTAAAATAGACTTCATTATTGAATTTTAAATATAAAAATTATCTTAAGGTAAATTTTTTGTATTTTCCTGAAAACTTTTAATTTTTGATTAATAGTGAAAAACACTAAGTTATTGTTTAAAACCGATTTTTTATTTAGATATATATTTATTTTATTTAAATTTAATTTATGTGAAAATTGATACATAATACCAATATATATTCAATTTATTTCATTGGAGTCTGTTTATAATAATTTAGATATATAACATGTTTATTGAACTTTTCACCGTCTTTTACCCACCTCCTAGGAGAATTTACAAATTTACATAAAACGTAATTTTATCGCTTCTGTGAGTGGAATTTCCAAAATCCAAGATACACAGTTAATATCAACGAGTAAAATGTGGTTCAATAAGATAAAAATAATTATTTTTGAATAGTAACTTTTTACTTTTATTTACCTCGGTAAAATGTAAATATGGAAATTAAGGGTAAAGATGATATTATTATTACCATAACACAAGTCCTAATTATATTGGATAATTATAATTCGACCAAAAAAACCCTTAGGAATAAAATATGAACCTCTTTGGTCCACGTGGATTAGATTAGGACATTTATTATTATTTAATTCAAAGAAGATTTAAAAGAGTTAAAATCAATGTCTAATAACTAAAACATTTTCAATATAAGGTAATACATAAGATAAATTAGATTTAAATACTCATTAAAAAGATAAAATTATTTCCTACATAATGTTATTTTATTTATAATTTTTAAACTCTAAATTATGTAATTAATTTATGACACAATGATGATGCATTAATTAACTTATTAATGAAATATTAAAATAATTGATCTTATAAATACCAAAATAAATATAATTTGAGACTTTTAATGAATTCCAAGAATTTTATTGGTTAATATGACATGTCGTTATTATTTAAATGATTTTTTGGAGAATTAATAATGTTTTTATGAAATTAACAAAAATAAATTTTTAAATAGTGTCAAAATTGACATACAAGAGTTTTTTAAAAAAATATTATATTATTAATTGATATAATAATTCAAAAAATATAAGGATCGGCCAACTGAATTATATGATGATTGTTATTTCATTAATGAACCAATTGGGGTTCTCTTGGAAGTTTATAAAATATTTATTAACCATATAATATAAAAATACAAAGAGACATGGTAAATTTCAAACTATTTATCTAAGAGTTAAATATAAAAGATAAGGGTAAAATAGTGACCCAAACTTGTCTAAAACCTATTTGTTGAGTTTTTTTACCCATCCTCACCTTATAATTTAAATAATCCTGTTTGAAGCCATTATAAACCGAATATGAATTTATTATAAAATAATACTTTAAGTTTTTCATAAAGAGCCCCTCCCCCCCCTTATAAAAGGACACAAATTATAACCAATTCCTCACACCTCTCTAGCCATTTGGTTCAAACCAAATCTGCCCAATTAAGCTCCTTACATCTCTCTCCTCATCTGAGAAGCTTTAACTTAGGCATAAGGAACTTCAAGAGTCCTTTTTGGTTCAAACCAATGGGAGTTACCCAAATTAAAGGTTACGATTTCTCTTAGATTATTTTCTTTTATTCTACTTCTACAACCCCTAAAATCATTCTTATTCTTTTATTTTGTAACAAAACCCATATCCTCAATATACTAGGATATTTTTATGAGATGTATTCAAACTACAATTTCACACACCTCCATCTAATGGGTGAAGAACCTAATGTTTCTCTGGATGGAAACCAAATGCCTCACGAAACGATGATTGTTCAATGATCTCCTACTGCCTATCATGGTGGAAATTATGATGGAACTATAATTAAATATGATATTAATGATATTTATTTTATATATATAATCTTCTCTAATTTCATTTTATAGAATAACATTATTCATTTAATGTTGTATAGATATACGATAACTTCATTTTAGGAAGTTCAGACTACCGCCCCCTCAAAGTGATATGACTCATTCATACCATACATGGAATGTATAAAGGATGTTGTTAATGAACTTAAGTAACAAATATTTGATATTATATTATAATGGAATAATAATATACCTATGTTTCATTTGGTTTTGATTCATTTTAAAATGAAAAATGAAATAGATGCAGTGTTCGTGCTTACGTAAAAACTACCATCCTCATGAACGTGATGAGATTCATTCCCCATCGTATCCATTCAAGTCTAATTCTAATTTTATGATTAAAAATAATTGTTAAGGACTTGATATAATTCTGTATATTAGTAAGATATAATCTATTAATAAATAATACATCTTACTTAAAAAAACATATAAAATAAAATGAGTAAGTTAACACCTTAAATGATCATAATACTAAGATATTATAAACAAATCAATGTTAAAAGATCATATATGATATGATATTAACATATATGATTCTTGTATAATTTATTAACAATTATTTAACCATTATACATGAGTTTAAACTACCCTCAACCAAGGAAAAGTTCATGGTAAGGTTTTATTTCACAATCTCTTCATTATCCGAGGTTGTTTATACGTGATTATCTAATGTGGCTTCTATATCATCCACAACCATGTTTCTTAAAAATGTATTTCAAAACTTTTTTACAATTTAACATACAATGGGTTAAATTCATTTATACACTTACTAAACATTTAATAAAATGGATTGAAATAATATTTCTGTCATTTTCCAAATAAGGTTCTTTTTAACCCTTTTGACAAAATTAAGGTAAGAATGTATTTATTAACTTATACGGCGGGTGTGGATATTTTCCACCATTATAAAATTGTCGAAGCTTCCCTTACAAGATTATAATAATATTTTCATATTAAATGTTTTATTTCACAATTATGTGACTTTCAAATGATTTAAAAAAAATATTTCTTTCAAATAGTTTTAATTTCATCTATGTCAACATCCTTTTATGGATTTTTTGTTTGTTTGATGTTGATTTATTATGATACTAAACTTCAATATTTTATTGAAGGTTGTGTGATTTCTAAAGGTGGATGTGTTATTTTTATACCATTAATGATTTATGATGAAAGTATTGACATTTCATATGCTAGTATTCATACGAATGGTTATGGTATGTTTAAACCTATTCATATGAGAAATGCATTGGACTTAGTATGTGATGGGTGGAGCCCGCTATAGTTCCTCGATGCATCAGTAGGTCTCATGAGACAAATTAGTGTCTTCGCACAAGGCCTTTACAACAAATTATTTGTAGTCTTGGCACAAGTCAATGACTATGTGGTTATGATAGTCTGGATTTATGAATTCCATTATTATGAATGTGGTTATTGATATTGCATGTGATTATTCAACTAGTAGAATATACATATGAATAAGTAAATAGAATTATTTAATTTCATTATTTCCATATTATGGTAAAGTTCAAGTTTAAAATACTTTTATTTTAGTTATGCATTTCCTTAAATGTTTATGATTATTTATGAAAGTTTCCACTATATTGTTATTCTTACTGAGCATCTGAGCTCACCCCATTCTATGTTATATTTTTCCCATGATGTGATGAAATATTTTATGACTGACCTACAGGGATAGTATTGATGGAATATAAGTGTGGACCATTGAGATTATATTATTTTGTTTTTTCACTTTATGATGTAATGTAGAATTTATGAATGTATCTAGGGATTCCAAGGCTAGTAAACTAATTGTTCTTTTGAGAATTGATCATTTGTGATCATTCCAATGATACGTAATAATGCACCGAATCTCGGTAACTGGGGTCAGGGCGTTATAGTTGGTATCAAAGGATGTTTAGTACAAACCTTTAAAGATATATTTTGATAAACTCTAATTAGATCACATCGACCTATGATGGACATTGATGATTAGTATAGAAGAACATCCTAAAATTTTCGATTGTATAGATTTTTGAGTTTTCCGAGCAATACATCCCAGTCTGGATATGAGCAGGTAGAGGCTGCTCTGACAGAGATGTACGTAGGAGTAAAACCCAAAAAACACCACCTTGAGCTAGACTCGAACGAGAACTGGTGCACGACAATGGGCCTTTCAACACTCTTGGTTACGACACTCTCAAGTGATTTGCTTTGGTTAATTCTCATTTTCTTTACAAATAATTATGAAGGGTTTATGAGTATATAAATCTTCAATGAAAACAACTTTATGATTATGGATTATATCCATAAACCATTCAATTTTAATTAGGTATTTTACATTTTTGGAATTATTCATTGCAATTCATAAACATACCAACTTTATGCTATTTTATAGAAATAGCGCCCAATAGAAGGAATGTGAACTCTATCAATACGTATGATCCAAAGAGTAAGAAAGATCATATATTTTATAGATTTAATCCAACATTTAGAAGGGAAATATTCTCCCATGTATTCTCAAATATGAAGAAATTGTATCATGAGTTAATAAGATAAGTTAATAACTCTCTGTGTCCTACGGCTTTCAAGGGAAGCAAGAGAATAAAAGGATGGAAGAGAGAAAGATGGATAAAGGGAAGAGGAAAAAAAAGAATTTTCCCATATGGGATGAAAAATCCTGGAACTTTCCTGAAAGGAATGGGAGTTTGTTATAAGTGTGGAGAAAAATGACACTATGTACGTAATTGCAAGGGTAAGAAAAACATTTCAAATGAACAATGCTTTATCTGCAAGGGGTTGGGACACTACGTGAACCGATGTACAAATCATCAGTGTAATCCCCAAATGATGTTATTGGATAATAATCATGTTATGATACTACCAAAGATGAGGAGTAATGATTAGAGTTCTTATGTTGTTATTATAGAATTATGTCATTTTAGTGTTGTATCAACAATGTACTGGTTATAATAATTTTGGACTATATAAGGATTGTACTGCAGTACTGTTTCATTAAGGACATGAGATTGTG
This sequence comes from Viscum album, assembly GCA_963277665.1. Taxonomy (NCBI): domain Eukaryota; kingdom Viridiplantae; phylum Streptophyta; class Magnoliopsida; order Santalales; family Viscaceae; genus Viscum; species Viscum album. Next base: position 787,994,335 of record OY728131.1, on the reverse strand, counting down.
TGGAACCATGAAAACTGACTCAATTGTAGGTTAAATTTTCAGAAAATATATTGTTGAGAGAAAAATAAATCATAATTTGGTTTTGATACCAAGGTAGTGATTTTGGAATAATACATGATTGATTTGGATAAATTATCATTAATATTATTGATTTCCTTGAAACTGATTAATGATTTTTATATTCCATCACTGTTGGAGTTTACAACATTTTTTAATAGAAGGAGTATATCCAGTATTCTGTAAGCAATAAGGGATCATGAATGTTGTCAATAAGGTTTTATGCTAATTCATGATGTTGTAGTTTTTTAAAAGAATACATGATGAAGGAGTTCACATGTTATTATGTGGAAAAATGGATCTTCATTGTGTTTACCTTCCTTATAAATTTTGGACCATGAGTTTGGACAGAAGTATTTTGGATAATTCTAGTTTGAGATTATTTTTGGATTGCCATAAAAGGATAACACAGAGGTCGGGCGGAAACCTGTCGTGTCCGGTATGGCCGTGAGACATGAACCCGCAAACGAAGGGCGACAAGGGTGTATCCCCAACCACTGGCCCATGTGATATCCTGGATTGAATAATGTAGTTTTTTTTAAAAAAAAATTAGGTAGATGATTTATAAAATCATTTGTTTAATCCTATACGAATAAGATAAATAGAATATTATTTTTATATTTTATTATCTTTTAGAGTGAAATATGAGTTTGTGGTAGAAATTAGTTAAAGCATGGGACTATACTTGTCAAGTATATATTTTTCTTATTCTCTTATTATTTTAAGAAATAAATTCTTATGCTTTAGTGAAGGGATCTTTAAAACAAAAAATATGTTATCCTAATACCATATGTTTTTTGAACAGATGGTATTTTAAATCATCATAGATTGATGAATTTAATTCCTTCAATTTTACACTACTTTCTGATTGATGACCTAATCACTACCAATAAATATTTACATTCCCCCGCCAATTATATGTCTATAATTTCCACCAAGGTTCTCCTATTCCATATCATAATTTTGTGGTGACCCTTTCATTTCCCTTTTCCTCTTATTAAGACTAAATTTTATTAACCTAATTACCGATGTGGGTTTTCCCAATGATATTTTTTATTTTCAACCTTTTATTTTGGAAAAATAATTTCAAATTACGATGATGCAATTTATTGATGCATGGAAGAATGTAACACCCCATGATTTCATAGTACGTTAAGCCATCAAATTAATTCAATAACTTGCACAACATGCAACACCGAGTTCTAGCGCACCATAACATACCAAACAAGCCGTTCAAAAGCGGTTATGAATAGTATTAACTGAATTTTGAACTTTATATAATCCTTATAATTTTAGAATCCATATTATGAGTTTCTTATACATAATGTATGAAAATATACATTTTTTCATATAAAAGAAGTATTTTTTTAAATGCAATTTTACTGCCTTTTAATGGTGAAGTCTTCTTAAATCCAATATCTGAAACTTTTATATATTCAATTTGACAAAATAAACATTTTATTTAGAATCGGGACATAATAATTTAGTTTCAATAATGTTTTGGTGTTTTTCTGATGACTTTTAGATTTGGGTGAATAGTGAAAATTACTATATTTTAAATGAAAATAAATTTTTAACTGAAAATAATTTATATTATAAAATTTTACATTTTAATGGTTTGTAAGTATAAATATATATATTTTTAACATTTAATCTAATGATGGTCTTTTTATGTAATTTTACTTTGAAATTGGACATAAACAAGTGTCAATCTTTTGGTGGTTATTATTTCATAAAAATACGCCTTTTGGTTCTGAAAGCAAGAATTAATTTTAAATTAATAAATGCAACATCTATGTTTTTAATTTGGTAAAATATACTTCATTATTGAATTTGGAAAATTAAAATTATCTTAGGGTAATTTTTATTATTTTTCTAAGAACTTTTAATTTTTGATGAATTGTGAAAAATACTAAGTTATATTTTAAAACTGAATTTTTATTTAAATAATTAATTATTTTATTTAAATTAATTTTATGTCAAAATAGAAAAATAATACCTATATAAGTTCAATGTAATTCATTGGAGTCAGTTTATAATAATTTTAGATATATGAAAATTTTATCGAACTTTTCACCGTCTTTTACCCATCTCATAGAAGAATTTGCAAATTTACAAAAAACAAAATTTTATCTCTTCTGTGAGTGAAATTTCGAGAATAAGAGAGACACAGTTAATATCAAAGAGTAAAATGTGGTTCAATAAGATAAAAATAATTTTTGGTGAATAGTAACATGTTTGCATTTGTTTACCACGGTAAAAAGTAAATAGGGAAATTAAGGGTAAAAATGTTATTATTATTACCCTAACACATATCCTAACTCTATTGGATAAGTATAATTCGACCATAAATACCATTGGAATAAAATATGAACCTCTTTGGTCTAATTGGATTAGATTATGAAATTGATTATTATTTAATTCAAAAAAGAGTTAAAAGAGTTAAAATTAATGTTTAATAACTAATTTTTTTTATATAATGTTATACATAAGATAAATTCTATTATAAATATTCATTAGAAATATAAAAATATTTCCTAAATAATGGTATTTTATTTATAATTTTTACACATTTAATAATGTAATTTAATTATGACACAATGATGATGAAGTAATTACCTTATTAGTGAAATATTAAAATAATTTATATTATAAATACCCAAATAAATATAATTTCAGACTTTTAATGAATTACACGAATTTTATTGGTAAATATGACATTTTAGGATTGATTAAATGAATTTTTTTTCTAATTAATAAAGTTATTAAGACTTTATCAAAAAATAATTATTAAATAGTGTCAAAATTGACATAAAAATGTTTTTAAAACAAATCGTATATTATTAGTTGATATAATGTTCATAAAAATTTAAGGATCGGCCAAAGGACTTATATGATGATAGGTATGCCATTATTTAACAACAAGGGGTTATCTTGGCAATTTATAGTATGTTTATTAACCATATAATATAAAAATACAAAGAGACATGGTAAATGTCAAACTATTTGACAAAGAGTTAAATCTAAAAGATAAGGATAATATAGTGACCCAAATTAGTCTAAAAACTATTGGTTGATTGGTTTCTGACACATCCCCACCATAGATGTTTTATAATTCCCATTTGGAGACATTATATACCAAATATTAATTAATTATAAAATAATACTTTATGATTTTCCTAAAGGGCCTCTCCTCCCCCTTAAAAAAGGACACCACTTCAAACCAATTCCTCACACTTCTCATGACTGTTGGATCATCCAAACTCTACCCAATTAATCTCCCAACATCCCTATCCTCTTCCTAGAAGCATTACCTTAGTCATAAGGCACTTCAAGATTCCTTTTTGGTTCAAACCAAATGGAGTTACCCAAATTAAAGGTGACGATTTCTCTTAGATTTTTTTCTTTTATTTTACTTCTCCATCCCCTAAACTCTTCTTATTATTTTCATTTGTAAAAAAAACAGTATCCAAAATATACTAGGATATTTTTATGAGAATTAATAGAATTACTCGTACACACACATCCATCTAATGGGTGATGAACATAATGTTTTTGTGGTGGTCAGCCAAACGTCTCACAAAACGATGATTATTCAATGATCTCCTACCACCTCTCATAGTGGCCATTATGATGGAACTATAATTAAATATGAAATTAATGATATTTATTTTATATATAAGATTATTTAATTCCATTTTATAGCATACCATTATTTTTTTCATTTTGTATAGATATACGATAATTTCATTTTAGGAAGTGCGAACTACTGCCCCCTCAAAGTGATATGACTCATTCATACCATAACTGGAACATATAAAGTATGGTGTTAATCAAATTAATTAACAAATATATTATATTATATTATACTAGATTAATAATATACCTATTTATTATTTGGTTTTGATTCCATTTAAAATGAAAAATGAAATGCAAGTAGCATTCGTGCGTATGTACAGACTACCGTCTCCACGAACGCGATGAGATTCATTCCCCATCATATACATTCAAATATAATTATCATTTTATGATTAAAAATAATGTTTATGGACTTGATATTGTTCTGGATATGAATAAGATACAATCAATGCATAACAAACATGGCTTATGTAACATAACATATAAAATAAAACGTGTAAGTTGACACCCGAAACGATGATAATACTAAGATATTATTAACAAATATAGTTAAAAGATCATATATGATATCAAATTAATGTATATGATTCTTGTATAATTTAATAAAAATTATTTCACCAATATACAAGAGGTTAAACTACCCTCAACCAAGAAAAATTATAGGGTAAGGCTTTTTTTCACAATCTCTTCATTATTTGAGGTTGTTTATAGGTGATTATCTACATGGACTTCTTTATCATCCACATCCATGTTTCTTAAAAATGTATTTCAAAACATTTTTACTATTTTGGAGACTATTTATTAATTTAATTTACACCCTTTTTGGACTATTATTAAATGGATTGAAAGGAATCATTCCTTCATTTTCCAAACAAGGTCATTTTTAACCTTTTCGACAAAATTAATGTAAGAATGTCTTTTTTAATTTATATAGCTGTTGTGGCTATTTTCTGCGTCTTAAAATCGTCCAAGATTCCCTTATAGTCTTATAAGAATATTTTCATATTAAATTTTTTCTTTTACAATTATATGACATTTAAAAGATTAAAAAAAAGACATTTCTCTCATATAGTTTTGATTTCATCTATGTCAACATCATTTGATGGATTTTAAGATTATTTGAAGTTGATTTATTATGATAAAAAACATCCATACTATATTGAAGGTTTTGGGATATGTTTGAATGTTGATGTGTTATTTTTATATAATTCATGGTTTGTGGAGAAATTATTTGAATTTTTTATGGTAGTATTAATATGAATTTTTATGTTATGTTTAAACCTATTCATATGAGGAATGCATTGAGCTTAGTAAGTGATGGGTGGATCCCACTATAGCTCCTCAATGTATCGGCAGGTCTCATGAGACAAACTAGTGTCTTGTCACAAGGCCTTGACAAAAACATATTTCAATTCTTGGCACAAGGCCTTGACTATGTGGTTGTGATAGTCTGGCATTATGAATCCCATCATTATGAAAGTGGTTATTGATATTGCATGTGATTATTCGACTAGTTGAATATCCATGTGAATAAGTAAATGGAATGATTTCATTTTATTTTTCCAAATTATGCTGAAGTTCATGTTTTAAAGGCTTTTGTTTTAGATATACATTGCCTAAAATGTTTATGCTTATTTATGAATTTTTCTTCTATATTGTTATCCTTACAGAGCATCTGAGATCACCCCTTTCTATGTTTTGTTTTTCCAAGGATGTGAAGAAATATTTTATGACTAACCTATAGGGATATTCTGAAGGGGATATGAGTGTGGACAATGGAGACAATATTATTTAATTATTTTTACTTTATGATGTAATGTAACATTTATGAATGTATCTAGTGATTCCAAGGCTACTAAACTATTCGGTCTTTCGAGACTTGATATTTTGTGATCATGACAATGATACATAATAATGCATTGACTCTAGGTAACTGGGGTCAGGGTGTTACATTCTACAACAAAACTAGATTTACTGGGAAAACTTTCAAATCCTAAACACATAACAATGACCCCAAACCAATCTCGCAGACTCCCAGTACTAAATTAGAAATAACCGCCTCTGATACCACTTGGTCATGATGTAACACCCCAAGATTTCATAGTGTGTTATTTCTTCAAAATAATACAATAACTTGCACTACACGCAACACCGAGTTCAAGCACACTATGACTTACCAAACAAGACGTTAAAAAATAGGCTATGAATAGTACTAACTAAATTTTAATCTTTATATAATCTTTATAATTTTAGAATACATATTATGAGTTTCTTAGACATAATGTAAGAACAAATTCATTTTCAGTATTGCACTTTTACCAACTTTTAATAGTGAACCCTTTTTAAATACAATATTTTAAACTTTTTGACTAATTAGGGACATCAAAAAAATGTAAAATGAAACATCCCAAGCTTCCACGGTATGCTTTCCTTTGAATAATAAAGTAGCGTGTGTTGTACGCAACTTCGAGTTCTAACACACACCACAACCAATCAAACGAGCCGTTATGAATAGTAATACCTACTTTTGGAAATTATATATATTTTATATTTCAAAATGGACTTCATTTTTGGATTCGTAATATCGAATTTAGCCTTAGATGAAATTTTGGTACTTTTCAGATAACTTCAATATTTTGATGAATAGTGAAAATTACTAAATTTTAATTAAAAACAAATTTTTTAATCAAAATAATTAATAGTGATAAATTATGAATTTGAGTGGTTTTAAAGTATATTTAGAATATATTTTTACCATTTAATATAATTTTTTTCATTGGACATAAGTTTACAATTAAACCGAACTTAAACAAGTGTCAATCTTTTGATAGTTATTATCTCTTAAAAACACACTTTTTGTTTTGACAGCGGGAATTAATTTTAAATTAATTTCTGCCACTTCTGTGTTTTGAATTTAGAAAAATGGATTCAATGTTTGGAATCAGGATTTCCAAATTGTGTAAATAGGTAACATTTATTTCTAGACATTTTGAATAATTACTGCGGTAAATATTTCATTTACCATGGTTAAGGGTAAATCCGGTAAATAAGGGTTAAAAATAATATTATAATAATACTAAATTACTCTAAAACGTGTCCTAGCCTTATTGGTTGATACATGTTCGACCATAGGCATCTTTGGGTCGATTTTTGGACCCCATGGTGCCACTTGTAGATGATAGGGACACTTTATTTTAATTAAGTTAAAATGAATACAAAAATGACACAAGCATATATCTTTTAGAAAACAAATTTTTACATAGGGTTATATATGTTGGATTTTAGATTATTCAATATTTATTATAGAGATAAAAATATTTCCTTCATAATTATATTTTATTTATAATTTTTAGACATTAAATAATTTAATTTATTTATGACACAATGATGATGAATTAATTACTATAATAGTGAAAAATTAAAATAATTGATATTATAAATACCCAAATAAATATAATATGAAACTTTTAATGAATTAAACTAATTTTATAGGATAATATGATATATTCGGATTTATTTAATTGACTTTTTTAGAAGTAATCAACCTGTTATGAGTTTCACAAAAAATCAACTATTGAATAGTGTCAAAATTGACATAAAAGAGTTCTTAAAACAAATACTATATTATTAATTGATATTAAATTACTAAAAATATAAGGATCGGCCAAGAGACTTATATAATGATAGGTTAATCATTAATGGACCACTTGGGGGTCTCTTGGATTTATATAGTATGTTTATTAACAATATTATATAAAAATACAAAGAGACATTGTAAAAGTGAAACTAGTTAACTTAGAGTTAATACTTAAAGATAAGGATAATATAAGTACCCAAACCTGTCTAAATTCTATTGGTTGAGTTTTTTTCGACTCATACCCACCTTAAAATTTAAATAATCAACTTTGGAGCCATTATAAACTGAATATGAATTTATTATAAATTAATATTTCTAGCTTTTCCAAAGGTGCCCCTCACCCCTCTTATAAAAGGGCACTCCTCCATCTCTTTTCTCCACACCTTCAAATCCTTTTGGTTCAGCCAAACTCTGCCAAAATACTCTCCCAACATCGCTCACTACAACCTAGAGGTGGTAGTTTGATCAGAAATCCAAACTCAGGAGCCCTTTTGATCAAATCAAAAGGAAGAAACCGAAGAAGAGGTAATGATTTCACCACCCTTTTCCAGGTTCCTTTCTTCTTCCACTTCTTCTTCCTTTGTTGTTACCATTATAAAATAATAACTCCAGTATCATATATATAATGTGATATTATTATAAATATGGTACAACCATATTCATTATTCTATCCACCCTTGGAATAACATGTCACCATACGTGCGTATGTACGGCTTACCATCTCCACGTCGTGGTGTAATTGTTATTCAATATAATATTATTTTGGATGGGTATAATAATGATTCATAACTCATGTAAATAATAAATATAACATGTTAATGATTCTGTATATATGATATAACATCCATTTATATATTATTTTAATATTAAAATAATGATATTGTCGCTCATGTGTACGTACGGACTACCGTCTCCACGAACGCGATGAGATTCATTCTCCATCGTATCCATTCATGTATAATTATCATTTGATGATTTAAAAAATGATGTTTAAGGACTTGATATCATTCTAGATATGAATAATATACAACCTATTCTTTACAAACATGTCTTACGTAACAAAACATATAAAAGAAAACAAGTAAGTTAACACCCGAAACAACGATAATACTAAGATATTATTATCAAATCAATATTTAAAGATAATATATGATATCATATTAATTTATATGATTCTTGTATAATTTAATAACAATTATTTCACCATTATACAGGAGGTTAACCTACCCCAACCAAGGAAAAGTACAAGGTAAGGGGTTTTCATCTCACTCTTTATTCCCGTGAGATTCATGCAATATTGCCACCATTACCTTTTGTGTGGTGTATGTACTGCCCATAATTATATTCTTTATGCAATACACTTTAATTTAATTGTATTTACATATTAATTGTATGATACCTCTTCCATGGGATGTATGTTTCATATGTTACCAAATTGGTAAGGGTTATTTCACAATCTCTTCATTATCCGAGGTTGTTTATATGTAATAATCTACTGGGATCTCTTTATCATCCACATCCATTTTTTCTTAAAAATGTATTTCAAAACATTTTTATTATTTACATGAATCTGGGTTAAAGTCATTTAAACCCTTGTTTGAATTTTTATTAGAGAAATCTTTCCGTCATTTTCAAAATAAGGTCTTTTTTAACCTTTTCGACAGAATTAAGGTAAGAATGTTTTTTTAACTTATACGGAGGGTGCGGCTATTTTCTGCCATTATAAAATCTTCATAGCTTTCCTTAAAAGCTTATAAGAATATTTTCAATGAAAATGTTTTATTTTATATGTCTCTTAAATGATTTCAAAAATAGAAAGAGATATTTCTCTAAACGGAGTTTTGATTTCATCTATGTCAACATCCTTTGATGGATTTTACGCTTATTTGAAGTTGATTTATTATGATACTAAACTTCTATATTGTATTGATGGTTTTGTCATATGTTTGACTGTGGATGTGCTATTTTTATACCATTCATAGTTTATGGTGAAATTATTGACATTTCGTATGCTAGTTTTAATACGAATGTTTATGTTATGTTTAAACCTTTTCATATGGGAATGCATTGGACTTAATATGTGATAGGTGGAGCCCGTTATAGCTCCTCGATGCATCGGTAGGTCTCATGAGACAAACTAGTGTCTTGGCACAAGGCCTTGACAAAATCTTATTTGTAGTCTTGGAACGAGGCCTTGGCTATGTGGTTATGATAGGCTGGCATTATGCATTCCATCATTATGAAAGTGGTTATTGTTTTTGCATGTGATTATTCGATTAGTAGAATATCCATGTGAATAAGTAAATGGAATTTTTTTATTTTATTTATGCCATACTATGTTAAAAGTTCATGTTTTAAAGGATTTTGTTTTAGTTATACATTTTCTTAAATGTTTATTCTTATTTATGAAATTTTCCGCTATATTTTTATCCTTACTGGGCATTTGAGCTCACCCCTTTTCTATGTTTTATTTTTCCTAGGAAGTGAAGAAGTAAATTATGAATGACCTGCAGGGATATTATGTGGGGATATGAGTGTGGATTATGGAGACAATATGTTGTTGTAGTAGTTTTTCATTTTATGATGTAATGTAAGACTTATGAATATATCTAGTGTTTCCAAGGCTACTAAACCAGTCGGTGTTTCGAGATTTGATCTTTCTTGTAATCATGCCAATGTTATGTAATAACGTACCGACTCTGGGTCACTAGTGTCGAGGGGTTATAGTTGGTATCAGAGGAAGTTTATTACAAAACTTGGAAGCTAGATTTAGATAAACTTTGATTAGAGCACGTAGACCTAAGATGAACTTTGAAGATTAGTATAGAAGAACTTCCTAGAATTTTGGTATTGTAGAGATTTTGTGAGTTTTCCGAGCAATACATCCCTTTATAGATACGAGCAGGTAGAGGTGGCTCTGGCATAGATGTACCTAGGGGTAAAAACCGAAAACACGGCTTTGAGCTAGACTCGAACGGGAACTGGTGCACGACAACGGGCCTTGCTGAACTCTTGGTTACGACACTCCTGGGGGATATGCTTAGGATAACTCTCATTTTCTTTACAAATCATTATGAAGGGTTTATTAGTATATACTTCCTCAAAGAAAACATTTTTATGACTATGGATTATATCCATAAACTATTTAATTTATGTTATGTGTTTCACAAGTTTGGGATTAGGTATTTTTATTCAAAAACTAATCTAGTGTATGCCATTGTTTAGAAATGGCGCCCAGTAGAAGGAATGAGAACTCCAGCAATGCACATGATCCAAAGAGAAAGGAGGATCATATCATTCATGGTCTTAAGCCATAATTTATAAGAGAAATAGTCTCCCATGTATTATCATCATATGAAGAAATAATATCATGTGTTGATAAGATAAGTAAAGATTTTACTGAGTCCTATGGCTTTGATGGGAAGCAAGAGAAGAAAAGGATGGAAGAGAGAACGATGGATAAAGGGAAGATGGAAAATAAGAATTTTCCCATATGTGATAACTGTGGGAAGAAACACCCTGGAACTTGTCTGAAAGGAATGGGATTTTTTTATAAGTGTGGAGGAAAAGGGCACAAAGTACGTGACTGCAAGGGTAAGAAAATGGTTTGAAATGTACAATGCATAATTTTCAAGGAGTTTGGACACTACGCGAACCTATGTCCCAGTCATCAGACTATGCCGCAAATGATGCTATTGGATAATAATCAAGTTATGATACTACCAATGATGAAGAGGAATGATTAGAGTTCTTCTGTTGATTATGTCAATTGAGTATTGTATCAACAATGTACTTGTTATAATAATTATGGAGTGTATAAGGATTGTAATGCAGTACTATTTCATTACGGACTTTTGATTGTGTGGAACAAAGACAAGTGACTCAATAGCAGGATAAATTTTTGGAAAATATATGAATGAGAGATTGATAAACCATAGTATAGTTCGGATACTGAGGTAGTGATTTTGGAATAATACATGATTGTTTTGGATAAATTATATTGGATATTCTTGACTACCTTGGAACTGATTAATGATTTGTATATTCCATCATTGTTGGGGATTAAAACATTTTTCAATTGATGAAGTATATCCAGCATTCGAGATGGAATAAGGGACCATGAATGTAATCAATAAGGAATATGGTAATTCAGGATGTTTCAGTGTATTAAAAGAATACATGATGAAGGTATTCATATGCTATTACGGGGTAAAAAGGATCTACATTATGTTTACCTTCCTTATAAATGTTGGAATGTGAGTTTGGACAGAAGTATTTTGGATAGTTCTAGTTTGGATTATTTTGGATTGCCATAAAAGGACAACCCGGATGTCGGGCGGCAACCCGTCGCGTCCGGCAAGGCTGCGAGACTTGAACCTGCAACTGATGGGCGACAATGGTGTATCACCTACCACTGGACCACGAGATGTCCTGGATTAAATAATGTAGTTTTTTTAAAAGATCTGGTAGATGAATTATAAATTCATTTATTTTGGAACCCTGTACGAATAGTATAAATAGAAATTTTTTTACGTTCTATTATCTTTCAGAGTGAATGATGAGTTTGTGGTAGAAATTTATTAATGGATAAAACTCTAATTATAATTTAAGTATCTCCTTATGATATTATCCAATCTCATAAATAAATTCCTCAATATTAATAAAAGGAACTTAGAACAAAAATGTTATCCTAGATGGTACCTTAAATCATTACTAATTTATGGCTTTGGTATTGTTGGCCTTTTCATAGCCATGTTCTCTACCACTCTCCATCAGATAATTGATGGTTAGATTTTTCTTCCATATCCATATTTTCCTACATGGAACCCTAGTATGTATTATTTTCGGTAATCTTCATACTTTCCACTCTTTATTTTAAATAGAGGCCTCATTAATTCATTTTTCAATGTGGGATTTCAACTAAGATATTTTGAAATGTCAAAAATGTGTTATCCTAATACCCTATGTTTTGTTGAACCGATGGTATTTCAAATCATCATAGATTGATGAATTTAAGGACCTCAATTTTACACTTGTTTGTGATTGATTACCCCAATCACTACCTATAAATATTTTCGTTTTTCCTCCAATTATATGTCTCTAATTTCCACCAATGTTCTCCTAATCGAGATCATAATTTGGTGGTGACCCTTTGATTTCTCTTTTCCTCATATTAAGACTAAATTTTAGTAACCCAATTTCCGATGTGGGTTTTCCCACAAATATATTTTCTATTTTCAACCTTTTATTTTCGAAAAACAATTTTAAATTGCGAGGACGCAATTTATTGAAGGAGGGGAGAATGTAATACCCCAAGATTTCATAGTGTGTTATTTCTTCAAAATAATACAATAACATGCACTACACGCAACTCCGAGTTCAAGCACACTATGACTTACCAAACAAGCCGTTCAAAAGAGATTATGAATAGTATTAACTAAATTTTAAACTTTATATAATATTTATAATTATAGAATCCATATTATGAGTTTCTTAGACATAATGTAAGAACAAATTCATTTTCAGTATTGCACTTTTACCAACTTTTAATAGTGAACCCTTTTTAAATAAAATATTTTAAACTTTTTGACTAAATAGGGACATCCAAAAAATTTAAAATGAAACATCTCAAGCTTCCATGGTACGATTTCCTTTGAATAATACAGTAGCGTGTGTTGTACGCAACTTCATGTTCTAACACACACCACAACCAATCACACTAGCCGTTATGAATAGTAATACCTACTTTTTGAAATTATATATATTTTATATTTCAAAATGGACTACATTTTTGGATTCGGAATATTGAATTTAGCCTAAGATGAAATTTTGGTACTTTTCGGATAACTTTAATATTATGATGAATAGTGAAAATTACTAAATTTTAATTAAAAACAACTTTTTTAATCAAAATAATTAATAGTGATAAATTATGAATTTGAGTGGTTTTAAAGTATATTTAGAATATATGTTTACCATTTAATATAATGTTGGTCATTGGACATAATTTTACAATTAAACCGAACATAAACAAGTGTCAATCTTTTGATAGTTATTATCTCTTAAAAACACGCTTTTTGTTTTGACAGCGGGAATTAATTTTAAATTAATTTCTTCATCTTCTGTGTTTTGAATTTAGAAAAATGGATTCCATATTTGGAATAATGATTTAAAAACTGTGTAAATAGGTAACTATTATTTTTAGACATTTTGAATAATTACTGCGGTAAATATTTTATTTACCATGGTTAAGGGTAAATCCGGTACATAAGGGTTAAAAAATAGTATTATAATAACAATAAATTACCCTAAAACGTGTTCTAGCCTTATTGGTTGATACATGTTCGACCATATGCATCTTTGGGTCGATTTTTGGGCCCCATGGTGCCACATGTAGGTGATAGGGACACTTTATTTTAATTAAGTTAAAATGAATACAAAAATGACACAAGCATATATCTTTTAGAAAAACAATTTTTACATAGGGTTATATATGTTGGATTTTAGATTATAAATAATAATTAGAAATATAAAAATATTTCCTATATAATGATAGTTTATTTATAATTTGTAGACATTAAATAATTTAATTTATTTGTAACTCAATGATGATGAATTAATTACTATATTAGTGAAAAATTAAAATAATGAAATTATAAATACCCAAATAAATATAATATGAAACTTTTAATGAATTAAACTAATTTTATAGGATAATATGATATATTAGGATTTATTTAATTTACTTTGTTCTAAGTAATAAATCGGTTATGAGTTTCACAAAAAATCAACTATTGAATAGTGTCAAAATTGACATAAAAGAGTTATTAAAACAAATATTATATTATTAATTGATATTAAATTCCTAAAAATATAAGGATCGGCCAAGAGACTTATATCATGATAGGTTCATCATTAATGGACCACTTGGGGGTCTCTTGGATGTATATAGTATGTTTATTAACAATATTATATAAAAATACAAAGAGACATTGTAAAAGTGAAACTAATTAACTTAGAGTTAATACTTAATGATAAGGTTAATATAAGTACCCAAACCTATCTAAATTATATTGGTTGAGTTGTTTTCGACCCATCCCCACCTTAACATTTAAATAATAAACTTTGGAGCCATTAGAAACCGAATATGAATTTATTATAAATTAATATTTCTAGCTTTTCCAAAGGTGCCCCTCACCCCTCTTATTAAAGGGCACTCCTCCATCTATTTTCTTCACACCTTCAAAACATTTTGGTTCGGCCAAACTCTGCCCAAATACTCTCCCAACATCCCTCACTTCATCCTAGAGTCCTTAGCTTGATCAGAAATCCAAACTAAGGAGCCCTTTTGATCAAATCAAAAGGAAGAAACCGAAGAAGAGGTAATGATTTCACCACCCTTTTCCAAGTTCCTTTCTTCTTCCACTTATTCTTCCTTTGTTGTTACAATTATAAAATAATAACTATAGTATCATATATATACTGTGATTTTATTATAAATATGGTACAACCATATTCAGTATTCTATCCACCCTTTGAAAAACATGTCACCATACGTGCGTACGTATGGCTTACCATCTCCACGTCGTGGTGTAATTGTTATTCAATATAATATTATTTTGGATGGTTATAATAATGATGTATAACTCATGTAAATAATAAATATAACATGTTAATGTTTCTGTATATATGATATAACATCCATTTATATATTATTTTAATATCAAA
Organism: Viscum album; assembly: GCA_963277665.1. Lineage (NCBI taxonomy): Eukaryota > Viridiplantae > Streptophyta > Magnoliopsida > Santalales > Viscaceae > Viscum > Viscum album. The sequence continues at coordinate 787,979,274 of OY728131.1, read as the reverse complement.
AGAATTATATTGTCGTTCGTGCGTACGTACGGACTACCGTCTCCACGAACGCGATGAGATTCATTATCCATCGTATCCATTAAAGTATAATTATCATTTGATGATTTAAAAAATGATGTTTAAGGATTTTATATCATTTTGTATATGAATAATATACAACCTATCCTTTACAAACATGTCTTACGTAACAATACATATAAAAGAAAACAAGTAAGTTAACACCCGAAACAACGATAATACTAAGATATTATTATCAAATCAATATTAAAAGATCATATATGATATCATATTAATGTATATGATTCTTGTATAATTTAATATCAATTATTTCACCATTATAAAGGAGGTTAACCTACCCCAACCATGGAAAAGTACAAGTTAAGGGTTTTTCATCTCACTCCTTATTCCCATGAGATTCATGCCATATTGCCACCATTACATTTTGTGTGGTGTATGTACTAACCATAATTATATTCTTTGTGTAATACACTTTAATTTATGTGTATTTACATATTAATTGTATGACACCTCTTTCATGGGTTGTATGTTTCATAAGTTACCAAATTGGTAAGGGTTATTTCACAATCTCTTCATTATCCGAGGTTGTTTATATGTAATAATCTACTGGGATCTCTTTATCATCCACATCCATGTTTTCTTAAAAACGTATTTCAAAACATATTTATTATTTACAAGAATATGGGTTAAAGTAATTTATACCCTTGTTTAAATTTTTATAAGGGGAATCTTTCCATCTTTTTCAAAACAAGGTCCTTTTTAACCTTTTCGACAAATTTAGGTAAGAATGTTTTTTTAACTTATACGGCGGGTGTGACTATTTTCCGCCGTTATAAAATCTTCAAAGATTTCCTTACAAGCTTATAAGAATATTTTCAAAGAAAATGTTTTATTTTATATGGCTCTTAAATGATTTCAAAAATAGAAAGAGATATTTCTCTAAAAAGAGTTTTGATTTCATCTATGTCAACATCCTTTGATGGATTATACACTTATTTGAAGTTGATTTATTAAGATACAAATCTTCTATATTGTATTGAAGGTTTTGTGATATGTTTGACTTTGGATGTGCTATTTTTATTCCATTCATAGTTCATGGTAATTATTGACATTTCGTATGCTAGTTTTAATACGAATGTTTATGTTATGTTTAAACCTTTTCATATGGGAATTCATTGGACTTAATATGTGACGGGTGGAGCCCGTTATAGCTCCTCGATGCATCGGTAGGTCTCATGAGACAGACTAGTGTCTTGGCACAAGGCCTTGACAAATTCTTATTTGTAGTCTTGGCACGAGGCCTTGACTATGTGGTTATGATAGTCTGGCATTATGCATTCCATCATTATGAAAGTGGTTATTGATTTTGCATGTGATTATTCGATTAGTAGAATATCAATGTGAATAAGTAAATTGCATTATTTCATTTTATTTGTGCCATACTATGTTGAATGTTCAAGTTTGAAAGGCTTTTGTTTTAGTTATACATTGCCTTAAATGTTTATTTTAATTTATGAAAGTTTCCGCTATATTGTTATCCTTACTGGGCATTTGAGCTCACCCCTTTTCTATGTTTTATTTTTTCCAGGAAGTGAAGAAGTATATTATGAATGACCTGCAGGGATATTATGTGGGGATATGAGTGTGGATTATGGAGACAATATGTTGTTGTAGTAGTTTTTTATTTTATGATGTAATGTAAGACTTATGAATATATCTAGTGTTTCCAAGGCTACTAAACCAATCGGTCTATCGAGATTTGATCTTTCTTGTGATCATTCCAATGTTATGTAATAATGCACTGACTCTGGGTCACTAGGGTCGGGGCGTTACACATGACCTGTCAAATATGTTCTTGTATCTTTACTACCCAAGGTAAACATCTAATAATCCAGTGAATTGTGACGAGCACATTGTAGGAATATCCCATAATAGGGAGTTATTTTCTTATGTACATGTAAGACCACACCCATCTCTAGGCCCAAATTATGAAATGTAAAACCACTATGTAAAAAAATTCATGCATTATACTATATCCCAAAAAACAGTGTATGAGATGAAAGTATATTGGATTAATGTAAAAATGGGATATAATACAATCCCACCAAAAAGAAGGATTATATAGTATAATGTCTTGAAGATCATATGTAGAATATCCAACCGGCATATGATCACGATACACATATAGGGGGTCCTCTATGCCCCTAGCTCACTTAGGGGACTCCTTTCCCGACTTGAAACATTATCCAAGATTGGGGATATTTTCTTCTCTAAATATTTATCACACCTTATCCAAAAAAACTATATATAGTACCACGAAGATAATTGTGGACCGACTGGGCCTCTCGGTTCCATAAATGCTCCAACCCGCCTAGTAAACTGTCAATGTCGGGATAAGAAAACTAACTTTTGGGCATGAATTTTTATCTATGACGGGAATGGGATCCTAGAACAAACCCGAATAAGAATAGACTAAGGTTGTGTTATCAACCTCTACTGTCATCCTAAATGTCGGGATTGAGATCCTCCATTGAACCATCATAATAAAAAGACAACGAGAAGAATCTAACCATTTTTCATCTATCCAAAACCCAAAAATGTTATCTAAAATGGAATAAATCAACACAAGGGTCTCAACATTATAAATGGATTGTAAAATGGAAGTATCGTTTAAATGTTATGGATTTTATAATGATAATGGCTGACCCAGGTCTGGTATGGGTCAGACTTGACCCACCAGAAACAACCCATCCCACCGGCTGACCCGACCCGAACCAGTCTGGCCAGTTAGACCTGGTCCTGTCTGATTCCCCTGGTTGAACCCGATGTGAAAAGCCCACTAGTCTAGATAAACTCAGCCCACTAGAGTAGGTTGACCCCATAGTCAGATTGCATTGTGGGCTATTTTTTTTTGCTGGAAGTAGGATACCAATGATAAATCAATAATTGGTAACACATTTCACTCAAAGCACATTTCCTCCGTGTCAGTGCCCCATCCGCCCACTACATGCCACCACTGCTGGAATTCAATGTTACTGAACCATGTTCAAGCTGATGAGACGTGATCACATGTATTTCACCGCCTATAACTCCTATCATGACCCCCTCCACCGCATTCCCCCTAAAAATTGGTCCCTCTTGGACCACGTCTCACTATCGCCGCTAATCACCCTACTAGTGGTTCGTCCTACAGCTGTTTGCTCGGTATGCCCTCCTCTTCCATGAAACTTCTACCTCTACCACTGATATCATATTTCCTCCCTGTTCTCCCCTTGGACCGGCTTTTCCAGTAGTGTCCTAACCTCACTGTTGGTTTCCCCACTAGAATCCTACCTTACATTGTGGTTGTGTGCCGCCGTAAGCTGTGTTCTCACCCGAACTATGCCACATTTTCGTAGCTCCTTCGTTATGTCATCGCGGGGTCAAACCTTCTATCACAGATAATTTCTCCATGAGTATATTCACAATGATCATTTTTGTAAGGGATTCAAGGGTAAATGACAAGTAATGAACATAATATATTAAGGGGATAGATAAGAAATAATGAATTCCTGAATAATGGATATTGGCCACGTTTGTGTAGGTCTTGATTTGCTCATGCTATATGGTTTATCAAAGAATAATAAATAGATAATCATAATGATATATTTCTCTTTTTAAATACAAAAACCATTTATCTATCCCATAAAAATGATTGAATTGTGGCCCAATCTGTTGATTGATTGGTCCTCATTTTTCATGGAATTTTTGAATGGGGAAAAAATAAAATCAAAAATTCCCTACCTCGATTAGGTTCAATCACTGATAAAGAATGGTCGATGTGTCATTGCCTTGTGTGAAGATCCGTCAATACAGAGGATTTTCATTATGGATACGCCTATCTATCAGCGTTCATTAGAGATAGCTCTATCACCTTAACTTAGGAGATTACCAAGGTTATTCCATAAACATAGAATATAAATAAACACATATAAAAATAAAATGTGTCCCAACATCAAGAATAAATTATTATTGTCATCTTTATTAAAGGAGATTTACATCAAAAAACAATCATTCATAGTAGGCCTGCAATAGCTAATTTTAAGCCTCAAATATGGAAAAACCCCCTTACAATCTCAATAGGGGTCTTGGAATTCCTATCTATGTTACCATTTTTCAATTATTAGGATTTAAAAAATAAACTAATTTCATTTATGGGTACACCATTTTGTTTTTTTCCAAATAAGACCTACAATAACCAAAGTTAGTTTGTACAAAAAGTAAATATGTCATTCCAAGCTCAACGGTTCCCCTAGATTTATAATCCAAGAAACCTTGTAAAATAAACATCCCTTTTTTAGAATATTCACATGCTATGCTATTAAAACATGATATTTTTCAACAAATTGTTTGAGGAACCTCAGGCCTTCAAATCACATGCCATCTCAGCCCTTGGTCGTAGAATTTTCTCAAATTATTTCCAAAAATAAAATCATTAAGATATGAGTCATTATATATTATTTTTATCACTATAAACCAAAATACAATTTCAAATTATAATTAATAATTAATATTTATAAATTTATATTTAAAGAAACATTATTTTATCATTATATAGTATCAAAAATAATTGATATCCATAAAAGAAATTTTTTATTATTAAAAACTATTTTATTCCTCTAAAATAAATTTAAATTCTAATTTTTACTACGTTATAATTCTATGTTTTACATTTTATATTTTATTCAAATGGGGTTTGAGAATTACATATGCTTTTTCATGATTACTTTTTAATACACATGGAATTTTTATATGATAAAATGTATTTTATATTTGAAATATGATGATATAAATTTTTTAATAGGTAATTTGTTATTTTTATTCATTAAAAGAATAAATATTTAGTTCAAATTTACTTACCTTAAAAGAAAATTAGTTTTCAATGAATAATGATTTTTTAAAAATGGGTTAAATTTAAATTATGTTGATCCATTTTATAATATGTCCCTAATTTTATGATTGGAAAAATACAAAAAATTAATTCTTATTTAATTTGTAATTATTGTTAAAAAAATAAAACACCTAAAAACATAAAATTAACCTTTCTATAAAATATTATTGTCCACAAATCATATATTTGGTAATAAAAAATAATATTCACATATTTAAAAATTTAATATGGATAAATGGAGACCACATATAGAATAATTACATTTTAATCCATATAAAAGAGTAATATTACTTTTTATTTATAATATATTTACAATGATTAATATTTAATTTGGATTAATTCTTATTGAAAGGGTTAACCGATTGTAACCCAATTTTTAAAAAATAAAATCACACTTGCACCAAATTAGAATACATTTTATAGGTTTTAAATTCATACCTACTTGTCTCAAAAAATATACCCACTTAACTCACCTAATTTACTAAAACCATATAAAATCCCCATGGTTTCATTTTTACCTTTAAAAAAATTTATTTTCAAGTCAAAGACCATATTTTCCACCAATAATAGTGGATCATTATCAACGATTCTATCATACCCTCATATAAAATGAAAATGACATTGAAATCACATTCCTTCTATATATCTCTAATAGTCATTGAAGGTATTCCCATGGTTCTAATTATTTCACCCCATTCATTAAGAAGATACTTAGAAAGGTAAGGGTTCTCCGTGACCTCCTTATGACTCGTGTACTTATTTCCTGATGAAGCCATTTTTAATACAAATATTTTATGGTTACATGTGATCTTAATCAACCCCTTCACAGTCTAAAGGATTCAAAAATGATGATAAACTATATTTACAAATCATTTAACCCAATTTTTTTATTATAATTTTATAGTCATCATGATTCCACAATCACATCTTAATATTACATTTAATATTTTTATGTTTTAATCCTTTTAAATTCAATGTTTTTATAGTCCCTTCTATTCTTAATTATCCAATTTAATGTTTTAATAATTCAATATTGATGAAATATTGTAATTATCTTCAACTAAATATGTTTGTTTAATACTTTCTTATAGACATCATTCTTCTATAATCATTCCATGATTTTCTATGTAATATTTTATGGTTGTAGTACTTTTGATTAATGAGTGATTTTTGTTCCATGTGATAAAAATCATCCCATTTACTATCCAAATTATGCAATATTTATGATAGAATATATTTCTCTAACATTTAATTAATTACATAATCCATTTCATATAAATTTTAATCTAACAAAATAGTTATTTGAATATACATTACATAAATTCATATTGTGAATAATCAAACCTATTTCATTCCAGGTTATTCAAATTGAATTAACTATCCCAAATTTTTTGTGAACATCCTGTTATTAAAAAGTTAATCATTTTTCATGTGAATGAAATTATGGAATATATATTTATGTTATATGATCAATTTTTTATAAATAATTATAATAATATGGTGCCTTATCCATGATAATTATCCAACGAATTTGGTAAATAATGAACCCCAAGAGATGAAATTTTCATGATATCTTGGTATAAAGTTGTGGATTTATTTTGTTATACCTTGTTTAAAAACAATTGTAATATGATTTTACAACAACTTAGTGTTGATTTATGGTGACATTATTAAGAATGTGTCATGTTAATGATAGAGACATATTTCTATATTATGCTTGCAGTACATAGTATCATGTAATGCATACATTTTTTATGATCACGTTTTAACGCTTTTCCTAATGATTTTGTTCAAATATTATTCCTCAGGATTTACCCATGAAGTTAATTTATTCACTATTTCCATTATTTGTCAAGTATAAGGATTTATGCTAAAATATTTCATTTTATATATGTTTCAAGAAATCTGTTTGAGTTCGGTTATCATAGATTTCATAATAATGTTGACATTCACGAGGGTTAGAAAAAAAAAATCATTATCTATTTTTATGTGATAATTATAATCCCTGTATTAATCCCCAATTCTTTAAGACCCTAATCCTTAATATATAAATAAGAAATGATTGGAATTATATTAATATAATTTAATAAAATTAGAATCTATTTATTAATTTATAGTATATTATAGCAATGAATATGTTTCGATGTTCACTATATTAAATGATTATGGATAATAACCTTATTTGTATAGGTTTTTATGACCATTTCATGTTTATATATTGAAATGGTGAAATATATTGAAGTATTTCATTATTTATATAATAAAATTTTGTGGTAATACAATTTTTCTTGTCTATTAGGTATAGAATAATAATTTACTATCATGTCAATTAAGATAATTAGTTCATCCTAACCGATTCATTAGAGAATATGAATGTTGATTTGGATTTTATACATCATTAATATCTGAGAACATTATTCAGTGATCATGTTCCTCACAGTTAAATAAAATTATGGTATTTCATACCACATGATTATATCCCCCATAAATTCTATATAACTGCAATCCATCCGTATATGTATGGTGAGTAATTGAGGAGTTTAAAGACCTGATTAGCCTATGTGTTTTATATATTTGTTATTTTGGGTGTTGTATCTAACATTGGATTTGTTTTCTCATAATTTTATTTTTTGTTTCCAATATTTATTTCTCTGGTAGATAAATTATATGTTAGGTATAATAGATCCCAAATGTTCAGGAAATTTTTTGGATAGTTGAAAATCTTTGGTCAATTTTTCTTATTTACAACATGGATGGATCACATAATTTATGTATTGGTGAATAATTTTAAACATCATTAAATTTAATATCATGGTAAAAAAATGTATATTTTTTCCATTGTATTTATTGTTCTGTATTCTTGAAGGTATTTAGTTTCCAAGGGATGTAGAGGTTTGATCAAAAGTGTATTTTGTCTACTCAGATCTTATAAACCATTAATTTGTTAGATAATGTCGGTGAGGAGGTGAATTGGTATACTATGTAATATATATGGATGAGATCAATGATGTTTTTCATGATTCAATGTTTAATATAAATATTCATGATGAATGCCACAAGTATAATTATTTAACATTTAATATGGATTGGAACACTACATTGATGGGGTGGACCATTGAGATTTAAGATCGTGAAGAGTAAGTGTTATATAGATTCATTATATTATATGGTGTTGTCTTGTAGATGCATGTTTTATTGGTATAGGATATGTTGTATCATGATATATAGATGATGTCAAAGTATCTCTAGTTTTAATTAACCTATTAATTTGACATTATTTCGTTGATTCTATGAGTTTTTGATTGGATTTTTCTTTGTTTTCTGTTAAATAGTTTTTTTATAATGAAATTCTTGTTGATAGTTATCTGAAAAGGTGTTTGGATGAATATTTTTGATTTATCTTAGGATGTTGGACATTATTATAAATGAGGAGATTTATTTTATAGTGATATATTATAATAGACTAGACACTCTAGAAAATTGTATTGTTTTTATATATTCATTATGAAATAAGAAGTAGTTTAGAGTATAGTTTTATAATGTGGGTATTTATAACAATAAATTTATGATATGGTACATTTTCTTTCAATGAACGATGATCACTTTAGAATTATGTTTTCATCTATATGAATTTTATTAAAAGGATGTTATTCTCTCAACATTCCAACATAGGTTTTGTCCTGAGTGTTTTTCTTACAAGATTTCTGTTTGGAAAATACACTTTCGATGTTGTTTTATTATTTTGTTACTGATCATATGTTTTTCAATAATATTTATTTGAGTAAAATTTAATAGCTTGATTATGATATTACATATGTGAATATTATAAGTGTTGGTGGGCTTTACCTAAAAGAGGCATTGTCTTGTGGAATTAATAATATATTTTTTAGATATGTTACAACACAGTGGATTATTATACACCATGATGAGTATTATGTTAGTTGTTACACTTGAAGTCAGATTTTATGATTATAAAATAAATCAATGTGATTATAGAGTACAATGAAGGGGTTTTAGTTTGACTATAATCTCCAATAAAACTATTAAATTTTGGTAGTTTTTTGTATTGAGAAATGGGAGGATCGAAAGATGAATTTTAGATCTGTTCACTGATGGGCCATGGAAAATATAGTTAATAAATGATGTTTTTTTATAAAATCTAATTATTAAATTTGATTTATTCATTGGAATTAACACCCTTTAAACCCAATGAGTATATAGGTTCATCGAGAGTGAGATTTTGTTATCCTTTGTTCTCTCAATGATCTTTCTCTTGGCATGATCTTGATCTACTGATATGTATTATTTTTATCTACATAGTTGCTTCTATTTTTCAATTACTAACCATTATTATTATCTATCAAATGTTTTTGAAATGCATTCACTTATTTGATAATGAGTTTAGTTCTATTGGTTGGTTAATTTTTTATATTTCTTAGGTTTTCCACGGTTTCTTCACAAATTATTAGTTGAGTGGTCATCTATTTCATCTTTTTTCTTTTATTATATTATTGAAAAAAGGAATTCATATAGGTTATTTGATAAATGTACCTAATTAATTATTAAATTTTAGGAATTTTCATTCATTTTAATTCATTGAGTCATTGGTGGGGAGTGACCAAATTTTAATAATGAAATAGCTGAATAAAATTCATAAGGGATAGAATTTATACATGTAATTTATCTATTTAAAAAGTTATTTTAATCTTTTTATTTTATTTATTATTGATATTATCAAATCAAAATAATTAATTATTTCAATTATAATTTATACATTTAGAATTTATAATTAATTAACTATTTAGACCAATTAAGAAAACAGAAATATATAATAATAAAATAGATATTTTTTATGTTTAATTATTTGGAATTGATTAAATGTGAGAATTTTATTGGAAATGAGATGATGGTGAGGTTTATATATAAACATATTTATTGAATAAATGTAAATTTTTTTACTATTTTATAGTTCATGTTTAATAATTTGTTTGTGACATACTATAGTTTTTATATAAGAGAAATGATGTGGTATAGATGAAATGTTGAATGCTTGATGTGATGGTGTGTGGTAATTTGTTATATTATTTATTTGATAAGGATTACAGGATGTGATGGTGATGTTTTTAATAGTATTAATTTGTAGGGATAGATGTTTGATGTCTTTTTATATAGGTGGATGCGATTATATGAGCAACTAATGTAATTTCTGTCATAGTTTATTGAGAATAATAATCGATGTTGAAACTCCATTAATAAATGGAAAAAATTAATGGGAAACCATGTAATGTAATGATGTTCTATTGAAATTATGTAATGATAAATAGGGAATGTGGGATGGTAAAACTAAACTTTAAGAAATTTTTATGATCATTACTGGTATAAAATGATCCAACGATGGATTATATAGAGTTTCAATAAATATTAAAAAATTAATTGTTGATTATTTTAAAAACATGAGTTTTAATGGTTTTTTTTATGATGATTTATAGTAGTGATGGTTGATTATAATTAGTCTTGTTTATTTAGTTGTTGTTAGTGACGGTGGTAGAGATGAATTGGATATTATTGGATGTAATAATGTTATTGTTGAAGGACCCCGGGACACCCTGAGAGGGGAGGGGTGAATCAGGGTGACCACTTTTTATTTTAAAGTGATGGATCTTGCTCCCACGTTGGTAGGAACTTGTTGAACCTGTATGATGATTATGATTAGAACGATAACATACACATGCATAGAGAAGACACCGCCCTTTTTACTTGGTTCATCACTAAGGGCTATGTCTAAGGAGCATACGCCGACAAGTTGTCGGTCGTACCAAAATCCACTATGCTTCACTAGATGGAGATTACAAAAGTTCGGGCATAGTCACTCTGTCCCAGGATCACTACTTTTAAAAAGGTTCAGGAAGCTCACAGCTTCCCTCGGTTCACTCCCGTTGACTCCCCCTGGCTCACTGCCGTTGGTGAAGTCCCACTCAATTTATAGATGTGAATGTCTCTTCAATTGATAGTCATGAATTCCATTGTCTCATGTTCAGCATGAGATTTTGCTTGCATCAGAGTCCTGAGCTAATGCTCTTTTAGATACAAATTCCAACCACTGATGAATACCCCCTTTCCCTTTTCCACAGGGAAAACAACCTTTGGGAAAGGCCTTCGCAAAGTACCCTACTTCGCAAGGCTCCCAATTTTGCAAAGCTCAAACAAGCCTTCGTGGAGCCCCTGCCATTTCGCGAAGCTCAATCGCGAAGCACTCTCACAATGCTCCAGCCTTCACAATGCATGGAAATTGAGAAGCTCCTGCTTCTTCGCGAATCTCACTGATCCAATGCGGGGCGAACATCTTTCGCAGATCTAGAATAGCCGCCGCGAAGCACCTCTTTCACGAAGCACACTACCTTTTCGAGAGACCTTTGCGAACCGAGAGCAAATGACTTTCTCTAAAATTCTCTTTACTTCTCTCGAGGGGGTCGGCCTCTATTTATAGACAATTCCACCGACCCTCGACCTTTCCGTGCGAAGTCAACTCCAAGTCATTTCAAATCGCGAAGCTCCAAATTTTCAGCCGGAATTCTATCCAAATCGCGAAGCACCATGGAAATTTTCCGTTCGCGGAGCATGATATAGTCGCGAAGAATCACCGTCAACTTACCTTTATGGTGCGCCTTCATTCACAGAGCTCATAATAATCACGGATAAACACCGTCATTATTCCTTTGCGGTGCACGCCTTCGTCGCGAAGCTCCCTCGCAAAGCCCTTCTCTGTCGCGATGCGCTTCAGCCTCTGCCGTTTGTGAAGCTTGACGTAATCGCGAAGAGTCACCGCCTATATTCTTCTAGTCTTTTCAAAATCCAATCCATGCATCCCATCTTCGTAAAACTCATGCCTTTTCCAAATAAAAATATGATCTTCCTGGAAATCCACTTTTCATGATGCTCAGCAACTTCCAGATTTTGGACCCCAAAAATTTGGCAAACACTAGGAAATAGCGCCACCTTCAAAACTATTGTCTGCTTGAACGGTATGATCTCTTTGCTGGTACACAATCCGAACTTCCATTGATGATTGATAAAAAACACAAACCACACTCCAAATCATGCATAAAAGACCATGGTTCCAACAATCTCCCCATTTGGGTTTGTTGGCATTCATACGAAAAATTCAATAGATCTACATCTATGTGAAAACCAAAAAAAATGCAGGAATCAACCCAGCCAACACTCTAAGTCTACGTGAGAAATGATCGGTGTAGAAAACAAGAGAGGAGGCTTGAATTGGGTTCCACTATTTTCCTTCTCATTCTTTGAATTGGGTTCCACTGTTTTCCTTCTCTTTCTTCTCATCACAGAAGTTGCCTGAATTTATTCCTTCTCCTTTCTCCTCCATTGACAATAAATCCAAAGACCAGTAAATTTTTTTTCTTGTTCAGCTCAAACCATACTCCCCCTGGATAGTATCTCCCCCATAAACCTGCATCATATCCATAAACAGATTAAAACAATTATAAAAAACGGGGAGAGCAGAATTATGTAACCTCCTTACGAGAATGCTGAATATGATTGTTCTTAAGATCAATTGTGCTCTTATTATCACAGTAAATCACCATTGGTTGAGTCACCTCATCGCCAATATAAGTTAATTTCTGCTTCATCCATAGCAGTTGAGTGCATGCCTTTGTGGCAGAGATATACTTTGCTTCAGCAGTACTAAGAGAAGTACTTTCTTGTTTCTTGCTCAACCAGCCAACACATTTCTGCCCAATATATAAAGCTCCACCACTAGTGGACTTTCTGTCTACAACATCACCAGACCAGTCAGCATCAGAAAACGCTGATAATTCATTGTCCCTGCCTACAGCAAAAAATAACCCGAAGTTATGTGTACCTTGAATGTACCTCATGATTATTTTTACCGCTGCCATATGTTCCTCTGGATTACTCTGAAAGCAGGCCACAAGGCATGTTGCAAAGACAATATTTGGCCTTCTCGCTGTCAGGTACAGTAGGCTTCCAATGATCCTCTTGTACATGGTGGGATCAATATAATTCCCATCCTTATGCTTTCCATGTTTAGTTCCAACTGCAATCAGAGTTGACATTTGTTTGGAGTCTTGCATATTGAACTTCTTCAGCAAATCTCTTGCATATTTTTCCTGAGAAATGAATGTGTATTCCTTCATTTGAAACACTTCAAAGCCCCATGAAATATGTGAGCTCCCCAATTATAGACATTTCAAATTTTTATTTCATGTGGTTGGCAAATTCATCCACTGATTTCTGCCTACTGCCACCAAATATGATATCATAAACGTAGACAAGAACCATGAATTGATCTTTTGGAGAATTATCCACATAGATATTGTGATAAACTCCTCCTCTTTTGAATTCCAACTTCTTGAGATATGAGTCCAGCCTTGAGTACCATGCCCATGGTGCCTGCTTCAAAGCATATAGAGCTTTCTTCAGTTTGCAGACCTTTGTTTCATCAGTACCCAAAACAAAGCCCACCGGTTGTTCAATGTAGAATTCTTCTTCGAGTACACCATTCAAGAATGCTGTCTTGACATCCACTTGATATACTTTATATCCTCTTTGGAGTTCCAGGGAAAGGAAATTCCTGATTGACTCCAGTCTAGCCACTGGAGAAAAGGTTTCTTCAACATCAATACCTTCAATCTGAGAATATCCTTTACATACCAGTCGTGCCTTGTTTCTGATGACACTTCCATGCTCATCAAACTTATTTTTGAAGATCCATTTGGTACCAATCACATTGTGACCTTCGGGTCTATGGACAAGATCCCATGTCTAATTCTTGTCAATCTGATCTAATTCATCATTCATGTCTTTCACCCAAGATTTTTCTTTTGCAGCTTCTTCGAATTAGGATGGCTCTACAACTGATAGAAATGCATATTGCATGGTATTCCTCATCCTTCTTGTTTGAGTGGGTGCACTCCTGTCCCCAATTATGTTGGATGGATCAATCTCAGCTCTTCGATTTATCATACGAGGTTCAGTAGTATTCTCTTCAGCCATAGTTTCTGCTTCAGATTCTTCTTCTAAGTCAACATCATGATGTGATTGCTGAGGGTTTTGAATAGCTTCCTATATTTCTGCATTTATATTCTCTTCACGTTCACATTCTTCCTGACTTTCTATCACATCATCATATGACGTCCTTGAAGCATTTGTGGGTTTCTCTTCAATTATCTTAACATCACTGCTTTCCATAATCCTTCCCAAATGCTTGTTGAATCATTTGTAGGCTTTTCTATTCATTGAGTAACCAAGGAAAATTCCTTCATCTACATTGTCGCCATATTTCCCTTGATTTCCTTCATTGTTCCTGATGAAGAATTTTCTTCCAAAGACACGAAAGTATTTTAGGGAAGGCTTTCGTTCATGCCACAATTCATATGGTGTCTTCGTCTCACCCATATAAAGTCATGTTCGATTATGAATGTACACTGCAGCTTGAACAGCCTCTTTCCAGTAATGTCGTGGAATACGACTCTCAATCAGCATAGTTCGTGCCATGTTGTTCACCTGTCGATTCCATCGTTCAACAACTCCATTTTGTTGTGGAGTTCTCAAAACAGCTACCTCATGCTGTATCCCATGTTTCTCCATATAATTCTCAAATTCAATGGACGTGTATTCTCCTCTATTGTGAGATCGCAACACTTTGATTGTTCGTCCAGGACCATTCTCGGTGATTCGCCGATATGTTTTCATGCAGTCAAGGACTTTTCGTTTCCTGTGAATGACTATCACGCATGCCATTATACTGTAATCATCTATGAAAATGACAAATTACCTTTCTCCATGAGTTCCGGCAACATTTATTGGCCCACAAACATTTGTATGAATCAGATCAAGAAGGTGAGACTCACTTTTCTTCTTTGGCCGATATGAACTGCAGACCAGCTTCCCACAAATACAAGCATCACAAGATTTTTCACGCTCACGCTTCAGGTTGGGAATGTCCATGACAATTCTCAATTTTGATATTTTCTCCATGTCTTGTTGATTGATTTGTCCCAATTTCCGATGCCACAAATTGTTTTATTCTTCAACAGTCATGTAACATACATTTTCTTCACTATCAACCTGATACAAGTTTCCTTCTGTTCTGCATCCCTTCATAAGTGAATTTCTAGTTTTTCCCTTGATAGTGCATCTTTTCTGATTAAAAGTAACTATAAGTCCCGAGTCACGGAGTTGACTCACGCTGAGGAGATTATGACGTAGGCCATCTATGTAAAGGACTTTAGTCTTCTTTAGTTCTCTATTAGCTAATTTGGTACTTCCACTCCCCTTGATTTTCAGAGCCCCATCATTACCAAATATTATAGTACCATCAACATTCTTTATGATGTTCATTAGTAAGCCGACATTACCTGTCATATGAGATGAACAACTGGTATCCAGAATCCAGGTACTGTTGTTCTTTGTAGCTTTGAGGGCCACCTCTGCAAGGCTAGATTTCTTAATCTTCTTCCTTTCCTTCCATGAGACATTAGATTGAGTATATAGAACTGATGGCCTTTAAACTATCTCTTCCGCGTATCCAGGTTCTTCATCGTCAAAGTCTTCTTTGAGAGGTGAGAACCAGTTTTAAAGAGCAAAATTGTCTTGCTGACGAGACTTGACTTGTCTTGAACTTCGGTATGAGGTGTCCATGCCCCTTCTCTGCCTGCAATTAGCGGCCTTATGACCAAACTTAGAAAAACGAAAAAAATATCCACAGAAATTATTTCTTCTATAAGAATTAGGATATGAAATTGTTCTCCTTTGTTGAGAATCTATATCTTCTCCATTCAGATAGCTTCTTGTCTCTTCACAATAAGACATGGAATGGACTAGATAGCCACAAAACTGACACTTCATGATAGGAAATGTATTCTCACTTGAATTTCTTCTTATACCCTCTTCCTTGGGAGAATAGCAAGATTGTCTGTCATTTCTAAATGTTTGAGGATAATTTTCAGGTCTCCTTTTAGTTTGGATTGTGGATTCCCTTTTTGGAACTCTAGGTAATGTTTCAACATGTTCAACTTTCTTCTTATCTTTCTTTTGGATCTTTTCACTTCCAGCAATTGATGTCTTAGCCTCACAGCCAATTCCACTCTTTCCCATGCAAGCAGGTCTTTGAACAATCAAGATTTTTTCAACCCCATTTGAACCACACTTGGATCTTGCACGTAATTCTGCATATGAGAATCTTCAAAACTGTATATTCCTCCTCGATTCTTTTGGAACTAATTCTGTATCCAGTTTACTCCTTAGAGTAACTACTTCCTCCTCAAGACCCTCAGCAGTCTTGGATTTTTCATCCATTCTGGATGTGAGGTCATTGGTGACCTTTGCTTGCTCTTCAATTCTCAACTTCAAATCAACTATATCATCATTGCTTTCAATTATTTTAGACTGTACCTTCACAAATTCTTCTAGTCGTTCAATTTCAGCTTCAAGTTTATCAACGTATTCAGTTGATTCATCTACAATTGATTTCCACTTATTGCAGCTCTTACATTTAATCTTAAGCTTACTAACCGCATCTTTAAGTTGCACCTCAGGATCTACACAAGTTCTAAATTGTTTTTCTCCATCAGTATCTTCTGACTTTTCAACAATGGCCATCATAGAAGCATGGTTCCCAGTTTTGAATTCTGGTTCTTCTTCATCACAGAATTCATTATCATATTCTTCCTCTTCACAGACAAAACTCTTCCATTGCATTTTCTTAATAGATTTGAAGTCTCCCTTTTTGAAGAACATTCTCTGAGACTTCTTGATGTTTTCATATTCACTGTCATCATCATTGGTATTCCTCAAGCACTGAGAGGCAATGTCCCTAACTTTTCCAAAACGGAAACATGCGAGAGGTAACATCCCTTTGAATTTCCCTTTCCCCTTTTGGAACTTCTTTGCAATGAGAGAATTAATTTCTTTTTCTTCGTCATCTTCACCGCTACCATCCTTTTATATTTTCAGTTTATCCATGGCCTTGAATGCCATTTCCTTTCTCACTTGAGTCGTAGCATCTTCAGGTTTGACTCTCATTTCATATGCTACCAAACTGCTCAGTAGATCATCTAGAGAAAGTTTGGAAAGATCTCTTTCCTCAAGGGATAACACCGTTGTATTATACAGAGGTGGAAGTCTTCTCTATATTTTCTTTACAATATTAATGTCTTTGATTTCTTCGCCTAAACCCAGAATAGCTCCAACCACTTCAGTAATTCAATTGAAGAAGGAGTCTGCATTCTCATCTGGATGCATCTTCAGATCATCAAACTGATTGTGCAGCACTTGTATTTTCGCCTCCTTCACTTTGTTAAAACCTTCATAAATATTCTCAATTTTATCCCACATGGATTTTTCTGAGGTTTAATTCCTCACCTTTAGGTAGATCTGATCAGAAAGGGCTGCAGTGAGTGCATTCTGTGCTTTAGCATCGGCATCAAGAATTTTCTTGTCTGTTTCAGTCATTGCAAGGCCTGTTGGATCAGTGACTTGTATTCCTTGCACAATAGAAAAGAGAACATCCATACCAAGAGATCTCAGATGAGATCTCATTCTGTTCTTCCAGATCTGGAAGTTTCTTCCATCGAATTGAGGAACTCCCCTAACATGGACCACATTTTCCATGACAAAAGAGGTCAGATTCAACACGAGAAACCTGCCTCGGATAGCACTTGAAGGACCCTGGGACACCCTGAGAGGGGAGGGTTGAATCAGGGTGACCACTTTTTCTTTTAAAGTGATGGATATTGTTCCCACGTTGGTAGGAACTTGTTGAACCTGTATGATGATTATGATTAGAAAGAAAACATACGCATGCACAGAGAAGTCACCGCCCTTTTTACTTGGTTCGCCACTAAGGGCTACGTCCAAGGAGCATACACCGACAGGTTGTCGGTCATACCAAAATCCACTATGCTTCACTAGCTGGAGATTACAAAAGTTCGGGCATAGTCACTCTGTCCCAGGCTCACTACCATTACAAAGGTTCAGGAAGCTCACAGCTTCCCTCGGGTCACTCCCGTTGACTCCCCCGGGCTCACTGCCGTTGGTGAAGTCCCACTCAGTTTATAGACGTGAAGGTATCTTCAATTGATAGTCATGAAGTTCATTGTCTCCTGTTCAGCATGAGACTTTGCTTGCATCAAAGTCCTGAGTTAATGCTATGTTAGATCCAAATTCCAACCACTGATGAATACCCCATTTCCCTTGTCCACAGGGCAAACAAACCTTGGAAAAGGCCTTTGTGAAGTACCCTACTTCGCAAGGCTCCCAATTTTACAAAGCTCAAACAAGCCTTCGCGGAGCCCCTGCCATTTCGTGAAGCTCAATCGCAAAGCACTCTCGCGATGCTACAGCCTTCGCAATGCTTGGAAATCGCGAAGCTCCTGCCTCTTCACGAAGATCACTGAGCCAACGCGGGGCGCAAATCTTTTGCGGGGCTAGAATA
This sequence comes from Viscum album, assembly GCA_963277665.1. Classification (NCBI taxonomy): domain Eukaryota; kingdom Viridiplantae; phylum Streptophyta; class Magnoliopsida; order Santalales; family Viscaceae; genus Viscum; species Viscum album. Next base: position 787,960,846 of record OY728131.1, on the reverse strand, counting down.
GCCACCGCGAAGCTCCTCTTTCGCGAAGCACACTGCCTTCATGAGAGACCTTTGCGAACCGAGAGCAAATGACTTTCTCTGAAAATCTCTCAACTTCTCTCGAGGGGGTCGGCCTCTATTTATTGACAATTCCACCGACCCTCAACCTTTCCACGCAAAGTCAACGCCACGTCATTTCAAATCGCGATGCTCCAAAGTTTCAACCGGAATTCTGTCCAAATCGCGAAGCACCACGGCAATTTTCCATTCGCAGAGCTTGACGTAGTCGTGAAGAATCACCATCAACTTACCTTTATGGCTCACCTTCATTCGCGGAGCTTATCATAATCGCGGAGAAAAACCGTCAACATTCCTTCATGGCGAGCGCCTTCGCCGCGAAGCTCCCTTGCAAAGCCCTTCTCTGCCGCGATGCGCTTCAGCCTGTACCGTTCGCGAAGCTTGACGTAATCGCGAAGAGTCATCACCTCTATTTCTCTAGTCTTTGTGAAATCCAATCCATGCATCCCATCTTCGCGAAACTCATGCCTTTTCCATTTAAAATATGATCTTCCTGGGAATCCACTCTTCGCGATGCTCAGCAACTTCCAGATTTTGGACCCCAAAAATTTGGCAAACACTGGGAAACAACGCCACCTTCAAAACTGTTTTCTGCTTGAACGGTATGATCTCTTTGCTGGTACACAATCCGAACTTCCATTGATGATTGACAACAAACACAAACCACACTATAAATCATGCATAGAAGACCATGGTTCGAACAATTGTATAGTGTGGGACTCTATGAATGTTTTTTAGTTATATTATATATAATATTTTTAATCTACGTTTTAATTTGAATACCATTGAAGTTAGTCATCCATAACAATTACTATATAACTAAATGGGATCATTTTATTTTTACACTATCTAGATTAGATATAAAATATATTTAAAACTACTATTTATCTATTTTCTCCCTTCTAGATATTGTTTAGGTTATGATTTACTAAAATTTTTATATTTTTAAATATCCTCTTGTTATGAGGAATTGTTTTTAATACCACTATGTCCTAGTGATATTGATTTAGATGAATGATGGGGGATGATAATGGTAGGAGGGTGGAATGAAATTATTTTCCAATGTGTTCATGTTAATCCTTATTATTATGAATATGATATATGGTTTTGATGTAGTTTTATGATATGTAGTATTTTATGTTGTATAATGTATGTGTTAGATAGATTATGTTATTTTGGTTATATTGTTTCTGCATTATTTGGATTTGTGGTATTATTTCCATGAAATAGATGGAGGTATAAGGAAAAATATATTTTGGGGAATATTCACAACTTGAGTATTTTCGAAATAGTGTTCGGGTTTCTTATTGACTTATATAACATTGAAAACATATTATGATACATGGAACCAATATTGGGTGCATGATCATTAATGAGGATTGGTGAATTTTTTTCCTAAATATGTTACAAGATGATTTTATTGTTTTTACTGTGGAATTGGTATACTTCATAATTTTTTTCTAATTTTTATAAGGATGACACGACTATGTATACAATTATATTCCAACATATAAATATAAAAAATAAATTTAATGATTTCCTGTTTATAGGAATGAATTATTGATCATGATTGTTGATAATAGTTTTAGATATATTTCATATTTTGATGGGAGTTAAAATGCCGATTATTTGAGTATTTTTATTTTATATCATTGTATTATTTTAAATAACATAGATTATTTATTGGATTTTTTTATATTAATTTGATTTCATATGTTGATTCTATTATTATCATGTTATTTTCAATGTATGTGGATTCCATGTTTTTAGTACCTCATGTATATTATCTGACACATTGCCAATTAGAGGATTCCCTTAGTGGCCATTCTGATATTTACTATTGATGCATGATTTTGTTATTTGGAAGAAGGTAAAGGGATATGGGTATACATAATATAGATGAGTGTTTTGATGGATTTTACTTTTTGGAACCATTGACTCCTTTATGTATTTAGGAAGGTAATTGTATAAATCAAACATAGCATGGGATGTTGCAATGGAGTTCTCTAAAGATATAAATGTTATTATTTTGTCTTTAATATGTATAATATAATATTACCGAACATGACTATAAATATGTGTTGGAACCATGGTCATTTATTCATGAATTTTAGGATGGTTTGTGTTTGTTGACAATCCTCAGTAAAAGTTCCGAATGTGTACCAGCAAAGTGATGATACAGTTCAAACAGACAACAGTAATGAAGGTGGCTCCATTTCCCAGTGTTTGCAAAAATTTTGGTCCTTAAAATCGACAAATGGGGAAAAGTCATTTTGGGAAAGAGACTTGTGCACCGTGTAGTTGAAGTATATGGAACTTTCGTGCCTATAGTTTTTCAAGATCACAACGTGGAAAAATGGAAAAGTGATAAGGGTCGTGCAAGTATTGGTGTGGTCGTGCATGTGACATGCGCCCTGACAAAGGACTTGTGCGCAAGTGCCTAGGAGGATTGGAAACTTTCCCTCGTATTTTTCTTTATGATCAGAATGTCAAAATATTGAAAATGAAAGAGGTTCGTGCAAGTATTGGTGTGATCGCACATGTAAGTGGCACGACATATGCTTGGGCAGTTGGAGCTGCGTGCCATGACTTGCGCACTGTGAGGACACTTGCACGCCACCACGCATGTGGTGCATTTTTCCTATAAATAGTGGACCAGCCCCATCATTTGTAATGAAGTTAAATACTTAGAGATTTTTCGATCTCTTGTCGTGAAAGTGGTGGAGTCACGCAAGTGGTAATTGGGTCGCGAAAGTAGAGGCTACACGTCGATTGTGGGCTGCGCGACCAAGTCGGTTTTGGAGTTAAAGGTGCAGAGTCGCTCAAGTTTGGAGTTGAAGGAGGCAGTGTCGTGGAAGTGTGTTGGTGTCACCTGCACAATGATTTTGAACCGTGCAAGTGAATTGCATGTTGTTCTTGAAATTTTCACACCAGTCTTGGAGAAGCGCGCTCGGTGAGGTTGTTGTACGCCTGTCCATTTGGAGATGCACGAAAAATGTAAGATTTCCCGATGACATTAGTGCTTAGTGGGATTAGTATACAAGTGAAAGTTGGACTTCAACAGAGCATCTACATTCAACATAGGATGCATTATTTTTCAATGATGAAGAGACCTTAACATCTATAAACTGAGTGTGACTTCACCAAGTGCAGTGAGCCAGGGGGAGTCAATAGAAGTGACCCGAGGGATGCAGTGAGGTTTCCTGTAATTTTGTAAAGGAAGTGAGCTTGGAAGATAGTGACTGTTCCCAAACCTTTGCAATCCACAGCTAGTGAAGTTTAGTGGAATTTGGTATGACCGACAACTTGTCAGCATATGCTCCTTGGATGTAGCCCTTAGTGGTGAACCAAGTAAAATATGTTGTGTCGTCTCTCTACATGTGAATGTCTACCTTCTGTTCATTTCCATCATAGAAGTTTATCAAGTTCCTACCAATGTGGGAACAAGATATATCACTTTATAAGTAAAATTTGACACCCTAATTCACCCCTCCCCTCTCAGGGTGTCCGGGGGTCCTACAAGTGGTATCAGAGGGAGGTTTATGGTGTTGAATCTGGCCTTTGATGTCATAGAGAATGCAATTAATGTCAGGGGAGTCCCTCTCTTCGATGGAATTAATTACCAGATCTGGAAGAATAGAATGAGATATAATTTAAGATCTCTAGTAATGGAAGTCATATTTGCTAATGTGAAAGGAATACATGTTACTGACCCAACAGGTCTGGCTATGACAGTACAGACAGGAATGTTCTTGATGTAGATGCTAAAGCTCATAATTCTATCACTGCAGCTCTTTCTGATCAAATTTATCTAAAGGTGATGAGTTAAACCTAAGAATAGTCTATGTGGGATAAAATTGAAAATATCTATTAAGGAAATAAAAAAGTGAAAGAACCAAAACTTCATGTTCTTCACAACATGTTTGATTTTCTAAATATGCATCCTGATGAGAATGCAGATTCAATTGTTAACTGAATCTCTAAAGTAGTGGGAGAATTTTGAGGGCTTGGAGAACAAATCAATGAAATTGATATTATAAGGAAAATCTTGCGAAGACTACCTCTTATGTACAATGCAAAGGTATCATCCCTTGAAGAAAGAGATTTATCTAAATTGTCTCTGGATGATCTGAAAAGTAGTCTAGTGGCATATTAGATGAGATTCAAACACGAAGAAGCTACGAATCATGTTAGCAAGTAAATGTAATTCAAAGGAATGGACAAAATGAAATTCTTAGAGGATAGTGGTGATGAAGATGATGAGGAAAAAGTAGTTATTTCTCTTATTTCCAAGAGGCTAAAGAAGGAACAATTTAAATTTGAAGGTATGTTACCTCTAGCATGCTTTCAATGTGGAAGAGTTGGACACATTGCCTCTCAGTGCCAAAGAAAGTTCAATGATGAAGGAAGTGAAGAATAAGACATTGAGAAGCCTCAGAAAAAGTTTTCCAAAAAGGGTGACATCAAATCTGGAAAGAAAATACAGAAGAAGTGTTTTGTATGTGAAGAGGAAGAGGATGATATTAAATTCATTGAATAAGAAGAACCTGAATTTAAAAATAGAAACCATGCTTCCATGATGGCTACCGTTGAAAAGTTAGACCCCTGTATTGACAAATATAGAGACAATCATATGACTCATAATAGTGATCCCAAGTTGAAAATAATGGATGAATTTTCAAAGGTTGAGAACAAATTCAAGAAATGTATTAAATGGAAAGAAATGTTGAAGGAATCATCAGAATATGTGGATGAGCATGAAGATGAAATTCAAAGACTAGAAGAACAAGTGAGAGTTTAATCTAAAATCCTTGAAAGCACAGACAACATTGTAGAATTGAATATTAGAGTTGAAGAACAATAAATGGTCATAAATGACCTTACATCTAGACTGGAAGAGAAGTCCAAGACCATTGAGGGTCTGGAAGAAGAAGTTGTTATTCTTAGAAGAAAAGTGGAGTGTCGATCAACCACATATGATGGTAAGAAGAAAATTAATTTTGGAATATTCTCAGTTGCATAGTTACTGGAAAAATCCAAGAGTGGATTAGATGGGGTTGGAAAAACCAAGAGTGATCAAAGACCCGCTTGCATGGGAAAGAGTGGAATTGGATGTGAAGTTGAGACTTCAACTTCTTGAAGTAAAGAGAGCCAAAAGAAAGACAAGATGAAAGTTGGACTTGTTGAATTGTTACCTTAAGTGATGAAAAATAAACCATCAATCCAAACTAAAAGGAGAACTGAAAATTATCCTCAAACATTCAGAAATGAGAGGCAGTCCAACTATTCTCCCAAGGAATAAATTATGAGGAGAAACTCAAGTGAGAAGTCATTTCCTCTCATGAAGTGTCAGTTCTATGGCTATCTGGGCATACCATGTCATTCTGCGAAGAGGAAAGGATCTATCTGAATGGGGAAGTTCTAGGACATCAACAAACGAGATTGAATTCATATCCTCCATCTTATAGAAGAAAAAGATTCTATGGATACTGTATTCATTGTTCTAACTTCAGTCATTTGGCTGTTAATTGCAGACAGAGAAGGGACATGGACACATCATACCATAATTCATGTCAAGTCTAATCTCATCAGTAAGATAGTGTTTCTCTTTCAAATATGTCTTCTCCTCTGTAAAAAGACATCAACTATGAATAAACAATGTACACAGATGAGATAGTTTAAAGGAAATCAGTCATCTATACTCATTCCAATGTCTCATGGAAGAAAGGAAGAAAATTGAGAAATCCAACCTTGCAGAGGTGGCCCTCAAAGCGAAAAAAATCAACAGCACCTGGATTCTTGATAATGGATGCTCTTCCCATATGATGGGAAATGCTGACCTTTTGAAGAACATAAAATAGAATGTTGATGGAACTATGAGGTTTGGTAATGATGGTGCTTTGAAGATTAAAGGAAGTGGGAATACTGCTCTCAGCAATGGAGTGCTAAAAAAGACTGAAGTTCTTTATGTGTACGGTCTACATCACAATCTCCTTTGTGTGGGTCAACTCTATAACTCAGGGCTCATAGTAAGTTTCAATCAAAAAGGCTTCACTATAAAGGAAAAAATAGATAATTATCTTATGAAAGGCTGTAGAACATATGGAAAATTATATCATGTCGACAGCAAATTATACTCCTATTTTTTGTCTGTTGAAGAAGAAAAAAATTTGTGGCATCGAAGGATGAGGCATATTAACCAACCAGACATGGAAAAGATATCTAAGTTGAAGATAGTCATGGATATCCCCATTCTGAAACGTGAATCGGAAAAATATTTTGATGCTTGAATTCATTTGAAGGTGGTATGTAGTTCATATCGGCCAAAGATGAAAAGGGAATCACATCTTCTTGATCTCATTCATACAGACGTATGTGGCCCGGTAAATGTTGTTTCAACTCATGGAGAAAGGTACTTCATCCTTTTATAAATTATTACAGCAGAATGGCATGTGTAATGGTTATACATAGGAAACGACAAGTGCATGACTGCATAAAAACGTATCATCGAATCGGCGAGAATGATACTGGACGAACAATCAAAGTGTTGCGATTAGAAAATGGATGGGAATACACATGCATTGAATTTGAAAACTAAATATAGAAGCATGGGATACAACATGAGGTAGCTACCATGAGAACACCACATCAAAATGAAGTTTTTTAGCACAGAAATCGATAGGTTAACAATATGGACAAGACTATACTGATAGAGAGTTGTATCTCTCTCCATTACTGGACAAAAGCTATTGAAGCAACAATGCACATTCATAATCAAACATGGATTTATATGGGAGAAACGAAGACACCATATGAATTGTGGCATGGAAGGAATCCTTCGTTAAAATTCTTTTGTGTTTTCGGAAGAAGATGTTTCATTCGGAACAAAAGAAGGAAATCAAGTGAAGATTGGTTACAATTCTGATGAAGGAATTTATATTGGGTATCCAATGAATAGAAAAGCCTAAAAGTTTTTCAACAAATGATTAGGAAGGATTGTGCTAACCAGCGATGTTAAGTTAATTGAAGAGAAAACAACAAATGCTTCAAGAAAGCCATATTATGATGTAACAGAAAGTGAGTAAGAATGCGAATGTGGAGAAAATAAATCTACAGAAATAGAGGAAGCTGTACAAAATACTCAGCAGTCTCATCATGATGTTGAATCTGAAGAAGATTCGAAAGAAGAAACTATGGCTGTAGAAAATGTGACTGAACTGCATAGAATGAATTTTAGAGCTGAGATTGATCCATCTAATATAATTAGGGACAAGAATGCACCAACTCAAACAAGGAGGATGAGAAATAACACACAATCTATATTTCTTTCAGTTGTGGACCCATCTTCATTTGACGAAGATGCAAACGATGAATCATGGGTGAAAGCCAAGAATGAAGAGTTAGATCAGATTGACAAGAATCAGACATGGGATCTTGTCTAGAGACCCGAATGTCACAATGTAATAGTTACAAAATGGATCTTCATGAAAAAGTTTTATGAGCATGGAAGTGTTATTAGAAAAAAGGCTCGACTGGTATGTAAGGGGTATTCCCAGATTGAAGGTGTTGATGTTGAAGAAACCTTTGCTCCAGTGGCTAGACTGGAGTCAATCAGAATTTTCCTTTCCATGGAACTCCAAAGAGTATATAAATTATATCAAATGGAAGTCAAGACATCATTCTTGAATGGTGTACTCGATGAAAAAGTATACTTTGAACAACCAGTGGGTTTTTTTCTTGGTACTAATGATACAAAGGTCTAAAAATTGAAGAATGGCCTATATGGTTTGAAGTAGGCACCAAAATCTTGGTATTCCCTCCTGGACTCGTATCTCAAGAAGCTGGAGTTCAAAATAGAAGGAGTAAATCACAATCTATATGTGAAGAATTCTCCAAAAGATCAATTCATGGTTCTAGTCTACGTTGATGATATCATATTTAGTGGAAGCAAGCAGAAATCAGTGGACAAATTTTCCAATCATATGAAATCAGAATTTGAAATGTCTATGATTGGGGAGCTCACATATTTCTTGGGGATACATGTGATTCAAAAGAAGGATTACATGTTCATTTCTCTGGAAATGTATTCAAGAGATCTGTTGAAGAAGTTTAATATGAAAGACTCCAAACCAATGTCAACTCTGATTGTAGTCGGAACTAAACTTGGAAAGCATGAGGATGGGACCTTTGTAGATCCCACCATGTACAGGAGGATCATTGGGACCCTACTGTACCTGACAGTGACACGTCCAGATATTGTCTTTTCCACATGTCTTGCGGCCCGCTTTTAGAGTAATCCAAAGGAGGAACATATGACAGTAGTCAAAAGAATCGCGAGGTACATTCAAGGTACACACAACTTCGGGATATATTTTTCTGCAGACGGGGATAGTGAATTATCAGTGTTTTTTGATGCTGATTAGGCTGGTGATGTAGTAGACAGAATGTCCACCAGTGGTGGAGCATTATATATTGGGAAGAAATGTGTTGGCTGGTTGAGAAAGAAACAATAAAGTACTACTCTTAGTACTTTTTAAGCTGAGTATATATCAGCCACAATGGAATGAACTCAACTACTATGGATGAAGTGACAATTAACAGATATTGGCGATGAGGTAATACAACCAATGGTGATTAACATTGACAAAAAGAGCGAAATTGATCTTATGAAGAATATTGTTCAGTATTATCGTATGAAACATATTGAAATCAGGTTTCACTTTATCAAAGAAAAAGTTGAACAAGGGGTGATTAGAATGGATCATGTGGGAACTAATGAGCAAGTGGCTGATATCCTAACAAAGCCATAGTCAGCGGCTGTGTTTGAGAAGCATCGGTTGAACCTCGGTGTTAAACCACCTCTTAGTGCATAAAAAGGTTACGAAATTACCCTCTCCTCGTTTTTTATAACTGTTTTTATCTATTTATGGATGTGATGTAGGTTTGTGGGGGATATACTATCCAGGGGAGTATGGTTTGAGCTGAACAATGAACACATTACCGATCATTGGGTTTCTTGTCAATGGGGGAGAAAGGAATAAATTAAGGCATGTCCATGCATTTCATACTTCTGTGACGCGAAGTATGTGAAAGGAATACATTGGTCATGTAATGATTCTTGGGAGGCATTGAGAATTCCAAAACACAGGAACTCAATTCAAGATTTCTCTCTTCTTTTCTACACAGATCATTGCTCTTGTAGACCTAGAGTGCTGGTTTAGTTCAGTCATGTGTTTTTGGTTTTCACATGGATATGGATCTATTGGATTTATTTTCTGATTGCCAACAAAGCCAAAGGGGGAGATTGTTGGAACCATGGTCTTCTATGCATGAATTTGAGTATGGTTTGTGTTTGTTTATAATTCTTAGTAGAATTTCAGAATGTGTACCAGCAAAGTGAAGATACAGTTCTAGTAGACAATAGTATTGAAGGTGGCGTTGTTTACCAATGATTGTCAAAAAAATTTGGCCTAAAAATAAATGAATGGAGAAAATTAATTTTGGAAAAGAAACTTTTGTGCCATGTAATTGAAAGAGAGGGAAATTTCATGCCTAGAGTTTTTCAAGATCATAACGTGGTAAAATGGAAACGTGGTTAGGGTCGCGAAAGTATTGGTGTGGTCATGCAAGTGACTTGCGCGCCGAGAAAGGACTTTCGCACCAGTTCCTATTAGGATTGGGAAATTTCACGCCTATTATTCTTCATGATCAAAATGTCAAAATATGGAAATGGAAAGAGGGACTCTCAAGTATTGGTGTGATCGTGCATGTATGTAGCGTGACAGAAGCTTGGGCGGTTGGAGCTGTGTGCCGGGACTTGCGCGCCGTGAGGACAGTTGTGTGCCACCGCGCAGGGGGTCCATTTTTCTTATAAATAGAGGACCACCCACCTCATTTGTAACGAAGTTCAAGAATTATATATTTTTTGAGATATCATTGCGCAAGTGGTTGAGTCGCGCAAGTGGTATTTGGGTTACGCAAGTAGAGGCTGCATGTCGTTTGTTGGCTGCGCGACCAAGGCGGTTTGGGAGTTAAAGTTGCAGAGACACAAAAGTTTGGAGTTGAAGGAGGCAGTGTCGCACAAGTGTGTTGGGGTCACCTGAGTGCCTATTTTGTACCGCTCAAGTGACTTGCACGCTGTTTTTTAAATTTACGCGCTAGTCTTGGAGAAGCGCGCCAAGTTAGGGTTTTGTACGCCGTTCCTTTTGGAGCTGCATGAAAACTGGAAGTTTGCCTGATACCTTTAGTGTAAAGTGGTATTAGTATACGAGTGAAAGTTTGACTACAACAGAGCATCTACATTCAACAAAGGATGCATTATTTTGCAATGATGAAGACACCTTCACGCCTATAAATAGATCATGACTTCACCAAGGGAAGTGATCCATGGGGAGTCAACGGTAGTGACCTGAGGGACAGAGTGAGCTATCCCTGAACTTTTGTAAAGGTAGGGAGCCTGGAATAGAGTGATTGTTCCTGAAACATTATAATCCACAACTAGTGAAGTTTAGTGTAATTTGGTACAACCGAAAACCTGTCGGCGTATTCTCCTTAGACGTAGCCATTAGTGGTGAACCAAGTAAAATGTGTTATGTCGTCTCTCAGCATGTGAATGTTTTCTTTCTGTTCATTTCCATCATACAGGTTTAACAAGTTCTTACTAATGTGGGAACAAGATCTATCACTTTAAAAGAAAAGGTTGACACCCTGATTCACCCCTCCCCTCTCAGGGTATCCCGGGGTCCTACACTATGAAGTTGACATGAGGAGACTATAATAGTAGAGTAAAATGCATTATAATTTATTTCCCTTCTATTTGAAATGGGATATTTCAACAAAAATAAAATGAAAATCTTGAAATTAAAAAAAATCTATTTTTAAGAGTATAATAAATCTCATTTTTTAATTAGAGGTAATTATGGGGTATCATATATGTATTCATATGGTTGGAGATCTTAGTGGAAGGAAATGGTTTTTTATTTTTATATCCACCAAATTATAGAGGATGCCTCTTAGAAAAAGATCCTACATCTGTTTTAGTGTGAAAACTATTTTTCGAATGAGATAATTGTCTTAGATCAATTAAATGAGTAACAATTTAGTTTATTGAGAATCCACTAAATTGATTGTGAGTGATAAAACAGTATTGGATCGTATTGTACATCATTATGTAGAGATGTGATGAAAATATGTTATGGAATTTATCTTTTTCTGATTATGAGGATAATGAGATATCATGGGATACTATTTAAAAGATTGTTTATAAAAAAAAATTTAATGAGAAAACTTCTAGAAATATGGGATACTATTATCTCTATTAAAAGGATTTTTATTTTGTGGTAAACCAATATTTTGTAACTGTTTTTTCATTATTTTTATTGTGATCATGTATTGTATAAGGAGGATCATCTAATAAATTTTTATGATATTTCACTTCCAATGATCTACTCTTTGATTAAACTTTTTATATTTTTAATGAATCATTAATTTCCTAGAAAATACGTATGTGATAATGAATGTTTGAAATTTATTTTCACATGAAGGTGTTAATGTATTCTCAATTATAAGTGAGGGTAATGAATATGGGACTTGTTTTTATTGTAGTTAATTATTATGAATACTGTAAATTATATCTCATCATTCTCTTTAATATTACATTTCATATATTTTTTCTTTTTCTTCTATGATGAATTATGTTTAAAATTTATTTTCATATTCTGGTTTTGGTTATAAATAGATATATTTTCTAATAATTTTGTGATTTCAGAATTGGTTTAATTTTTAGATTCTGTAACACCCCAGGCTTCCACGGTACGTTTCTCTTTTAATAATGTGATAGCGTGTTTTGTACGCAACACCGAGTTCTAACACACCATAACCAATCAAACTAGCTGTTATGAATAGTAATACATACTTTTTGAAATTATATATATTTTATATTTCAAAATGGACATCATTTTTGGATTCTGAATATCTAATTTATCCTAAGGTGAAATTTTTGTATTTTTCGGATAACTTTAATATTTTGATGAATAGTGAAAATTACTATATTTTAATTAAAAACATCTTTTTTAATCAAAATAATTAATAGTGATAAATTATGAATTTGAGTGGTTTTAAATTATATTTAGAATATATTTTTACAATTTAATACAATTTTTGTCATTGGACATAATTTTACAATTAAACCGGACATAAACAAGTGTCAATCTTTTGATAGTTATTATCTCTTAAAAAACGGTTTTTGTTTTCACAACGGGAATTAATTTTAAATTAATTTATGCCAATTCTGTGTTTTGAATTTGGAAAAATGGATTCCATATTTGGAATCAGGGTGTTCAAATTTTGTAAATAGGTAACTTTTATTTTTAGACATTTTGAATAATTACTTTGGTAAATATTTTATTTACCATAGTTAAGTGTAAATCCGGTAAATAAGGGTTAAAAAATAATATTATAGTAATATAAAATTACCCTAAAACGTGTCCTAGCCTTATTCGTTGAAACATGTTCGACCATAGGAAACTTTGAGTCGATTTTGGGACCCCATGGAGCCACTTGTAGGTGATAGGGACACTTTATTTTAATTGAGTTAAAATAAGTACAAAAATGACACAAGCATATATCTTTTAGCAAAAAAAATTTTACATAGTGTTATATATGTTGGATTTTCGACTATAAATATTCATTCGAAAGATAGAATGGTTTACTACATATTGATATTTTATTTATAATTTTTATAGATTACATAATTTAATTTATTTATGACAGAATGATGATGCAGTAATTAAAATAATAGTGAAAATTTAAAATAGTTGATATTATAAATACCCAAATAAATATAATTTTAGACGTTTAATGAATTAAAATAACTTTATATGATAATAACACATATTAGGAGTGATTTAATTAACTTTTTTCGAAGTAATCATTCTGTTATGAGTTTCACAAAAATCAACTATTTAATAGTGTCAAAAATAACATAAAAGTGTTTTTAGAACAAATATTATATTATTAATTGATATTAAATTCCTAAAATCTATGGTTCGTCCAAGATACTTATATCATGATATTTTTATCATTAATGGACCACTTTAGGGTCTCTTGGATGTATATAGTATGTTTATTAACTATATAATATAAAAATACAGAGTGACAAGGTAAATGTCAAACTAATTAACTAAGAGTTAATACTTAATGATAAGGTTAATATAGTAACCCAAACCTGTCTAAATTCTATTGGTTGAATGGTTTTCAACCTACCCCCACCTTAACATTTATATAATTGACTTCGGTGACATTAGAAACCGAATATGAATTTATTATAAATTAATTTTTCTCGATTTTCCAAAGGTGCCCCTCACCCCTCTTTTAAAAGAGAACTCTTCCTTCTCATTTCTTCACACCTTCAAAGCCTTTTGGTTCGGCCAAAATCTTCCCAAATACTCTCCCAACTTCCCTTACAACAACCTAGTGTCCTTAGTAAGATCAAAAGGCCAACATAAGGAGCCCTTTTATCATATCAAAAGGAAGAACCCAAAGAAGAGGTAATGATTTCACCACCCCTTTCCAACTTCCTTTCTTCTTCCACTTCATCTTACTTTGTTATTAACATTCTAAAATAATAACTCTAGTATCATATATATACTGTGATGTTATTATTAATATGGTACAACCATATTCATTATTCTATCCACCCTTTGAAAAACATGTCACCATACGTGCGTACGTACGGCTTACCGTCTCCACGTCATGGTGTAACTGTTATTCAATATATTATTATTTGGATGGGTATAATAATGATGTGTAACTCATGTAAATAATAAAAATAACATGTTAATGATTCTGTATATATGATATACCATCCATTTATATATTATTTTAATATCAAAAGAATGATATTGTCACTTGTGCGTACGTACGGACTACCGTCTCCATGAAAGTGATGAGATTCATTCTCCATTGTATCCATTCAATTATAATTATCATTTGATGATTTAAAAATTATTTTTAAGGACTTTATATCATTATTTATATGAATAATATACAACCTATCCATGAAAAACATGGCTTATGTAACAAAACATATAAAATAAAACGAGTATGTTAACACCCGAAACGACGATAATACTAAGATATTATTAACAAAGCAATGTTAAAAGATCATATATGATATCATATGAATGTATATTATTCTTGTATAATTTAATGGAAAATGTTTCACTATTATACTAGAGGTTATCCTACCCCAGCCAAGGAAAAGTACAAGGTAAGGGTTATTTCACAATCTCTTCATTATCTGAGGTTGTTTATACGTAATAAACTTCTGGTATCCCTTTATCATCCACATCCATGTTTCTTAAAAATGAATTTCAAAACATTTTTACTATTTACTAGAATATGGGTTAAAGTCATTTATACCCTTGTTTGAATTTTTATAAGAGGTTTATAAAGGAATCTTTCCGTCATTTTCCAAACAAGGTGCTTTTTATCCTTTTCGACAAAATTAAGGTAAGAATGTTTTTTAAACTTATACAGTGAGTGCGGCTATTTTCTGCCGTTATAAAATCGTCGAAGCTTCCCTTACAATATTGTAAGAATATTTTCGAAGAAAATGTTTTATTTCATAAATAGGAGGCTCTTAAATGATTTCAAAATAGAAAGAGATATTTCTCTAAAAAGAGTTTTGATTTCATCTATGTCAACATCCTTTGATGGATTTTATGCTTATTTGAAGTTCATTTATTATGATACAAAACTTCTATATTGTATTGAATGTTTTGTGATATGTTTGACTGTGGATGTGCTATTTTTATTTCATTCATAGTATATGGTAAAATTATTGACATTTCGTATGCTAGTTTTAATTCGAATGTTTATATTCTGTTTAAACCTTTTCATATGGGAATGCATTGGACTTAATATGTGAAGGGTGGAGCCTGCTATAGCTCCTCGATGCATTGGTAGGTCTCATGAGACAAACTAGTTTCTTGGCACAAGGCCGTGACAAAATCTTATTTGTAGTCTTGGCACGAGGCCTTGGCTATGTGGTTATGATAGTCTGGCATTATGCATTCCTTCATTATGAAAGTGGTTATTGATATTTCATGTGATTATTCGATTAGTAGAATATCCATGTGAATAAGTAAATGGAATTATTTCATTTTATTTTTTCCGTACTATGTTTAAGTTAAAGTTTAAAAATATTTTGTTTTAGTTATACATTGCCTTAAATTTTTATTCTTCTTTATGAAGGTTTCCGCTATATTGTTATCCTTACTGGGCATTTGATCTCACCCATTTTCTGTGTTTTATTTTTCCCAGGGTATGAAGAAGTAAATTATGAATGACCTGCAGGGATAGTATGTGGGTATATGAGTGTGGAATATGAAGAAAAGATGTTGTTGTAGTTTTCATTATTATGATGTAATGTAAGACTAATGAATATATCTAGTGTTTCCAAGGATACTAAACCAATCGAACTTTCGAGATTTGATTCTTATTGTGATCATGTCAGTGTTATGTAATAATGCACCGACTCTAGGTAACTGGGGTCGGGGTGTTACAGATTCCATTTCATTGTCATTAGTAGATTACTATGAATCCTTGTTAGGTTAATCAGGAATAATATAAGGGAATGATCGATAGGGAGTAGATAGATGTTTTAGTGTATAAACCTACGATGTTACCAATCTATATGGAGATATATGGGATCATGTTGTATACATTGAAAAATATGTGTGTAGATATGGACGTTTAACAAAATTTATTATTGAGGAAATTTAAAATATATATTTATCCTTGTATTTTAAATGAATTTTATAAAATCTTTATCATTATTTTGGATAAATTCTATTCATTCCAAACCATTCAATCCTCATAATCATGATGATTTAAACATTACCCAAATAACTTATTTATAGAGGGTGAGACAATTCTCTATAAAATAACTCAATTCCACACTATAGGAAACCCTGTGCACAAATTACCATAGAATAATTGGTCTAGTGGGTTTTGTTCATTCTCAAGAGAAGAACCAATCCTTATCATCAATCCCAATTATTTTCACAACAATATCATTGATGGTAATTTCATCATTAAAACCACGAAAAACCATACATTAAAAACATTTGAACATAAAACACCATAGAAAGAATCTATTTTCAAAACATAAAAAAACTGTAATATTTTATTGAATGTTTTTCATGCCATTAGTAAACTATATAAATAAATTTTAAAGAAAAATATGTATCGTTCATATAACAACGATGAACCATGAAACCAAATAACATTAAATACATTGATTTAATAGTACTCATCATACAAAATAGGAAATGGAAATCTTAGGGTATAGTCTGATAAGATGCGACTAGAGAAAAAAACATAAAAATTAAATTCTAAAAATTATCGTGTTATATAATAAAGTAAAACTGAAAATATTTATTACTTGAACCATTCTCAATGAATGTATAGAGTTGATTGATGTTTCAGTGAATTCTTCTCAATCCCATAATGGATATATAGATAATATTTTTAGATTCACAAAACTAACAGATTCTAATATTTATGAATCTAATCAATAATTAGTGAGAAGTTGAATTTAATGATGAATATAATATATGGTTAATGTTGAGATCAACATTCCATGATAAATTATATACCACAATCAGCAGTTCAAACAAACATAAAACAAGTTTTAAAGGCCAAGAACACCGCAAAAGGATTTAAATGTTATGATATATTTAGTAGGGTCAAAATGTTTTAATTTATATTTAAAATGGGTTGCTAGGTGGTGAAAATATTAATCCAACACATACTTTATAATCCCCTAATTCCACCTCCAATAATCTAGTAGAGGCCACTAGTTGTCCGGTGGATTCATTATAAATGAAAATTATATTAGATAGCCTTATGTCTGTCCAGTTGGATTCTTTGAGGAAACCCATTCTTCCATACATCCATCAATTGGCTGGTGGCTAACACTATCCATCTGATAGACAACATGTTTCTCTTGTAACAATATGTTAATTTACACACATATTACAAATCAGAAGGACACCCCAAACAGATATTTTAACTGAAACATACAATGAACATTAAGAGAAAATATGGACCCAACGAAAGTGTAATGAAAAAAAACATGAGTATTGACGTATACATAAACTTGACCAAAATCTTATATACTAGTTTCCCCTATATAGATATCATATTAGTTTGAAAT
Organism: Viscum album; assembly: GCA_963277665.1. Lineage (NCBI taxonomy): Eukaryota > Viridiplantae > Streptophyta > Magnoliopsida > Santalales > Viscaceae > Viscum > Viscum album. Next base: position 787,943,568 of record OY728131.1, on the reverse strand, counting down.
AAATATTAATCTAATATAAATTAATGTATCTTACTATTATCAAATAGTAGTTAGAATATGTCTATGAATTACTATTTATAATAAATTATAATACATAGATCTTGATGAATTATTTCAAGGTATTTTAGGCATAGATTTTTATAGATTAAACCAGCATTACTGATATGACAATTTTACTTGAATGTAATTATTTATTTCTAAAAATTGGATTATTATACCACTATATCTGGATGATGGGATATGAATTTATTTAATATATGTATATTTTCAAATAATTATAAAAATAATGGAATCCATTTAAGTTAATTATTTTTGAAACATATTTAGGATAATATAGACAAGGGGTTTAATGCCACGAACCAACCCGGGTCAACCCTGAACCGGTCACCTGAGCCGGTCAGCGGCAAGTCCCGAGGGGCATTCCCGATCCCCCCGGGATCGCAACGAGTTCCGGGCATTAAATTTTTCAATCGTTGGGAACTATTTCAGCCCAAACTAAAAACAGGATCAAAAGAATGAATATAAACTAAACAAACAGACAAACACTAAAGACATAAACAAAACTACACCACGACATACCTCCACGTGACCTCACGGGTCACCACCCAACTACAACCAATGTCGCTCCATCACTGAGCGACTCAATCCAGGAAAACCTGAACACAAGAAACCTGCAACTGAAATGGTAAAAGATGGGCGTGAGCACAAAAGTACTCAGTAGGTGAGCCCCACAACAAATCCCAAAGCACTGCCAGTAAAAAAATCTACATATTCCAGGTTTGAACTACAATATATTAAAGTAAGCTTTCATAATGCTTTGCTTGAAAATCAAAACACGAGACATTTCCCTTATTCTTTTTCGAAAGTTGGTTCCCTTTCATTAGTTTTAAACTCATTCTAAAAATCAATGAACTGTTACATTTTCAAATATTACACAAAGGGAATAAAGTATATTCATTTGAAAACCATTTTCCCAAAGTCTAACAGTATATGCTATGATGGATTAGTGAAAGTAAACAAGCAGGGAAAACAAGTGCAAGTAAAGGTAAAAAAGTAAGGAAAACCAAGTGCAAGTAAAAAATAAACTAGAAGTTATCAGCAATAACCATGGGCGATCATAAACATTTCCAGAAAACCCCTGGACGTACTCAGGTTCAGACTACCTGCTGGCATGATACTCTATAGTCAATAACCAACTGGCCGCCCTAACAGCCAACTAGTAGCACGCCCCACAAGGCCATACCTACCAAGGGGGGACTAACCCGTCGAATCGGGGTTAGCCAGCAACCGTCACTCGATTCTCTAAAGGACGCCCAGGAACCCACGGTGGTTTTAATAACAATGTGTAAGTGGAAGACCCTCGCACGCGTGACTCATATCACCGCACTTGCCAACCCCTTACACGGACATCGCTACACGAAAACCCTCGAAGGTAATTCACCTTGTAGAGATGCCCCATAAGTATGTATATATATACATATTTATAATCACTTCACATTTAATAAAGTGCCAACCGGGCCGTCATATCATTTACATTTTGACTATTTAATACTAAAGCATTTCTAAAGGGATATGACACATGCCATTTCATTGAAAACTAGAAACACTCTTAGACCACTATTTAGGAAACTCAAATCAGCATGTTAAACCTAAGACACACTGGTTTCAAAAGTATAATCATTTTCCAATATCCAAACGCACCCCACTTTTATCAAGAGCCAAACGGGCCTTTAATCAAATTTTTACGCAATAATATTTCTCAAATGAAATCCAAACATTTAATCACGCGTCAAAGGAAAACATTTTTTTATCAACCAAGAACCACACTTTAAGTTTCCAAAATCATGTTTAAAGGTCATATGTTCATTTTCTCTAATCCAGGTTCTAAGAAACACCTTTGTCCATTAACAATACATCTACTAATTTACACACTCCAAAAACATTTCAAAACACAATTCAACATGACTTTCATTATTTAGGAAGAACCATTTAGCAATACTATCGTGGAAGCACACAATTAAATCCAAGAAAAACACTTTCAATGAAATTATAGAATTAAACATCTTGCATTATCAGTAGATCACCACACTATAAAAAACTACTTAATATTATTTTTAAATTTACTGAAATTCAATAAAAAGACAAGGAATATCTAAATTCTTAATTTAAAGGCAAGTGCAAAGGGAGACCTACCTGAATTGCATCTTGTTTGCGATAACGCAACACGTCACACACTTTCTCACTAGAAAACGCAAGCGGAAAATTTCGATAACGTGAAAATACCTCGCGACACGCTGCAACAAAAGTAGAATGACTAAAACACGTAACCATCGATTCAAAATAGTTCAAAATAATGAGAATGCAAAAGACAACGTATATATATATATACATATATATATACATATATATATACATATACATATAAACATTGATATAAAATAATCTGGGTAAGAAACGAGGCAAACCTCACCTAAAATAACAAACCGAACACGACGACGTAGAACACCCCGCGCAGGCGCATACGCGCTCGGAAGCCGAAGACCTCCGCGTTGCGGAATTAATCCGCTAACGCGCTGAACAAACAAAAAAATTAATCAACCAACCACAAAATATAAATATATATATATAATCACAAAACACAAAACTCACCTCGGCGCAGAGACGCGCTCGACCCATGGGGTCGTGTGACAGTTAAAGGGGCGGCGCGCACCGGCAGGGAGACCGTCAGAGGTCGCGCGCTGATTATCGGGTGCACCGCTGCCCGGTGCAAGACGATGGCGGCTGGTCGGGCCAGAGAAAGGCAGTGCGCGACCTCCCAATGGTGTGGCGGAGCCGGTCGGAGCGCCAGAAAGGACTGGGGAATGTCGGCAGGCGGTGCCGGAGCAAAGAAAGGGTGCCAGCGGGGATGGGGAACACCGTCGGGGTCGCTGAAAGGAGAGCAGGAGGGTGGGACGGGATGCCGGAATGGCGGTAGAGGTCGCTGGCCTGAGTGGGGCTCGCCGAAAGGGCTGGGAGGGGCTTTGGAAGGGGGCCAAGGGCTGCTGGCCAGTAGAAAGGAGGTGCAGCTGCTGGAACGGGAGCCAGACGGGGGTGCGGTGAGGCGAAGGGAAGCCGACATGTTTGGAAACAGCGGAGGCAGGGGTGCAAGATCAGCAGATGGGTCGCCGGACAGGAGGTCGGATGCGGTGGAGGGAATAAGGAGGGAGGAAGCCGGAACAGTAGGTGGCCACTGGGACAGGGGGGTCGCCGCCGGAAAGGAGGTGTCGCCGCTGGACATGAGGTGTCACCGCGGCGGAGAAAAGCAAGGGACGGACGCTGCAGGGAGTCGCGCAGAGCTGGGGATGGTGGAGGACATCAGGCAGAGCGGGAGCTGGATGGGGCGGGTGTAGGAGGTCACCAGAAGGGCCGGTGTCGGATACCGGAGGCTGCACGGGCAGAGGAGCTCCAGAGGTCGGGATGCCGGGGGGATGGAAGGAAGGAAGGGGTGCAGGCTGCTTGGTTGGACGCATAAATTGGGGTGCGGGAGGGGGGTCGGAGCGGTGAAGGAAGTTGGGGCGGCGGTCGGGCATGGGTGCGGCAAGGCGGAGCGCCGAAGGGGGAGCGCACAGGAGGCTCGTGCAGAGGGTGCGGGAGAAGGAAGAGAGGAGAGGGGGTGGCTCATGGAATAGGGTTAGGTAGGGGTTAGATTTAGGGTTATAATATATATATATATATATATTTGATAGTAAAATAATAATAATATCAATAATAATAATAATATGATAAATTAATTAAATAAGTAAAATGAAATCTTAATAGTAATAATAAAACTTTATAAAAATAGTAAAAATTTATAATAATAATAATAATATCGTAACTATAATAATAATAATTATAATAATAATAATAAAAATTAGCTAATTATAATAATAATTATTATAACCAAAGTATATAGAATAATAAAAACATTTAAAAAAATAACACACACACACATATATATATAAATATATATTTAGACATATGTATATATATACCTTTATAAAAACATATAAACATAAATACAACAAACATATGTATATATATACCTATATAGACATAAAATATACTAATATATATACACATATACAATTAAAAATAACTACAATAATAATAACACAATTTAAATAGTGATAGTAATAAAATGTCAACATAAAATTTTTAATATTTAAAACGCCGGGTGAACACATGGTCACCCGGGCTGAACGCACGGTCACCGCTAACGATGCGGTGACTACGCACAGGCACGAAACCGCCAACACAATTAAACATCGAAAAAATTTAATCTGGGTCCAAGAAGGAAGTAAAAATAAAGGTACATGTGGTCGGGGTGTGACAATTCTCCCCACCACTGACACTTTCTGTTCCCAGAAAGTCACCAAGCTAAAAGTGGGCCAAGATTCAGGTCCATGCCCAAACAAAACTAAAAGAACTGAAAAGAACTACGAATCTTGGTATGACCTTACTCTACACAGGTCACACCCGACAGATTCAAGAGAAAACTAGAGTCTGAGGTTGAGGGGAGAACACGAAGGGGTTCTCCCCACCACAAGAACTCAACTAGTTCGAAAATTTATCACCCAAAACATACTACCACACGGAGGTGGGTCCATAGCGGGAACTCATAACCGATCCAAACCGACTCCTATAACACTATCAGATTTACACCTCCGTCGAAACATTGAACCCACCACTAGAGTCAACAACTTCCACACCAGGGAGAACCCACAAAAAAATATTTAACCAACATCAAATTGGAGACATGATCCATTGAAGTACACAAAACATAACCACATCGACAACATAACTAAAACGAGCTCAACCCACACGAGGGTCAAACACACTTTTAGGAAGGACACACGATTCAGAATATTACATTAACACAACAAGTCCGCTTAGATTATCATAGAACAAGTCCATCATAACATTATGGAAAAACAACACATTTACAACACTGTTGAAACTTTAATAGCAGGAAAACAAATATGAAATGGTTTTTAATTGCTCCACCGTCAATATGGAAGATAGAACCTGGACCAAGGCTTCACAACCCTGGGAACTCCTAACTGTGCGTGAACTTCACCCCGAGACCTGTGGCTGGGGCTCTGATGGCTGAAGCATCTCCTGCCTCACAGTCAGGTACTGACACTCTCCAATCACAGCGTCCTCTTTAAGTGACGCTTCCTGCAAAACTTATCCAGATGACCCAGAAAACCGCATCGATGACACGTCTTCAGAGGGTTGCGACAAGACGGATTTAAATGCCCGAAATGACCACACAGATAGCATACCGTCGAACGATCTGATGAACTAGAAGCTGGGACCAAAGTGGATAACTCCTTAGGAACAGGGACCTCTGGCACCTTTTCCTCACTAGAGGGGGAACTCTTACAAACAACAGGGGATGCTGAAGTATTAACAACCCGCTCACCGGAAACCAACTCAGCCAAGAAAGCTTTCTCCACCAGCTTCTCGAAACAAAGGTCTCTAGAAGGGAGGAATCGCTCCTTGATCTCTGGACGAAGACCCACGGTTAAAAGAGATACCTTCTTGAGCTCATGCGACGCTACCTCTGGAGAAAAGGAAATAAGTTCCTTGAAATGGTCAACATACGCCTTCACCGTCCGTTGGCCTTGTTGAATATGCACAATCTCCCACTTTTTCTTCCAGCTTCACTTCCTCAGGTACATACCATTGGATGAAAACGATTTTAAAGACATCCCACATCATTTCAACTTGCGTTGATGATGGGGTAACCATCTTCCACTGGTCCAGAGCTGGACCCTCGAACAACTTCGTAATTGCATGAACCTTAACATTATCGGGAGTTCCCAACTTTCTAAAGACCCGCTCCACTTCTTCAAGCCATTTCACTGCTTCTAACGGACCCTGATCACCATGGAGAATAGGCAATGTCTGAGGAGAATCAAAAATAGGGCATGACTTATCTGAATCCTTAGAGACCATTCTGGGCGGCATTTCCTGAGCGACATATAAAACACGAAGCTGAAACCAATATCAAACCGAAGCAACATCAATAAAAGCGCCTTCATCAAAAATAGTCAGCACGAAGACCAAACAAACACAAACACAACCCAAAATAAAATCCCCTTTTTAAAATCCCCATTTAATTTTAGACTTTAAAACCACCCTCTTTCAAGACTGCTTTCCAAAACCAATCCACTTTCAAACCAAAAACATTCCAAAACTGTTTCCCCATTAAAACTAATTTAGAAAACAAGGTCAAGCCTTTAATTTCAAACACACCCAGGTAATCTCATGAACCGTTGCACATGTATTCATCCACTATCCAATAATACTCGCACCAACACGCATTTCTATCCATATATTCTCACACATGTGCAAACGTTCATAAAGAGGACCTGAGGTTTCACCCCAAATCATTCTTAACCAATTCCAAGCAAACAACAGATTTCCAAATCAAGATATTTCAGTTTTAAAACCTGTTTCATACATTTAAAGTCATTTAAAAGAAACCATTCCAATTTTTCAAAAACCTTTTTCATTTCCAACAACGTACTTACGCGGACCAAAACAAAAGTAGCATCCAAATTTGCATCAACCACTAGGGTGAGGGACTAGTAGTCACGGTCAACCTGGCGACATGGTAGTGGGACATGTCCCAAGCCAGCGTCGACCACTAGGAGAAATTCAAACCATGTACTCAGACTTCACATGGGTCACTACTCCATGTGAAATCACGACGTAACGTCGGCTTTCCTCCATTGTCTTCTCTCAATCCAAAACAAACCAGAAAGATATAAAGACACAATTCCTGGACTACCCCTGGTGACTCAAGGTGCGGGACGAGCGAGGGTTCATGACGTCCTTCCTGTACCTACCTCTCGAGTCCCGATAGTCCTAATCTCCACCTACCAGAAAACCCAAATAACAAGAACCACCCTTGATACCATTTTGTCAGGAACCATCCCATGTCGACCCTGAACCGGTCACCCGAGCCGGTCCGCGACATGTCCCGAGGGGCGTTCCCGATCCCCCCGGGATGGCAATGAGTGTCGGGCATTAAATTTTTCAATCGTTGGTAACGATTTCAGGCCAAACTAAAAACAGGATCAAAAGAACGAATATAAACTAAAAAAATAGATAAACACTAAAGTCATAAACAAAACTACACCACGACATACCTCCACGTGACCTCGCGGGTCACCACCCAACTACAACCAATGTCGCTCCCTCACTGAGCGACTCAAGCCAGGAAAACCTGAACACATGAAACCTGCAACTAAAATGGTAAAAGATAGGCATGAGTACAAAATTACTCATTAGGTGATCCCCACAACAAATCCCAAAGCACTGCCAGTAAAAAAAATCTACATATTCTTGTTCTGAACTACAATGTATAAAAGTAAGCTTTCATAATGCTTTTCTTGAAAATCAAAACACGAGACATTTCCGTTATTCTTTTTCAAAATTTGGTTCCCTTTCATTAGTATTAAACTCATTCTAAAAATCAAAGAAGTGTTACATTTTCAAATCTTACACAAAGAGAATAAACTATTTTCATTTGAAAACCATTTTCGCAAAGTCTAACAGTATAGGCTGTGAAGGATAACTAAAAGTAAACAAGCAGGGAAAACAAGTGCAAGTAAAGGTAAACAAGCAAGGAAAAGAAAGTGCAAGTAAAAAAAACCAGAAGTTATCAGCAATAACCATGGGCGATCCTAAACATCCCCAGAAAACCCCTGGACGTACTCGGGTTCAGACTACCTGCCGTGATGGTACTCTATAGTCAATAACCAACTGGCCGCCCTAAAATCCAACCAGTGGAACACCCCGCAAGCCCTTACCTACCAATGGGGGACTAACCCGTCTAATCGGGGTTATCCAGCAACCGTCACTCGATTCTCTAAAGGACGCCCAGGAACCCATGGTGGTTTTAATAACATTGTGTAAGTGGGAAACCCTCGCATGCGTGTCTCATCTCACCGCACTTGCCAACCCCTAACACGGACATCGCTACATGACAACCCTCGAAGGGAAGTCCCCTTGTAGAGATGCCCCATAATTTCGTATATATATACATATGTATAATCACTTCACATTTAATAAAGTGCCAAGTGGTCCGTCATATCATTTTCATTTTGACCATTTAATACTAAAGCATTTATAAAGGGATATGACACATGCCATTTCATTGAAAACCAGAAACACACTTAGAACTTTATTAAAGAAACTCAAATCAGCATGTTAAACCTGAAACACACTGGTTTCACAAGTAGAATCATTTTCCAATTTCCAAACGCACCCCACTTTTATCAAGAGCCAAACAGGCCTTCAATCACTTTTTGAAGGAATAATATTTCTCAAATGAAATCCAAACTTTTAATCACATGTCAAGGGAAAACATTTTTTTTATCAACCAAGAACCACATTTTATGTTTCCAAAATCAAGTTTAAATGTCATACGATCATTTTCTCTAATCCAGGTTCTAAGAAAAACCTTTTTCAATTAACAATACATCTACTAATTTACACACGCCAAAAACATTTCAAAACACAATTCAACATGACTTTCATTATTCAGGAAGAAACATTTAGCAATACTATCATGGAAGCATAAAATTAAATCCAAGAAAAACACTTTCAATGAAACGCTAGAATTAAACAGCTTGCATTATCAGTAGATCACCACACTATAAAAACTACTTAATATTACTTTTAAATTTACTAAAATTCAATAAAAAGACAAGCAATAAGTAAATTATTAATTTAAAGGTGAGTGCAAAGGGAGACCTACCTGAATTGCAGCTTGTTTGCGATAACGCAACATGTCACACACTTGCGCACTAGAAAACGCAAGCGGAAAATTTCTATAACGCGAAAATACCTCGTGACACGCTGCATCAAAAGTAGAATGACTAAAACATGTAACCATCGATTCAAAATAGTTCAAAATAATGAGAACGCAAAATACAATGTATATATATATATACATATATATATACATATACATATAAACGTTTATATAAGATAATTCGGGTATGAAACGAGGCAAACGTCACATAAAATCGCAAACCGAACACGACGACGTAGAACACTCTGCGTAGGCGTATACGCGCTCGCAAGCCAAAGACCTCCGCGTTGCGGAATTAATCTGCTAACGCGCTGCACAAACCAAACAATTAATCAACCAACCACAAAATATAAATATATATATAATCACACGACACAAAACTCACCTCGGTGCAGAGACGCGCTCGACCCACGGGGTCGCGCGATAGTTAAAGGGGCGGTGCGCACCGGCATGGAGAACGTCAGAGGTTGCGCACTGATTATCAGGTGCGCCGCTACCCGGCGCAAGACGATGGCGGCTAGCCGGGCCAGAGAAAGGCGGTGCGCGACTTCCCAACGGTGTGGCGGAGCCGGACAGAGCGTCAGAAAGGACTGAGGAACGTCGGCAGGTGGTGCCGGAGTGATGCAAGGGTGCCAGCGGGGATGGGGAACGCCGGTGGGGTCGTCGGATAGAGAGCCGGAGGGTGGGCCGGGATGCCGGAACGACGGAGGAGGTCGCTGGCCTGAGCAAGGCTCGCTGAAAGGGCTGGTAGGGGAGTCAGAAGGGGGCCGAGGGCTGCTGGCCGGTAGGGAGGAGGTGAGGCAGCCGGAACGGGAGCTGGACGGGGGTGCGGCGAGGCGAAGGGAAGCCAACAGGTTAGGAAACAGGAGAGGCAGGGGTGCAAAATCACCGGATGGGTCGCCAGAAATGAGGTCGGATGCGGCGGAGCAATGCAGGAGGGAGGCCTCCAGAACAGTAGGTCGCCACCGGGACAGGGGGGTCGCTGCTGGACTGGAGGTGTCGCCGCCGAACATGAGGTGTCGCTGCGGAGGATCAAAGCAGGGGGCGGACTCTGTAGGGAGTCAAGCGGAGCTGGGGACGGTGGAGGACGTCGGGCAGAGCGGGAGCTGGATGGGTCGGGTGTAGGAGGTCACCGGAAGGGCCGGTTGCGGATGCCGGAGGCTGCACGGGCGGAGGAGCTCCGGAGGTCGGGAGGCCGGCAGGAAGGAAGGAGGGCAGGGGTGCGGGCTGCTAGGTTGGATGTAGAAATTGGGGTGCGGGAGGGGTGTCAACGCGGCGAGGGAAGTCGGGGCGGCGGTCGGGCACGGGTGCAGCGAGGCGGAGCGCCGAAGGGGGAGCGCGCAGGAGGCTCGCGCAGAGGGTGCGGGAGAAGGAAGAGAGGAGAGGGGGTGGCTCACAGAATAGGGTTAGGTGGGGGTTAGATTAAGGGTTATAATATATATATATATATGATAATAAAAAAATGAAAATGAGAATAATAATAATAATAATAATAATATGATAAATTAATTAAATAAATAAAATCAAATCTTAATAGTAATAATAAAACATTATAAAAATAGTAAAACCTTATAATAATAATAATAATAATATTGTAACTATAATAATAATAATAATAATAAAATAAAAATTAGCTAATTATAATAACAATTTTTATAACCAATGTATTTAAAATAATAAAACCATTTAAAAAAATCACACACACACACACATATATACATATAAATATATATATAGACATATGTATATATATACCTTTATAAAAACATATAAACATAAATACAACAAACATATGTATATATATATACCCATATAGACATAACATATACTCATATATAAACACATATACAATTAATAATAACTACAATAATAATTACACAATTTAAATAGTGATAGAAATAAAATGTAAACATAAAATATTTAATATTAAAAATGCCGGGTGAACACACGGTCACCCAGGCTGAACGCACGATCACTGCTAACAATGCGGTGACTGTGCACCGGTGTGAAACCGCCAACACAATTAAACTTCGAAAAAATTTAAACTGGGTCCAAAAAGGAAGTAAAAATAAAGGTACATGTGGTCGGGGTGTGACATTTAAACACATTATTATTTCGCCATGTGGTGAACTAATTATTTTTATCCATATGAAAATGGAACAATGTATTTATTAATTTATTTTCGTGAAGTTAAAAGAAAAATGATCGAGAAAAATTTTTGTACACCGAAAATGTGGATTTTTTATTAACAAAACCTATTTCAATACTTCTAGAGGATTTAACTCAGAATAGACTATCATCTATTAAGGGTTGAAGGGGAAGAAATAGTAAATACCGTGCAATATATGAGTTATTTAAAATATGAATACATATCGATTCCCTTCATAATTTCAATTCCCTAAATTATAATCACTGGTCGAATGAACTGTGTATTTGGATACTACGTTTTTTTAATTTAATTTAGTTTACATAAGCTATATCTTATATATTCATAAAATGACTAAAAATAATTAAAAATTACAATGGTGTTGAGTAGAATTCGAAATGATATATAATATATAAATTTTATCATGTGTAAATTGATTCTACATAATATATCATTTTTGGTTCATGTAATCCAATTTGGGAGTATGGGAAAATCCTACAATAATGGATGTTATTGTAACATACTTTTATTAGTTTTAGGTATTCATATACCCCAATTTTAATCAGGATTTAGTAGGTTTTCATTCAAGAATGTTTCAGGTCCATGTTTGTAAAATTTTGAACCTCATGGGATGTGCATGTTTTGTGCATAGTTTTCCTAAAACATGATTCATATCAGTGAAGACAATAAAACCCCAATTAGTAGGGGGTTTCATCGATTCCTTATAGTTTGAAAAATCATGAACCACATAAAATGGGGTTCATGGTTTGAAATCATTATTTTTATAACCTTGGGCCCTACCTAATATTTCATGTATTACTTTAAATTAATCAAAAAAAAATATTTTTAAAACCTTGAAACCACTTTTTTTGGTTCCTGATAGGATTATCTCGACAAACTGTGTTTTCATCTTCCATAGAGAATCCGAAAATGTTTTTCCCCTATACATCCCTTTGGATGTGAATAAATTCTAGGTGAACTATGTTCTATCTCTTCCCATTAAGTTTCATGTTCGCATTTTCTTTCCCCAATTCCCTCATCTTTCCTTCCTAGGGTTTTGTTGATCCCTGTGTGGTTGGAGTATCTTATCCCTGCTGTTTTAGATCATGAATCTTGTTATTATAATTGGATCTACATTTAGGACATTCTTCATTGGAGTTTCCCATGTATGGATTGTTGTTTCGAGATCTCATGATCCAAAGGTAGGCACCACATTTGGGATGAGAAAATTTGATTAACCCTAAATTGCATTATTTAGATTAAAATATATGATTAAAAAAATTATTTCAAATTGTTTTCTTAAAATCAAAATTCAACAGAATTGGGGATTTGATGATTTCTTTGGCTCGAAATTGAGTAAAACATGAAATTTCATTAAATTTGGGTTTGTTGTAAAATTTTATGGAAAATTTAAAATTAAATAATTTAATTTAGTGGTGGAATTTGAATTCTGAAATTGATTTTATGAATTTTATTTGAGGTTGATATTTGGTAAAAATGGATTTAAATGGTTTTGATAGAAAATGAGGGCGTTTATTTTTAAAAAAGTCATTATTTGATTAAAATCTCATGAATCTATTTTTAAATGATAATTAGAGTATTTTAAAAGTAAGAATGCGAAGAATTTTATTTTAAATAGTTTTAAAATAAATTCTCCATCATTGATTGTTATTAGTGAACATAAAAGCATGGGTAGTTAGTGAGTTATTAATGAAAACACTATATCACATTAAAAAACTATCAATACATATAAAGTAGGTTAAATCCCACAGGGGATGATGATGATTCATATTTGATTGTAGTCTCGAGGATGTGTGTACACATATTGTTATGATAACTACTTGAGTCTGAGGAATTCCCATTGCCTGAAAAAATTGTACCTTTTTCAAGATGACCATGTTTCTCGTTTTTTAAATTTAAAATATATTCCATTGTTTTTTTTAAACTATTCTAGACATTCCTTTTAAATTTAAATATATATATATATATAATATTTAAGAATCCATTTATTAAATTTATTTCCATCATTTAAAATGTATTTCATGATTTGATTAAATACTATTTTGAATTTCAATGCATATTTATTTTAAATTGAAGTAACTTTTTTGGGAAATTTTATGTTGGTATATTATTATTGATTCCTTAGTGGGACTGTACTATAATTTCCAATCACACCCTACCTTTTACATTGGACATTTGTAGATTATCATCTTCAAGGTTTGAGTAAGGATTATTCACCACTTGGTGGTGGGGGTAAATGTTGATCCATTCTCTTCAAGTGTTGTTTCCAATAATATTTAGTTTGTTATTTAATTTTTTGGTGCTTTGTGGTTGGACATTGGGTTTTCAATCATATTTGAATTTTGAAACACTTCTCCAGGTTTAGGTTTCTTGTATGCATACCAAATTGTTTATTTTTCTTCTGTTGTGTTTATGGAAAATTCATTCCCAGTTTCATATTGTATAATTCTAGTTGATATTCTACAAAATGTGAGGATTGGGAATTACCTTCGAGTTATGTCAAGACTGGATTGGTTATTATGTTACCAGTGATAAAGATTTTTTTCATGAAAATGTTGTATAATATGAGTATGAGAAACATTCCTTGATGTCAGTATGTAGTTTTGTTTTCATTTTGGGACATAGGAGGTAGTTAGTCTTGAGAGTCTAGACATCTCTCACCACAATCAACCTTAACTCACTAGGGGTGGTATGGGAAAAATGTCTTCAGGATTAGTTCTAGTCTTTTCCCTACTTTTTATTTGGATAGATTTAAATAAAAATATTCTTTTCCTATCAGTTGGTATTAATTTTCCATTTTTCTCTATTTGGGTGTTAATGTGATGTCTTAAATGTTGTCTGATGATATTTTGTATCATCGTGAGTCTAGGAAGATGTTCGAATCATATCTAGGAGGATGTTTTTTCTGATACCAAATGAGTAAATCCTCTAGTGGAACCTCAGAGATATGTTTTTTTTGGAAACATCCTCATGATTTCCATAAACACATTACATCAGCATTCAAGGAATCAAATTATCATCAAGATGTTGAGTAATTTTTGATCAATAATGATAATTTTTGGAGTTCTTGAACACATGTGCTGAAATGAAGGTAATATCTTCCACATTCATGTTGGAAGTACCAAGCTAGAGATGGTGGGACACACTGTGAAGGAAATGAATAATGTGATATTATAGAGAAAATACCTCAAACAAATTTACAGAGTAGTTTTATCCAGTGTAAATAGTTTTGAAAAAGGATACTAATTTTTTGAAACTAGAGTAGATGACAATACTCTAATAGTTTATCAAAATTTCTTCTCATATCTTGTACATTTTCACCTGATATTGTATCGAATGAGATGATGATGACTTTAATATTTGAGATGGGACGTGGATATGATTTTAATTAATAGTTTTTTGTTGAATCAACCATCTTATTCTAGTATGATTGATAAATAATTGATAGTTTAAATTGACCAGGCTGGAAATTCAACGTTGATGGGAGTTCTTTTTTGTACATGGGATTGTGTTCATTAATATAACGAGGGGAGGAATCCTGATGATACTCATAGTGGTTCTAAATAGGTGGTTTTATCTAATAGACCTCTAGTATATAGATGAGACCATTTTATTTTTTACCAATGTGTAAAAACATGGAACTAGACATGAATTTTCAAAAAATCACAATGGATATTTGGTTCATACAAACATCCAGGTCACTTACATAAGTTTTTATGGTATTTTGTACTTTTGGAAGTGCATGGGACCATCTATGACTTCTAAAACTATAGTAAAATATAATGATTCATGGAGAAATGCTCTATACACATAGGGATTTGGAATGATTCATGGTCATGCCATGGAGGAGTCCCTAGAGGAATAGGACATGGGACCAAAGATTATAAATATTACCATCACTATATCTTCATCATTTTCAATTTATTTATTTGACATAAGTACATTTAATAAATTTATTTCGATATTCATTGTTAATATCTTAAAACTTCATACTAATATTTTTTTATATGTGATGGATACTATTATGCCACTCAAAACAATGAGAGAGAAGGGCCACTATATCCCCTCTTGTGTTTTCTATCTATCATATGTTGATATTAATTGGAATTTTTTGGTTTCTGTCATGTAACCTCCTATTGAAATATTTGAGAAGGACTAGCTCATTTCCAACTTAACCATGACTCATTTTTATCCTCGACCGGAATCATTTCCCACACCTGATGTGGTTTTCTGTAACATTAAGAGATATTTTAAAAAAGGTCTTGTGGATCCGAAGCATCTTATCCAGAGTTGGATAAAGTAATATTTATCTTTGCTTGTTAATTTTTTTGAGGGGATTTTAGTTGTAATCTTTATAATATTGTCATTGTGTTCCCTATAATTTTTTCGTTTGAATTCTCTTGTTGAACAATAGTATTGCTGGTATAGTTTTCTATCAATTTATTTAATGGTAATCCACCAATATATATATTATCTCTTATAGTTGGATAGAGGTTGATATTATAAAGATTAAAATATAGATTGTTTTTCTAGAGAACTTATTTATATACCAAATTGTTCCTCCTTGGGCGTAGCGTTTTTTCCATTCTTAAATAACATGATGGTTCACTTCAGATTTGTGTTGATTATCAAAAACTAAATATATTCACCATAATGAACAAATATTCACTTCCATGTATTGATGATCTATTTCAACGTATGAAAGGGTAAAATTCGTTCTCGAGGTTTGATCATTGGCATGGATACCATCAATTTTGAATAAAAATAATCTAACACTCAAAAAATATCTTTATGGAAAGATTTTGAAATTTTATTTCTGGATTTATGATGTCAATTATTCAGACATGTAATGTAAGAATATCGTATTTCAATTGATATTGAGAAAGTGAAATCTATAATGAAATGGTACCAACTATAGGTTGTTTTAAAGAAACATAACATCATGGGTTTAGCTATGAATTATCACCCACAAATAAAAGTCATCTTATAGTTTGGATTCATTGAGTAATACTACTACTTGGTAAGGAGTAATGTTTTCTTGGGATGAAAAATTACAAAAATATTTTTTTTGAGATGAAATGTATGTTGACTACTACACCAATATTGACTCTTCCAGAGGCTGGGTTGGGCTATATGGTCTTCTGCGATGCATCAGGATCAGTTTTCAGTTGTGTTTTTATATAGGGTGATCATTTCATTACATATAGATCTTGAAATGGAATGAAGAATAATTATTACAATGGAATCCCACCACTATCACAATAATGGTCAAATGTCGAATGAATGGATCCAGAAGGGTTTGAAGGATACATAATTTCCTATGAAAGGCCTTAGTTCTAGGTACATAAAACTAGAGAGGATTTGAAAAGAAAATTCCAACTGCATTGCATGTTTAAAAACCACATTTGGGGTATTACGTGATGTGTAATATTAATAAACATCATAAAATAGTTATTTCTAAGAACATCAAAAAAACATGTTTCCTTTAATTAAATTTTAATGTTACGAATTAAAAATTGATATTTAACTATGTCGCAATGTTTAATGTCACTTCACAATGTGTACCCTTCACAACATGAAACATTTCAAGAATTTTATCCCAAAAATATTACACTGTATGTAACCCTGTTAAATGGTATGTATTATTCTGTAAGTCTTTAAAAATCCATGGTTAATGAACACAAACTCTGAAAATTATATGGCATCAACCTATCGGCTATCCTCCCAAGTCAGGCTCAATCCTAATCAGTCAACAAAATATGAATTACCATGATATGATTTAAGGTGTACATGTCAGATCTAAATAGTATTTTACAACATACCCACCAAAGAAAATTATGTCCCTAAAAATCCATTAAACAATCATCCATGCCAAAAATATGTGGAAAGAACTCTATTGAGAATCCCGTTAATTCCCAAGTCTCATGTTTTTTAGAACCATGCTTCCATAGCACATGAACTAATGGTATTTTCCTCCCATAAAGTACTTTTTTCAGAATCAACTAACCTGATAGGTTGCTCAGTCAATGATAATCAAGTTCATTATTTAAATCACTCTTGTTCAGAACCTAGGATAGATCAGAGAGCTACTTTCTCACCTTCAATACGTGGAACAAATCATTTATCTTTGTCAGCTATAGTGGGAGGGATAAATGGAATGAAACTTTTATGACCTTCTCAAAAACCTCAAATGCACCCCCAAATTGATCATTAAGCATTCCAAGCCATCCAAGACATTTATGACCCAACTGGGGTAAAACATTCAAGAATACATATTCACTAACTAATAAATCAAAATATCTACATTGGAGATATGTATAATACTTATATAGGCATTGGGTTTTCAACATTCTCTGAAAAAATAACTGAATCATTACGATAGTTTCTAGAACTAAACATGGTCCAACCAAGAAGCATTCACCAATATATGACCAATACAATAGATATTTACAAGGTTGGACATACAAAGCCTTAAATTGATCCGTTCAGATAATGTACTGGTAACTATTGTTATAATAAAACTCAACCATCTCTAAGTGATCATCTCTTGCCCCACAAAAATTAGGAACCAAAGTACAAAGAATATCCTCAATAATCTATATTTCTCTCTATTTCTGTCAATCCAATAGTGGATGGTAAGTCTTACTCAAATGGATATGAGATTATAGTGCCTCCTAAAGGCATCTCCAAAAGAGATTAGTTAATCAAGGATCCCTATCAGAGACTATAACACAATGAAATTTGTGAAAATGAACAATCTAATTCACATAGAGATATGTCAGCCCGTCAAATTTGTTTGTTTCTCAAATGGGTATAGAGTGAAATTACATGGTTATACAGTCCATAATAACCCATATCACCTTACTTTTTCTTAGGATATGAGGAAAACCAACCAAAAATTACATAGAAATTTCATCACACTTAAATGTTGGGACTAGAAGTGGATGATGTAATCCCAATGGGTTCTAGTGTTTTTCTGTAACCTGATGGTAGTTGTAACAATGAGAAACAAAATTAGTAGTGCACTATCTCATACCTAGCCACCTGAACATCCGTTGAATGTTTTATAACATCTTTGTCATTCATGGGTTCATATCCCACTATGAATTAAGGAAATCCCCCATCACATCTATCCTTTATAATAAAGGAACAACGAATCAATCCCTATAGAATAGATTATAATCCAACGATTATGACCACTTGGAAATTATTTCAACATAAAAAAAGAGTGTATAATGAAATAAAATTATTTATTGTGTTCCTGATCTCGATAAATCAACTCAAAAAGAGAATATGAAAACTAAATTACAGCTAATGAAACCTTGGTCCATTTCTTATGAAGTTTAATATGAAACTATGCATATTCAGCAATAAAATTCCACTCTTCAAAAAATTATTTTTTTTCATGGATTGGATGTTTTCCTCTTAACACATATCTAATGACAATCCCTTTCCCCAGAGAATAAGCGATATAAAATTTAAAATATTTCAATTACTCCATCCAATACTTCTGATTGAGTTTCCAATATGTTTTTCAAGAGATATAGCTCAATCTTTTGTAGTTTGAGAACACCAAAAACCATTTTATATAAAGGTAATGCCATAAAATCAATTGATTGTGCATCAGAATTTCATTTTCAATGTCATGAGATGGATAATTCTTCTCATATTGTCTATGAATATAAGATCCATAAAGATATATATGATCTCCATACATAAGAACTCATCCCAATCATTAACCCGATTCATCATAAAAGGTCATGTAGCTAATCCTGACCTCTGGAAGTGTCGATAATGGTGCAGTAGTAAAAATATGTTTCAACTCAACAATATAAGATATAACGTTATCATTCCAAGAATAAATTATCCTTTTATGATTTAGAGTAGTCAATGGATAATCCCACTTCGATAAATCCTTCACAAACATGTGATAATATCCTTCTAAGACAATTATTCATTGAATATAAAAGATATTACATGGTTTCAACCAAGTCATAACAACCTTTACATTCTTTGGATTAATAGATATCACAAGTTCAGACACAATGTGTCCAAATAATTTCACCTCAAAAATCTAGAAATTACACTTTGATAGGTAGGCATATTGTTGTTGATCTCTCAGTAGACTCATAATTGTTCTTAGATGATTAACATGATCCTACTCGATCATAGAGTAAATAAGGATTTAATCCGCGAAGACTACCACAATGGTATCTAGATACTGATGGAATATTTTAATCATAAATTATATTAAAACTAAATTGGAATTTTTCAGGACAAAGGGCATAACAAGTTACTCATAATGGTCATACCTACTCTAAAAAGAGATTTTCAGAATGTCAGATTAATTTATCCTAAACTACTGGTAACCAAATCAATGGTCGATCTTTGAAAACCACTTCACCCCTTTCAACTGATCAAACTGATCATCAATTCATGGAAACATATATTTGTTCTTTACCATAACTTGATTTTTATTTCTATAATCAGCACATATGGAAAGGGAACAATGAAACTTCCTAGAAATGATAACCGGCCCCACCCATGTAAAACCACTAGATTTTATGAGATATGAAACTTTTAATTTCATTGATTAATTTTTTTTGACACTACACCAAGCCTATCTTGCGTTATACGCAACACCATATTAGCTCGAATTATACGCCACATTATTCTTTGATTGTGTTAAACACAATTTCATTTATATTTGGTAGAAATAATTTCACGCAATACTGAGTATAAGTGATAATTAAATACTATAACCCATTCACGATAATGGTATGTATGAAGAGTATAAACTTCTTTAAAAAACAATGTATTTAAATAAAAATAAGCGAGTCTATAAAATAATAAAATTACTCTTTATATATTTTATTAGTGAAATATATATGTAATATATTACATTTAATGATTTAAATTAATATTATATGTTTATGATATTATATAATAAAAAATCATTTTATTTGACAAAGGTTGTATTTTTTTTAAAATGTTTTACCGTATTTTTGGTTAACCCTTTTTAAATCAAATTTTTGAAAATTTATAAGTTTTAATATGACATAATAAATTACTTTGGATGTTAGGAATCTATATTTTTCATCATTGAAATTTTGGGATATTTCTAATAAATTCATATTTTATTAAATAGTGAAAAATACTATAGTTTAATTAAAAACACCATTTTCATCTAATTATTTGTACATTTATAATTTCTTTTTAATTAGTTTTAAAGTGTAGTTGGTTTATTTTTTTCTCATTTAATACAATTTTAGTTAATTTATGTAATTTTTCATTTACTTTTAATATAAAAACCTTTCAATATTTTGATAGTTTTTATTTTGTAAAAAGCAAATTTCGAGTTCTGACAAGAGGAATAAATTTTTAATTATTTTTTCCTAAATTCTATGTTTTGAATTTTGAAAAATTGATTCTATATTTGGAATCAGATTGTTCAAATTGTGTAAATAGGTACCTTTATTTTTAGACATTATGAATAGTAACATAAGTAATTACTTTATTTTACCATGGTTAAAAGGTAAATTAGGAAATGTAGGTTAAAATAATATTATTATAATAATATAAAACTACCCTACACGTGTCCAAATCCCATTGGATATGTTATGGGTGACCCAAAAAAATTATGATGAAATTTTGGCATTTGAGAACCACATGGGTGTGAAAATGACATGTTATAATAATTAATTTAATGTAACGGGAAATGTAACATAAACATATATCTTTTAACTAAAACAATTTTATGGCAGTGTTATATAATCGATCTCTGTGACTATAAATAGTAATTATAAATATGAAAATGTTTTTTATGTCATGGTGATTTATTTATAATTCCTTCACAACAAATAAATTAATATATTAATGACACGATTAAGATATAGTGATTACCATTTTAATGAAATATTCAAATAAATGATATTTTAATTATTAAAATAAATGTAATTTTAATATTTTGACGCCATAAACTTATTTTTCTAAAAACATTGACATGTAATGTATAATTTAATGAATTAGGTACAATGAAATCAAGATGTTATGAATTTTTCAAATATCAATTAGTAAATAGTGTCATAATTGACTTAACTGATTTTTTAAAACAAAATCTATTTTTTAAGTGATTTAATAGTTTTATTAATCTAATATTCGTCCAAGTAACATATATAATGTTATAAATGACATTAGTTATCCACTTTAGGTACTCATGAAAATTTATAGTCACTATATATAACATTTATTATGAATATACTAAAAGACATCATAAGACATAATGTTTTTAACGAAGGGTAAAGGCTAGATGATAAGGTACAAAACCATTATAAAAAATATTGGTTGATATAATTTAAACCTATATTGATATTATATTATTAATCAATCAATTTGTTTCCATTATAAACATAATAACAATATATAAAAAATTAATATTTTAAGACATTCTTAACGATCCCCTCAACACTCCAATTAATGAGAGCTTCTCTTTCTCTTTTACTCCCACCATTAAAGAAAATTTTCTCTTCCAAATCTGGAAGAAATATCCTCTCAACGTCTCAAAATTCCTCCTAGAGGCCACAAATTGGTTAGAAAACCATCATGTGGAGACATTTTGTCCAAATCAAAAGAAGATAATCGAAAAAAGGTAATAGTTTTATCACATATTTCAAAATTATTTTCTAATTCTCTTTTCTATTCTTATATTATAGCCATATTAAAGTAATAAATACATAATATTATATATTCTGTGATGTTATAATAATAAGTTTACAACTTTATACCTATGTTTATTCATCTTATGGATAACAATATCACTATCCATGCTTGCGTAAGGCTTACCGTCTCCACATCGTGGTCTGATTTTTAATTCAATAATAATTAATTTCAGTTTGTGTAATGATGATTATAATGGATGTAAATATTTAATATAACATTATAATTATTATGTATAATTAATATAACATCCAATTATATTCCATTTAACCATTAAGTGAATGATATCGTTCCTCATGCGTACGTATAGCCTACTGTCGCCACGACGTGTTGAGATTCATTCACCACATTAGCCAATAAAGAAAGATGATAACATATATATAATAAATAATCATGAAATATATGACCTTATTATTTTATTGTATTTATTTATATTTAATTTACTATTTTCGTTTCAATTCAATAAGGAAATGGAAATAGCATTCATGCGTACGTACGACCTATCGTCGCCATGAAAGATGTATTCTATTTTATTTTGTTTTCTATTAAATATATATAAATGGAATATTTATGTTATATAAATCATGTTTTATAAAATTGAAGAAATTCAATAATGTTATATGTAATAATATCAAAAATAACAAATAAAAACATGAAGATAAAAAAAATGATTATTACACAAAACATTGTATTAAAACAGAATTGATAAATAAACGGCTAATATAATGTCAAATGTGAATCATATATGATATCATAGATATTATTATGGTTCTGCGACAAGTTAATAATATATTGAGTCCCACTATACAATATTTTTGGACACATAGGGAATAAATCAGATCTAAGGAAAGGAAAAAGTTCTCAATATCATTATTATTTGAGATTATTTATTTGTAATTATTTACTAAGGTATATTTATCATTCACATACATATATCCTAAATATATAATAATATTTATATTATTATTTAATTTTTTAATGTAAATTTTAACCATTGGTAAATTTGTATTAAATTTTATAGAATGAATCATTCTTTTGTTTTCCATACGAGGTACTTTTTAACATTTCCAGTAAGAGTACAAGAAGAGTGTTTATTAACTTATAATACATGAATGTGATTTTACATCTTCTTAACTCATCGATTCCAGGAATATTCCTTCACAAGATTTTGGGTTTTTCTCTAAAAAAATCTTTTAATATTGTGTGCCATTTTGAGAAAAGAAAACATTTTTGTAGAAATAAAAGTATATTTTCCTCAAGAATTAAGTTTGAGTGTTTTATTAAAAAGTATTTCCCATATATGATGATTGAATTTAAATAGGTTTTTGTTTATATCCCTATTATTACTATGATTTGATTATGTTCCTAATAGAAGAAAATTTCATATGTATTATGTTATGATGGAATAATGTTTAAGAATGTAATTTTTTCATGGTTTTTGCTATGGAAAATGATTTATGTTTTTTGTGGAATATGTAAGAACTATTTCATTATGATATAGATTTGTCCTATATCCTCCTCCAATGAAATAGGTAATGATTTATGTCTCATTATATAGGCATTATTGGAATGAAACGTAAATAGGGTTCAGTAATAGCAGGATAGAATAACATGTTAGCCTGGTTTATTAATATAGGGATGAAATTACACATAAATCTGGTTTAGTAATACATGGGTAAAACGACATGTAATCCCAGTTAGTAATCGACTTTGTCCACTATGATAGTCTTGGCAGTATTACCTTTTCTCCTAGATAACTCATATTATGTACTTATTTTTATTCCACAATTCCATTTTTTATGTCAATGACATTTTATCATGGTTCTAGTTCCGTTATAATCTATTCTTAACACACTTCCCTGATTTATTTCATTACTCAATATTTTTATGTTAAAAACTGCCATAAATTATTTCACGAGTCACTAATTTGATATTCAAATTTTTTGTTGATGTCTTTACATTCTTATGATTATTTTTTTTATGTTCTACTTGTTTACCCTTACTGAGAATTTTATCTCACCCATTTTATGTTTTCATTCCCACAGGATACAAACCCAGGTTATATGTAGGATAAATAATGGGGGAATATCCTTATAGGATATGTTAATGACATTTCACCAAGCTAGAATAATTTTTTACAAATTTCTAAAGACTCTAAACTAATACATTATTTAGGAATATATTTTTGTAATGTATTATTTATTCCTCAAAATAAATTTAATGTACATGTATGTCAAGATTGGGTCTCCAGGGATTGAATGAGAGTGAATGTATAGTTATCCTTTAAAAAAATGATGATGTATCATTAGTGAGATACTAGATATATTTCAATGGTATGTCTACTGATGTCCCTAAGGCTATGTATAACTCTATATTACATTCCTAGAGTTATGGTAATGATCATGAATAACCAATGATTTAACCTAAGATGTTAGAGATCGAAGTTACTCCCCCTTGATTATGTTGTTTTCATAGTATGATTTTTTCTTCTCACGCTATTCATTTTGGGTTTGGGAAAATGGTTGTATCCCAATGGATCCATATTAATGCTGGTTGTGATAGGTAATGCAATGATTCTATTCCTAAGGAAAAAAATGTTATGGTATCCCAAATTAATAATATTGTTTCTTTTACCGCAAATCATGCTAGGATTCTAAATGACCAAATGTGGGAACAAAGTTCTCTTGAATATTTATGAAGGAAACATCCACATTATTTTAGTGGAATGACTGATCCACCAGATTCTGAGAAATGGATTCATAACATGAAAATATATATTTTATTATCTGTTGTTCAAAATGGTAAAAGGTTAAGTTATAAACTTATTACTTGGAATGTAATGCAAATTTGTGGGTGAACATTTTCAAGAATACAAGATATCAAGATAAAATGGACTCTATGGACTGGGATGAGTTCAAGAACTCCTTTTTCATTATATACCATCCTTGTATTCTTCTTTCAAAAAGGGATATTTTAGTTTCACATCTATCTCATTATTATGATATTAATACACGGATAGAATCCAGAGGAAACTATAGAAATTATGGAGAAAATAAAAATATAATTTTTTATGCTCATAGTGTTGAAAGCCACATAGTGGAAATTTTCATAAGGGGACAACTAAATGTTTTATGTGTCCTAAATAAGGTCATAAAAAATTTACTATTGAATTAATGTGAATAAATAGAAATCTCCAAAGATATCACCTTCCATAAATCATGGTTACAATTGTAAGGAAATGTTGAATTATGCTAAATAATTCTCCAATCCAAGGGTTATAGATGATTATCAGTGTCAATAACCTATTAAGACCAATGACAGAGTCAAATAACATGTGATAAATTTTGGAGATGAAGAGTATGATAATGACATGGTCCATTGATTATGTGCATATGTAATTATATTCGAAAATACTGTTGTAGAATCACCATTATAGTATTATGAATATTAGAATATCTATGTATAGGTCCATTGAGGTTTTCCATTAGTATATGGTATCGGTAACCTTGAAAATTGATTGAAATATATTTTTAAAGGACGTGATATGTGTATAATGAAGGGATAAGGAGATAAGGATATGTTTGATTGTATTAATGACCTCAAGATTATTAAAGGGACAAAGTGTTATCATGGTTTGAGTATATATATATTTTTGGTATTTTTATAGTGTTGAAAGAGTTATTTTTTATAGAATGCATGTTTTTTACTATGGATTAATGGAAATTAAGGTTATTATCATGTTTCAAGGGAATACATGTTTATGGTATTCACATGATTGGAATGTTATCACCTCAAACTGACTAATTATATATGGGAGATAAATGTTATGTCGATTGATTTCCCTTATTTATATTGTTTTATATTTTATGTCTTTCGGTGGATTGTAATGGTATACATTTATCTATAGTATAAGTTATATTCTAGATGATGTTTTTTAGATTGTTGTATTATATCACTATAGGTTGAGTTATATATAATTGATAACCTGTTTGAACCATTCGGTTGAGACAGATGGAATGAAATATCAATCAATCACATGATCTGCTAACACATCAATAATGAAAAAATCAACATCATTTCGTTAAATAAGAGATGAAGTGGAAATTGTTCAATGCACTAACAATGGTGAGATAGAACCAAAATCCTGTAATTCTTTATTCTCAACAAATATTATTCAACCTTAGGAAAAGGATCATGATAACCATAAATGTTATCCTAGTGTGTTATTATCCAATGAATAAGATGGTCCCTTAAATCATTATAGATTTATGGCTTTCTAATTGTTAAGTTTCTCCTAAGCTTGTTTTTAATCTATCTCTATAATAACTTGTTTGTTATATTTTTTCTTCCATATCCATGTTTCTACAACACACCTATGATAGCCTAGGTGGAAACCAAGTGATGATTTACTTTGGGTAATCATTATGTTTCCAATAATCATTTTTAAAATGATGTTTTAGTATTCTTTTTTAAAATGTTGGATTCTCTGAATGAATCATTCAAGTAGTGAACTATTTATAATACCAAAAAATATTGAGCGGGAAATTAATTTTAAGGGGGGGGGTAAAATTTAACACCCTAAGATTTATAAGATATATATTATTTTTAATTCCTTTGATGTCTTCTGTTTTATGTTATGCCATGATTAGCATGTGTTATACACATCACCATTTTAGCTTAAAGTATACGCAACACTATTATTGGCTTGTGTAAACCAAATTTTTTATTTCCTTTGAACAAATTCATTTCAAAAATAAAATTAGTATAACTGATAACTAAATATTATAACCAATCATTATATTGGTGGGTATAAATAATATAAGCTTTCATAAAAAACTATCTATTTAAATTAAAAAACGAGTCTATAAAATAATAAAATAACTATTTATGAATTTAATAAGTCAAATATATATTTAAAAAAGTCAATGTAATGTTTTCAAGAAATCCTAGATGTTTTAGATATGATATACGGAAAAAATCAATTTTTTTTGGATAGATAATGTATTTTTAAAGAAAATATAAAATACAGTTTTACCGCATTTTTGGGGAACCCTTTTTAAATATAGTTTTTGAAAATTTTATATGTTATATTTTACATAATAAAATTCATATATGGATGTGGAAACAATTACATTGGATGAAATTTTTCAGTTTCACTAGATAAATTCGTATTAAATTGAATAATGAAAAATACAACATTTTAATTCCAAAACTACCTTTTCGTCTAATTTATTTATGTAGATAGAAAATATTTATATTGTATTTAATGATTATTTGTATTATGATTTAATTATTTAATACAATTTTTATCATTGGATATAATTTCATATTTACATTGTTCATAATCATATGAAAATCTTTGGACAGTTTTAACATCATAGAAACCCGCTTTCTGGTTTCCACAACAGTATTTAAATTTAAATTAATTTTTTCCAATTCTAATTTTTTAATTTAGAAAAATAAATTCCATGTTTTCACTAATATTTTTCTTATTTTTTAAATAGTAACATTTTATTTTTTGTACATTTTGAAAAGTAACAGGACTAATTTTTATTTACCATGGTTAAAGGGTAAATTAAGTAAATAAAGGTAAAAAATAATATTATAATTTTATACAACTATCATAACATGTGTCATAATACCATTGGATGAGTAATGAAAGACAAAAAAAATCCATAGGCCGAAATGGTGGAATTTTATAACCACTTTGGTGTGAAAATGACATGATATAATAATTAATTTAAAGTAAATTGAAATATAACATAAACATGTATCATTAAAAATACAATTTTATGTTGGGTTTGTATAGATAATATATTTGATTAAAGGTAGTCATTATAAATATAATAATATTTCCGGAATCATGTAATTTTATTTGAAATTTTTATACAGTAATAAATATATATATTTTTGATACAATAATGATTCAATGACTACTATATTAATGATATATTGGAATATATGATATTATAATTATAATAATAAATTTAATTTTTACATTTTTATGATATACATGAATGATTTTTTTATATATACGTGTACAAGATTCTTTAATTCCTCTGGTATGAAGGAATCATGTTGTTATGACCGTATCAAAAAATAATTACTTAATAGTGTCAAACTTTTCCCAAATACTTTTTTAAAACAAATAATATTTTATTAAATTTAATAATAGTCCTAAATATCTATTATTTGGACAAATTATATATAAAATCTTTAAAATTTCATTAATTATCTACTTGATGTTCTATTGGAATTTTATAATAACTATCGTAATCATATTTTATGAAATTACAAGAAGAGATGGTCAGAGTTAATGTTTTTAACTATGGGTGAAAGCTAAACGACTAGGTTCATTTTTTGACCTAAAATTATCTAAATACTATTAATATGAGAGGATTTGGACGTATTATTATATTATCCTAGTTTTGAATCACTTTGGTGTCATTAGAAACCAAAAATCAGTTTATAATTAATTAATATTTGGAATTATTCTTAATGTGCCCCTCACCTCCCCTATAAAAGGGCACTTCTCATGCTCGTTTATTCACACCTAAAAAGAATTTTGGGATATAAAAACCGTAACCAAGTCTCCTCCAAACATCAATCCCTAACATCTAGAGGCCACAGATTAAGAAAATATACATATCACTGAGACTTTTTGTAGATATCATAATGAGATACTCGAAAACGTGGTAAGGGTTTTACCACCTCCATCAAACATCCATTCTTCTTCTACTTACTCTTATAATGTTGCTTCTAAAATATTGTATCTTATACAATATGATAATTTTTATAAAAATGATATTACCTTAGACCTCTTTTCATTAATCTAATGAATAACAATATCCCAATGTGTGTGTACGTACGATTTACCGTCTCCACACTATGGTGTAATTTTTTATTCAGAAATACATAATTTAGATGGGTATTATGATGTGTATAATATATTTAAATAATTAATAAAAACTTATAATTATTAGGCATAATTAATATACTATCAAATTCTATACAATTTAACCATTATGTGAATGATATCATTGCTCTTGTGTATGTATATCTTACCGTCTCTACAACGCGATGAGATTCATTCATCAAGTTAACCATTAAAAATGATTATAAGTTATATAAAGTATATAATAATTAAATATATGACATAAAAATTCAACTAGAGTTATGTATATTTAATTTACTTCCTTTTATTCAACTCAATAAGGACACAGTAACAATTTTCATGTGTATCTATAGAATACTGTCTCCATGAAATGTGTATTCCAATTCATTTATTTTACTACTATCTATATTTATATACTAAATATTTATGATATTTAAATAATTTTAGACATTATGTAATTATTTAAATCAGGAAATATGTAATAAGATCATGAATAATAAGTCAAAACATGTATGACAAATAAAACTATTATTACCCAAAACATTTCATTAACATGGAATTGACAAATAATGGGTAATGTAAAGTCACAAGTTAATCATATAAGATATCTTATATATTATAATGGTTATATTAAAAGTTAATAAAAATTTTAAACCCACTATATGTGAGTTTTGGACCCATATGTAAAAAATCATACCTAAGGTGAGTGATAATTTGGTAATCACAATATAATCTGAAATTATTTATTCATAAGTATATACAATGGTATATTTATCATTTAAATCCATGTTTTCTAAATATATAATATTATATATATTCAAATAATATTAGTTAAAGTTAATTATACCCATTGGTAAATTCTTACTAAATGGTATGAAAGGAATTTTTTATTTTTTTACATTTAAGGTACTTTTTGAATTTGAAAACAAGACTACAAGAAGAACATTTTTTAAAATTTATATAGAATGAATGGATTTTTACGTCTTCTTAATGATTTTTTTACATAGATCATCCTTAACTTGATTTGAAGTTTATTATCCCCAAAATTATTTTGAAATTTCATGAAATTTTGAAAAAAGATATTGTTTTGTAGAAGAAATGACATTATCATCAATAATTATGTTCGAGTGTTTTGTTAAAATTATATTCCATATAAGATAATGTGCTATAAATAGGGTTCTATTTATATCCTTATTATTACTATGATTCGATTGTGAATGTGATGGAATTAAATTTTATATGGATTATTTTATATTTGAATAATGTTTATGAAACCCAATTTATTTCTTGGGTTATTCTATGACGAGTGATTTATGTTTTTTTGTGGAACATGTAAGAAAGATTACATGATAATATGGGTGGGACATATATCTCCCTCTAATGCATTGTGTAACAATTTATATTTTATGAGATAGACTTGATTGGAAGGAAAAGTAAATTTTTTCAGTTATATATTGTTGGAGGAACTTGTAAATCTGGTTCCGTAATACATGGAAATAATGAAAAGTAAATATTGTTCAGTAACACGTGGAGGGAATCACAAGTAAGCCCATTTCCAAAATGGACTTTATCCAATATAATGGTATTGGTTGAAATTCAACGGCTAATATAGAAATCATGTTATGAGATTTTTAATTTCCCACAATTCCATATTTATTTCAAATCTATTTAATCATGGTTCGTGTTCCATTATGGTATTTTCCATACGTACTACCAAGATTTTTTACAGGGATCATGATTTTGAAAATATGAGCTTCCAAGAAAAATTTCATGAACCACACTTTTGATATTCCAAATTTATGTTCATGTTTTTACATTTTTATGTTTATGATTTCTTTTATTATCTTCATGATTACCCTTAATTATCGTTTGAGATCCCTATTTATATTTTTTCTTTTCTAGAGTTTATTAAGAAAGGTTTTAGGTAGGAAAACTAATGGGGAAAGATAATTATGGGTGATGTTTGAAGATCTTTTACCAAGATAGAAGAAGGTTTTATGTGTTTCCAAATGCACTAAACTTATAAAGAATTTAGGAATCTATTCGTGTATTGCAATATATATTAAAAAAAAATGTAATTTACATCTACATAAAACAAGGTTTATTATATCCTACTGTGACACAAATGAGAATATAATGAATTTCACAACAAGATCATCAAATAAGGACTTCAGATCATTTCGTTCATCTGGTTTCATGGGATAAAATGGATTTAAAATAGGTTGACATTAAAGAATTGAGTAAATGGAAATTTTATCTTTACATATATGTTTATAACCATTGAAATTAAAAAGAAAAATATCAGGAAACTAGATTAATACTATACAGATATCTCGGATCAAAAATTTCCAATCTAGATTTAAAGAAAACATTAATATCACTTTCTATAATTATGCATAAAAAGGTTCATCTCTTCTCGATCTTGGGACCCAATCTATTTGAAATATAAAATAAACACCATTGGGTGTAGTAAAGTAGACATGTCAATGATAAAAATAAATTTCTACTTTATTAGAAATAATTTAATCTATCCTAAATATGACAACAAAATATTTCGTGTTGAGAACCAAAAACTCCAAGAAATATTGACATCTAATAATAAGAAAAAACAAAAAGAACTATGAAGTCCTAAATCTTTTGTTATACTAAAGGTTTTATTAATATCCAATGCACAAGATAAAATCTCCATATGA